>CM062294.1:109672466-110301003 GCA_031216915.1 Pictodentalium vernedei | reverse complement strand
CAAAATTTTTATTTTCTGAACCAATGGTCTGATTTGAACCAAATTTGATATGTGATCTTATTGAGTCATAAGTACTTGATTCGTGCCAAAAATATTTTGCTGTATCCCCGTGAGGATCCCAGGAGCTAAAAATAGAAATATTTTTAAATGCCTATATTTCCCAAACCATACGGAACAGGGAACTGTTATTTGGTATGAAGCATCCTTAGGACCAGTAGAATGGAGCAATAAAAAATATTGCCATCAGTTGTGTTGGTGTTCTGTAGGGGGCATAAAAAAAAATGATGTCAGCATATTTGCAAAAATTAAAAAAACAATTTCTTCTCAAACTACTCACAATTGTTTACAATTGGCTGTAACGTAAGTGCAAGCCCTACTTCAGAACTAACTCAAGCTAATAAACTTTTCCAAATGAGTTGGAAAAGTGGAAGAGTGCAAAAGTCCAAAAAAAAATATCGGAAAGGGGTCGAGCAAGACCGGCACACGACATTACAGGTACTCTCTCTCTGCACACCTCTTGCATTTACCGAGCACATGCGCAACAACCGTGACGTCAGTTCCTTTTCTTCAGCCATTGTGCATGGTCGGAATTTTTGTGACTCGTGCTGCTCAGATTGTTTCCTTCATGAACAACTTGATTATTTCGCTAGCTATTATTGTTATTTGTGCAAAGTGGATTGTATCCTTTACTCAAGCTCTAAATTGATTGTATTTTATTATATTTATGCTCATTTTCACTTGTATTCTCTTACGTGTCTTGCTTTTTCCGCGCCAGAAAACACGACCCGCGTTGTTCGGTTTTCCGTCGGTGGGAAGCTTGATTCTTTGGATATTCTTGGGGTTTTTTTTCCCAATAGAAATTCTTCTGCCACCTTTTTGGACAGTGCCTAAAACTATTCCTTGTCCTTCTTGTTTGCAGGTGAAACATGTAGATGATGTTCACGGTACTTGTGTCACTTGCAGCAGTTGCTCTCAGGTCCATCCCTGTGGTGTTTGTGGGGTTTGGTCCTCCAAGTTCTGGGCTTCCATGAACAAGGTGGGTTCTCACCAGAGCTAGAACCTCTCGTTCTCGGGGCAAAGGTAGCCGTGCCTCTTCGGATATTTCTGAGAGTGCACGTGGTGACTCTGTCACTGGAAACTGTAGTTCATGCCTTTATATCATCCCACTTAGATTTTTCCAACTCTCTTCTAATTGGCCTGCCGCAGTCATATATTTCAAAACTGCAAACCATTCAAAATACAGCTGCACGCATCATCACAGGCTCTAGATGCTACGATCATATAACCCCAGTACTCAAACAATTGCATTGGCTTCCTGTACGACAGCGGATTAGTTTCAAAATTTTGGTATTTGTCTTTAAATGCATTCATGGCTTGGCACCAAAGTATTTACAAGACCTTTTGACAATTAAAAAACCTGAAAGAAATTTACATTCTTCCAAACAAATTAAGCTTCAGATGCCCTTCTCTAGGTCAGCTCTTGTGAATAACAGAGCTTTCTCATTCGCTGGACCTGCACTTTGGAATTCTTTACCTGATCAAGTTCAGGCATCAGAAAATCTTGATCAATTCAAAAAAAAATTGAAATCTCATCTTTTTAGAGAGGCTTTTGGTGATATGTAATTTTTGACCCCCTTCTTTCTCACTCTGTAAATTGCTTGATGGTCAGGAGCTCGATTTTTTATTTTGTTGTACAGCGTTTTAGAGCACAGCTTGTGATTTTACGCTATATAAAACTCCCTTATTATTATTATTATTATTATGTTGGACAGCCTATTTCAGTAGCAAGTTCCTGTGCAACTGTTGGCGGTGCTGGTGCTGGGATGCCTGAAGTGGGGACTGCAGTCTCTCTTCCTTTAGCTCTGGAAGTCACCCTTGAGGCAACTGTTTTCGTTGAGAGTTTTTCTGAGGTCAGCTCAGTCAGTCACTCTCCGCTTTGCCACCTGCATCGTTGGCAGTTGCTGGGGAAATTGTTCCTGCTGCTCCTATCTTGCATGATAGTGCTTCTGCCATCTCTTCCGGGGATGGTATAAGTCTTAGGGGTCCGAGGCTGTATCTGGTGGTGTGTCTCTGGGCTCCCAGCCTGCCCTGGCTTCTCAGCGAAGCTGTTCGGGTTTGCTGGCTGCCCCATCTCATCTGGCTAGGTTTGCTCCTGGTTGGTTGGGACGCTCGGTCACTTCGGCAGCGATTCCTCGTCCCTCGAGCGAATCATTTGTTGTTCCGCCTTTCCCTGCAGGTGTGCCGACTAGCAGGACGGGGCTGCGACATTGGCATCCAGGGCCTGCTGTTCGGCAGAGGTCAGTGACGGCTCCTGTTAGCTGTCACGGGACCTTTTTTTTTTTTTACTTCAGTTTAGTTTATTCTCAGCCACAAAAAATATGGTACAAGAGAGAGAATACAAAAAAAAAAAAAGAAAAAGAAAAATACATAAAATTACAAGATGCTGATATATATATATGCTATTGTCGCTGACACTGTCGCCACTATCACTACTGTTACTAATACTACTACTGTTACTTCATTACTTATTTACTACCATTACTACTAATACTACTTCCACTACTACTACTACTACTACTATCAGAGACTAATTCGATTAAACCCGAGTTTAATCGAACACGTGATTTCTCAATGTGTTCCAATTCTGGCTGTCGATCAATGCTTGTCGTCGGTCTCAGAGGATGGGCAGTTGGGGCCTTCTGTCAGGCAGGGGCCAATGACAGGTTCCTGTGATTCTTGGGACAATCCTCCGGTGTCTTCTCATCGTGTCCCAGGTCCAGCTACCGCTTGACGTACGCCGTCGGGTCTCTAGAGGATTTGCAGGCAGGGCCTTCTGTTTTGCAGAGGTCAGTGAATGCCTCTGGGCGTCACTCCTGGGACTGTCCTCCGGTGTCTTCTCACTGTGTCCCTACTCTGTCTGCTGATCGGCGTTCATCGTCAGTCCCTTCTGAGGATTTGGGTTCTTCTTCTAGAAGGGTCCACTGGGAAGACACTCTGTCGGGCACGGCTACAACGATGGGTTCTCAGGGTGAGCTGACGCAGGCCGTTCTGGCGCTCACCTGGTTTCTTTCTATCAACCCTCAAGATGGCTTCCCTTTGCCTTCTGAGGCACAACCTCCTTTGGTCGGTCGCAGAGATTCTTCGCCTGGCCCTTTGGATGCTGTTCAGTATTCACAGGAGGTTTCCGCTGGTCAGCCCGAGTTGGGCTACGTCTCTTCTGCCACAGAGGATGACGATTTTCTTGAAGGCGATGGGCCCCCCTCGTCAGTCTTGGGGCAGGCTTTAGATTTTGTCTTTGGCTTATTGCCAGACATTCAGCCTCCAGACCAGCCATCAGTGACCGTCCAGCCATGGTCCTCTGTGGAGCGCCGCAACCCTGTTGAGCCTTCTAGCTCTGGGGTTTTGCGCCCTCTGCCATCGGCTCAGGTTGTTGAGTCCTTCCAGGGCCTGGACGCCAAAATGCATTCCAAGGCCCTGAAGGGTTCTTTCTTTTCACGATTTGATTCTTTTCTGCCTCCATCGTGGTTTCATGTCTACGAGTCCGTCTGTCCACCAGTCTTCCAAGGGATGACTACTGTGGACGAAGATTCTCCCTCGGGTTGACTAAGCTTAAGTCGGCAGTTCTCCCGATGTGGTCGTTGAATCTATGGTGGGCCTGTCCCGAGAGATGCTGGGCATGTTATCTCTCACGGACCACGTCGTCGCTGCCCTGGCTGCCTATTACCCACCAGGGGAGTTTGATGATGCTCAGGCGCCTTTGCATGTTTTATCGCAGGCTCTTATGAACCTGACACATGCTCACGCCTGTAATAAGGCTAATTTGGAGCTTGCACGCCGGGATGCAGTGTTAGGCACTTCTCCATTACTCCATTACTTCCTTCTGAACAGCATGCTGTTCTGAGGTCTGCTTCTTTGGTTGGACTTCAGCTGTTCCATGGTTCTGTGGGAGCTGTTTGTGGTGAGGTTCTTTGTCATTCAAAGGATCAGCTTTTGTTACGGCAGCTGGACCATCCTGCTGCTGTGGGTGGGGATCGTTCCAGACCCGAAGAAACGCTGACGCAGCCAAGCTCACTGGCAGCCTTAGGGAGAAAAGTCTCAGGACTCTGTTGCTTCCCGAGGGGGTGGTTTCTCATTTCGGGGGCCTTGTCGAGGCCGCAAATGAAGGTACTCACCTCGATTTGCCTCCAGTCAGGGGAAGGCTATCGCTGTTTTTCGACCGTTGGACAGAGATAACATCAGACCCTTGGGTCCTCGACGTCATCCAATCTGGTCTGTGACTGTCCTTCCGTCGGCACCACTGTTTATCTCGGGTGCCCCTCCCGACTCAGGTCCCTTCTGATCCTCAGCTTCGGGACCTTCTGGTGCAGGAGATCGACAATCTCCTCTCCAAAGGGTGATTGATGTGGTCAGGAACACCCTTTCGCCGGGATTCTACTCGAGACTTCTCTTGGTGCCAAAGAAAAACTGCCAGTTTCGTCATCTCCTCTCCAAAGGGGTGATTGAGGTGGTCAGGAACACCCTTTCTCCGGGATTCTACTCGAGACTTCTCTTGGTGCCAAAGAAAAACGGCCAGTTTCGTCCTGTCATCGATCTGAGTATCCTGAACAAGTCCATCATAGCACCTCATTTCAGCATGGAGATTTTCAGGTCGGTTCAACATTCGATTCATCAGGGCGATTTTGCAGCCAATATCGACCTGAAGGATGCCTATTTCCATGTACCCATTCATCTGGCATCACGGAAATACCTTCGGTTCCTCTTTCGGGATCGTGTCTTTCAATTCAAAGCTCTCCCGTTCAGTTTGAACTTGGCTCCTTTGGCCTTCACCCGACTGATGTCACATGTGCTCGCTTTTCACCATACTCAGTCGGCTGTGACTTTGTCAGCCTACCTGTATGACATCCTCCAACGGCACCACAATGCTGCAGTCCTGGAGTCCGATGTCCGACGGTTGCTTGGCCTACTGGCGTCGCTGGGTTTCACAGTCAATTGCGAGAAGTCGGATCTCCTCCCTTCTCGGCAATTTCGCCATTTGGGAATGGATTTCGACACTCTTCACAATGTGGTGTCCGTTACAATGCTCGGGTGATGATCCTTTCCGCCTTGACTCAGAACCTGCTCCGATCCTCCTCAGTCTAGGCCAGGACTTTCCTTCAGATGCTGGGCCTTTGCAGTTCGGTGACAGATCTCCACTGGGTCACTTGTTTTTCCGACCCATCCAACACTTCCTGTTGGATCATTGGCGTCCAAATGTGGATCCTCTGGACCTGGAACTTCCTATTCCTCGGTCCCTGCTTTGTCACCTCCACCCTTGGGCCAGTGTTCCCTTATTGACTCAGGATGTCCTATTGGATCTTCCTTTGGCCGATCGCATCCTTACTGTGGATTCCAGCGATCGGGGCTGGGGTGCGACATTGGACCCTCTCGGTCTGTCTACTCACGGCGAGTGGGACAGCAAGCAGATGGCCCTTCATATCAACCAGAAGGAGCTCCTTGCTCTTCTGTTAAGCTTTCAGCAATGGATATCTCACCTGTCAGACCACACAGTCCTTCTTGTTTCGGACAACTTGACAGTGGTGGCCTACATACAGAATCAAGGTAGCACACATTCGATTTCCATGTATCGGCTATCTCGGAACCTTCTGCTGTTGGCGCGGGATGTAAACTCTCGGGTGCCCATTTAGCACATTCCCGGACATCTCAACGTCCTAGCAGACTTCCTGTCCCAACACGACAGTGTCCTTCCCACCAAATGGATGCTGCATCAGTCGGTGTTTCAGGCAATTTGCTAGTGGTGAGACCATCCTCTTGTCGACCTTTTCGCCACTCGCTGGAATCAACAGGTAGAGACCATTGTCTCCCCTTGTTTGGATCCACTAGCCTTTGCGGTATTCGCTCTGTCTCTGGACTGGACAGGTTGGATCAGCTATGCCTTCCCTTCTGCACCGATTCTTCCTCAAGTGTTGGCAAAGGGTCATTCTGATCGCACCCCTGTCTCCACGGGGTGTGGATCAATCTGCTGCGGCCTCTGTTGGCAGATCGGCCCAGGAAGTATCACAACAACCTGGCGAGCCTGTCCCTTCACGCCTGTCTTTTATCAGTTCCTGTCTCCGACACAGAGGTTTTTCAAGACGAACAGTGGAGTGCATTTCTGCATCATGGCTACATTCCACTGGCATGACTTATGCTGTTAAGTGGAAGGTTTTCTGCCGTTGGTGTACAGCTCAATGTGGATTACTGTAATCTCTCATTTGCTCAAATTGCAGATTTTCTGGTATACCTTTTTGACTCCAAGGGCCTCCAGCCTGTTACTATTAAGGGCTATCGGTCTATGCTGTCAGACACTTTCTCTTATGTGGGAAAGCGGTGCATCGGTCGTAATCTTGCACTTTTCTCTGAAGTGGCCTCGAGTTTTGTGTCTTACACCCAAATGGAACTTGGCATGGGTGTTGCATTGTTTGGAGGGAGCACCATTCGAGCCTTTATCTGAGACCGATAAGTGTTTTCTCACCTATAAGACTGCTTTCCTTCTAGCTTTTGCTTCTGCCGGACGTGTCAGTGAGCTTCATGCGCTTTCTGTTGATTCAGCTTTCTTCAGAAATGAGGCTAACAGTGTAACCTTCGCTACTGATTGCTCTTTTCTGGCCAAGAATAAACTTCCTGATTCGGTAATTCCTCCCATCTGCATTCAGGCTCTCCCTGCTGTTGATGACTGGAAGCCTCTTCTTTGTCGTGTTCGTGCAATCAAGACTTATATTAATTGCATGCAGTTCATTCGGAGGTGTCGGAAGAGATTCTTTCTGTCTCTCATTCCTGGGAGGCAGTCTATCTCTTCCCATTCTATTTCCAGATGGATTTGTCTTGCAATCAAGCTGGCTTATTCCAGTTTGTCTGCTTCGGATCTTGTTTCGAACCGGTTTAATGCTCATGAGGTTCGTGCCATTTCTACATCCTGGGCTTTCTCCAATTCTGTTTCGCTCCGGGATGTTATGAATGCAGCTTGCTGAAGGAATGCTTCTACTTTCTCCTCCTTTTATCTCCGCCACCTACAGCAGCAATCTGAGGACCTTTTTTCTTTAGGCCCTCTCGTTGCTTTTCAGGCTGTTGTGCACCCTCGTTAAATATTTATTTTCAGGTTTGTGCATTGCACAGCCTTGTTCTTTTCAGGTGCTTCATTCTTTCTTCTTTTACAGATTTCACTATCATTCTCTGCCCTCCTTGCATTTCTTTCTGCTGCGCTTGTTGGTATTGGTTATGTGATTCACCCCCTCCTATTGTTTATTCAGCCAATTGTATACAATTGTGAGTAGGTTGAGAAGAAATTAAATTTTTTTAGTAAATGTTGTTTCTTAACATACCTACCACAATTGTTTACCGGAGACCCACCCTCCTTGGAGATATCTTTGATATTGTTGCCTCCCTGCTAAATCAGAAACTTCTCATTGGCGGAAATTCGGAATTGACGTCACGGTTGTTGCGCATGCACTCGGTAAATGCAAGAGGTGTGCAGAGAGAGTACCTGTAATGTCGAGCGCCGGTCTCGCTCGACCGCTTTTCAATCTTTTTTTTGTGCTTTTGCACTCTTCCACTTTTCCAACTCGTTTGAAAAAGTTTATTAGCTTGAGTTAGTTCCGAAGTAGGGCTTGCACTTACATTACAGCCAATTATAAACAATTGTGGTAGGTATGTAAAGAAACAAAATTTACTAAAAATTTTAATTTTCTCCAGAATCACTCATCTGAATCTTTTGTTATTTGGTATACAGCAGCTGTAGGGGGTCAGATACATATTTGTTAACATGCAGCCCCCTGGTTCATATTTGGGCTCAAAATAACTGGGGAATAATCTGTAAAAATCTTCTTCTTCAGAACCACCAGTCAGAATCTTTTAATGTTTGGTATACATCATTGTTATCAGGGTTAGATTTAAGACTGTTCAAATCAAGTCCCATGGTTAATATTTGAGCTTGCTGTGTGGGCCCGAATTTTAACTTAGTGCAATATGGGGGATAATCTTTAAAAATCTTCTTCAGACCCATCAGTTAGAATCTTTCGATATTTGCTATACATCATCCTTAAGGAGGACAGATTTAAGTTTGTTCAAATCATGTCCCTGGGTTAGTATTTGGGCTCCCTATTGGAGCCCGGAGTATGCAGTATGAATCCACTAAAGTGGCTTTTAGCACTTTTCACTTTTCAAATACAATCATTTTCTCCATTGGGATACCGCTCAGCAGGCTTGCAGGCATCTGTGTTCAAGTCTTTGCATCCTGCTGGCAGATATTCCTGCCCAGAACAGGAAATCACTTATCACTAAAATAAGTAAAATATTAACACAACCAAATTTTCTTCTACAAATTGTGGCAACTTTTGGAAAAGCGATTTCTTGAGTCAAATTTCAACTAATTTTTTATCAAATTTATTCATGGCTGCTTCACAGCAGCCATGACTAGATCTGATGAAAAATATGTAAAACCAATGAATCAGTGGCTTCGTGCATCAAAGGCGTGCAGGCACAGTTTGGGGCAAGCCCCTTTCGACCCTCTTTTACTGTATATTAGAGTTTTACTGCTTCTTGTCCGGGTGTGTCAAAGAAGGAAAAGAGAAGGGGTCCAGTTAGCGGCATCTGTGCTTTGCCTTGCTCTTGTTTGGCTTCGATTTTGATACCATCTTTGTAAATGTGGTTGGAGGAGAGTTTGAGAACTGACTTCGTCGGTGCGGTCTTGTCCTTGTGGCTGCCATGGTTGTGGTGTTCTCTTCAGGTGGTGTGTCAACAAGATGTATCCTGCTCATTCGTGGTAGAATGTTTTTGATGTCGTTGTCTTGGAAACCACATTTTAGCATCCTTTTTATCCCACTCAGCAGGTCTTCCAGGTGGCTGCCATCTCTGACCTTCTCGTCCAGGATGGCTTCCATGGACTCCAGTCCACCTTCTGGTTGGGGTTCCAGTCGGAAAAAGTTGGAGAAGTAAGATCAGAAGGGGTGGAAGGTGCAGTGTCCGACACATCACCCTGTACTAAATGCAAACTGCCCTCCTCCATCTCCTCTTCAGGTGAAGAGTGTGATTTATTTATTTATTGGTGTTTAAGGTCACATATTTCTGCACAATGGCTAATCATGACCACGACAGTTTTACGGGTGGAGGAAGCCGGAGTACCCGGAGAGAACCACCGAGCAACGGCGAGCGACTGTCAGCTACCCAACATACGAACTCCACACAAGCAGGGTTAGCATTGGTTGACAGGTGCACCATCGACGTGCAGTACGCCTTAGTACACAGCGTCACCGTGCCCCCACGTGGGCAATGGGGGTGAAGTGTCTTGCCCAAGGACACAACGCTGTTGCCGTATGTGGGATTCGAACCGAGGGCCGAAGAGTTTGATGGGCTGGTGATTGGATTGGTGTCCTTCAGATCCCGCTTATGTGGAAGGTGCCGAGCTGGACGCGGAACAGCCAGGGGTACTAGGTGGTGAGCTTTTAATGCCCTCACTTGCCTCCCTTTATTCCTTTTCTCTCTTTTTCTTGTCCATGAACTACATCAGTTGGCGGGAATCGCGTCGTCTGTCAGAAGGTCCATTCATTCTCTTCCTCTTCTTTTTCTGTTGGTCCTATGTATTGTTCCGGCAGTTGGATAAATCCTAAACTTTTTTGTCGCATGGGGGTGACCAGTGTGGCAAGAAATCCCCCCCTCCCACAAAAGGTGCTACTCTACACCTCTCCAAGGATGGCGGGTCTGGTGTTCTATCAAAATCCACTGGCAGGTGAATTGTACCCTTGTGCCCCTTAATACTCCTGAGTCCAAGGTGTGAATGGAATAGCAATGAACCCATGAATGTGGGTATAAACCATTGACTACACTTGACTTTATATCCATGTTGTGGTCACAATTAGCCATTGTGCAGAAATATGTGACCTTAAACACCAATAAATAAATTAAAAAACTGGAAAAAATTTAAATTAAGGCCCCACAAAGTAGATTTTCTGTTTCTCTGGCCATTTTGGGTAAAATTGCAAGCAAGTTTTTAGTCGAGTTGTGATGAAGTCAAACTCGACTTATAGTTTGGTGAATGGCGGGTGGGCAGGTGGGAGGGCGGTTGGGCAGGTGAGCATAAACAATTTGTTTCCAGATCATAACATGATAATGGTGCGACCCACGTTTATGAAACTTCATAGGTAGGTTGGCCTCAGTAAGAGGAAGAACCCTATTTATTTTGGACTCACTAGGTCAATGGTGAGGGTCACAGTGACCTTGAACACACTAAATCATGAACAATTGGTTTCCGGATGATAACTTGACTATGGCTGAAGCCACATTCATGAAACTTCATATGTAGGTTGGCCTTTGTGAGAGGAATAACCCTATTTATTGTGGACTCACTAGATCAAAGGTCAAGTTCACAGTGACCCTGAACATAATAAATCAAAACAATTGGTTTCCAGATGATAACTTGATAATGGTTCAGCCCACATTCATGAAACTACATAGGTAGGTTGGCAATAGTGAGAGGAAGAACCCTATTTATTTTGGACTCGCTAGGTGAAAGGTCAAGGTCACACGTAAGCAATTGGTTTCCGGATCTTAACTTGATAACGGTTCGACCCACATTCATGAAACTTTGTAGATAGGCTGGCATTGGTGAGAGGAAGAACCCTATTTATTTTAGACTCACTAGGTCATAGGCCAAGGTCACAGTAACCTTGAACATAGTAAATCGTAAATAATTGTTTCCGGATGATAACTTGACTATGGTTCAACCCACATTCATGAAACTTTCATTTGTTGATTGGCCTTCTTGAGAGGAAGAATCCTATTTATTTTGGACTCACTAGGTCAAAGTTCAAGGTCAGTGACCCTGAACATAGTAAATCAAAACAATTGGTTTCCGGATGATAACTTTATAATGGTTGTAGCCACTTTCATGAAACTTCATAGGTAGGTTGGCATCAGTGAGAGGAAGAATCTTTTTTGTTTTGGACTCGCTAGGTGAAAGATCAAGGTCACAGTGGCCTTCAATATAGTAAATCCGTTAACAGTTGGTTTCCAGTCGATAACTTGATAATGGTTTGACTCACATTCAGGAAACTTCATAGGTAAGTTGGCCTAGGTGAGTGAAAGACCCTATTTATTCTGGACTCGCTAGGTCAAAGGCCAAGGTCACAGTGACCTTGAACATAATACATCGTAAACAATTGGTTTCCAGATGATAATTTGACAGTGGTTCCACCCACGTTCATGAAACTTCATAGGTAGGTTGGCATTGGTGAAAGAAAGAGCCATATTTATTTTGGAATCACTAGGTCAAAGGTCAAGATCACAGTGACCCTTCACATAGTAAATTATAAACAACTGGTTTCTGGATGATAAGTTGATAATGATTAAACTCACTTTTGTGCTGTCACAACTCAACATTGGATCGGTGATCCTATCGGCATTTTTTATTTTATTTTTTATTTTTTAATCATTTCTTTGCCATCAAAAGTTCATGTTCTTGGTTTGTGTTAGGCCTTATAATCTACACAATAGCATGGGTGGTGGTGTATTTTGTCTCTTGAGTGCAAGAAGGCTTTGCAATGCTTTAGCATTGCAAAGCCTTGTTGCACTCAAGTGACAAGGTTTTTAATTTAACTTCGTTATACAGTGGAGCCCACTTAATTGGATATCTTTTAATTGTATATCCCTGTTAATTGAATATAATTTTCAAACACAAAACCATTTACCATACCTTCAGTACAAATTTGATCTGTTAATTGCATATGGGTTGTAGAGTAAACTCCTGTTAATTGTATATAAATTTTTGTAATATGTCGAAAAAATTACTGACACGCACCAAATTTCCCTTATTTATCAACCTTTTTGGCCCCACTACATCCAATACAGGCATTTATTCTATTATATCTTGTTTGACAGAGCTCTATGAGCTCTGTCAAACAAGATATAATAGAATAAATGCTCAGTTTACCTCCAGAACACAAGAAACTGACCAAATCCCTGTTAATTGTATACTCCTGTTAATTGAATAATTTTCACTGGGAAAATGGATATTCAATTAGGAGGATTCTACTGTATATATCAGACATAAACCATTTAATTTTTATTTTTCTGAGCTTGCATTGGTTATAAAAAAGAGCATTCGGCAGCTGAAAGGACCATTATGGGAGGGCCTGAGAAACAGATTTTTTATTTTGTTAGGCCTAAAATAGCAAATTTTGATATCATGTAAAGTGTTAACAGGGTTATTCAGTTAACACATACCCAGTTAAGTGGGATCCGCTTTACAAATAATGTAGCTTAAAAATCATTTACATGTCTGATTATAGTTAATATTCTTCTTCAGCTTGAAAGTAGAGTCAGTGAAGTGACAGTTGAAAAGGACAAAGAAATCGCAATTAGGGATGAAAAACTTGCCAGATTGAAACTGCAAATTGCAGATGCCTTGAAAGGCAACTCTTGGTAAGTTAATAGGTTTTATGGCAACATTAAAAGTCAACAAGCTTGAAAAAAAGTTTCTCTAATTTATATAGAAATTTGTAAAATGTCCAGAACCCAAAAATTATTGGAAGACAACCTGAAAGTCTTTGAATCAAGAAATTTGATTAGAGCAAAATATTATAATACACTGCTGGCCAGTAGGGTGCCTGCCCCCACCCCTTGTTGGGAATTTTCTGCACTGCATTTTTGTGAAATTGTAGTGTCTGGTGTCTGTAGTGTAATTCTGCTTTTTTTGCATTTTCTCATTGATGGGCTGTGACATTTGCTAATCACAGCATGTGGTATTTGTTACCATAAAAAATTGAAAGTAAAAAACTATTTTTGAATTAATGTAAAATGAATTCTGATCGCACTCCATTACTTTGGTAGTTTATGTCACGGATATAATAAATATTGGTGCATGAAATGTATGAACAATGTAATTGTTATCACACATATTTGAACTAAATTGTGCAGTTGAATATAGACGAACAACGTCAGAAAAAATTAAGTACAATTTGTGCAGCAGAAAATATTCAATTAACAGAAATGTTCAGTTCTTTGGAATTTGGTACACTTTTTGTACAGTGGAAGCAAGTTAACTGAATAGCCACTTTGCCAGAGAAAATTCTTCAGTTAGCAGGAGTCTTCAATTAACAGGGATATGGTTTCTTTGTTGTATTTTAGAGATGACCTAAGCATTTAATCTAATATATCTTGTTTGGCAGAGCTCATGGAGCTCTGTCAAACACAATATGATAGATAAGATGCCTATATTGGATTATTGAGGCAAAATGGGTCTATAAACAAAGGGAATTCGGTAATCGTCAGGGTAATTTCTTGACATATAAATAGACAGAACGCGATGTGTGTTTGAATAGGTGTGTGTTTTACATAACAAGTTGGAATGGCGTAGTCATATTTCACGAGAGCCATAGGCTCGAGCGAAATATGATTATGCCATTCCAACCTGTTTATTACACAACCCATGCATTAAAATGCATATAAATAAACAAATTTTAATTCTGATAATTCAACCCAAAGGTGAAGAGTTTGTTTTGACTGAAGTTGTACTGATCATATGGATCGATAAAAAATGAAAACAACCTTTTTGGAACCAGTGTTTGTTGAAATTCCTATCGCTGTTTACTAACAGTAATAGCCATCAAATGGTTAGGCGTGAATGGGCTGGTGCCCATTCATGCCTAACCATTTGGTGGCTATTACTGTTAGTAAAAATATAAGTACAAATATGTGCAGATTTGCAAAACAACTGGGAGAAACGTTTTTAAAAGAAGTTCATGTCAAGATGTACGAAGATTTACCAAAATAAAGTTGACTAATTTAGATATAATGTGATCCACAAAACAAGATGGCCATGTGACTAGGTTAATGTTCTGGTTGGAAATGATTGGGTTTTTTAAAAATAGTATCTCATTTTTGGCTAAGTTTTTGTGAACCGATTTTATTTTGCTTTGGACCTTTTCATTTTCACACTATGTGACAGACGGTCGATGATTGTATAACGAAATTTGAAAACTTTTCGAAGCGTAACTAAACGGTGCGGTAAAAAAGTTCCGGCTTGTATATCACCCGTTGAATACAGAATCATTTATATCATAGCATCGATTCTGTTGAATGCAAGGGTTTAAAGTTTAATGGATGTGTAATAAGATTTTTTATTCAGTTAAAAGAAGTTTACTCTATAACCTATATGCACTAAAAAGGTCAAATTTGTAATGAAGGTATGGTAAATGGTTTTGCCTGTGTAAATTATATTCAATTAACAATGTTATTCAATTAGGAGATATCCAATTAAGTGGGTTCCACTGTATTTGAGTGATAACTTGAGCATTTATTCTGTTATATCTTGTTGGACAGTGCTTATAGGGCTCTACCTAACAAACTATAATAGATGAACTCTTTATCTAATAAAAAAGTTGCATCCATCAACGAAATATATAAATTCAGAAGTCGAAAAAAATTATATTTACAAAAATTTCAACAAAACTGTATCATGCGACCCTCTCATTGGAACGAGTTCATTGTCCATTATCTTAATTGGCCAATCAAAACATCAGATTCTGATCTAGATCAATTAAGAAGCTGCGGTGACAGCTGATAAATTGAATGTCAATTGGAAAATATTTTTGTTTAAATCCTCAAAAATTAATGTAAATAAACTTATTCTATAAATGGGGAGTGACTTTGAAGCGAATATCTCCCAGATAACGGCAGCTAATTTCTTAAAAATAGAATAAATACTATTTGGACATGATTCTCATTTATATTTTTCTGCTCACTTATCAACCTTTCACACCTGTTTGCCAATCACACATGAGTTTTGTTTTTATTTCAAGCAGACGTCAGACCTTTCAAATTGTACAAATTAGACAGACTTTAATTTTTAAGTTAATGTATTCTATGTCACAGAGACATGTAATAAACACAGAAGGTCACGTTGTGTGAATGTCTTTGTTAATACAGCATGAGTGCCAGCATGGAAGGATAGATCGGAAAGTGCTGTCTCAAGATCTATCCTCCGTGATGGCATGCATCATTGAATATATGGGGTGAACCTACTTATTGTAAAGCAAATGTTCCTGGAACAGCTTCATAAACGGTTACTCGACCACCCCTGCTTTACTTCAATCACATTTTGACTTTGGACCTAGACATCTAGTTGTTGACAAGCCCGTAATTGGCTTAATGAACTGGTTGGGTGGTAAATTTCTTTTAGCTCACCTGATTGAAAGTCAGGATGTGCTATAGTGATCACTCACCTTCCATCGTCCCGTCGTCCATCATCTGTGAACATCTTGTTTTCACCTACTCCTCCTAATTCATTGAACCAATTTTAGTTAAATTTGAGATGCTTTCCTGTTCTGACATCTCATTTTGTTTTTCTTCAAAGCAGTGTGCCCAGCCCCTTAGGGGATGCGGGAAAATGCTCCAAAATTCTTTAAAAATCTTTTTCTCATGAACCAGTGGGTACAGTGATTTGATATTTGGTATAGAGCTTTCTTTTGAGATGTAGAATCAAGTTTGTTCAAATGAAGTTTGTGGATCAATATTTGCTTTTGTAATGGGAGGGGCAAGATTTTTGGCCCCGCCCAAAATTTCTATTTTCTGACTTGACAGTCCGATTTGAACCTAATTTGGTATGTGATATTATTGAGTCATAAGTACTTGATTCATGCCAAAAATATTTTGCTGTATCCCTGTGATGTTTCCCATGTCGCCGTGGGAACCCCAGGAGCGAAAAATAGAATTATTTTGAAATGCCCATATTGCCCAAACAACACAGAACAGAGAACAACTGTTATTTGGTATGAAGCATCCTTAGGACCAGTAGAATTGAATGGAAACAAAAAAATGCCATTGGTTGTGTCAGGGTGTTCTATAAGGAAGGGGGGGGGGGAGGTGGCATCTTAAAAATGCTGAGTCCTCATAATTGCAAAAATTAAAAAAAAAAAAATTCCAGAACCACTGATCAGAATCTTTTGATATTTGGTATACAGTATCCTAAGGAGGGGGGGGGGGGGGGGGGGGGGGGGGGGGGGCAGATTAAAAGTGTGTTAAAATGAAGCCCCTTGGTTCATATTTGGGTGCAATACAGGAGCCCAAATATTTCACTTACGGTAATATGGGAATTATCTTTAAAAATCTTCTTCAGATCCACCAGTCAGAATGCTTCCATATTTGGTATGCAACATCTTTAGGGGGGGGGGGGGGGGGGGGGGGGGGGGGTCAAATTCAAGTTTGTTCAATTCAGGTCCCTGTGTTAATATTTGGGCTCCCTGTGGTAGCCCAAATTTTAACATAGTGCAATATGAGGGAATTTCTTTAAAAATTTTCTTCTTCAGATCTACCCTTCAGAATGCTTTCATATTTGGTATACAACATCTCTAGAGGGGTGAGATTCAAGTTTGTTCAAATCAAGTGCCTGTGTTAATATTTGGGCTTCCTATGTTATCTTGGTGCAATATGAGGAAATTTCTTTAAAAATCTTCTTCAGATCAACCAGTCAGAATGCTTTCATATTTAGGGTGCAACATCTCTGGGGGGGGGGGGGGGGGGGTCACATTCAAATTTGTTCAAATCAAGTCCCTGGGTTCATATTTGGGCTTCCTATGTGAGCCCAAATTTAAATTTTAACTTGGTGCAATATGAGGGAATTTCTTTAAAAATCTTCTTCTTCAGATCAACCAGTCAGAATGCTTTCATATTTGGGGTGCAACATCTCTAGGGGGGTTGGGGGGGGGGGGTAGGTAGGGGGTCACCTTCAAATTTGTTCAAATCGAGTCCCTGGGTTCATACTTGGGCTTCCTATGTGAGCCCAAATTTAAATTTTAACTTAGTGCAATATGAGGGAATTTCTTTAAAAATATTCTTCTTCAGATTCACCATTTGGAATCGTTTCATATTTTGTACACAACATCTCTAGATAGATCAGATTCAAGGTTGTTCAAATCGAGTCCCTGAGTTAATATTTGGGCTTTTTATGGGAGCCTGAATTTTAACTTAGTGCAATATGATGGAATTTCTTTAAAAATCGTCTCCAGAATCACCAGTCAGAATGCTTTTGTATTTGGTTATACAACATCTCTAATGGGTGAGATTCAAGTTTGTTCAAATCGGGTCCCTGGGTTAATATGTGGGCCCCTTTGGTAGCGCGAATTTCAACTTAGTGCAATATGAGGAAATTTCTTTAAAAATCTTCTTCAGATCCACCAGTCAGAATGCTTTTACATTTGGTATACACCATCCTGGTGGTGGAAGGGAAGGGCTCAGACTCAAATTTGTTCAAGTTAAGTTCCTAGGTTGATATTTGGACTCCCTAGTTTTGCATTACTGGAAATCTGGGGATTATTTCTGTGGTAGTATCACAGTACCAGCAAAAATCATCTGGCATGGACAACAGAGTTATAAATAATTAAATAACTTCATTCCTCTGTAGTGTTAACTAGCTATAGATGGGGCATGGTGGCATTGTGGTAACCGGTTCTCGTCAGATCACCGAAGTTAAGCTACATCGAGCCCAGTTAGTCCTTGGATGGGTGGCCGTCTGAGCAATCGTTTGGACTGCCGCATTGTGTCCTTGGGCAAGGCACTTCACCCTGATTGTCCACATGGGGGCATGATGACACCGTATACTAAGCCGTACTGCACGTCGATGGTGCGCATGTCTTCAACCAATCTAACCCTGCCTGTGCTGCAATGCAGAGTTACTATGTTGGGGAGCTGGCAGCTGCTCGTCATTGCTCGTTGGTTCTCTCTGGATACTCCGGCTTCCTCCACCCGTAAAACTGTCACCAACACGATATGACCTTGGCTGTTAAAGTGTCGTTAAACCCTAATAAATAAATAAATAACTGGTTATAGATGTTAATTAAATCCTTCTTTAAACAACTATTGTCAGGTGAGCGCCTCAGGCCTCATGGAGCCTCATGTTTTCAAAAGTGATTTGAAACATGGGGTTTTTTTTAAAAGAGATCAAGCTACTAGCAAGAGTATTAGTTTAACAAGATTTAGTTCATAAATGAGTGTTATGTTATAATTTATTGGAGTATGCCAACAGGCACTCTCTAATAAATTGTAACCAAACAATTTTATAGAAAAAATTTTCTTCTGCTGAGCAAAGAAGAAACTAATGCATCCAGTGTAAAGCCACTAAAGTGGCTTCTAGCACTTTTCAATAAAGTCATGATAGTGGCTTCTTTTACTCAGCCAGTTAACTTGACCAATGTCAACTTTCTCCACTCAGAACATGTGCAGTATGATGTGGATATTCTATAACCTCTGTTGTTGGACACTCAAACTGTGGATATAAATGCCATCACTAGAGACCTGAAATAAGGTGATGCAGAATTCTCATTTCCTTCAATATGCAGTACCATTTAAACATCCTGCACTAAATGGTGACAGAGGGGTGTTGGAGGTTCCCTCCCGAGTTGTAACCGACTGGTGCACTTAATACAGATTTACTAGTTTGGGCGTGCCTACAGAAGAAAACACAGACTGAGAGGCCATCAGTTTTCAATCACTTGACGTTTGCAGGGAGTCTGGTGGCCTCATAAACTTGTAGATGGTCCACACCAAATTCTTCATTGAACTTTGCATTGACATCTTCCAAAAGAGATTTAAAGAGTTTGCATCCTTGTTCTTTTCGACTTTTTGTAACCTCCAAAACATAGTTGATAATGCCTCATTGGAATGAGCTCATCAAGCATGTTACATTGAAGGGTTGTATGCAATGTTTTTAACTTGTAGAGCGCTAAATTATTTTTTGAAGGTGATTTGTAACATGAACATTTTTAGTCGAGTTGTGACGAAGTCAAACTCGACTTATAGTTTGGTGAATGGCGGGCGGGCGTAAACCATTGGTTTCCGGATGATAACTTGATAGTGGTTCAACTCACATTCATTAAACTTCATACGTAGGTTGGTCTTGGTGGGAGGAAGAACCCTATTGATTTTGGACATGCTACGTCGAAGGTCAAGGTCACAGTGACCTTCAACGTAGTAAATCTTAAACAATTGGTTTCCGGATGATAACTTGATAATGGTTCAACTCACATTCATGAAACTTCATAGGTAGATTGGCCTTGGTGAGGGGAAGAACCCTATTGAATTTGGACTCGCTACGTCAAAGGTCAAGGTCAACGTGACCTTGAACATAGTAAATCGCAACAATTCCTTTCCGGATGATAACTTGATAGTAGTTCAACCTACATTCATGAAACTTCATAGGTGGGTTGGCCTTGGTGCGAGGAAGAACTCTATTGATCTTGGACTCACCAGATCAAAGGTCAAGGTCACAGTGACCTTTAACATAGTATATCGCAACAATTGGTTTCCGGATGATAACTTGATAGTGGTTCAACCTAGAGTCATGAAACTTCATAGGTGTGTTTCACATGGGGTTATTTCACCCTCTCAAACTCTTTTAAACAACCTATTAATTTTTGAATTCTTCACTACAAAAGGGGAGATAATTATGATTGAGCTGTGGGTAATTTTGAGACCTTAGTGCTGTAAGTTAACAGAAAAACAAATCATATTTCCGTGTCGAATAATATTATTAACTACTAACCATTCTTCACATTAAATGTATAGTCCCTTGCACAGTCATCAATTCTATAATTTATATCTTGTTTCCATAGGCTTCTTTCACTTCTGTCTAACAAGATATAAATTGTTGATTTCTTCACTACACAAGGGGACATAATTAGGATTGAGGTGTGCATACTTTTGACATCTTACTGCAGCAAGTTAACAGAACAAATGATATTTCCATGTCGAATAATATTGTTAACTATTAACCCTTCTTCACGGCAAGCTTTTAGTCCCTTGCATAGTCATCAATTCTACAATTGTTATCTTCTTTCAGACAGAGGGTTCTTTCACTTTTGTCAAGCAAGATATAAATTGTTGAACTCTGCACTCCATTGGTTTCTACACAATAACATGAAAATCGTTCAACCCTCGTCTGTCATTCTTCATAGGAACTCAATTTATTTGGAATTCAGTACGTCAAATGTAAAGGTCACAGACCCAGCACACACTCAATAATTCATTTGCAGACAATAACTTCATAATGATCAAACCCACCTTTTCTGTTGTCACAACTTGACATTGGATCGGTGATCCTGAGCGGCATTTTTTAGCTTAACTTGACAAAGTCAAGATAAGCTATTGCAATCACACGTGTGGAAGTCTGTTAGTCTGTGAGTTTGTTCACATTTTCCTTTATCACAGGCTACACCCCGTAGTTCTTGTCCAATTGTCATGAAATTTCATATGCAGGTTTGGATCATGTCCAGATGAGAATGTCCCCTTTTGGTCATGATTGGTCAACCGTGATTGCTGCCCGAGCCCAAAACCTGTAGCACAGTCTACAGATTATATTTATGAAGGGATTTCATTGTAACTTGGTAGGATGCCTCTGTATAATATTCTAGATGAGAACGTCCCCTTTTGGAATGATCTGTCAACCGTGATGGCTGCCCAAGCCCAAAACCCCAAAACTTTTAGCATAGTCTGCAGGTCATATTTAATATGGAGGGATTTCATTGTAACTTGGTAGGATGACTCTGTATGATGTCTGGGCGAGAACTTCCCCATTTGGTCGCGATCTGTCAACCGTGACGACTACACGAGCCCAAAACCCCAAAACCTTTAGCACAGTCTACAGGTCATATTTATGAAGGGATTTCATTGTAACTCCGCAGGTTGACTTCATATAATGTCTAGATTGAGAACGTCCCCTTTTGGTGGCGAGTGGGCAACTGTGACAGCTACAGGGACCCAAAAACCTTTAGCACAGTCTACAGGTCATACTTATGAAGGGATTTCATTGTAACTTGGTAGGATGATTCCAGATAATGTCTAGATGAGAACGTCCCCTTTTTGGTCGCAATCATTCAGCCGTGACAGCTGCCCAAGCCCAAAACCCAAAAACCTTTAGTGCAGTCTATAGGTCATATTTATCAGGGATGTAAGTTTTCCGTTTTTTTTGCCGGAATTCCGGTTTTTTGTTCCGTTCTCTGGTCCGTTTTTTTCTCCAGCTTCCTCCTTTTTTGTTCAACAAGTCAATGTTCTGGCAAACGGGTCTATAAATGTTCCGTTTTCCGTTTCGTTTTTTGATGTTTATCCACTCTATTTGCTATTGTAATAGCCTGCCTGCAAACGGAACTATGTTTGGTCCGCTTTCAATTCCGGAAAGTGTATAGCCACATACTTCTTCCGTTTTCATAACATGTGCGAATTTAACAAAAGCCAGTTGAGTGATTCTTTTGTTAACGTCAACAATGAGTGTTTTAAATAGAGATTCATCTATTTTAAACTAGAACTTGGAATTAGTTTACAAAGAGTCTGTTGCTTCATCAGATATATATTGAGAGATGGAGATGTACATAATTGTCTGAGTAAAAAAAAAATTTTTTTTAATTTTTACCCACTAAAAACCTCATTTTTTCTCTCAGTAAGCTTGATCATTCTGAGCATCAGAATGCTCCCAGAGACCACCTAGGAGCTTCTAAATTTCAAAATTTTCTTGGGGGAGGACCCAAACCCCCCACTACAGGGAGGGGGACACCCCCTCCCTGACCCACCCCAAACTCGGCCTTCGGCCGAGGCATCAGCCTTCGGCTGATGGCTCATTACCATCAACTAGGAGTTCAGTTTTTTTGACACAAGGCCACTTACATCCCTGATTTATGGAGGGATTTCATTGTAACTTAGTAGGCTGACTCCATATAATGTCTAGATGATAATGTCCCCTTTTGGTTGTGATTGGTCAACTGTGATGGCTACAGGGGCCCGAAGCCCAAAAACCTTTAGCACAGTCTACAGGTCACATTTATGAAGGGATTTCATTGTAACTTGGTAGGATGACTCCAGATAATGCCCAGATGAGAACGTCACCTTTTTGTCGCGATCATTCAACCATGATGGCTGCCTGAGCCCAAACCCCAAAAACTTTAGCATAGACTACAGGTCGTATTTATGAAGGGATTTCATTGTAACTTGGTAGGATGACTCAGTATAATCTCTAGATGAGGACATCCCCTTTTGGTTGCATTCGGTCAACTGTAATAGCTACACAGGCCCGAAGCCCGAAAACCTTTAGCACAGTCTACAGGCCATATTTATGAAGGGATTTCATTGTAACTTGATAGGATGACTCGTTTTGGAATAATTTCACTGTAACTTGGTAACTTTGGTTGACATACATTAACTGTGAGGGCCACATACATTAACTGTGAGGGCTACATACATTAACTGTGAGGGCCACATTAATCTACCCCTCAATTCTTTAGTACAGTATACACCTCATAGCATACAGGGAACAGAATTAACATATTCCCAATTATCACAATTCTTGTCTTATTTCATAATCCTTTCATAAACATTGAACATTATCCTTTTCATAAAACACAACACACAGACAAGTTAAGCTACAGTGTCATTGACACTTTCATTTTCAAAGATACTCCCCGCGGGAACCCCAGGAAGTGAAGCAGTGCCTGTTCACTGGGGTAAACAGGCTCTGTTTTACTGGTAAAATAGGACCCAGTCACCAATGCTTGGGAGGTGCAAACCCTCTCTAAAATGGGCAACATGGTTTATTAACGCTCACCCCTGGTATTGAGTTGATACTCATGTTGTGGTCATGATTAGCCATTGTGCAAAAATATGTGACCTTAAACACCAATCAATAAATAAATAAATTTCAAAGATACAATGATGCCAGTAAAGGTAGCCTTAGTTTAATAAGGTTTTGTTCATCAATAATTGTTTTGTTACTATTTATTGGAGGGTGCCTGTTTGCACTCTCCAATAAATTGTAATAAAACAATTTCATATGAACATTTCTCTATCTACTGCTGTACAAATGACAAGCTAATACACACAGTATAAAGCCACTGTAGTGGCTTTCAGCACTTTTCAGTATATCCCTGATAGTGGCTTCTATCACTCAACCAGTTAAGGCAAAAAATGAACATTTTTAGTTTTTGTGCATTATTCTAGAAATATTTTTGCAAGTATCGCTTGTTAGTTGTGTTAGGTGCAGGGTTAAATCCTCAGGAGTCCTGGAATTCAGAAATAAATTTTTCAGGTTGTGTTAGAACTTAAAAATGGCCTCTGATCCTTCAAACTTAACCCTTTCGCTGCTATAGGCCCATACTCAGTGTGGAACCAAATTTTGATGCCCTTTTGCTATAGGTCTGTACCGAGTATGGACATAGCACATACAGGGCATGGATACCCAAGCATGGTGTTATTCTCGATATAATGCACATTGAAAGAAATCAAAGCCGTTGACAATATGATGTTATCCATTTGTTTCACTATTTTTCAATTTTTGCGGAAGTACCTGAAACAACAACCTGCGCGGCTACCAGTTGCAGTATCCTTTTGAATATCTTTGAAATGTAAAATGACTCAAAAAAAGTTGGAATTACCTTTCTTGATGTTCTTGAAAGGGGAATATGACTGGAAAAAAGGTTCTTCAAGTGGGAGGTAAACTCAAGTGGTAAGGCATTTGGTGCAGATGTCTTTTCTCATGAGATTTTTTGGGGTGGAGAGGTTATCATGTAAACAAGTACCAACATTATTTAACCCTTTACCCAACGTAATGGCCAAAACTGGCAAGCGCTATTCTAAAAAATCGCCAATTAATTTTTATTATTTTTTTCATTTTTTGTCTCAAAAACATAGGTTATGATCTCTCATTGGAATGAGCTCATCGAGGTCGTTCCAATGAGGGGTCATAACCTATGTTTTTGAGACAAAAAATGAAAACAATTAGTCATTCAAGAATTTTTTTTTGCAAGTGTCGTTTGCTTTTCATGTTAGGTAAAGGGTTAACTTGTTCCCAATGATCGAGACTGCTACATAATGTTAAAATATGTCATAACAATTTAAAGTTCCACATAAGGGTAGTTTCCACGTGTTGTCAATTTTTTTTCACTTTAACCCCATTTTCACCCAATGCATGGTTCAAAACAGGATATTATCACATTGTGCAGCTACAAAGGTTGGGTAAAGTTCTTACCTGCTGCATGAAGATTTTACTGAGAGTATGAAAATATTATGGTACAGGTATAATTTTGGCTCTTTTAACAAAATATACTCCTATACATTCGATTATTTCACCAATCAATAGTTTCCTGACAGCAGACTCCAAAGACTTTTTAATGAAATCAGGTTATGGCTTCTTTGCAGTCATTACTTGATTTTATGAAAACTTGGAACAAAAATACCCAGCAGTTACAGGGCTAATCATGCTTAAAAATGGTTTGCCAGAACTCTTCATTGGGAATTTTATTAAAAAATTTAACAGTTTGCCAGAACCCTTGATTGGGAATTTTATTAGGACTAACAACAGCTAATAGCGCAGGAAACGTTTTGGATGGGTTTGTGTGTATAACTGGCTTAGCAATGATTTCTTGCCTGCCAGCAGATGTAATTTGACTGTTGTCTGTCTTCATGACTGTACAATAATGTTCTTGTTCTGAGACCAACAAAGTTTATTAGAGATGGATATATAGAGATTATTACCATTATGTGGATATACAAAATATTATCCGAGTCGAGCTCTGGGTTCTAAGGGCAGATCACGACGAGTCAAAGGTAATAATCATTTTATCTTACAATATATTGGGGATAGTCAAGAATGTAGACGAATATATAACAAACTATTTATTTATTCGTACGGATGAGCAAAAAGAAAAAAATGGAGCTCATGCGAAAGGAACGTGCTTGTATCCGACCCCCTGATACAAACATCTGTATCAGGAGGTCGGATACACAACAGTTGCAGAGTTAATACAGACAAAATACATGTTGATTGTAAGATAAAAGCCTATAACCTGTTACCCAAAACACACTATATCAAAATTTGTTATTTTAATACTTTTTTTTTTTTTACAATTTTTTCCTCAAATTTCAAGAAAACCATAGCATGTGACTCCCCTCATTGGAACAAGCTTGATGGGTTTGTTCCAATGTGGGGGTCACATGATATGGTTTTTGTGAAATCTTTGAAAAAATAACTTTTTTCAACTGGTCAGTTTTTAAATTATGGGTGTGGATGTGGCTGATTTTGTAAAGTAAAGGGTTAATCTTTCACGAAATGGACATGATATAAAAATTTGTCATTTTAATAATTTTTTTTCTTACATTTTCACAAAATTTCGACAAGACCATATCATTTGACCCTGGCATTGGAACGAGCTAGATGAGATTCTTCCATTGAGGGGACAAAGCATATGGTTTTGTGGAAAATTTTGGAAATTTTCCTTCTTTTTTAAACTGTTCAGTTTTTAAATTATGTAGGCAGATTTGGTCAATTCATTCAAGGTAAAGGGTTGAAAGGTGAACATTTCCTAACAGAAGTTATTAAAGAAAGGCATTTGCTACAGAATTTTCCATCATACTGAAATGTTAAACTTCACGTATGGTGGCAATCACACTCCTGAGCCATAATCCAGGTGGGTCTATGCTGTCCTCAGGCTGGGCATGGGGTTGGGAATGGGTAGGTGGAGGGGAGGAGGTCAGCACATGTCTTTTTTCACCAGAATTGCACAAGTGGAATAGACACTACTTTCCGAGAACTGTAATTGAGAAACTCTCGACTAATTATTTCAAACATAGTTTTTACCTGTGCTAATAGCAATGGGTGGTATCAGGTATAATGATGGAGGCTGGTTGATAATCATGAAACAAAGAATCTATACAATCGGCAGTGTGACTTCTAAAGCTTTATATCATCCCTTGAGTGCAACAATGTGCCATCTGCAACTGCAGATGGCGCCTTGTTGCACTAAAGAGATGACTTATATACATATATAAATTACAATGTTCATACTATTGATGTGTCACATTACAATTTATGATACGTTGTAAACTCACAGTTTGAACTAATACCCAGAGGCAAATGCCCTTTTTGATACCCCTATCCCCCTCCCAAGGCTTGGAAATAAGGAATTTAGTTTGTAACCTATTTACAGGTTATGCCTAATTTAGTGGTTGTAACCTTCATGACCTATTTTCTTAAGTTGTCCTGTAATTTATATTTTATCACATTTTGTTATAAATTATTGTAATAAAGTTGTTTTTATTGTAAAGCTTTAGTGTTGATGGGATTTTTTTACCATCATGATGTTGAATAACAACTGGAGTGCTCACTATTATTGAGTTGTAGGAAGTTGCAGGATGATGATGTTTACAGGATGTTTACAGGATGATTCGGACCTTGCAGGAATCAAACCCTGCACAATTTGCAATTTGGATTTAAAAGGCAAGGTCCATACCATCCAAGATCTGAATCTTGCTGCATCTGAATTGCCCTACAGAATCCTGAAGCATCCAACGTCCATATTATCTAAATCATCTGCAAACTGCCAACTCGTACCCAAGACTCTACGACATTCGAGTTTAAACCCCAGAAAGTTTGAGAGATCATTCTCCAGGTCTTATACTGTTTACTATTGTTCGTCAGTTTATTAATTATGAACTGAAAAATCCTGCCAATCTATGACATTTTAACAGCATGAAGTTGCAACTTAAGGATTTTTTAGAAGACAGGTAAGCAAGCTTTAGGGATTTTTCATGATGGCATTGTTACTATACCTTGTTTCAACATTTGTGAAAAGTAGGTGACCAGGCATATCAAGGGAGCTAATAGCAGGTGCAACATTCCTGCAAATGAACATGGAAAATGACCATTTAAAATGATTAATTGAATACATTTCCTTGTCAGTAGTATTTTCCATAGAAACATCCGTCAGGTGATTGGGCAGGGGTCATAAAGTTTCAAAAAAATGTTGGCCAGGCATTTGATCGGTGCTTGAAGTTGATGAGAGGAGCCTGGCCGATTGTTGTTGCTTATTCCAAATGTCACCATCAGCAGCTGACTCAGAGTACAGAGAATGATAGTACTGTGTACGTTACCACAACAATTCTCATGAAATAGGCCTAGACATGATAATTTTGTTTAGCCCAATACCATTCAGCCCTACTCTGAATATAGAGTGGCCGAACATTGGATTGGAACAGTGAAGTGATGATCACTTTTCAGTTCCATCAGTGGTCAAATGCAATTACAAATGGTTCACTGGTTATATTTTTCATAAATCGTAACCTCCCTGAGCGACTGTTCACGGCCTATGTCCTGCCCTCTTGCCCCCAGTTGCTTCCAGCACCCTTGTGATGGGCTTTAGTAACCTTTCTGCGGTTCCTGGGATGTGGAGCAGTGCTTGTTTGCTTCAGTAAACAAGTTTTGCTTTACGAATAAAATAGGACCTGGAACCAATGCCTGGTGTAGAAGTCCTATAAAGTGGGCAGCGTAGGTATAAATGATAGGTTAAACTTGACTTCATACCTATGTTGCGGTAATGAAATAGCCAAAGATGCTGAAAGTTACCTTAACTCATTAGATGCTGCTAACGGATATTCTGGTCCAAAACAGGAGTCCCTTTGCCACTGAATCAAGTATAATTTGAGTACATTTAATCAAATTTCCCCCTGTATATTGAATGTATTTTTTTCACCAATGAGTCCTATACTTAAATTTAGATGAATTTTTCATCAAATCTAGTCATGGCTGCTTCATGCAGCCACGACTAAATTTGACGAAAAATATCTTGAAAACATTCGGTGGTTTTAAGAGTTAAACACCAATAAATAAATATACAAATTTAAAACTGCAGAATTGGGGCAGTCATTTTTTATGCCCCCCGACCTCCGAAGGAGATTCTGGAGTATCTAGTGAAGCCCTCCATCTTTCAGTCCATCTGTCTGTCCACCCATCTGTCCGAACAAACATTTTGCATTGTAATTTCAAAGCCATTGCTCGGATTTGGATCTCCTATGGTATGCTGATAGACCTGTATGGGGGAAAGGATATGAACTAGGAACATGTTCCGTCTAATAATTTCTCCCAGAGTTCTGGCCCTTTTTCGCCTTAGAAAATTTTTCTGTTTTCACTCTTTCCACAGTACATCAAGGCTACTTCGAACTTGCATATGGGTTGGGGGCAGTGGCCCATGCTTTGCATTGCCCTTGTTTGTGAAGTGATTTTATTTGGAGCGCAATTATTTCTTCATCACTTCCCTTTATCGTTATCAATTTATAAAAAAATGTCCAGACTTGTTAACTGTGCTATAAAAGGGAACTGTAATATTTTTTTTTATTCAGGGAAAGACAGCAGCAACTGGAAGAGTTGACAAAAGAATTAGCTAAAATGCAAGAAGAAGCAGAACTTTTAAAGCATAAATTAAAATCGTATACCACATCCAAGGTAACTTCTTTTTCTCCAGAATTCAAAATAATTTCTATGTGATTCCTTGTTTTAGCGGGCCTGGCATTCTTAAAAATGCAGGAGGGCTAAAAATCGCTCGCCTCACATGGCCTAGGGGAGCGATTAGCTCTCCTCAAGCCTACAAAAACTAAAAGTGGCAAAATGAAGTTGTACTATCAATGGCAATGTGAATTCTGCCAAGTGGGCTTTGTATATTTTATTTGGTGCTGCTAACAAGGTAGTCTCTGCGTGACGGCTACACTGCTCCTCCCACACCTCCGGGCCTTGTCAAGGCCCGGAGTTGTGGTAGGGGCAGTGTGACCATCTTGCAGAGACCACTAACATAGCAGAGATCTGAAAACCTGTGGGTTTTAGGAATAGGCTGCTGTGGTAATCATTATTTTCTAAGGCTAGGAGGGCTATTTTGCGTTCTCCTCAATTTTTTTAAGGCGAGCAGTAGGCGAGCGAATAAATCGCTCTCCTGAAAATGCCAGGCCTGTTTTAGACCCCATCTGTAGACAGCAGAGTATTGAAACTTGACTGGGAGTGTGATGGCTCATTGGTAAAGTCATTGAACTTGAAATCAAAACGATGACAATTTTTGATCTTGTGTTGTGTCCTTGGTTAACCCTTAAAGGCCTGGACAAATGTCCTGAATTCACACCTGACCACTGCCTGTACACATCCAGTGGCTTAACAGTGATTTCTAGTCAAGTCTTGGCAGCCTGTTATTAACCCTTAAGGGATGGACAATTGTCCTGAATTCACACCTTACCACAGCCTGTATACATCCAGTGTTTTAACAGTGGTTTCTAGTCAGGTCTTGGCTGCCCATGTAATTTGTTTATTGTCAGCAGGACCTACTCAAGGTGGCATGTTAAGGGCACCTGTTCTGAGGTCGTAAAAGTTAAAAATAGGCCTTTAAGGGCTGAGACAGTTCATCCCAACTGCCTCTGTGGTGGCTTTGTGTGCTAGGGCACAGTGATGATATACTCACCTTCTACCAATGTTAACCTTGCTCATGCCAAGTTAAAAAATTGGGAGAGTCTGACATTTATTTGGCATTGCTCGGTGGTTCTTCCGGGAAATCTGTCTTCCTAGACCTTTAAAACTGTCCAACTTGACATAACACTGGTTGTTGAAAAAGTGTTGGGTAACCCCAATAAACAAATGTGCAAACAAACAATTAATTCTTGACCATGTCTACAAGGCTAATAAAAAAATACATGTTTCTCAGGTACCTCTCTCATCATTGAAGCTCTGTCAAGATACAGTTGGTTAAATAGTGTATGTCAGATATTTTATTCAAGTTTATAAAATGGATATATTCGTCCCTTGAGTGCAACAATGTTGCACTTAAGGGATGAAGTTTAGCCCTACCCTCTGACACAAGGTGACCCTGTCTATCGAATATGTCATTAAACTCCAGTAAATAAATATTCACTACTACCCATGTTATTCTGTAGATTGTATGGCCTAAAACATAAAACAAAGTAAGAATACAAACTTGTCGTGGCAAAGAAATAATAATTACAAAAATAATGATGATAAAAATGCCTGTCTGCATGCATTTTTACAAAATAGCCTGAGAAACAGAAGATCAACTTTTTATGGCCTAACAGATAAAATTTTGGTTAACTTGTTCAGGGCTTTCATGGGAATTATGTCAGGTTGTAGTTTAAATGATGGAGTTACAGTAGGATTGAATTATTCCATTGTTTATGACCCACAATTTAACTGGCCCAAAATGTAACAGGTGGATGCCCTCAATTGATTTAGTCTCTTATGATATACAAAAACCTCCCTTGTCATTACAGTTCTGCCAAGAAAACCAAGATCTGTTGCATGGTTTTTTTATGCAGTAAAAATACACTGACTAAAGCCAATTCTTTTTAAGTTTTGATGTGTGAAAAATAACATGAGTAAAAATGCAAGCTACATTCTAAGTAGTGTGACACTTCGTCTCTTGAGTTCCAATGTGTTCTATGTGCCTACTGGCACATAGAGCACATTGGAACTCAGGGGACGACTTGTTTCTTTTCTAATCAGTGAGGGAGGGAGGGAGGGAGGAAAGGCTTTATTTTTAATTTTAATTTTTTTCTTGCATATAATGACCATGGATTGAGAGGCTTTCTGCTGTCTTTTCACACACAGAATATGAGTGCATAATTAAACAAATTAACTCATTAAAATTAACCTTCAAGGGTTTAATTCTTACTTTGTTCTATATTTACTGCCAAAGAACAGGTATCCCAACATGCTGTGTCTGGAGAAACTTGCCGGTTGCATTCCAAGTGCTTTGGTAGTCATTTCTATGGGGGTTTTTGCTGCCTATATAGGCATGACTTGCCTAGAAACAACTACAAAACCATAGGATGTAGACTGTCAAAGTTGTTCAGAACTGTACAAAAATCTCCATGCCTTTATGAGTTGGAAAAAAAAAGGTACCTCCTTCATCAAAAAATCTGGAAAAATTGCCTGCCAAACAAGATTTTTTCTTAATAGCTCAATAAAAAGTATAGGGAGCATGGTGGTTCCGTGGTAGATTGTTGGAATTCTATGCTAGAGGTCCCAAGTTCGATCCCCATCTGGGATGACCTGTGTTGTGTCCTTGGGAAAGGCACTTTATCCTGGTTGCCTACATGGGGGCATGATGGCACTGTGTACTAAAGCATACTGCACGTCGATGGTGCACATGTCTTCACCTGCTGTAACCCTGCTTGAGTGGAGCTTGAACAGAGTTAGAATGTTGAGGAACTGACAGTTCGGTGGTTCTCTCTGGGTACTCCGGCTTCCTCCACCTGTAAAACTGTCACGGTCACAATTAGCCATTGTGCATAAGTATGTGACCTTAAACACCAATAAAATAAGTAAATAAATAAATAAAAAATATAAGCCCTTTTCTCAGTTGCATTGTGGAGTTTTCTACAATTAGCAGTTTAGTATTTATGCTTGGTCCACTTATGTGTGAGCGCATCAGACTTGGGGAGAGCGTGGTGTGATTTGTATAATAATGTACTGGAAGAATAATGCAACAAAGAGGGTTTGTAATTTCAGGAAGTTTTAAAAGTCAGGTATTCTAAAAAGTCATGTCATGTCCAACAAATTCATTTTTTTGGTTCTTGAAAAGTACAGATAGCTGGGTTTGGGAATATAAAACAATGTGGTGGGAAAATCGAAATGGTAAAAAATGTTCGCTAGTTTCCTATGGTAAAAATGTCCTATTTCTTGAAAAATTGAAATATTTTGTGTTTAAACTAATTGCTGCAGTCTAATTATTTTTTTAAATTTGCCTGTTCACTTGGGGGTAGAATCACGTTTTGTTCAAATCAAGTCTCATGGGGCTTATTTATACTTTTACTGTTGGGTGGGGCATTTTATTGTCCACAGAGAACTTGATCCAAATCAACTGCCTTTCGAAAGAACAACTGAGCAAAATATTACATTGTTGGTTGAAAATCAAACAAGTTTAACATCTTAAAACATCATAGAAAAACAAATATTTCATTCTGTAAAATGTATTTTATGTAACATAGTAGAACCATCCACATTCTTCAAAATTTATTTGTATGAGTTATGAGCACCTCTGAATAGGTTTTGGGTAAAAATTGCAGCAACAAAATGGCAGTGACCAACATGTCATTGACAAAAATGTTGATGAGGGCTGTGTGTTGAAAATGACAAAAAGCAAGGGTGGGATAAAATAGCAACTTTCCAAAATGAAATTAATAACGAATAAAATAGAAGAAGCATCAAGAGAAAAAGAAATGTAAGAAGAGTGGCTATACACTTAAATTATTTTTGTTAATAGAAAGTTTTCTTGCAAAATTAAGTTTTTTGAGATTAACACAAAATTTCTTTTCACCAAATATTGGAAACTACTTGAGCGAGGTATGAAATATTCTTGGTCAAAACTAAATCACATTAATGGGTTTGAATAGTTTTGGGCTCACCAACGATAGTTGTGTGAGCCTATGGCATAGCCCTCATGTCGGCGTCATCGGCGTCCGGATTCATATATTCATATATTTTGAACTTTTGTGTGCAGGTTTTGATTTATTTTTTGTGTGGGGTGGGGGGGGGGGGGGGATTTTTTTTTTATATCAGCATGCTTTTCAGTCATAGAAATATTTTATTCAACCCTTTCCATGCTTAGTTACTTGAATTTTTTACTTTTGTGTACAGGTTTTTGACTTTTGAGTTTGTTCAAATCGGCACCCCTGGATTCATATTTGGGCTTACTATAGAAACCCAAATTCAAACTTAGTGTATTTCAGGCAAATTTCTTAAAAAACCTTCTTCTCCAGATCCAGCAGGCAGAATCTTTTGATATTTGGTATGCAACATTGTGGGATGGATCTGATTCAAGTTTGTTCAAATCGGCCCCCTGGATTCACATTTGGGCTCAGTATAGAAGCCCAAATTTGAACTTAGTGCATTTCAGGCAAATTTCTTAAAAAATCTTCTTCTCCAGATCCAGCAGGCAGAATCTTTTGATATTTGGTATGCAACATTGTGGGGTGGATCTGATTCAAGTTTGTTCAAATCAGCCCCCTGGATTCATATTGGGGCTCACTATAGAAACCCAAATTCGAACTTAGTGCATTTGAACTTAGTGCATTTCTTGCAAATTTCTTAAAAAATCTTCTCCAGATGCAGCAGGCAGAATCTTTTGATATTTGGTATGCAACATTGTGGGGTGGATCTGATTTAAGTTTGTTCAAATCGGCCCCCCTGGATTCATATTTGGGCTCACTATAGAAGCTTGAATTTGAACTTAGTGCATTTCAGGCAAATTTCTTAAAAAATCTTCTTCTCCAGATCCAGCAGACAGAATCTTTTGATATTTGGTATGCAACATTGTGGGTAGATCTGATTCAAGTTTGTTCAAATCTGCCCCCTGGGTTCATATTTGGTCTCAGTATAGGAACCCAAATTTGAACTTAGTGCATTTCAGGCAAATTTCTTTAAAAATCTTCTTCTCCAGATCCAGCAGGCAGAATCTTTTGATATTTGGTATGCAACATTGTGGGGTGGATCTGATTCAAGTTTGTTCAAATCGGCCCCCCTGGATTCATATTTGGGCTCACTACAGAAGCTTGAATTCGAACTTAGTGCATTTCAGGCAAATTTCTTTAAACATCTTCTTCTCCAGATCCAGCAGGCAGAATCTTTTGATATTTGGTATGCAACATTGTGGGTAGATCTGATTCAAGTTTGTTCAAATCTGCCCCCTGGGTTCATATTTGGTCTCAGTATAGGAACCCAAATTTGAACTTAGTGCATTTCAGGCAAATTTCTTTAAAAATCTTCTTCTCCAGATCCAGCAGGCAGAATCTTTTGATATTTGGTATGCAACATTGTGGGTGGATCTGATTCAAGTTTGTTCAAATCTGCCCCGGGTTCATATTTGGTCTCTGTATAGGAGCCCAAATTTGAACTTAGTACATTTCAGGCCAATTTCTTTAAAAATCATCTTCTCAAGATCCAGCATGCAGAATATTTTGATATTGGGTATGCAGCATGCTTAGGGGGGTGAGATTCAAGTTTGTTCAAGCCAAGTCCCTGGATTCATATTTGGGCTCACTGTGGTAGCCAGAATTATAACTTAGTTCAAAATGAGGAATTTTCTTTAAAAATCTTCTTCTTCAGATCTAGCAGTCGGAATGTTTTGATATTTGGCATGCAGCATCCTTAGGGAATGAGATTCAAGTTTGTTCAAGCCATGTTCCTAGGTCCATATTTGAGCTCTCTGTGGGAGCCTGAATGATAACTTAGTTCAAAATGAGGAATTTTCTTTAAAAATCTTCTTCTTCAGATCCAGCAGTCGGAATGTTTTGATATTTGGTATGCAGCATCCTTAGGGGGGTGAGATTCAAATTTGTTCAAGCCATGTCCCTAGGTCCATATTTGGGCTCAATGTGGAAGCTTGAATTGTAACTTAGTTCGAAATGAGGAATTGTCTTAAAAAATCTTCTTCAGATCCAGCAGTCGGAATGTTTTGATATGTGGTGTGTAGCATCCTTAGGTGGGTGAGATTCAAGTTTGTTAAAGCCAAGTCCCTGGGTTCCTATTTGGGCTCACTGTGGAGCCCGAATGCTAACTTAGTTCAAAATGAGGAATTTTCTTTAAAAATCTTCTTCTTCAGATCCAGCAGATGAATGCTTTTGATATTTGGTATGCACCATCCTTAGGGGGGTAAGATTGAAGTTTGTTTAAGCCATGTCCCTAGTTCCATAAAATTTGTCTCTCATGACTTCATTCCTTTGTAGTGTTGATAAACCATGTCTAACTGAATGTGACCCCAAATACTTCTTTGAACCACTTTGGCCAGTGAGCGATTAAGGCTCCTTGGGGCCTCTTGTATTATTTAACCCTTTCCCTACTTATTTTACTTTAATTTTGGACTTCTGTGTGCAGGTTTTTTACTTTTCTCTGCATGTTTTTGACTTTTGTGTACAGGTTTTGAAATTTTGTCTTCAAGTGGAGATTTACTGTACTGGCATATTGCCATGGTGGTTACCTTAACATTTCAGGGTATTTTTCTCAATTTTAACCCTTTGAAACAAATGCGATGCTTTTTTGACTTTTATGTGCAGGTTTTGAGGTTTGTCTTTCTTTTCTTCCAAGTGGATATTTTTCAAGTAGAGTTTCACCTTACTGGCATATTGCCATTGTGGTTACTGTAACAGGGTATTTTTCTCAATTTTAACCCCTTGAAACAAATGTGATACTTTTTTTTACTTTTATGTGCCTTTTTTGAGGTTTGTCTTTCTTTTCTTCCAAGTGGTGACTTACCTTGTAGCATATTGCCATGGTTCCTATTTTATGTTAGGATGCTTCTTGGGGCTAGTATTATATTATTTAACCCTTCAGCTGCTTATTTACTTTAATTTTGGACTTTTGTGTGCAGGTTTTGGACTTTTGTGTGCAGGTTTTGATATTTTTTTTAAGTGGAGTTTTACTTCACTGGCATATTGCCATGGTGGTTACTGTAACATTTTCAGGGTATTTTTCTAAATTTTAACCCTTTGAAACAAATGTGATGCTTTTTTGACTTTTATGTGCAGGTTTTGAGGTTTGTCTTTCTCTTCTTCCAAGTGGATATTTTTCAAGTAGAGTTTCACCTTACTGGCATATTGCCATTGTGGTTACTGTGACAGGGTATTTTTCTCAATTTTAACCCCTTGAAACAAATGTGATACTTTTTTTTTACTTTTATGTGCAGGTTTTGAGGTTTGACTTTCTTTTCTTCCAAGTGGCGACTTACCTTGTAGCATATTGCCATGGTTCCTATTTTATGTTCGGATGCTTCTTGAGGCTAGTATTATATTATTGGCTCACCAACGACAGTTGTGTGAGCCTATGGCATAGCCCTCATGTCGGCATCCAGATTCATTCATTTTGAACTTTTGTGTGCAGGTTTTGATTTTTTTTTTTTATTATGTCAGCATGCTTTTCAGGGATAGTAATACTTTATTCAACCCTTTCCATGCTTAGTTACTTGAATTTTGGACTTTTGTGTACAGGTTTTTGACTTTCTTTTCTGTGCAGGTTTTTGACTTTTGTGTACAGGTTTTGAAATTTTGTCTTCAAGTGGAGTTTTACCTTACTGGCATATTGCCATGGTGGTGACCTTAACATTTCAAGGTATTTTTCTAAATTTTAACCCTTCGAAACAAATGTGATACATTTTTTTACTTTTATGTGCAGGTTTTGAGGTTTGTCTTTCTTTTCTTCCAAGTGGATATTTTTCAAGTAGAGTTTCACCTTACTGGCATATTGCCATTGTGGTTACTGTGAAATTTGCAGGGTATTTTTCTCAATTTTAACCCTTTGAAACAAATGTGATACTTTTTTTTACTTTTATGTGCAGGTTTTGAGGTTTGTCTTTCTTTTCTTCCAAGTGGCAACTTACCTTGTAGCATATTGCCATGGTTCCTATTTTATGTTAGGATTCTTCTTGGGGCTAGTATTATATTATTTAACCCTTTAGCTGCTTATTTACCTTAATTTTGGACTTTTGTGTGCAGGTTTTTGACTTTTGTGTGCAGGTTTTGATATGTTTTTTTTAAGTGGAGTTTTACCTTACTGGCATATTGCGATGGTGGTTACCTTAACATTTCAGAGTATTTTTCTCAATTTTATCCCATTGAAACAAATGTGATACTTTTTTGACTTTAATGTGCAGGTTTTGAGGTTTGTCTTTCTTTTCTTCAAAGTGGAGACTTACCTTGTAGCATATTGTCATGGATCCTATTTTATGTTAGGATGCTTCTTGGGGCTATTATTATACTATTTAACCCTTTAGCTCATTATTTACTTTAATTTTGGACTTTTGTGTGCAGGTTTTGGACTCTTTTTTTTACACCAGCCACCCCTTTACATTGGCCACCTGTTGGTGAGCCACGGGGTACTGATACACCTTCTAGTTTAACCCTTTAGCTGCTTATTTACATTAATTTTGGACTTTTGTGTGCAGGTTTTGTACTTTTGTGTGCAGGTTTTGAAATTTTTTTTAAGTGGAGTTTTACCTCACTGGCATATTGCCTTGGTGGTTACCTTAACATTTCATGGTATTTTTCTCAATTTTAACCCTTTGAAACAAATGTGATACTTTTTTGACTTTTATGTGAAGGTTTTGAGGTTTTTCTTTCTTTTCTTCCAAGTGGATTTTTTCAGGTAGAGTTTCACCTTACTGGCATATTGCCATGGTGGTCACTGTGACATTATCAGGGTATTTTTCTCAATTTTAACCCATTGAAACAAATGTGATACTTTTTTTTTTACTTTTATGTGCAGGTTTTGAGGTTTGTCTTTCTTTTCTTCAAAGTGGAGATTTCCCTTGTAGCATATTGCCATGGTTCCTATTTTATGTTAGGATGCTTCTTAGGGGCTATTATTATATTATTTAACCCTTTAGCTGCTTATTTACTTAAATTTTGGACTTTTGTGTGCAGGTTTTGAACTTTTTTTTTTTACTCCAGCCACCCCTTTCCATTGGCCACCTGTTTGTGAGCCACGGGGTACTGATACCCCCTCTAGTTCAGGCTACAAACACCTTGCATTGGGTACAAACCCTTAAGGACCAGACATTTTTCAAGAATTTTCTTGACATAAAATCTTCAAAGAATAATTACTTGGCTCTGGTTCCAAGGCAAGTCTTGGCTGCCAATTGGGCAGCCAAGACTTGCCTGGGAACCAGAGCCAACTTAATTTAATGCTTAGGCCCACAGGTGATGAAATAAATTTTATATCCTGCCCATTCATTTTCACAATCATTGCCATTTTTGCAGCTGCCATTTTTATCACTACCATTTTGGTGATGCATTTTTAAATGATATGGCTGTTCAGTGTTGAGTAATTGATTGATGTCTCTGTTGTCATTAATGACAAATGAAGTTTTGGGCATAAAATCACAAAACAATATTTTTTGTTTCTCTTCAGAGATGAAGGAATAAGAAAATAAAAATTTCAACCACTATTGTAAGCCTGTTATGAAATTCATTTTTTACTGCTTCTTTGCTCAATTTAGAACGATCACTTAGAATTTGCATATTTTCTTAGTCAATCACAATCTGTTGTGTTAAAATAAACTATGTGTGATTTGTTGCAGAATGCCTGAAGGTAGTCCCCAGTAAATTTCGAGAAAATAAATTCATGTACCACATTTATTCTGTCATGTTAAAACCATGCAGCAGGATGTTAGTATAAAGACGGGTATATGGGCTCTCCACATTGAGCCACTTAACAGGTTTTTAAATTACTCCAAGTTAGCAATGGCAAATGCTGTGCCTAAATAGTAATAACTAGCAAGCTGCACCATTCTAGGATGGTTAGCTCCATCCCCATTCCCCACGCCAGAAATTTCAAGTTGCATTGCACTTCAAGGGAGAGAATCAAAACTTGAATTTCTAACTCGACTAAGTCCTTTAATCACTGAAGTGCACACTCCCCATTTATGTCCAATTATGCAATGTTGAAATACATTTTGTTAAGTTCTGTAGTGTTTTGCGTATAATTTGGTAACGTTTTCCATTAATAGATGACAAGCAATCATTTATGTATTGGAGTTTAATGACACTTTTGACAGCCAGGGTAGGGCCCTGCAAGTCGGATATTTTAGTTCAAGTCGATTCCCGATTCAATTCTAGTTTAAAACATGCAAGTGAAGTCATTTTTTGAGTTGATTCTTATTAAACTGATGGCCCAATTTCTTCTCAACAGAGAGGGATTTAACGTTCTTTATGAACAAAATTTTGCTAAACTAAGGCTACTCTTGCTGGTAGCATGGTATCTTTGAAAATAATACCCATGTTTCAAATCAATTTGGAAAAATAATTTTGCACATCACCAGTTAATAAGAAGACAAAGAAAAGGAGTTCTTGCACTGTATATCAAGGGGGTATAACTATGAAATTGGGAGCGCTAGAAATCTAAAACTCAAACTTGGCCTTTGATTTGTAACTGTAAGAAAAATTATTAAATTTCAAATCATTCCACCAAAGGGAGATAATATTATACAATTATACAGTGCTCAGGTTATCTCTAGAACAGAGCAAAGTGACAATATCCTTGTTAAATGAATACTCCTGCTAATTGAATGAACATATTTCAGACCATGATGGCCTTGTATTGGTTAATTTGCTGCCATTATGATAAGTAAAGGGTTAAACTAGCTCAATTTTTTCAGGTGAATCCTAGCAAAGGTGAAGCAAGAATCTACATGGATTCTCACTAGTTTTGTTGCGCGAATCAATTCTTGGATTCTCGTCGAATTATAAGCCCTGAGTCAGTATTCACCAACAACAAGTACCTAGATTGGAAAGTTGATAAAGTATTACTATTTTCTGTGCTAGGTAAACACCATTACTGACTGCATTGTGACCTTGGGCAAGACACTTGATCCCGACTGTCCATGAGGGGACATGGTGTGATGTTTTTTACAAAGGCATACTGCACGTTAATGGTGTGCTTGTCTTCTTCTTGTGTGGAGTTAGTATGTTGGGGAGTCTGACAGTTGCTCACCATTGCTTAGTGGTTCTCTCTGGGTACTCCAGCTTCCTCCATTTGTAAAACTATCCGATGTGAGGTGACCTTGGCTGTCAAAAGTGTCTTTAAACTCCAGTGTATAAATAAACACCATAACATTTGATGAAGTGAAAGCTATTATGCTGTGACTACAATCACAGCATAATTGCTTTCATATCCTCAAACATCACCAATCAGGAGGAGTCATCATGTTGATTGACTTGAGACAGCTCAAATGTGTAGAGAACAGTGTTTCCAATCCACATGTAAGTTATGGCCCTTGATTGTTTGAAAACTTCATAGTTTTTTTGTTTTTGCATAACTTCACTTTCCCCAAATTTATTTGTTTTTGTTATGACCATAAGGCCTAAAACAGTTAAAAATCTGTTCATCAGACCCTCCTGCATGATCATTATGACTCCCACATGCTCTTTCCTATTAGCACTTCAAACTTACAATAAAAAATTGTTTATATCAGGTAAATTACTAAATAAAGTTAATGAAATGGATTAAATACCCAACTGCCTATATTAATTTGTAGATTATGAGGCTTAACACTTTACCTAACACAAAAGGATGATGACACTTGAACACAACAAAATTCTTGAATAACTAAATTTTTTCATTTTTTGCATCAAAAGCAAAGCTTGTGCCAACTCATTAAAATGAACCCAATGAGCTCATTCCAAAGAGGTGTCATAAGCTGTGTTTTCGAGACAAAAAATGAAAAATAATTAAAATTGAATGATGATTTTTGTGAATAGTGCTGACTGTTTTTGGTCATTACTTTGGGTAAAGGGATAAAAACATAAAACAAACCCAGTATATGAATCACTGAGGGTAAAGAAATAATAATTGTAAGAATGAAACAAATTAAATTAAAAAAAAATGAATGACTGACTGATCGACCGACCGACCGACCGACCGACCCATCCACATGTTTGTGTCGCTTTTTCAGATTTCCACTGCTTACATTTGCATGGTTACAGCTCTTCATTATGCTAAAACATTTTTCCTTTTATTTCAATTTCTACTTGATAATTTTACCTTTCTCTGGCAGAATAATTTGAAATTTGACAGTTTTCCTCAATATCATCACAAATAGAAGGCCAGGTTTGATTTTCAGATTCCAGCTGCTATTAATTCCTCAGTTATTGCCCTTTATTGTGCAAGAACATTTTTAAATTGGTTTATAATTTTCTGTTTCCTTGTAACTTTGGGGGTTTTGATGTAACAGTTTGAAATTTTAAACTTTTTTGGTGATTTCAAAAGGAAGATCTATTCAATTTGGTACTGGTAGCTGTGGCCTTTGATTGTGGAAAATCTTTTGTTGTTTTGATGTTTTCACACTGTATCTCCAAGATGTGTTGGTATCCATGTGAATAATTCAATAGTTATGTCCTTGTGGGGCTGGACAAAACTTTCATCACAATGTTCGGTAAGTGGGGCATGAGTGTCCCCCTGACCTGTTCGTTCTAGTTTTAATGTTCTTTTCAGAACCATCACACAAAATCCATTGATTTTAGTATGCAGCATGGTAATGGTCACAAGTTCAAGATTATTTGATTGAAGACCCTGTGATTATATTTTAGCTTGAACAGGGTTTTAACTTTGTCCAGAATGAGAAAAATTTGCACTCTGATGTCCAATACTACAGTTTGAAGCAGCAAATTTCTCCCACAATGCAGCTAGGAAATTAACCCGATTCAATACTGTTTGACAGTCTGCTCATTATTGAAATGTTTAAATTCCAATTTGCATTATGGGAAAAAATATGCAGCATAAAATTTTGATATTTCTTCATCATTGCATGGGTTTAAGCATTCTAAGGAATGAATGATTCAAGTTTGTTCTGATACATAAAATCGCTAAAGCAAAGATTTCAGTGTGGTTTTTAGGGCACCAGATTCTGGTTTAATAATCTGTTTGTTTGTTTGGTGTGTTTGTTTGTTTTTTTGTTTGTTTGTTGCGGCTAAGTGATGCTTTAAACAGCCAGTGCCACATATTTTTTGATTAGAGTCAGAACTCGGAGTACCCAGAGAGAATGACTAGGGAGTGGCAAGCAACTATCAGACTGACATACTGACAGTGCACAAGCAGAGTTAACTGCAAGGCTGCACGTTGAAAATATCTATTAGTCTACCTCCAAATAATGTATATGGACTCTTTCAATTACTGCCATTAAACTCACATGGAAGATACCATCAGGATTCAAAGGGCTAAGAGACATCCTTCAATAACTGTGTATTGAGTCCGTAATTACCTGAATTCAGCATGTATCAGGGGGCCCTGATGCAAAATCTTTGTCTTGCAACTGCAGTATACAACTGCATGCTTGGTTACAATTTGTTTACAGTACAATTTATAGAATACAGTGGAACCTATTAATTGAAAAGCCACTTTGTCAATGAAAATTATTCAATTAACAGGAGTATTCTTTTAACAGGGATTGTGTTACTTTCCTGTATTATAGAGATAAACTTAGCATTTATTCTATTATATCTTGTTTGACAGAGCTCAAGGAGCTCTGTCAAACAAGATTTAATAGATTAAATACCTGTAGTTGATTTACTAAAGCCATATCAGTCTATAAACAAGGGGATTTCAGTGATTGTCACGGTAATTTCTTGACATATTCAGGCCTCGAAATAACAAGATTTTGATAAACCTTCCAGCAGGTTGCCTCATTTAACAATGGTTAACCTGTTGATCGGTTACCTAGATTTTTTCGTAAACCTATTGCTTAACATTGCATTAAAAGTATTAATACTGACAAAGTTTCTAACATACCCAACTACAGTTCCTCCCAAATTAGTTTGGCATTTAGACACAAGGGACCCAAGACAGGCGCAGTACAAAACAAGTACATACACACGCACATTCACGTATGCATGCATTAACATTTGCTGTTCTTTGCTTTATATGATTTTTGTGTCTAATAAAAATTAAAGAATTTTAATTGTTTATTTTGCTGTGTGGCTTATTTCAGAACCCAAACACATTGGTCTTGAACTGGGAGTGGGAATTGGGCAATTGTGTGGGGATGGGGTCAAGTACCATCGATGGACGTCTGTATTACAAATACATTGAACTTCAGGGCCTGGGAGTTGCATTGGCAGTCTCTGATTAACATTGGAAAAGAAACAATTGTAAATCGTGTCAACCTTCCCCAACATTTCATCTGGAGAATGAAATCCAAAGTTCCAAACTAAAACTTTATTTGTGCCACAATGTTCGAAATCATTTGGAAAAACTCATGTTCACAACCATGCTGGCTGTTAATTCAAATGGAAATAAGCACGTAAATAAGAAGTCTGCATTGGTGAATAAAAGACGTTTCAATAATGTGTTCGAAAATTTTTCTCATGGATTGGTAGGGTAAAAAGGGGCGGAATGCAAATAATTAACAGCTCATTTGATTTTCAATATGTCTCCTTTTTATTGTATCGAAGACTTATTTTCAGCTTCGTGCAGTGCGAGAGTTAATACCTCACGTGCGGGAAATATATTAACAAAGCAGTTAGTTCCCTTCAGCTGTAACAGACAATCGTCTTTCTCGGAATGGAAACAAATTAATTGTTTCAAGAGCCAGAGGACGCCACGAGTTGGTACTGCAGATCTTCAGTACCGTTAATATTATAGATTTATACCCCCACAAGTACAGTAATGATTGAAACACGCTGTATGATAACCACATGAGCATTTTGTTCTCGTTTTGTTCACTGCAGTGCTTCTTTTAAATCAGTGGAAGGAAAAACATTGAAAACTTTTCTCATCCCGTAACAACTTCGTCGGCCATCGGCGCGATTTTTGGTTAACTGATCGACCGTTCGCCTGAAAACAAATCTGCATAACCGATAGGCGAACGGTATGAGCGTTCGCCTCTTATTTCGAGGCCAGCATATTGGAAGATTATTTATTCAATTAACAGGAGTATATTCTTTAACCCATATTCAATTAAAGGTCAAATTTGTACTGAAAGTATGGAAAATGGTTTTGTGTTTGGAAATTATATTTAATGAACTGGGATATACAATTAAGAGACATTCAAATAAATGGGCTCCACTGTATTACAAGCTTTTGAAAAACATTTGCGAGGGACCTTACAAGTATGTGTTTCAATATACGGAAAGAGAAAAAAACTCAAAATTATAATTATTAAATTATGGAAACACACTGCTTTTATCTGCATCACTGGAAGCATTCAAGCTGCAACAACACACAGTTATACTGTTAAAGCATGCAATCTGTGAGATAGTTGAAGCAACACACAATTACCTATTACAGTGCACTTTCTTTTCAGAAAGTTGAACAAACATGCTCTTCAAGTTTGTACAAGAATCTCAGAATTCCAAAGCAGCCACATACAGATTCAGCTGAAATGACAAGCTTTTTGTCCTTTGAAAATGAAATCTGTAATCAAAATGCCAGTTAATCAGCCGACACGACAAGCATTCTGTGTGTCTGAAAATGAAATCTGAAATCAAAATGCCAGTTAATCGAGTTATTATAGCTGCAAATTGTAATATTAATCTATTATCACCATTATGTTTATGCACAAAATGTTGTATCATAGTCTCCTAGGGGCGCGGTGGCATTGCGGTAACCGATTCTCGTCTGATCACCGAAGTTAAGCAAAGTCAAGCCTGGTTAGTCCTTGGATGGGTGACCATCTCAGTCATTGATTTGGACTCCCGCATTGTGTCCTTGGGCAAGGCACTTCACCCCGATTGTCCACATGGGGGCATGATGATGCTGTGTACTAAGGTGTACTGCACATCGATGGTGTGCATGTCTTCAACCTCTCTAACCCTGCCTGTGCTGCAGTGCGGAGATATTTGGGAGCTGGCAGCTGCTCGTCATTGCTTGGTGGTTCTCTCCGGGTACTCCGGCTTCCTTCATTCATAACACTGTCACTGACACGATATGACCCTGGCTGTTAAAGTGTCATTAAACCCTAATAAATAAATGAATAAATCATAGTCTCCAGCTTGTTTCTAAGGTAATATCCCGACTCATCTCTTGACTCTTCAAAATATGGCTTTACAAACAAGTGTTCGACACTGATACCCCAACACACACACAGACATAAGTATTTTATGCGCGTAGAAACCATGTGTGGATCAATTTTAAATACAAATTATACCAAATATTCCCCTCCCCCTCCTCCCCCCCCTCCCCCACACACACACAGGCATAAGTATTTCAGAACAATGAATCACTGGAGTCTTTGGTTAGAGTAATTATAACTTACATTTACAAGTGAGTGGGGTGGACTGGGTAGTTAGGTGGTATTGATTTGACCAGGCTGACCTATACCTGTATTTCCATCTCTGGACATTCATATAAACGTGTGTAGACATAACTGAAAATGGGTGTGATCAGACTTGATTAACTAAAAACTTCAAAAGTAGAACATAAAAATAAAGTTTAGAACATAAAATGATCAAATCACAGCTTGGCAAATTGGCAACCTGGGTTCTTTGTAATATGTTATGCAATCTGCATAAAAGAGAATTGATCTACTTCGTCAATATGATTTGGTATAAATTTTACTTGCTCCCGGGGAACCGTTTTCATGCAGTCTCAACCCCAAACAGACCATTGATTACTATCTGGAACAAGGCTAATGAGAGATGAAGAAAGTTCAGTTCACATCTGAAAAAAATAGTGCATCCTCGAATGTGTTCTGTTTCGTAAGGGGAAAGGATTTTATTCAGAATATAAGTTTTCAGGGTTTACCGGGAAATGATGTTTATTTTATTGAGAGAATGAGTTATATATTCAATGTTGGTTTGCTTTATTACAGTAAAGAACCCCGACGATCATTAGATTTGAGTGTGTTTTCTTTCAGCAGGAAGAAAAATTAGAAATACATCAATATCTCTCCTGTTAAAAGAGTAGTCTCCCTTATGCAAGTCTGTTCAAATCTGAGAGTTCTGAAGCTTTTCACATGCCATGAACATCGTGAATGCTGTGTCATGCAATCAGGCATGTAGCCGGGAATTCATTCAATTCATACTTCATAGTCATGAGGTGGATGGGCACCGGGCAATACCTGTGGGTGGGGATGGGGAATGCACAGCACACTCACTCGATTTGTGTTTTGTGCAGTTCATCGGAAATCGTCGACATTTCATGGTAGGCCTGTCAAGTGGACTGTTTGTTTTGGTGGTGTTTTTCTCTTCGATTTGAGATTTGGATAACAAATACAGTGAATAAATAATCTCGGTCAAAAGATATATTTCATTTTATTCCCAGAACATATATGTTTCATGCAATTAAACGCTGCTTATATCAGCGTGCAGTTGAATTACAGTGCGCGTAAGTTGCCCATTTTCGTTTCAAATTACCACCAATTTTTCTCAAATCTGACATGATTTTTTCTGGTATGTCGACTTTCCGGGAGATTTTGGCCCAAATTGACTCCCGTGCGGGAGGGCGGGAGGGTATAACTAATTCCGGGAGACTCCTGGGCATTCCGGGGGAGTTAACATGTCTGATATATATAGACCTATTTGGCTCCAGGACATCCAATAGAGGCATTTGATCTATTATAACTTGTTTGACAGAGCTCATGGAGCTCTGTCAAACAAGATATAATAGAATAAATGCTAAATTTTTCTCTAGAATACAGGTAAGTGATACAATCTTATTTGAATACCCCTGTTAATTGAATAATTTTCATTGGCAAAGTGGCTATTCAATTAACGGTTCCACTGTATTTATTTGTCACAAACAATAGTTTGGATAACTTCACTGCATGTCTGTAATATGCACTTTCACTATTGGGGAACCAATTCTTTATATCTCCCATTTGGAAGAGATCAAATTTTACAACTTTTTAACATTTTCTCGATGTATTATAGTTTTTGCACAAAATAAAATAGGCTGTAGACTCAAGCTTGGCTTTTAGCACTGTGGTAGTACAAAATCATTTTTTTTCATTTACTCTGTTTTGTTCAAGTTGCTTTAAAAAATTACCAACCAATCTGATTCGTTCAGAATTTCACCGCCTTTTTTAACTTAGGACATAGCTATTGGACTGGAACACAATTTTTTCACACTGAACTGAAAACTCTAAAGTTGTCTGAGGTTAGCCCCAATGGGGATGAATCTCAGGACTGTAGCACAAAATTGTCTAGCCCTGAACCAGGATACAGTGGAATCCTGTTAATTGAACAGCACTTTGCCAATGAAAATTATTCAGCTAACAGAAGTATTCATTTAACAGGGATTGTGTCACTTTCCTGTATTCAAGAGATAAAACTTTAGCATTTATTCTGTTATACATACACCTTGACTGACAGAGCTCCATGAGCTCTGTTAACCCTTTACCCAACGAATCGCCCACATCCGCCCGTGTAATATGCAAATTCAGCAGTTGAAAAAATATTATTTTTCAAAAAATTTCAACAAAACCATATTATGTAACTCCTCGTTGGAACGAGCTCGTCACATGATATGGTTTTGTTGAAATTTTTTGAAAAATTTGAAAAAATTATATTTAAAATAATAAATTTTGATATCGTCTGCATTGGGTAAAGGGTTAAACAAGATATAATAGATTAAATGCCAGTATTGGATGTACTGAGGCCAAATAGGTCTATAAACAAAGGAAAACTGGGGAGAGTCAGAGTAATTTCTTGACAGGTTACAAGATTTTTAATTCAATTAACAAGAGTTTACTCTATAACCTATATTAAATTAACAGGTTAAATTTGTTCTGGAGGTATGGTACATAGTTTTATGTTGGGGAAATTATATTCAGTTGACACGGTTATTTAGTTAAGAGTTATCCAATTAAGTGGGCTCCACTGTACTAGTTGTTTACTATCTCTCTCAACTGTATGAATAAACAAAAATAAATAAAAAAAGTTGTTTATGGCTTTCTGAGAGGTGAAAAATCATAAGCTATCTGCTAATTTTTGCAGCTCTACAATATACTAAAATTTCAGAAAAATCTGACATTTTAATTTTTGTCTGTATGACCTTTATGACATCACCTCAGTATTCGGGTATAACCGATGAGAATTTTGGCACCACATTTTTAGATATGTTTTTTTGCGGAGATGATATTCCTGAAAATTTGAAAGGCTAAGGCTAAAAATAAAGTTGAAAATAAAAGGTAGAGAAAGAATTTAAAATTGGCACTGATGGCTTCGTGTGTGTCAAATTGAAATGAAAAAAAAGGGCTAACAACTTTATAAGTTATTGTAATGAATTGACGGTAACATGGTCTGAGGTTTGCGGCTTGGAGCTTATGTTCAACCGAGATGCAAAGCATCAAGGTTGAACATACGCTCCGAGCCGCAAACCTCAAACCATGTTACCGTCAATTCATCACAATAACGTATATGTTCCAATAAATGCTACCCATAGCCCAAAACCTACATTGTGAAACACGACAGGCTTATTTACTAAACTTGTGATTGTTAAAAGGTGCCTTCTGCAAGGCAAGTTTTAACTATCACAGGTTTAGTAAATAAAGCTCTTGTGTATCCACGACGGCACTGGATAAATAATCAATAAACCAGATAAACTCATTCCATCTTAGTTCAAATCATAAACCGGTTTGTAATTTAAACAACACTTCATCCGGAACATCGTCTGCTGCACACGTGAAACATCCAGAAAAATGAAGCAGCTTGCTAGTCACTCCATTGATGAAGCAGTTACGAAACGGATGACGTCATTGCAAATATTTCGCATTGTGGCATCAGACGGTAACATTTGCCACTTGAGCTGTAAACATAGAATATACTAAGCGAGCTCTCGGCCAATCGGAGGAGGAGGATTTTAGTCTTGTTGGAACATAATATGATGTTGCATAGGTGTGATAGGTTTCATAAGTGTATCTTATATTAATAGCGTGCAACCTCAAGAGCATAGGGCTTTTAATTAAGAATATAGAAATATGCCAAATTTCAAAGTGATATAAAAACATCAAAATGGCATTAAATCAAAAACAGATAAAAGCCATTTCCTAATTTTTGGAGTTCTACAACATTCTAAAATTTGAGAAAAAGCTGATACATTTTAATTTTTGATATGTCCCTCTATGACGTCACCTCAGCATTTGGGTAAAACCATTGAGAATTTCCTAAGACGGCTGTACATTTGTAGATATGATTTTTCGCAAAGTTTATATTTCCAAAATTTCAGAAAGCTAGAGTTAAAATTGAACTGTAAATTGTAATCTTTAAAAAAATGCTTAGAATCTGTTGCCTTCCAATGAAGTGTTGAAATTCCAAAAAATGAAATCAGATGGATCAACTTCAGATAACCGTAAAATAGACATGAGAAGTTTTAAAGCTACATCTTTTAGAAATATGGAGCTATGTGTGTCCCAAAGTGAGTGTTTTAATAAAAAAATGCAAAAATGGTGGATATTCAAAAAATGAAAAGCAAGTGTACCCAATTTGTTTGTACTCTATAAGATACTAAAATTTCATAACATAAAAGTGTGTCAGAAAATAAGCTTTGGCTATGTAAGTTATGTTTGGTGTTGTACATCCTTGAGGATATCCCAAAGTAACTTACAGACTTACCATCTAAGTTTGGGCCAAGGAAGTGCACTGGGTTTCAGTTGTTTGAAAGATGCCAAAACTAAACAGGCACCCCTGCAACATGATTTTGACTCACTATTTCATGACATTTATGCAGGGTTTCCACTACCACGAGGGTCTGCAAACCGAACCCATTCCCCCTGCCGATCATTTACTGATAAAGTATAAAATCTGGTAGAGAAAATGAACAACATGATGCCATAAAATTCTATTCAAGTCGTGGTCATTCTTCCAGCAAAGTTGGCACATTTTAGGAGCTTCATTTCTGGAATTGGCATTCTGCAACTTAAGATTGTCGAGTGTCATTCAGAAACTATCACTATTTTCTGTTTGCAGATTAGATAAGATGTCACATGCCGATTGTAGCGAACAAATGGCTATAGCTTTGGGTGCTTCCCCGAAGTTTCAACATAATTATTCTCACAAAATCATTCACACAAAATTATTCACACTAAAACATGAATCACATCTCATATGCAAGGAAATGGCCTTCCTGCAGTGTTCAATTCTAACATTTTCTTGACCCGGCACAAACCATGGTCACACCAGGCAATCTGTGATTTTCTCCTCCTACAGGACCCACTAATTTATTCCTAGCGGAAACCATTATTTATGACAAGTTACCCCCTGTGGGAACCCGAGAAAGTGGAGCAGTGCTTGTTTACTGTTCTAAACTAGTTTTATTTTACTGGTAAAATAGGACCTGGGCTCAATGCCCAGAATGGAAGTCATCTGCAGTGGGCAGCATATCATCCCCTGAGTTCCAATGTGTTCTATGTGCTTACTGGCACATAGAACACATTGGAACTCATGGGACGATATGTATAAGCTTGACTTCATACCTGTGTTGCAGTCATGATATATCCAAAGATGCTGAAAGTGACCTCAAACACCAATGATTGAATGACAAGTTAATGGTCAACAGGGCTGGTGCTGGTTCCCTGCACCTGTTGGGTAAACTTTCTCCTTTATTATGAGCCTGTTGGGGAATGCTCTTTTGCACTCCATCAGGGAGTAGAGGCCGAACTTCTGGCACGATCCTGGTGATACACACTAACATTTGTGAACATGCTGAGTAACAGTATCATCAATATCTTTTAGGTATTGTAATATATATAATTGATTTATTCGTTTTTCTGCAGAGAATAAAATATGTAAATGTTTTTTACCATTTACCGGTAAGCTGCCTACTCATCTGCCAGACAGTCAGTTGATGTGAAACCACTCACCAAATCTAATTTTCCCTCATCATGACAGACTCTCAGGACTAGTCAAATTCTGTAAGGAATTCCACACTGTTGTGGCCTGGAACCAATCTATCCTTTGAATAGTACATCACCTATGTTTAGATTCAACCATCTGGAATATTTCAGTTGCTCGGAAAAGCGAACCCATGGTTCGCTTTTCTAACCAACTGGAATATTCCAGGCAAGTGAATCTAAAAGGTAACCATTCATTTTCTTTGAATCAATGCGAGAATTTTTTCTCAGTCAAGACTTGATGTGACCGAATCTTTAATAACTTCAGCAGTAACCATCAGACATGTTTGCTTATTAAATGAATGAAGACTCACCACAGCTGTAGTTTTATAATCACATCACATAGTTCCACCTAATTGTGTTAATATATCTTGGATATTTTGAAGGCAAATTCAATACTTATTGATTGGAATATCTATCACTAAGGTATAAAAGAATATCTGTATATCTTTGTGAGAAAAGGGGCATCACATTTCAACAATAGCTAGCTGCATGCAAACTGCACGAAAAGTGGGTGAACAAAAGCCCATAACAGAGTCTGATTCCTAACAGAGTTTGACTAGTGCCTGAGAGGTTTTCCTCATGGATGACCAGACAAATGCTTTCTCTATATAGGTTTCCAGTATTACACCAGCCAATAAAAGTAATTACTAGGTACCTTTTCATTCCCCTGAAATTTTCCCGAAAACTTTTTGAAGGGACATTGCTCTGGCACTGTCCATCCATCTGTCCGACCATCCATCTGTCTGTCTGTCTGTCTGTAGACTGAGTTGGTTTCCACTCTCTAACTAAATTTCTGTTTGGCTGACAAACCAAACTTGACATGTGGGTTAGGCATGATGAGAGGAAGAACTCTACATATTTTGGGAACATTGTGTCAAGATCACAGTGATCTTGAACTTCAATTTTTAGCAGTGTTGGTTTCCGCTCTGTAATTAAAGTTCTGCTTGGCCAACTGAAACCCATCTTGGCATGTGTGTTATCCATAATGAGAGGAAGAACCCTATTTATTTTGAGGTCATTGTTCCAAAGGGTAAGGTCAAAGTGACCTTGAGCTTAAACATTTACCAGAGATTGCTTCTCTAATTGATATTTTCCTTGCCCGGGCTATACTAAACATGGCTTATATGTTGAGCATGATGAAAGGAAGAACCCTATTTATTTTTTAGGTCATTATGCCAAAGGGCAAGGTTGCGGTGACCTTGAAATTAAAATTTTATCGGTCAGAGCTGGGTTGGGTTCTCTCAATTATTAAAATTATGCTTGTAGGTTGAGCATGATGAGAGGAAGAACCCTATTCATTTTGATGTCATTGTGCCAAAGGTCAAGGTCACAGTGACCTTGAACTTTTTAAAATGTTATCAGTCCCAATCGAAACTAAACTTGACATGTCATCATTTACAGGAAGTCTTACCTGTATTATTTGAGGTTAATGATACCAACAGTGTCTTTGTCAGTTTAATGTAATATATTACCAAGGTCACTGTATCAAGGTGACTTTTCAGGGGGGATTGGTCACCCCTGGCAGCTACCTCTGGTTTATATTAATTGTTTGTAACAGGTATTTATTGTCTGAGCTGTTTGGAAATTCAGAAAGGTAAAGAACTTATATGACACAATCAATTACTTTCTTTGTGATACAAGCAAAAACCATTTTTTAACCCTTTGATACGTTTGTACATGCTATTACGTACAAAATCTTTTGTTTAATTTAACCCTTTGATACTTTTGTAAGTGTTATTACGAACAAAATCAAACAGCACATTGATACTTTGTGGTCATTGCTTTGTTATTATTTTTTGATTTTTTAAAGTTTTAACCTCAAATTCCTATTTTCTCCCGAACAGTGCGTGAGGATAACTGTTGAGCCAAATGTTATCGCTGCTCAAAAACACAAACATAATCCTGATGTCAAGACTTCTTAACTGGTTGAGTGCTAGAAGCCACTATCAGGGCTTTCAAAATAAGAGGATACCAGAGCAAAAGCTAACACTTTCCTTGCTTATATTTGATATTCAGTCAAACACAAATATTATTTTGTTTATATAAATTTGTTTCATTACAAATTATTGGAGTGCCTGTTGGCACTCTCCAATAATTTGTAATAAAACAAGTTTTGAATAACAAATTCAGACCACCAAAAATAATCTAGCCCTCAACTAATGTGAAAAATATCTTGTTATTTGTACTTTCCAACGTTTGACGTCACATTTTGAGAAACGTTGAAGAAACTGAATTTCCAGTGACTTTTGAATTAAAATCTCAAAGGGTTAATGTTTATTATTTGAAATAATGTTGAACTATTCTTTTCTTCCAGAGTATTTGTGCCAATTGCCCTGGTTTGACAGCTAAACTTGAGAAGGCCATCAAATCTAATGAAGAAAATGAGAAAACTATAAAGACATTGCACTGTGTGTGTGAAAAATTCCAAAAGCAGCTGATGGAGCAACAGGAAATAATGAATCAATTTACTACAGAGTCAAAGAGTTATAAACTACCGAAATGATAGAAGTGTAAGATGTGTTCTATCACTACTGTTACACCATTACAGTGGAGCTCTGTATATGTTACACAGGTGCTATAATAAAAAAAATCATTCAGGGGCACTTCTTGGCAAATATTCTTTAAAAATATATCTTATGTTTTGTCTGTTCAACGAATTTGATTTACAGTGAAGACAGGCTTCACTGAGCAGTTTCAAAGTAATTTTGTCTGAACCCTTAAATTCCTAGTTTCAACTTTAATCCCTTTTCACAGTGTTGGAGCAGGTTCCGAAACATGCAGTCTCTGGGCAAATGTGCAACTTTTATTGTAGGTAACTTGGCAATTGTTTCTTTGCAAGTCTTGGCTGCTTACATAGGCAGTTAAGACCTGCTTATACACAACTGCAAAGTGACAGGATAGACGTTCGATAGATGGCAAAAATGTATAAACATCTCCAGGCCCATAAAGGTTAGTTAGTGCACTTACATCCCTTGCAAATATGACAAGCTTCATCTCGCGGCTCCTCTCAAGCTTGTGCTTTTGGCTCTAAGCAGGAGCCTTTTGCTCTTGATCAAAAGATTTTCAGGGAGTTTTGTCTCAAGGCACTCTCGTCTCTGGGTGTACACTGTACCATGAAGGTTCAATTAATTTGATGTGTTTTTCTTTGTTTTCATGATGGGATCTATATTTTATGGAACAATTCTTGTGCACGAATGCAACTGCACACACCTGGGGCTTCTTACAGAATATTATTGAATGATCTTGTTTTATCACTTTTAAAGTATGAGTTTAAAAAAAGGGTCAAATTTGATCAACTTGTTTAACCCTTAAGTCTCCATTCAGCTACAAACTGTCCCTTTTATATTGGTCTGAAAAAGTTGTCCAAAGTGTACTCTCTCTTGAGGACTTTACAGGTTGGATGTGTATCTCTTGAGAGCATTTTTACATCTTTGTTGGCAGCCTGTCCAGAAAACTTGAAACACTGTTACGATATCTGTAGCTGTGTACAGGGCTCTGCAGTAGCTATTAACATGAAATTAATCTGAAGACTAAAGACTTAACCATTAAGGGCCTAATTCCGATTTTGATCACTTTTACTGCAACAAAACAGGTGCCCCAACATGCTAACTTTGAGGAAACTAGCATGTTACATTCTAAGTACAATAGCAGTTGTTTTTTTGCACGTTTTGGCTGGCAACACAGGCAGCCAAGACTTGCCTAGAAACAAGTACAAGTCCACAGGATGTAGACTGTAAAAATACAGAAATATATGTATAAAACTCCCTAGGCCCTTAAGGGTTAAAAAATGATTGTATGAAAAAAGTTTGTATCATACATCATGGTGCTTCGTATTTTTTGATTTATGAAAAAATTAGGAAGAAAAGGAAAGATACAAAAATAACATTCTTTTATCTACTGCAGAATAAGCTTATCTTGCCTTTACTTGTATTACAGCTGAAACTTTCAGTGTTAAAATATTTTGCATTGAAAATTAAAGCAAAAATGTTTGTCAGCCCATTTCTATTTTGTCAGAAGAATTTGAGAAGTGGAGCAGTGCTTGTGTTAACTTTATAGTAAAATAGGATGAATCAGTCTATTCTTGAAGGGTCTATGTCCTCCAAGTGGGCTAACTAAATAATGAATAAACGTTGGTTTAATTCTTAATCCTACGAGTAGAATAATTTTTTTACTTGAAAACACTGTACGTTTATTTTGTTTATCCCATAATCATTTACAGGGCAGTTGAGGCGAAATCGTGCTGTTTCGCGCTGCAAAACACTGCGAGAAGTGAGGAGCACATTGTTCCAATTCGATCGACAAGCAAAACTGCCAAAAATAAACAAGGCGCTGTGATACATTTCTGTCTAAAATAATTCCCCTACAAACTTCAGCTAAAGTTGCAAAAATACTTTATTAAATGAACAATGTTTATCTTTCTTATTTTCGTTGTTTATTGTTGTTTTTTTCGTCGTCGATTCAACTTGAGTTTTATAAATAAAGCAGAGGACACATGCATTTGTTTATTTACACTTTCCTAATTTTGAAAATGAAACATCATTCATCATGCCCCCACCTTTCGCAATCGAACTTGTATTCTTTTCAACGCTTGGTTTCGATTGATTTACTTTGTATTTTCTTTGTTAATTTTTGTTTGTTTTGTTAGACAGAGTTGAAATGCATCATGTATTCTAAAATTAACCATTTCAGCAACGGTCTACGTTTGATAAACGTCAGTTCATTTTATCTCCCACAAACGTAAAACATGTCATGACAACACAAATGCGGTAGAGGTCAGAGGTCAACAAGTCTGTCTCTACTTTTGTAATAAATTCTTTCAGTGTTAAACCTACAGGGAAAATTTATCACACTACTAGCAGCTGCTACTAGGTGAATAAAGCAGAAATTTATCCAAGACTTTCATTGTTCGAATAAACATCCCTTTATGGGATAATCAAATATAACTTGACTTTATTATCACATGAAGCTGAAAGTAACATTAGAAATTTATTCTCAAGTTCCCAGTGGGAATGCCGGGAAGTGAAGCAGTACTTGTTTACTAAATGGAAAACATGGATCTAAGTTGCATATATTCAAGTCAGAATGATGCATTAATTTGGTACAGTAGAATCCTCTTAATTGAATATCCATTTTGCCAGCGAAAATTATTCATTTAACAGGAGTATACAATTAACAGGGATTTGGTCAGTGTCCTGTGTTCTGGAGGTAAACTGAGCATTTATTCTATTATATATTGTTTGACAGAGCTCATAGAGCTCTGTCAAACAAGATATAATAGAATAAATGTCATCTATTGGATGCAGTGAGGCCAAAAAGGTTGATAAATAAGGGGAATTCCGTGCGTGTCACAGTAATTTTTCGATATATTACAAAAATTTATATACAATTAACAGCAGTTTACTCTACAACCCATATGCATTTAACAGATCAAATTTGTACTGAAGGTATGGTAAATGGTTTTGTGTTTGAAAATTATATTCAATTAATAGGGATATACAATTAAGAGATATCCAATTAAGTGGGCTCCACTGTAAGGAGCTTGTTGAGGTCATTGCAATGAGGGGCAATAGGCCATGTTTTTTATGGAAAAATTTAGTTCAAGGATTTTGTTTGCAGATGATATCTGCTTTTCATGTTAGTTAAAGGGTTAAAATGGCAGCAATTCTAACAGCCATTTTTATTTTAACGGAATTCCACAAATTCAAAGGCTGCCTACTCGGCAGCTGGTGGATTCTTCAGAATGTTGCCCTAGACTATCGGAATCTTCTGAGAAAAAAATATATACTAAACATGCATTAGTGCAGCCAGACTAATTGCAAAGATAATTGAATAGGAGTTAGGAAGGTTTTTAACCCTTGAAGGCCTAATTCCAACTGATCAGTTTTACTGCAACAGAACAGGTGCCCAAACATACAGTCTTTATGTAAGCTTGCAATTTAAATTCCTAGCAAGTTATCTCTAGGGAAATCTATATAGGCAGTCAAGACTTGATTAGATAAGATGCAAAGACATAGGACATAGACAGTGAATGTACAGTAAAAATGTACAAAAATCTCTAGTCCTTCTTGGGTTTTTGAAGGGACTTGATAATAGATTTGAGGATTGATACAGTTTCAGGGACCTAGTGCTTCAAGATTTGATTTGATTCCTTTTCACCAAGCTCAGGTTTGATTCAATTTCATCTAGATTTTAGGTCCGAAAATTCTTGATGTCTAATCATTTACACTTTGTCACATAATTTGTTTTTTCAGTAAATTTGTCAACTTTATTACTTTTTAACTCCTTGCATGCTACTGGCAGATGTTCTTGCCCATGACAGGATTTTGCTTGCCATCAAAATAAGTATAATTTGGGCATATTTAATTAAATTTTGTCTCTGTAAATTGACTGAAATTTTTCTTGTGTTAAATTGGGATGAATTTTTAACCAAATCTGTTGGAGCACAGTGGCTCAGTGGTAGACTGTTGGACTTCTATGCGAGAGGTCCTGAGTTCGATCCCCGTCCAGGATGGCCTGCATTGTGTCCTTGGGCAAAGAACTTTATCCTGGTTTCCATACTGTACGTCGATGGTGCACATGTCTTCAGCCGCTGTAACCCTGCTTGAGCGGAGCTTGAATAGAGAATGTTGAGCTGACAGTTGCTCATCGATGCTCAGTGGTTTTCTTTGGGTACTCTGCCTTCCTCCACCCGTAAAGCTGTCTCGGTCACGATTAGCCACTGTGCATAAATATGTGACCTTAAACACCAATAAATAAATAAAATCTGTCAAATTTGGATGAATTTTTAATCAAATCTATTTATGGCTGCTGTGAGGCAAAATATCTTGAAAATACTCTGTGGGTGAAGAGTTAAATTCCTGCATACTGAGGTCAAAAAAATCTTCTTCTCCAGATCCAGCAGGCAGAATCTTTTGATATTTGGTGGGATGGGGTGGATCTGATTCAAGTGTGTTCAAATCGGCCCCCTGGATTCATATTTGGGCTCAGTATAGAAGCCCAAATTCGAACTTAGTGCATTTCAGGCAAATTTCTTAAAAAATCTTCTTCTCAAGATCAAGCAGGCATAATCTTTTGATATTTGGTATGCAACATTGTGGGGTGGATCTGATACAAGTTTCTTCAAATCGGCCCCCTAGATTCATATTTGGGATCACTATAAAAGCTTGAATTTGAACTTAGTGCATTTCAGGCAAATTTATTAAAAAATCTTCTTCTCCAGATCCAGCAGGCAGAATCTTTGATATTTGGTATGCAACATTGTGGGGTGGATCTGATTCAAGTTTGTTCAAATCGGCCCCCTGGATTCATATTTGGGCTCAGTATAGAAGCCCAAATTTGAACTTAGTGCATTTCAGGCAAATTTCTTAAAAAATCTTCTTCTCAAGATCAAGCAGGCAGAATCTTTTGATATTTAGTATGCAACATTGTGGGGTGGATCTGATTTAAGTTTGTTCAAATTGGTCCCCTAGATTCATATTTGGGCTCACTATAAAAGCTCGAATTCTAACTTAGTGCATTTCAGGCAAATTTCTTAAAAAATCTTCTTCTCCAGATCCAGCAGGCAGAATCTTTTGATATTTGGTATGCAGCATTGTGGGGTGGATCTGATTCAAGTTTGTTCAAATCGGCCCCCTGGGTTCATATTTGGGCTCAGTATAGGACCCCAAATTTGAACTTAGTGCTTTTCAGGCAAATTTCTTGGAGGAATTTTCTTTAAAATCTTCTTCTTCAGATCCAGCAGTCAGAATGTTTTGATATTTGGTATGCAGCATCTTTTGGGGAGGGGGGGGGGGGGAGATTTACGTTTGTTTAAACCGTCCATATTTGGTCCATATTTGGGCTCACTGTGGGAGCCCAAATTATAACTTGGTCAATATGAGGAATTTTTTTTTAAAAGTCTTCTTCAGATTCAGCAGTCAGAATGTTTTGATATTTGGCATGCAGCATCCTTAGGGGGTGACAGATTTTTAATTTTTTTAGACCTAATACATGAACAGTTTGTAAAATGTGCGATAACTCTGATGATAGGAAACAACTTGAATTGACTTTCCTTCAGTCAGTGCTAACCCTGCTTGTTCCGAGTTAGCAAATTGGTGAGTCTGACAGTTACTCACCATTTCTCGGTGGTTCTCTTTGGCTTCTCTGTGCAAATATGTCAATGAGTAGGAGCGATCCTTAGTAAATTTTGAGAGGTACAGTGGAGCCCACATAATTGGATTCTCTTAACTGAATAACCCTGTTTGAATATAATTTCCAAACACAAAACCATTTACCATACCTCCAGTACAAATTTGACCTGTTAATCAAATATAGCTTATAGAGTAAACTCCTGTTAATTGAATAAAAAATCTTGTAACCTGTCAAGAAATTACCCTGACTTGCCCCAGTTTTCCTTTGTTTATAGACCTATTTGGCCTCGGTACATCCAGTACAGGTATTTAATCTATTATAACTTGTTTGACAGAGCTCATGGAGCTCTGTCAAACAAGATATAATAGAATAAATGTCAAGTTTATCTGCAGAATACAGAAAAGTGATGCAATCCCTGTTAATTGAATACTCCTGTTAATTGAATAAATTTCATTGGCAAAGTGGCTATTCAATTAACAGGGTTCAACCGTATATGTTAATGGTATGCATTTTTGTGTCGTGTCCAATTTTGATTTTTTTATATAAAATTGAAGGTAGCCAGCCACTTGATCTTATCAGATATTATTACCATTTCGCAGGGTGTCCCTAGTACATTAACAGAGTTTTACTTGATCATTAAAAGTGGTGTAAGCTCGACTGATCGCAATGTGATGGTAACATCTCAATAACAGCCCGACACATCGTGTGACTGAGATCTAATCGATTAATAGTTCAGCATTTGAATCTCTGTGGCATTATGTGAACAAGAGAATCACTTAGGAATGGCAAGCAACTGTCTGATTCCCTAACTTCGCACAAGCACAGTTAGCATTTGGTTGAGGGGGCGTGGTGGCATTGTGGTAACCGGTTCTCATCACACCACCGAAGTTCACTGGTAGAGTGCTGGAAGCCCATATTTGGGCTTTACTCTGAAGTGTAGGTACCATAACTTAAAGGCTACATATTTAGTCAATATGTTTCATGTTATCTTTTAAGTGAAATTATTTTATTTGTATGGATTTTCCTCGTTGAAATTTATGGGAGAGTGCCTGTAGGCACTCTCCCATAAATTGTAACAAGGCAAAGACACACATGAACAAATTTTGGTAATCAAAAATAATTTAGCACTCTACCAGTTAAGCAACGGCAAGCCCAGTTAGTCCTCGGATGGGCAACCATCTGAGCGATCGATTGGGACTCCCGTGTTGTGTCCTTGGGCAAGGCACTTAACCCCAGTTGTCCACATGGGGACACGATGATGCAGTGTACAAAGGCATACATCAATGGTGTGCATGTCTTCAACCAATCTAACGTAACCACTGAGCCACCACGCTCCCTACATGCGGTAGTAGTTTTCTCATTCTTCGTATTGAGGGTATTACATATAATGCTGTGCCAACTGTTTTCCATTTTATATAATTATCCATTTTGGACCAAAGTCAGTAATGTAATCCTTTATCCAACACATAATATCAAAATTTACTGTTTAATTATTGTTTTTTCCGAATTTTTCCAAAAAATTTCAACAAAACCGTATCATGTGATCCCTTATTGGAACAAGCTCAATGAGCTTGTTCCAATCAGAGCTCATATGATATGGATTTTTGAAAAATGTATTTTTTTCAATTGCTTAATTTATAAATTACATGGGCAGATGCAGCTGATTTGTGAGATAAAGGGTTAATATGGTTTACTGGCAACAGTGGTAATAATAGTAATAACATGATTTTGTCAGGAACTGCAGTTCACTAATGGTCCACCAGAAATGATTAACAGCCCTTTGCCTTATTGGCAGTTCTCAACTGCATCTCTGGCCACTAATAAGCTGTTAATCATTTCTGTTGTGCAGTTAATAAACCACAATTCCCTCCAAAATCATGTTATTGTTATATTAAATCATCTCTGTAAATTAGTAATTTATTGATCTCTTACATATCATTTATGTGCCGACTGTTACACAATCTGAGAAATGTCAAACTCCATGTCTGTATGTTTGTGTGCAGCTCATTTCTAGTCTGCCAATTAGATCCCCAGGAAGTGAAGCAGTGCATGTTTACTGTGGTAACCAAGATCTGTTTACTGGTAAAATAGGTCCCAGTCCTGTTCAGAACACATGGAATACTGAATTTTTTAGTTATTCATTACATGATTACATCATACTGTACTACATGGAAATCAGAACATACAGGTTTTTTGCAATAATATCTCAAGCGAGTTCGAAATTGGCCCGGTCCAATTTTTTGTTACAGAGTTATGGGTCTTAAGGCCTAAAAAATAAAAAATCTGTTTCTCAGGCCCTCCCGCATGGTCATTTTGGCTGCCGCATGCTCTCTTTTTATAACCAATTTAAATTTGAAAAAAATAAAAATTAAATGGTTTATGTCCGATATTTTACCCAAGTTAAAAAAATTTATGAATTTGTCCCTTGAGTGCAAGAAGGCTTTGCAATGCTTTAGCATTGCAAAGCCTTCTTGCACTCAAGGGATGAAATACACCACCACCCATGCTATTCTGTAGATTATGAGCCCTAAAACTTGAACCAAGAACATGAACTTTTGATGGCAAAGAAGAAATTACTGAAATAAAAAATAAAATAAAAAAACGCTCGCCCGCATGCAATTTCACAAATAATGGCCTGAGAAACAGAAGATCTACTTTGTGTGGCCTAATTGGTCAATTTTTAAGACTTTTGCGCTTGTTAGCGCAATAACTTGAACAAACGTGCTCTGATTGGACTAATATTTGTCATACTGGTTTTTTGCAAAAATATCTCAAGCAAGTTCAACAATTGGCCCAGGCCTAATTTTTCATTACAGAGTTATAGACCTTACTTAGTCATTTCTTACAAATCTTTATCTTCTTTAGTGCAATAACTTGAAGAAACGTTCTCAGATTTGATAAATTTTGGTAAAAAAAAAAAAAAGCGAGTTCGAAAATTGGAAAAGCCTAATTTTCGTTACAGAGCTATGGGCCTTAATTAAATAATTTTTTACGAATAATGAACTTGTTAGCATTATATCTTGAACAAAGGTTGCAGATTTGACAACGGAGATATGATTGATAACCAGGTTATGGACATGCTACACTCTCTGATTGCCACCACAACTCAACACCTGCATTTCCAATGTGCACCTCTTAATCTGTTTTGTTATACAGTAGAATCCTCTTAATTGAATATCCATTTTGCCAGAGAAAGTTATTCAATTAACAGGAGTATACAATTAACAGTGATTTGGTCAGTTTCCTTTGTTCTGGAGGTAAACTGAGCATTTATTCTTTTATATCTTGTTTGAGCTCTCTGTCAAACAAGATATAATAGAATAAATGCCTTATTGGATGTAGTGAGGTCATAAAGGTTGATAAATAAGGGGAATTTGGTGCATGCCACAGTAATTTTTTCGACAATTACAAAATTTATATACAATTAACAGGAGTTTATTCTACAACCCATATGCAATTAACAGATCAAATTGATACTGAAGGTATGGTAAATGGTTTTGTGTTTGAAAATGATATTCAATTAACAGGGATATACAATTAAGAGATATCCAATTAAGTGGGCTCCACTGTATTACATCTCACATGATTTTCCCTTCCTCTGATTGGCTGAAGGGTAGCAAGATTCTTGCTTGGTCTCTTCAATATAATTTAATAATTATTGCATCGCATATCATCGACTGGGCCAAAATAGTGCTCCAAGAGGAAGAATCATCCACATGCCTCTGGCATATGAATTATTCTTCCTCAAGGATCACTATTTTGGCCTAGTTAACTCCATGTTATGCAATATTTATAATAAATAATTGTGCTTCATATTGTAGTTGCAGCATACACTTGCAGCAGCACATTTTCATAATGTCAAGTCATCTGTTCGTACAATTTTAAGTATTAAAGGAGTTGAAATAGTGTGATGGTTACCAAAACCAGTCCACTCTAGATAACTGTTGAGCAGGAATTTATATTTCTATATAAACTCATGGGTATTAATGAATTTTGTTTCCAATTTGTTTTGATGACTGTGATGTGTTATATATTTGATATCGTTTTTTAAAATATTTGTTTAAAGGTCTGTGATAATAATAAAATGTATTTTTGTCAGTTTTCTTTTTATTAGACAAATAAATATTAGCTCAAATATTTTCTTTGGATGGTTTTATAAATTCTGTCATCTGTCCGTACCACAATAAATTCTCAGCACAGAATTTTCCAGGTGTACATGCTGTCACATTGAAGAATGTGTTTCAGGCCAAATTTCTCTTGAAAGAAAAAATCAGTTTCGATCATCAATATATCTGCAATTTTATTGTTTTTTTTCTTTTTGTCTTTTTTTTTTTCTTTTTTTTTTGTATTGTTTTTGTTTTCCTGGGGTTTTTTCCGGTTTTTAGCTCAACTTTGGCGAAGCCACATTTGAGCTTATGCCTTGGCCAGTTGTCCGTCGTCCATCTGTCCATCAACAATTCAATACGGCTTGGGCTAGAGGCCGTATTTATGAACCGATCTTTACGAAACTTCTTTGATACCTTTGTTATGACTGTGGGACGAGAACAAGTGTTTTTGGGTCCGATCCGAAATTCAAGTTGGCCGCCTTCCGCCATTTTGTACTGACGATGCAGAAATCTGTTTTTTGTACATCACTTTTCATATGAAAGCGCTGATTTGAATAATTTTTTGTATGAATGTTTAGTTCCATGGGATACATCACATAAAATACGGGGTTTTTTTCTCATACGTAAATTATGCAAATTAGACTAACTTTGATGTATTTAGTGTTCTTTCAGCACTGTTAGTGCAAATGCCAATACGGCTTGGGCTAGAGGCCGTATTTATAAACCGATCTTTATGAAACTTCTTGGGTACCTTTGGTATCACCATGGGACGAGAACGAGTGTTTTGGGGTGCGGTCCGAAATTCAAGATGGCCGATGGCAGCCATTTTGTACAAAATTAGGTGCAATCAGATTTTGCACAGAATTTCCATATGAAAGTGCTGACTTGAATAATTTGTGAATGTTTAGTACAATGGGATACATCACATATAATACGGGTTTTTTTCTCTTGCAGAAATTGTGCAAATTAGATGAACTTTGATTTTTTCAGTGCTACTTGCACACAGTAAGTGCACATGTCAATACGGCTCAGGCTAGAGGCTGTATTTATCAACGGATCTTCATGAAACTTCTTGGATACCTCTGTTATCACCTTGGGATGAGAACGAGTGTTTCTGAGTGCGGTCCAAAATTCAAGATGGCTGCCAGTGGCCATTTTGTACCTACCCGGTAAATTAGGTTTAATCAGTTTTTTATACACAACTTTTGTACGGCTCAGGCTAGAGGCCGTATTTATGAACCGATCTTTACGAAACTTCTTGGGGACCTTTGTTATAATCGTGGGATGAGAACGAGTGTTTTTGGGTCTGGTCCGAAATTCAAGAGGGCCACCAGCAGCCATTTTGTACCAAAATTAGTGCAATCAGTCTTTTGTACAGAACTTCTGTATGAAAGTTCTGATTTGAATAAATTTTTGTAGGAATGTTTAGTAAAATGGAATACATCACATACAGTACAGGTTTTTTTCTCGTGCAGACATTATGCAAATTAGATGAATTTTGATTTATTTAGTGCTACTTATACACTGTAAGTGCACATGTCAATACGGCTCGGGCTAGAGGCTGTATTTATCAACCGATCTTCACAAAACTTCTTGGGTACCTTTGTTATCACCTTGGGACGAGAACGAGTGTTTCTGAGTGCGGTCCAAAATTCAAGATGGCTGCCAGTGGCCATTTTGTACCGAAATTAGGTCCAATCAGTTTTTTGTCACAACTTCTATACAGCTCGTATTTATGAACTGATCTTCACGAAACTTTTGGGGTACCTTTGTTTTCACCTTGGGACAGGAATGAGTGTGTTTTGGGGTGCCTTTGTTATCACTGTGCTGTGAGAACAAATATTTTTGCTTTCAGTCAGACCCACTCTGGGACTCAAAGATTTCTTTTCTATTTAGCATCTGACTGTCACCCACCTTTACAATACTTTACCTATACATTTGTTACAGGCTACTGCCAGTACTTATGTACAGACCGTTACAATACTTTATATGTACATTTGTTATCAGGTCATTACCTAGATGTTTGTCATTGCTGTGTCACATACTATACATGTACATGTCTTGACAAGTTGAGCTAGTGTCATTGACACTTTCATTTTTTTTTTTTGGGGGGGGGGGGAGGTTTGGGGGCAAGGGAGGGGGGTCTCTCTTTTGTCAATAACAGACTAAATGCTAGAAATCCACATTCGGGTTTCTTGTGAAATGTTTATCTTTAATTATCTCTTTATCTAATACAACTAGAATCATCACTGGCAAAAAAAACCCAAAAAACTAAAAACCTTAATTTTGCCTCAGACACATAGCTTACACCCCTTCTAGCTTATGGTCCTTCATTGGAGTATGCTCAAACGTGCTTGTCATAATGAGGGGCCCAAGAAATTGTTGGAATACGATTTATTGCTAGGAGCGTGGTGGCTTGTTTTCACCCACCTCCCTGTGGAAACCCCGGGAAGAGAAGCAGTGCTTGTTTACTGTGGTAAACAAGCTCTATTTTACTGGTAAAATAGGACCCAGTCACCAATGCTAGGGGTGGAAGTCCTCTCAAATGGGCAACATAGGTATAAACAGATGTCTGGACTTGACTTTATATCCATGTTGCGGTCACAATTAGCCATTGTGTAAAAGTATGTGACCTTAAACACCAATAAATAATAATAATAATCACCTGCCACATGGTGGGAGTGGGATATAGGACTGGACTCCAACCAGCCATCAGTCCATCCATCCATTGTCAGTCTCTTTGTCCTTCATTTCTTCTCATCACATTTGAAAGAACACCGTTCAAAATATTTTCCTCAAATTTGATATATAGCACTTTTGTGATAATATGAAATGAGATTGTGAACCAGCTCTCTCCAATAATTTCTACAAGAGTTATTGCCCTTGTTGGACTTAGACTTTCTGGACATAACATTTCAAAGAGAACTATTAAGGGTGTTTTTTTTAAAATTTAATTCATAGCTTTTATGTGATAATATAATGAACAGTATTGCAAACTAGCCACATTCAAGTATTTCAGTTCTTCAAGAGTTATTGCCCTTGTTGGAATCTACAGCCATCATATTGCCATTTCTTGTCATTACATTTCAAAGAAAACTGTTCCAAGAATTTTTTTTCTAAAACTAACCCTCTGCACTCTGTCAAAACATCAAAGTTTTCAGCACCAATTATTTCCCATAATGCAACTGAGAATTTAATAAATTATATCTTGTTTGACAGAGCTCATTGAGCTCTGTCAAACAAGATATATTTTGTTAAATTTTTCATTCTACTTGAACAACATGGAGTCAGTAATGGAAATTTTGAAATGCTACCAGAGTGCTAGGAGTTAATAAAATGATTTTTTGGGGGATAATATTATGAAGGTAATTGCAGGCCAGTTGTGTTCAAATATTTCTTTAAGAATTAGTGCCCTTTTTGGACTTAGCTGGCAGGGATTGGCCATCCCATGGCATTGCACATGTTGATTAGATAGGGCTTATATTTCGACAAGAATCCAAAAATTGATTCATGCGAAGATTTGCCCAACCAAACTGGTGAGACTCCATGTAGAATCTCGCTGCACCTCTGCTAGGATTTGTTTGAAAAGAATTGAGCCAAGTTAACCCTTTTACCTAACATAACAGGTGCAACTTAACCAATACAAGGCTGACATGACCTGAATTATCCTCACACTTTGTCAATAAAATTGTACAAAAATGGCTGTCATTGGAAGTGGCAGTGAGCCGGTTCCAATGACATCCATATTTTTAAGGTTTTAGTGGTAAATATGGTTTATTTTTTTTAAAAATATCAAATTCAGATTATGTTTTAAACATTAAAAAGCTGTATTGGGTAAAGGGTTAACATGTATTATCAATACAACTGGGGTTCAACCATGGTGGCCTCTTGGGATCCTTGGACACTCATAGCAGGTATGGATTCTGGTAACCAAATTTAGACATAAGCCCTGATAGAGGATTGGACTTCAGGTTGAAAGGTCAAAGGTTCAATTTGGCACCTGCCTACTGTCCTTGGGACAGGGGTCTGTCAGTGGCCGAGTGGTGTGCGTGGTTCAGTATAGTTTCACTAGGCGGTTGGTGCCGAAGGAAACTCTCTCGGCGTGGGTCAGAACCCCTGCCATGCCAATGTAAACAAAACCAGCGTCCTTTCTTAATTCTATGGCATCCGAGAAATTTGAAAAAGACAAGTACTGTCGCTTAAATCTAATTGCTTATATTGGCATGGCGGGGGTTCGAACCCATGCCGAGAGAGTTTCCTTTGGCACCAACCGCCTAGCGAAACTATACTGAACCACGCACACCACTCGGCCACCGACAGACCCCTGTCTGTCGGTGGCCGAGTGGTGTGTGTGGTTCAGTATAGTTTCGCTAGGCAGTTTGTGCCGAAGGGAACTCTCTCGGCGTGGGTTTGATCCCCCGCCATGCCAATGTAAACAAAACCAGCGTCCTTTCTTCATTCTATGGCATCTGAGAAATTTGAAAAAGACAAGTACTGTCGCTGATTCTTCTGAGGTGCAGTTCGTAGAATTAAGTGCTTAGATGCAACTATCTGATGACTAATTGCTTATGTTTGAGCACGGTGATGCAGTGTGCTTTGGTGTACTGAACGTTGATTGTGCACTTCACTTCAACCAATGTAAACCCTCTTTGTGCAGAGTTAGTAAGTTTGAGAGTGACAGTTACTCACAGCTGCTTAATGGTTCTCTTCAGGATGAAAGTTTAGGTCTCCAGTTTTTCTCACTTGTAAAACTGCCTGACATGATATGATCCTGGCTGTTAAATGTGTAATTGAATCTAATAGATCAATAAATTAGAGTTAGGCCCCACAAAGTAGATTTTCTGTTTCTCAGGCCATTTTTTGTAAAATTGCATGTGAGCGAGCGTTTTTTCATTTTATATTTATAATTATTTCTTTGCCATCAAAAGTTCATGTTCTTGGTTTGTTTTATGTTTTAGATCTCATAATCTACAGAATAGCATGGGTGGTGGTGTATTTTGTCCCTTGATTGCAAGAGGGCTTTGTAATGCTACAGCATTGCAAAGCCTTGTTGCACTCAAGGGACAAATTTATCAATTTTTATTAACTTGGGATAAAATATCAGACATAAACAATTTAATTTTTATTTTTTAAAGTTTGCATTGATTATAAAAAGAGAGCATGTGGCAGTTAAAAGGACCATGCAGGAGGGCCTGGGAAACAGATTTTTTACTTTTTTGGCCGTATTAAATATTAGTTAATAGCACCTTCCATTGTCTTAATTGGTCCATTTTGAAACGTGACTTCCTGACTGGCTGTCATCATTTTAACTCAACAAGAACTACAGAATGTTTGGAATGGACCATATTTCTTGTGAAACCTTCTTGTGGGTCAAGTTCAAAGAAAAAAATGGCAACCAAGTGTTTATAAACAGTAGTTAAATCAAAAGTTGGAAGTACTTTGTTTGGCGAGCAATCATGTTATTGTGTACCAACTCAGTGGCAATAAATTCTGAAGTAGGATTTTTTTTCTAGTTAAACCCCACTCATGCTTATGAAACTTGTTTGAATTTTCCATTTTTATGTGTACCCATACTATGTATGGTACACATAATGCCGGCATCCAGGGTGACCATCCCTCGTTCGTCCATCCTTTGTCCGTCCGTCTGTCCGCCCGTCCAATCCCTTTGGCATTCAATAAGTTGAAACATATTGCTTGGATTGTCTAGTTACTTTATATTTGGGTTCAGGTTACTTATTTGCCGAGCTGTATAGTTTTTGGTGTAAATCTGTTATTTTGATCCTGAGATATTAACCCTTTATCCTTCAAATTGAAAATTTCTCCAATCCCTTTGGCATTCGATAACTTGAAAAATATTGCTTGGATTGTCAAGTTACTTTATATTTGTGTTCAGGTTACTGATGTGCCGAGCTGTATAGTTTTTGGTGTAAATCTGATAATTTAATCCTGAGATATTAACCCTTTATCCTGCAAATTGAAAATTCCTCCAATCCCTTAGGCAATTGATAACTTGAAAAATATTGCTTGGATTGTCAAGTTACTTTATATTTTTGTTTACGTTAATGATGTGCCAAGCTGTATAGTTTTTGGTGTAAATCTGTTAATTTGATCCTGAGATATTAACCCTTTATCCTTCAAATTGAAAATTTCTCCAATCCCTTTGGCATTCGATAACTTGAAAAATATTGCTTGGATTGTCAAGTTACTTTATATTTGTGTTCAGGTTACTGATGTGATGAGCTGTATAGTTTTTGGTGTAAATCTGATAATTTAATCCTGAGATATTAACCCGTTATCCTTCAAATTGAAAATTCCTCCAATCCCTTTGGTATTCGATAACTTGAAAAATATTGCTTGGATTGTCAAGTTACTTTATAATTGTGTTCAGGTTACTGATGTGCTGAGCTGTATAGTTTTTGATGTAAATATGATAATTTGATCCCGAGATATTAACCCCCTTTATCCTTCAAATTGAAAATTCCTCCAATCCTTTTGGCATGAGATAACTCAAAAAATATCAATCCGATTGTCATGTTACTTTATATATTTATTCAGGTTACTGATGTGCTGTGCTGTATAGCTTTTTATGTAAATCTGATAATTTGCTCTGGAGATATTAACCCTTTATCCATCAAATTAGAGACTCCTCCAATCCATTTCCATATGTACCCATACCTTGTATGGTGTACATAATGTCGGCATCCGTGGTGGCACTCCATTATACAGCGTTCTCCTAGTTGCGCATAAGGGTACACATCTGACGATTTCATCAGCCTATTTTTACTTGTTAGAGGCCTGGCATAAGATGGAAAATTCTAACAGTTTCCCCAAACAGTCATTCACTAAAAATTTGTCAGAAAATTTTCAGGCTTTTTGTTGGCAAATCGGAAGAAAAAGTGTTTATACTCTGTCTAAAACATCTGTTGTAAGACTTGAATTTTCAATAAATCACCAGTTTTGGGTGCAAAATGGTAGAAATTTTGAATTTGGTTAGCTGAACTTTTATTGGTCTGTTGGAAAAATGTTGCCCCCTACCTAACCTCAGCAAAATCTATGCCCCTGATTGTTTTTTTAAGTCATAGGTATCATGTGAGAGAAACTTTCCATTTCCTACCCTTTGTGTCTTGGACTTAATCAAATGATTAAGTGCAAGAAGTCAGTATCATAGCTCTATTGAGAAGTGTCGAAAGCCACTTTAGTGGCTTTAGTGCCAAACTGCCAATGAGCAATCTTCAATAGATTCTTACAAAACAGTTATTTATGAAAACAATCCTGCAAAACCCAGGCTCCCATTGCCTGGAGCATTGTGTCAAAATGGTGACAAATATTAATGTTACAAATCATCGTTAAAATCTACCATTTAACTGATAGAGTGGTGGAAGCCCATATTTGAGCTTTATTCTGAGTACAGGTACCATTAACATAAAGGCTTCATATTTAGTTGATATGCTTCAAATTATTTTGAAGTAAAATTATTTAGCCTGTAAGAATTTGCCTTGTTGCAATTTATGGGAGAGTTCCTGATGGCACTTTCCCATAAATTGTAACAAGACAAAGACGTGAACAAATTTGGACAACTAAAAATAATTTATAACTCTACCAGTTAATGAATGCCAATAAATTGCAACAAAGTGAATCCATATTAATAATTTCCAGTTGCCAAGATGAATTCAGAATTCTATCAGTTAAGTATAGGCAAACTGGTGATAACTGTGGTGGTGTTCAATACATTAGTTTTAAACTTCATACAAAACTTATTGGTGGCAATGGGAGTATGGTGACTCATTGGTTGGAGAATAGGATTTGGTTCAATCCTGACCCAAGTTATCTACATTATGTACTTAGACAAGACACTTAATCCCACTTAATCCTAATTGCCGTAGTGGAGCCCAGGTCACGATATCACAGTGTGATTGGGGGTGTTGCACGCCAATGGTACACATGCTTTCAACAAACACTAACTCTGATTTTGTGGTGTTAGTGAGTTGCAGAGTCTGACAGTTACTTGCCACCATTCACGAGTTCTCACCAGATATGCAGGCTTCCCTCATCCTGTCTGACACAATATGAAACGGTCCATAGTTAAGGGCATTAAAGGAGGAAGCAATAATGTCCACACAGCTGTAGCATGACTAAACTCAATCTTTAGCTATCAATGGTTTATTTACATAACAACATCAAATCTCATTCAATACATCAATAAAGGATTCCAAAAATACAAAATATCACAAAAATGACCGATTGTCATATATATTTATCAATTTATCATACATAACATTGCATAATTATACATATATAATTAGTTCACTCACCCCCAACCAACAGGGCTCACACAGCAAAAGCTAACTACAGAATAGAAGAAACCTGGAGCACCCAGGAAAACCACCACCATTCCAGGAGCAGCTGGAAACCAAACTAACCACCAAACCGGCATACATAACCCTTGAACCCTGTGGGTTATAGCAGGACAATAATAATAAATAATTGTTAGTTTATTAGGGCCCTGCCGAGAGGCGGACGCCCTATAGTGATCGCTCTGTCCGTGCGTCCGTAATCTTTTTCTCTTAATAGATAAGGTTTTGATATTTGACATGTGGGTATATTATCTCAAGGCGATGTGTCGCGTACCAAGGTTGCCATGCTTTGACCTTGAACTTTGACCTCAAGGTCAAATTATTCAGATTTTTTTTTTCTGACAAGTTCTTGTCCGGGCTGTAACTTTTTTCCCTTAATAGATAGGGTTTTGATATTTGGTATGTGGGTAGATTATCTCAAGACAATGTGTCGCGTATCACGGTTGCCATGCTTTGACCTTGAACTTTGACCTCAAGGTCAAATTATTCCGAATTCGGGGTTCTTTTCTGACAAGTTCGTGTCCGGGCTGTAACTTTTTTCCCTTAATATATAGGGTTTTGATATTTGGTATGTGGGTAGATTATCTCAAGACGATGTGTCGCGTACCAAGGTTGCCATGCTTTGACCTTGAAGTTTGACCTCAAGGTCAAATTATTCAAAATTTGGGGGTTTTTTCTGACAAGTTCGTGTCCGGGAAGGGATTTTAATCAGATTTTACCTATTGCTTGAAATATTTTAGTATTACGGTTCACATCAGTTTATACCTAACATCGGTTAGTTGCTGCGGGGCCCGCAGAGATGGATTCCATCTCCGTGATATCTAGTTTTTATTATTATCCTTCTCTGACACTAACATACACAGTTATCACATATAACCACTTATCAAATAAAAAATATTACACATGGCTGTATTAACTCTTTGAACCCTAGCGGCCGTTTTTCCGGCCAAGAACATGATACGTCATGATGTCATTAAATAGGATGGCTGTTCAGTAAATGTGTGGGGTAGACCAATCAATATTTTCAACGGGCAGCCCCAGGGCTGCACGTTGAAAATATTGATTGGACTACCCCAAATAATGAATATGAACTCTTCTAATTGCTGCCATTGAACTGGCATGGAAGATACCACCGGGGTTTAAAGGGTTAAAGTAAATAATATCATACATCATAAAACTTTAGCCCTTGAAACTTAACTCAATGTACATGTACACAAAAAACCTTACCAGGATTATTGATCCAATTTCCCTCACATCGCCATCTCTGTCAACCATTTCTCACCAGTCTACCATACTACCAAACAGTGCTGTGTGTAGTGCTGTAAGAACAATAACCTGTCACCATTTTTACAATTTGTTTAATAACAATGTTAGATCGAGCTGTAAAGTGATAGAATGAAGGAATGATAGAACAAAAAGAATAGGATATGTTGAAATCGATGTCCAAATATGAAAAATCACAAAATCGAATGAAGTGACAGAAAAATACATGTTACCAAATAAATATTGACCGAATGTTTAATCTAGATAAATGAAATGATCAACAATATTTAACTTATACGAATTTGACAACAAGACCAACAAAGTATCCAAACACCTTTCAAAACAGCGCAATCGATATACTTTGATCACATGACCAAAAAGGTCGAGGAAAACTACAGAAGCCCGTGAAACCCACACAATAAACTCTCTAACACAATTACTTCCTGGCAGTAAGCTATTTTCAAGGAACTAAATAATTGAAATGTAAAAAGTCAAGAATGAATTAAAAGAATGTTAAAAACACATCTGTTACAGGCTCCCTCATCCTGGAAAATGATGTCCCATCATTTTTGTCAGCCTGTAATAAACAATTAACAGATATAATTAAGTACAATTCAATAAACGTATGTCAGTGAGTGGTAGTCTCTATATCTGTGTATTAATTTCTCAGCCATGTACCATCAATTCGCCTACATGTTGACCTTTCCCGAAACTAAATCAGAAATAAAAAAAATGTAAAGTCTAACTATGAACATTGTAGAACTCAGTATTCTTGTAAGCCTGAAATATCAATTAGTGTTTGTTAATTATTCTGGTTGTTGTCAAATAAGAAACATTAAATTGCATATAAATTCAGAAACTGATTAAGGTTGGCTGTACTTTTGAAAGAAGCTGAAAAGAAAACAAATGTTTTCAAAATGAAATAGCTGAATACATTTCAAACTTTTACACCACAAACACCTTTACGGAACAAAAGATATATATTTATGCATGTCCACATTGTAAAGAATTAAATAGCTATTACTCCCCATGTTTTAACTTGTGTGCCTACACAATTTTATCAACTAGAAATGTAGAAGAACCCAGGGCGCATAGAATAAGAGTCACATGCTAAAAACCCCAGTTTTTTTAATCTAACAATTTGTGGAAACAAATGGATTTCATCACTGCTTGCCAGTTTCCATTAGCCATATCTGCGGAAACTTTGTTCAGTACACCAGATGCTAATAATTTGTCAAGTGCATCTGTTTTCTGGTCTATCGGACTGTAGCTCATTTCATTACAATAATATGAATCAAGGTGTTTTGGTGATCTTCGTACTCGGTCTGAGTGGGTATTCTGTGGCTTTCATCTCCCAACTCATTTTGATCAGTGTCCATATCTTGTCTACCTGTCTGCTCTTCAAGTACTACTTCTTCATTTCTTTCTGTATCCTATCCTTGTTTTGTGATCACCAGCACCACTTATCACTTCCTGTATCTCTGTATCTGGGTTTATTATATCTGTTACTTCTGACTTTCCTTGTTCTGTACTGTACCGGGAAACATGGGGTCATAATGGTCATGTGGCGATAGTTTTCTTTTTTTTTGCAAATGCAAAAAAAATTCCTCGAAATCATTCAATAGTCATTTTAAAACAGAAAAAAATACCACCCAAATGGACCTTTCCCCTAATTCGGGGTCACATGGTGATTTTCTTCCTTTTTTGGAGAGAATCACTCAAAAGCTTTCAAAACTCATTTTAAAGCACAAAAACAGCACTTAAATAGACCCCCATCCTAACCGGGTGAAGGGGTCATAAGGCTCAAAGGGAGGTTTATTTTTTCATAAAATCATTCAAAATCCTTCAAAACTCATTTTAAGGTGGAAAAAACATCACAAAAATACACTCTCGCCCTAATCAGTGGTCAAGGGGTCATATGGGGTTTATTATTTTTTTTTTGGGGGGGGGGGGTGCAAATATAAGTTCTCAGCAATGTTTGCTTCACATCCAGCATGCAATAGCCTTTGACATAACAGGCATTATTAATCACGGGATGTGGCTCAATAGGTAGAGGTGCGGGCTACAAGCCGAGAAGTCCACGGTTCGAATCCCACCTGCGGCAACTGCGTTGTGTCCTTGGGCAAGACACTTCACCCACATTGCCCACGTGGGGGCACGATGGCGTTGTAAACTGAGGTGTACTGCACGTCGATGGTGCACCTGTCTTCAACCAATGCTAACCCTGCTTGTGTGGAGTTGGTATGTTGGGGAGCTGACAGTTGTTCGCCTCGCCGTTGCCCGGTGGTTCTCTCCAGGTACTCCGGCTGCCTCCACCCGTAAAACTGTCATGGTCATGATTAGCCATTGTGCAGAAATGTGCGATCTTAAACACCAATAAGTAAATAAATAAATGTAATCATGGGATAGCAAAAATTGTTTCTCTATCAACTAAAATCTTGGTACTTCAACTTTGAAAGCAGTTTTAAGCACACTGTATTCGGCTGTTTGAGTAAAACAATTTTCTGAACTTGAAAATTTTTGCGGTTCCTGTTGTCCATCAAATGCATGTCTGTACCCCTCAAACTGATCCTAACGGGGATAGCCCAACATCTTTATGTGTATGTCATTCCACTAAGATCACGGAGTACAGTAATATAACAATAATATGATTTTGGAGGGCATTATGGTTCATTAGCGGCCCTGCAGCAATGATGAACAGCCCGAGGGTTTATTAAATAAGAAATTAATAAGCCCAAGGGCTGTTCATCATTGCTGCAGGGCCGCTAATGAATCATGATTCCTGACAACAATCATTTTATTACTATTATTACCACTCCCTGTTACAGCTAACCGCACGAGGGAATTGCTGGAAGAAATAATCACTAAAGTCGGTTCGATATTTCTGTTTCGATCGTGCGTTCGACTTCAGTTCAGAAATACAAAGGGACGTCATCCGAATGGGAGTAATTCATTAGACCATGGAATCTAAAAATAGCCGGGCCGCTAATGGCTATTTATACCATTTTCGCCCGCGGCCCGGCCCCGTCGAATGACGTCACTGAAATTATGGAGTTTTAACGCGCCTCCAAACTTCTGTTAATCGACTAGTAACTTATAGATTGAGTGGTAATAATGAATATTTAATATTATGTTAACCCATCATTTGTCAGTTATGAGATCTTGAATTTTAAAAATGATCACATTTGGCGGCCATTTTGGACTTATTGTTGATAAAATCGAAATTTCTTTTGCATTTGTGATAATGATACATAGCATTCTTACTATTCAGTCTATTACTGCTGTACTGCTGATTCATAGTTCCGAGATCGTAGGCCAAAATGTCTGATTTTCAGGCCCATTTTGAATGTTGTGGACAATTCTGGCAGAAAAATATTTTGGTAAACTTTTGATTCTAGAGGTTATAGAAAAGTGTATTTGTGACAAATCTGAAAATTTCAGGTCATCCGCCCATTTGGACCATGAGATATTGGTCAATAAACAATTGTTCGTTTATGGACGGGGTCTGGCAGAAGAAACTTAATGACAGACGTGAAAAGCTTATTGTCAGTATTGCCATCTAAGATCTCGCAATGTTTTAACGAAATCTACAAGATCGTTCTCGAAAATTCCACTCTTGAAAAGTGTTGGAAAAAAGAAAGAAAGAATAAGAAAGAAAGAAAAGTGGGGGAAAATAAATTATTCCCGTACAATAACAAAACGTCGGTGTTGATAGAAACTGTCATTACTTTCATGCTATCTTTCAGATGGCCAAAGGTGATTGTCTGCGTAAAGAATGGTCTATTGACAACTGAAAGACAACACAATGATGAAAATATGCAGCATTTTAATGGCGCTAATTACACATATCTGTCACTAATGGTTTTGATGGAAAAATGTTCTCTCGACAAGTATGGAGCTGGAACGTTCCATGATGAAACAACGCCGGTAATTACTGACAAAAATGTGACTTGTGATCCCTTGAACACAATAAGAGTGTCTGACGTTAGTAGCGAGTGTATCCACCACGTACCCGGATGACGGCCTGAACCTTCCTCCCGATGCTACCGGTGAGCCTTCTGAGTCCAGAGGCAACTGCTGCTACTACTCATGCAATGCAACTTCCAAATCGGCCAAATTCTCTACAGGCGGATCCCTTACTTGTACATGACGTCCAAGAATGTCCCAGATGGATTCTAAGGGATTCAAATCGGGGCTCATTGCAGGCCAAGGTAGTGCTGTAATAGCGTTGTTCTGAAGGAATGCTCTCATAGCACGGGAACGATGTGGCCTTGCATTGTCGTTGAATGCAGGGCGAGTAGACAACGGGTGGTTGTCAAAATGAGGCACGACAACCGGATTGAGAATGTCCTGGATATACTGATGGCCTTTGAGATTCCCACGTACAGTGACCATATCAAGTTTACAATCAGGAGAGAGGCATCCCCACATCATTACTGATCCTGCGCCGTAAGAAACAGTAGGTGTGTGTGTTCCTGGACTCGTAAGCAGTATTTCTATGCTTCCACACTTTCTTGCGACCATCTGTTACGTGAAGCAGGCACTTACTCTCGTCTGACCAATGGACTCTCCTCCACGTCCTGAGATTCTAATGTTGCCGTGCCATACACCACTCCAAACGCCATCTTTGATGCTGATCGGACAGAGCTGGAAGCTTGATGTTCCGTCTAGACTTCAGACCCAGTGCTTTGAGACGGTTTCCGGCAGTTCTGTTGCACAAACGCCTGTTGGGGAGCCAAAGGGGATTCAAAACTCCACTTGAAGAAAAGGGTTCACGCCGAACGAGGCGCACCAGACTCCGATCATCCGGGTGAGATGGTCTTTTGGGGTTGTCCAGGCCTTGATCGGTCCTTAACATCGTTGGTTTGTTAATGTTTTCGGACACGTCTCCTGATGACAGAATGACTATAGCCAAGTTGCCTTCCAATAACTTTGAATGACATGCCTGTTGCATGCATGCCAACGATTTCCCATCTTAGTGCCTCTGACAGTCTCCTCCTTGCCAAGTCAACATTTATTGATAAAGGAAGTGACAAATTTTCTTGTTTAAAACCCAGATATTGCATGTAGATGATAGTGTTTTGTGACATTCGTGGGAAGCATGCTTCACGTGGATGAGGGCATGTGTTTGGGGTACGCTAACAACCGGAAACATCATGTTTCTCTAGATGAAATGGTTAAATCATTATAATCAGTAACAGCAACTTCACTGTCATGAAACATTTCAGGGGTTGCTTAATTAAGTTCCAGGTGTATAGTTTTGTAGTTTGCCATATAACATCGAGCTTACTACAGATGGCATTCAAGGGTTGAAGGGTACATAGGTTACCTATAATAAAATTAAGGAATGTCGTCCCCTGTCTTAGGTTGTTCCATTTACCCCCCCCCCCCCCCCCCGCAACGAGTTGTGTGTGTGTGTGTGGGGGGGGGGGGGGTATACTGGAATCACCTTGTCCGTCCGTAGACACAATTTTGTCCGGAGATTTTCTCAGACGTTTATGGACCAATCTGCTCGAAACTTGGCATGAATGTTTACCACTATGGGAACCTGTGCACCTGCGATTAGTGTTCCAGTCAGATTATTTTGTCAAGAACTATACCCCTTTTCCACTTGAAAACGCAGGCTTAGAATTTTGTCCGGAGATTTTCTCAGATGTTTATGGGTCGATTTCTTTGAAGCTTGGTATGGATGTTTACTACCATGGGAACCTGTGTACCTGCGATTATTGTTTTGATCGGCCTTTTTGCCAGAGTTATTTCCCTTTTCATCTTAGAATGTCTGAATTTTTCCGGAGATTTTCTCAGATGTTTATTGGTCGATTCCTTTGAAATTTGTTATGGATGTTCACTGCAACGGGATCCTGTGCACCTGCGATTATAGTTTCGATCAAACTTTTCTTGCCAGCGTTATGCCCCTTTTGTCTTAGAATGCCTGAATTGCCTTGAATATTTGTCCGGAGATTTTCTCAGCCGTTTATAGGTTGATTCGTTTGAAACTTGGTACAGATTTTCACTGCAATGGGAACCTGTGCACCTGCGATTATAGTTTTGATCGGACACTTTTTGTCAGAGTTATGCCCCTTTTCATCTTAGAATGCCTGAATTTTGTCCGGAGATTTTCTCTGATATTTATGAGTTGATTCCTTTGAAACTTGGTATGGATGTTCACTGCCATCGGAACCCGTGCACCTGATATTGTAGTTTCGATCGGACTTTTTTCCAGCGTTGTGCATCTTTTTGTTCCAGAATAATCTTGGTGGCGGAGATATGGACAGGCCCATCTGGGACAGTCACACCTCTAGTTTAATACTATCCATCATCGGGGAAAACCATGGCAATTATGCAGTTTTATGCACTTGTTTTAAATTGTGGTATGGCAATTATTTGTTTTTTGTGTAGTTTTTAGATCTTGCTGGGGAGCAAAGCAACACAAGCTAGTGTCAGTCTTGGTGTTTTGGATTTCTCCATGCACTCCTTCCATATATTTCCAAGTGCGCCGTTGAAAATCATAATCATAATCCAAATCTCCAGGTTCAGGTGTATAGGCTCTGATGGAAGTATACTTTCATCCAACAAAGTAGGCCTGGGAGGATCTGAGCAGCAGGAAGTCCATCAAAGGCCTCTTGGTTAGCAGTGGGGTCAGACGCGGGAAAGTCCGTAATTTTCATTTTCCCTTGGCCTACCTACATTCGCCTGTCTTCTTCTAAGATTGTAGTCGCATCACTTGTTGTAACAGGTTCCAATACATTTAATCTGCAAAGATAGTAGCGCCAATCTTGTAAAACGTCGAACCCACGTTCATTACACATCACGTGCAGGCTAAAGATCCCTTCGTAGCATTCGAGAAGAGCGAGGCCACGAAGTTGCCGCTACCAAGGTCATAGCACACACCTGCACACACCTGCTTCATTGGGACAAGGAGAGGCGTTGATATAAGCTGCACAACTTTGCTTGCCAATCCTTGTAAAACAAATAAGCTTAAAACTGAATTCACCCAATAATATAGTCTTCTGCCACCCTTGCTGCCTTATACCATTACTACTGACTTGTATCAAAATTATTTCGCGCAATTTCTGGCGAAAAAATTGACTTCTCTCTAGTGGATACAATGGACAAATTTAAGTAATAATGACTAATGATAATCCAGTGTTATGCATTGTTATTTGTAACATGGTCCAGCTCTTCCTTCACAAGAGGGACTTATCTGCAGTACGATTTATGTATGTCATATTAATTAGTATGTTTTTATGATTCTATTTATGTTGATTTTGTGTGCAGCAATCTGCCTTTATTCTGGTGTATTTGCTGAATAAGTCTTATCTTATCTTATCTTACCTTATCTCTTATCTTATCTTATGTTATCTTATTATCTTATCTGATCTTATCTTATCATACAGATACTGTTCTCTCCATCATATAAAATTCTAGGAGGTGAGATTTGCTATTTTTTTCTGGGACGAAACAAAACTTGCAGATTAGTGTAAAAACACATTTGTTAAACAAAGAGCCAAAGTGAACACTTATTTAATGTTGGTGGGTGCGTAACTGATAGATGTTCACCAAGCGGATTGTCTGTGAAGTAGTTGCTTCTCGTGGAGCTGAAAATGTCAAAGGGTTTTCTTGATCGATTAATCACATGGATAAACATGGTTAACCGATTAATCACTTGCCCTTATAGGTAGCTGAATAACTGCCGTACCGTTGATGATTTATAGCATTAAGCCTTTACCCAACGTAAAGGACAAAATCGGCCAGCTCTGCATACAAGAATCTCCATTCAGATTTTATTATGTTTTCAGTTTTTGTCTCAAAAACATAGCATATGACCCCTCACTGGAACGAGCTTGTAGAGCTCGTTCCAATGAGGGATCATAAGCTATGTTTTTGAGACAAAAATTGAAAATATTTTGTAATTCAAGAGTCTATTTTGCAAGTGTCGTCTGCTATCCGTATTGGGTGCAGGTAAACTTAAGAATGACCAGTTCCAGCTACTGATACAGTATAGTGATCATACAGGTGAACAAGTATGTCATCACGCATTTGCATGCTTTACTCTTGTCTCAGAAAATTGATGTGAGTCAGTGTGACAATGTTTGCCTGTTTTGGAGCAAGTTTGTTCCTTTACTAACCCAGAAAATACAGTAGTTCAAAAGTAACGGTTAATCGATCAATTACTTTTTTGATCGACCAAGACGTTGATCATTGGTTAATCAATTAATCGGTTAACCGTTTCAACTCTAGCTTCTAGCTAGCTTGCCATGAAAGGCCAAGTTTCCTTTCATTATTATTAATAGACGAAAAAACAGACAGCCCTGAGAGCTGTTTATTTATTTATTTATTTATTTATTTATTTATTTATTTATTTATTTATTTATTTATTTATTTATTTATTTATTTTTATTTATTTTGGGGGTTTAATGACATTTTCGACAGCCAGGATCACCTCGAGTCGGACAGTTTTACGGGTGGAGGAAGCTAGAGTACCCGACGTGAACCACCGAGTTGTGTATCATTTGATGCTGGTGGCAGCTCTACCATAGATCCCTTACACCTTTCCTCGAGAGTCAGATGCTTGAATTATGTATAGAGGTGATTTAACCCTCAAGCCTACAATGTTACACTTCCATATTTGTAACGGCGAGCAGCTGTCAGACTCCCCAGCGTACTAACTCCACACAATGAGGGTTAGCACTGGTTGAAGACAAGTGCACTGTCGACGCAAAGTACGCATTAGTACACAACGCCACCGTGCCACTACGTGGGCAATCGGGATAAGTGTCTTGCCCGAGGACACAATGCAGTACCCCTGGCGGGGATCGAACCATGAACCTTTCGGTTTGAAGTTCGATGATTCGTTCATTAGAAGTAACAAAGGGAAATTTGGCTTTATTTTTTGCTGGTGTCATAGGCGTTTCCTCAACAATTACTTGCATCCTGATTTGATTTTCCTCACTCATCTGATAATTTCAAGGGGGTTAACTTTATCGAAAGTCGATTTTCCAGAGGAGACAGGTCAGGGATGATAATAGGTGGGGGGGGGGGGTGCTGCCACCCCCCTCCCCTAGTCGTTTCCGACTAGTTACAGTTCATATATCCCTTGTTTTATCGCTCGTGGTGACTAGTAGCAACCAATGTCCACGCTTCCGAGTGTCAATCGCCCCACCTGCACTAAATAAATTCGTTTTGCACGAAAAATATACTTTTGTTGGTCTCAAATGTTTTGTGGTTTATTATTTCATTGCATCGTGGCGATATAGACGAGACAGAATTCACGTCTCTGGACAACAGTAATAACCAAGGCTCTTTGTTATGGGTGAACTGAATTAACAGTTTATCCATTTAATCTGATTCTTATCCAAACATTTCTTTGTTACTTAATTAAAAAAATTTATCATTGCTTAATTTTTTTTATAATCCTGGAAGATATTAAATTATCAGTAGTATGTCTAGCACACGTTTGAGTCCTCATTTGGGGGACCTCGGTGGGGGACCTCGGAAGTAACGTCATGTCACGTGACGTAGTGGCGCCATGTTTGGTTGTCATGGTAACCCGCGTGAGCGGCCATGTTGTGGCGTCATCTCCATAGTGATACGTGATGTGAGTGCGCATGCGCAGCGTGTGTTGTTAGGGTGATACGTGTTTCCGTCGTCCATTTTGTGTACTGGAGGCCGCCATCTTGGTTTCTATGGTAGCACGTGGTTGCTATGTTACCTAAGGCCTACAATAGGACAGGGGTATGTTCGGAGGGTATGTTCGATTGAATTGGAGTATTTTCTGGAACGACTTCCCTGGATAATTACCACAAACAACCCGACAACTTGTATTATTTCGAATTCTTTCAGAATTCTCTGCTTCTATCTATATATACAATAGTTTACGTCTACCTAGGCATGTTCCTTTATTCTAGAGTATACTCCAGTAGCGTAGAAGAGCCTATCAATTGGAACAGCTTTACTTATTATTACTATATTTAGCAATTTCTGGTCTATTCTTGTTAGTTCTGACCCTATTCCAAGTACTCTTATTGTTTCATTTATCTAGATTATAACTAACCAATCAGATTGCTTGATTTCCCATAATCTGTATGCAGGATTATCTCCCTTCTGTATAACAAAAGACTATATCCAATGGCCATATCCCATGGAATCCCATTTTTGCAAAACCCCTGTGGCTATGGAATCCCTTTTGTCGTATGAGGCCATGAGGGCTATGTAAAAGCCCTCAATGAGTCCTCATTTATTATCCCCCATACCCTCATTGAATTTTGAGGTTATGAGGACCTTGAAAAATCCCTCAATGAGGTATAATTTACTACGACTCTTATCCTCATTTCAGTATTTAACAGGTATATCTTATGGAATCCCAGTTTGGAAAACGCCTGTGACTGTGGAATCCATTTTTGTCGTATGAGGCCATGGGGGCTACGTAAAAGCCCTCAATGAATCCTCATTTACTATCCCTCATAGCCTCATTGAATTTTGAGGTTATGAGGACCATTATGATAACCTTTATCCCTGTCTACCCACAGGAAGCTTCATTTAAAACCTAATGATCTCCATCAGACCTGGCCAGCTGCTTCGAAATGGTCAGTTACTTAGCTGATTTGTCATTCTTATTCTAGATGAGAACATCGAAGGGTCTGTGATTTCTCGTTTATCAACTGTTAATATGCCCATCTCCAACCTAATTCCTTTATATTGGAGAGACACACACATATTTCCAAGATATGAACACCCTTAGTGACCATATCTTTGCCTTGTATATATTTCTTTTCTGCTATTATGTTGCCATTGCCATCACCTTGTACTACTATGATTTGTGTCAGACCCTTACTCATACTTGTATCTTCAATGTCTTGTCAGTATCATATTTATCCAAGTATATTCCATCCAGTGATATCTATTGTACACTTCCTGTCGATTGTGTAATAATTTATGGCGGGTGATATTAGTTTAGACGAGATTCAGAGAGGGGCGGAGTTCAACTTCAAAAATTTATATACTGTTAATACAGCAGATGCATCAGATAATGTCTGTTCCCCTTTTCAGGTTAATTGCTCAGACTGTGAGTATTATTCACCCGAACAGTTTCGGACAACCTTTTGTAACAGCGACGACAGCTTCTCTGTATTTCATATCAACGTCCAAAGTTTGTCCGCACATTGGGACTCATTATGTTACCTCTTGTCGTCTCTTCAAGAAAAGGAAAACAAGTTTGATATCATTGCTCTAACAGAGCTATTCCGTCAACCCCCAAACACATCATATGAATTAGACGGTTATCATAACATATTAAAAAATATTAGAACCACTGGAGATGGTCGGGGTGGGGTGGGCCTATATATAAAAAATGATATTACCTACCAAATCAGAAATGATCTTACTGTTTTCATACCCCATGTATTTGAATCGCTTTTTGTGGAGATTAAAAAAGGCAAAGCTTCAAAAATAATAGGAACTATTTACCGGCCCAATACGCCCCCAAAAGCCGACTTAGATCTTTTCCTTTCCAAATTGAGTAACATAATAGACAACATCAATAAAGAAAATAAAGCTTCCTACATAATTGGCGACATAAATATAGATCTCTTAAAGTTAGACTCGCATCCGAAAACATCTGCTTATGTGGATACATTATTTAGTCAAGGGTTTATGCCCTATATTACAAGGCCAACTAGAGTCACACCCTACTCTGCAACATTGATTGATCACATGTTCTCAAACAATGTTTCAGATTCTATAGCTTCAGGTATTATACTAACGGATGTGTCTGATCATTTCGGCACATTTTTCATTGAGCGAGAGCGTAAAATGACCGTCAGCCTACCTTCACAAATAAAGACACGTATAATTAATGAAGATGCAATAACCAATTTTAATAACATATTATCCGAATGTGATTTCTCTTCAGTTGAGGCGTCACAATGCCCCAATGCAGTCTACGATACTTTTATAGAAATCTATCACAATGCATTTGAACAGGCGTTCCCTGTTAGGGAAATAAAACTGAAAAAAAGTTAATTAAAAAACAACCATGGATGACCAAAAGCTTACTTGTTTCCTCAAATAAGAAAATCAAATTCTACAATAAAAAACTAAAAAGCCCCACTGTTGAAAATATAAATAAATATAAAAATTATTGTAAAATTTTCAATAAGGTTAAAAGACAAAGTAAAGCATTGTATTATAAAAACTTATTGCAACAAAACCAAAATAATATTCGCAATACATGGAACATATTAAATAACGTAATTAAAAAAGCCAAAAATAAGTCTACCATTCCATATAAGCTAATAATAAATGATAGAACAATAAACGATCCTTATTTAATAGCTCAAGAATTTAATGATTTTTTTGTCAACATTGGGTCTACCACACTGAACAAAATTGCAACTAATCATACGTCTTTCTCAGAATATATGACAGGATTCTTTACAAACAATTTCTTCATAAGACCTTGCTCGATACAAGAAGTAACAAATGTTGTTAAGGGAATGAAACCTAAAAGAAGCAAGGATTGCGATGATATATCTTCATTTCTGATCAAGCGTACCCTCGATAAAATAGCCCCGACACTAACTTATATAATTAACAGCTCGTTGCAAAGTGGCATTTTCCCAAATAGAATGAAAATAGCTAGGGTTATACCTATATATAAATCCGGTGACCCACATTGTCTTACCAATTATAGACCAGTCAGTATTTTACCTACATTCTCCAAAGTATTAGAAAAAATTATGTGTGAGCGTCTATGCAATTTTTTAAACAAATATAACATTTTGACCCCTCATCAATATGGTTTTCGTAAGAAGCACGCAACAATCCACCCAGTACTTCAGCTACTTCAACACGTAGCTGAAACAAAATAACATAGAAAGAAAAAATAATTCATTAGCGGTTTTCCTTGATCTCTCCAAGGCATTTGACTCAATAAACCACACAATTCTATTAAACAAGCTGGAGCACTATGGAGTTCGCGGAGTAGCATTAAATTGGTTTCGGAGCTATCTTACTGACAGATCACAATATGTAGTGATAAATAATCAGGAGTCATTGCGGGCACCTATTACCTCCGGTGTGCCTCAGGGCTCGAACCTCGGACCAATATTGTTTCTACTATACGTGAACGACCTCTGCCACGCCACAAACCTGAACCTCGTATCATTCGCGGATGACACTACAGGATATTCATCTGGACCTGACATGATTGACTTGGTAACTTCTACTAATTTAGAACTTGAAAAAATCTTCAATTGGTGCTCTGCAAACCAACTTCTACTCAACACATCAAAGACTAAATTTATTATTATCAATCCAAACAATAAGAAAAACAACCCTCTACCAATGGACATAATTATAAATAATCAAAAAATAGAGCGAGTTGCCTCGGATCTTACTGAAACGTCAATCAAATTTTTAGGTATAATTATAGATGAGAAGCTCTCCTATAAGGAACATGTATCCAGTATATGTACAAAAGTAGCAAGTGCAAATTATATTCTAAATAAGGTCAAACGTATTCTTCCACATTCTTGTATGAAAACACTTTATTTCACAATTGTACAAAGTCACTTGTTGTACGGGATTCAGGTATGGGGCAATTGCAGAGAAGTAAAAAAATTATTCAAACTGCAAAAACGTTCAATACGAATAATTAATAACGTGCCTTTCAACGCTCACACTGACCCGCTTTTTCGCAAAGACAAAATTTTAAAGATCGGTGATCTGTTTACGCTCCAGGTGTCCTTATTCATGTGGGACTTTGTAAATCGTGAATTGCCGGTCTCCTTTGATGACAACTTCCGATATGTGCGATCAGTAAGTGCTAGATCTACAAGACAATCGGACCAGTTATATGAAGGTAAATCTAGAACCAGATCTCTAGAAGCACTTCCCACCTATCAATACCCCAAAATTTGGAACGAGTTAAGCGTAAGCCTGAAGAATATTAAAAGCAGGAATATTTTCAAGAAAGAACTAAAAAATCAACTCCTAAATTGTTATGCTGAAGATGTCCGATGCAACAATCCATACTGTGTGGATTGCTCCATCGGAAATTAACAATTTACCCGACACGGAAGGATTTTTTTTTTTTTTTTTTTTTTTTTTTTTTTTCCTCCATTCTGTTATCACAGTAATAAAATAATTTTACCCACAGTTCTTTAATAGCGTCGCATCAGTATGCGTGCGACTGTGGCCGGTCCATAGAACTGGTCACATTGACGTGCACTCTGGTGTAAAGTGGCTAGCAATAGTCATTAGATATTTAGTGTCATTAGCCACGGGCTAGTTGCCACGTCTCACTCTGAACCTCGTTCGAGATTCCAAGTTGGGCTTGCTCGCTTGATAAGTGGATCAGGCCTAACGAGGAATTATTTTCACAAATTCGACAGGATTGTAGATAATATCACACTCCAGAAACCATCTACAACAGTCTTTCATATACAAGTCTGACACAAATCAGCAGCATTTTCTCAGGGGGGCGGCAGGTAGACAGCCAATCTGGCTATGCCACCTCCCCACGGCATACATGTTTTTTTTTAATATCTCATGTTATTTTATTAACACTATACATTATTCCCCTCATGTATTATTACAAATAGATTGTACCACTTTGTTTGTCTAAACGGAATGTATACTGTATACCGTGAAATAAAATCATTATCATTATCATTAAAAATCCCTCAATGAGGCATAATTTACTACGACTCTTAGCCTCATCTCGGTATTTGAGGATACCCATGGCCTGGTATTGTATTATTCGAAGATACCTGTCGAGGATACCTTTTATAGGATACTTATCTGAGGATACTATATAGGCTGTACATATCCCTATAGGTCTCTTGCTGGTCCTTAGTACTATTAATCCACCTGATGCTTTATGTTATCCTATGACTGGTATAGGTAGTATGCAATGCTAGGCATATGGGTATTGTGGGTAGGGGTACTGCCTGGTAGTTTAGAACGGTACTGTATTATGACGGTATATACACCTATAGGCCCCTGTTAGTGCTTGGTACTATTAACCAACCGATTGCTTTGTTTTATTATATGGCTGGTATATGTAGTACGTTATGGTAGACCTTGTGATTTTGTGGGGGTGGGGGTCATGCTTGGTAGTTTTGAACGGTAGAATAGCATAGGCTGTACATATCCCTGTAGGTCTCTTGCTGGCCATTGGTACTACTAATCCACCAGATGCTTCATATTATTGGGCGGTATTCTGGGGTGGGGTCAATGCCTGGTAATACAGAACGGCAGCAGAGTATGGTTGGTATATTCCCCTATAGGTCCCATCCTAACCATTCATAGTATTAACCTACCAAATGCTTTGTATCATCCTGTTACTGGTAAGGTGGTACGTAATACAAGTAGTTCCTACCTTATTCCGAGTACTCTTGTTGTTTCATTTATCTAGATCATTTATATAAATTATAATTAACCAATTAGATTGCTTGATATTCCATAACCTGTACTTAATCGTACAGAGTTATCTCCCTTCTGTATAATAAAAACCTATATCAATGGCAATATCCCCGGCACCCCAATTTCGGCACCCCTTTTTTGAAAAGCATATGGCCTTCGGCACCCCTTTTTCTGAAATGAGGATAAGAGTCGTATTAAAAATCCCTCATTTTACCGTTCTAAAACCTATATCAATGGCAATATCCCCGGCACCCCAATTTCGGCACCCCTTTTTTGAAAAGCATATGGCCTTCGGCACCCCTTTTTTTTAAATGAGGATAAGAGTCGTATTAAAAATCCCTCATTGAGGGATTTTTAATACGACTCTTATCCTCATTTCAGAAAAAATACGACTCTTATCCTCATTTCAGAAAAAAGGCCATATGCTTTTCAAAAAAGGGGTGCCAAAATTGGGGTGCCGGGGATATTGCCATTGATATAGGTTTTTATTATACAGAAGGGAGATAACTCTGTATGATTAAGTACAGGTTATGAAATATCAAGCAATCTAATTGGTTAATTATAATTTATATAAATGATCTAGATAAATGAAACAACAAGAGTACTCGGAATAAGGTAGGAACTACTGGTATTACGTACCACCTTACCAGTAACAGGATGATACAAAGCATTTGGTAGGTTAATACTATGAATGGTTAGGATGGGACCTATAGGGGAATATACCAAACATACTCTGCTGCCGTTCTGTATTACCAGGCATTGACCCCACCCCAGAATACCGCTCATTAATATGAAGCATCTGGTGGATCAGTAGTACCAAGGGCCAGCAAGAGACCTACAGGGATATGTACAGCCTATGCTATTCTACCGTTCTAAACTACCAAGCATTACCCCCACCCCCACAAAATCACTAGGTCTACCATAACGTACTACATATACCAGCCATATAATAAAACAAAGCAATCGGTTGGTTAATAGTATCAAGCACTAACAGGGGCCTATAGGTGTATATACCGCCATACTATAGTACCGTTCTAAACTACCAGGAATTATCCAGGGAAGTCGTTCCAGAAAATACTCCGATTCAATCGAACATACCCTCCGAACATACCCCTGTCCTATTGTAGGCCTTAGGTAACATAGCAACCACGTGCTACCATAGAAACCAAGATGGCGGCCTCCAGTATACAAAATGGACGACGGAAACACGTATCACCCCAACAACACGCGCTGCGCATGCGCACTCACATCACGTATCACTATGGAGATGACGCCACAACATGGTCGCTCACGCGGGTTACCATGACAACCAAACATGGCGCCACTACGTCACGTGACATAAGGTCACTTCCGAGGTCCCCCACCGAGGTCCCCCAAATGAGGACTCAAACGTGCGAGACATACTACTATTATCTGGTACTAGTTTATTTGGACTGAATAAACAGTGAGTGAATAAAAGTCACAAAATGTATTTGTGTACGTTAATAATAATAGCCTTTAACATTTACTATTATCTATATTTTTTTCATTTTTAAAACGGCGCCTATACTTAACCCTTTACCCATAGTAACGGGCAAAGCCGACCAGCGATATTCTCAAAAATCGCCAATTAATTTTCATTATTTTTTCATTTTTTGTCTCAAAACCATAGGTTATGACCTCTCATTGGAACGAGCTCATCGAGCTCGTTCCAATGAGAGGTCATAACCTATGGTTTTGAGACAAAAAATGAAAAACTGTAGCTATTCAAGAGTTTTATTTGCCAGTGTCGTCTGCTTTTCATGTTAGGTAAAGGGTTAAAGGATGATGCATGGTTATTGTTTTTCATTTACAATTGGATTCCATGTGGCACAAAAGACTCATTTGACACACACATAAAAAAATCGTTTGCTACCAAACAAAATTCCAGTTTGCGCCAAAAAAAAATCGGTTCAGCGTGAACACTGGTGACCAGTGAAAATCAGAATGGTCAGCCACCACAATGTACACGTATAGGCAATATTAAAGCAAGGAATCAACTGCGGTTTTAAATGGTTATTATAACTGGAGAAGAAAATTTGATTTCAAGTGGTGTGTCATTTTGGAAACTTGTGACTAGAATTCAATAATTCATTTACATGTAGAAATACCTTTCAGACCACTGTTCAGAGTTGAATTTTCATTGCTAGATGACTGATTGTCTAACTGTACAATTAGCTGACTACCAAATTTCTAACTATTTAAATTTAGTCTCCTGAGTGGTGGGAGGGATACGCACACCCTCACTGCCCATGCCCCCACAATGCTGGGGGATTCTGTAACAATGTTTTTTTTAAAAAAAAACGAGTGATGCGATGTATCAAAATTCAAATTTGAGATATTGGAGTGATCATTGTGAGGCGCGAACACTTTACCCTCACAACACACAACCTATAAATTACCGCTATATCACCAAGAGATATCATTAACGTATCTAATAAATAAAAGAGTCCATGACATTTCTTGCATTGGAGTTTAATGACACTTTTACGGGTGAAGGCACCCGTAGTAGTCCAATACCGTAACCACTGAGGCACCATGCTCCATGTCAGTACTGTTCAAGTAGAACTTACTAATCGCTTAACCATTTACCTTACATGAAAACCAGACGACACTTGCAAAAAAAATTCTTGAATAACTAATGTTTTTCATTTTTTGTCTCAAAAACATAGGTTATGACCCGTCATTGGAACGAGCTCGACGAACTCGTTCCAATGAGGGGTCATGGCCTATGTTTTTGAGACAAACAATTAAAAAATTTTGAAAATTAATTGGCGATTTTTTAGAATAGCGCTGGCCGGTTTTGACCATTACGTTGGGTAAGGAGTTAACCATTTACCTGACGCCCATGATATCAAAATTTATTATTTTATATATTATTTTTAATTTTTTTAACATTTCAACAAAACCTTATGTACTCCCGCCCCTCATTGGAATGTGCTAAACGGGTTCGTTCCAGCGAGGGGTTACATGACATGGATTTGATGAAATTTCTTTTGAATTTTTTTTTTAACTGTTCAATTTGTAGATTGCGCGGTTGCGGCCGATTCGCTAGGTAGCTACATAGAATGTCGCGCTGTGCGAATGCGTTCGTCAACACGGAACGAGTGCAAATGTGGAAGGAAAGAACGAGAGGCGGCGCCTCTCGTTCTATCCTTCCGCGATGGCATGAGTCCGGAATTAGCGAATGCATTTTCACACATTGTGACATTTTGTATTCATTACCGACTCCCCCACCCCCATGACGTAGAGACCATTAATTTACAAATTCAAACATCACACGCAGAAATTTTCAATCTCTCTGTTATTTATTGACCGAAGTGTTCGATTCGAGCTGGGCCATGGTGCGACGTTTCGATTAGCCGATTACGAAAATGGCTGGAGTTTAGTTCTTTTGATGGATCCATGACGTCAGTGGAAAATAGTCCGTAAACAGAAATCCGTATGGAACACGTCTTTCGAGGGGACTTCTAAATATTGAACTAGAGAGAAAGTAATAGGCGTGTAAGAAGAGGTTAAAACACAATATCTCTGTTGGGAATCTAACCGCAGAGTTAAAGATCTAAAATGCAGCGATCTACCAAAAGGGACATGCAATCACATTAACCCTTTACCCAACGCAGGCGATATCGAAATTTATTATTTTAAATATAACTTTTTAAAAATTTTTCAAAAGATTTCAACAAAACCATATCAGGTGACCCCTCATTGGAACGAGCTCAATGGGCTGGGCTCGTTACAATGAGGGGTCACATGATATGGTTTTGTTAAAATATTTTGAAAAAATTATTTTTTTCAACTGCTCAATTTGCATATAACGCGGGCGGATGGGCGGTTCGTTAGGTAAAGGGTTAACTTGTATTTTGAGTAAAACTCTTTTTTCTAGTTATTTAAAACAGGCACTCAGCAAGGAATCTATATTTGAGGTGCAATAGAGATCTTTTGGGAGGTCCAAGAAAATTTACGCCAAGGGCATATCCTGAAGATAGTAATTTTGAGTTGTGGAAAAGTATGAAGGTGGTGACCCTCTCGCGTTGGTGTGACCTGAGGGGGGGGGGGGGGTATTTTTTAGCCCACCTGACCGAAAGTCATGGGGAGTTTAAGTGATCACTTTCTGTCCCTCGTCCGTTCGGCGAGAACTTCACATTATTATTTTCTCCTTCTAAACCCCTGGGCCGAATTGAACCAAATTTGATATGCATGGTCCTTATCATATGTCAATTCACATCTGTTCAAATAAAGTTGCCACGCTCCATAGGGAGGGGTGGGGGAAAATGCTCCAAACTTTTTAAGAAATCTTTTTTTCATGAACCAGCGGGTACAATGACCTGATATTTGGTATGGAGCTTCCTTTTGAGGTGTAGAATCAAGTTTGTTTGAACGAAGTTCTTGAAGCAACATTTGTCTTCGTAATATCAGGGGCAAGATTTTAAGCCCCACCCGAAATTTCTATTTTCTGAACCGATGGTCCGATTTGAACCAAATTTAGTATGTAGTATTATTGAGTCATAAATACTTGATCCATGTAAAAAACATTCCCCATCTCCTCGTGGGAACCCCCGGAGTTAAAAATAGAAATATTTTCAAACGCCCATATTTCCCAAACTACACGGAACCGAGAACTGTTATTTGGTAGATAGCATCATCAGGACCAGTAGAATGGATGGAATGGTAAAAGAAATGTCATTGGTTGTGTCAGGGTGTTCTGTAAAAAATGCTGAGTCATCATACCTGCAAAAATAAAATAAAAAACCAACATTTTCTCCAGAACCATTGATCAGAATCTGTTGACATTTGGTATACAACATCCATGGGGCGGGGGGGGGGGGGGGCAAACAAGTGTGCTCAAGATAAGCCCCTAGGTTCAGCTTTGGGTTCAATTACAGGAGCCCGAATATTAACTTAGGGCAATATGGGGAAAAAGCTTTTAAAATCTTCTTCTTCAGAACCACTAGTCAAAGTCTTTTAATATTTGGTATACATCATTGTTGCGGGGATCAGATTCAAGTTTATTCAAATAAAGTCCCTCAGTTAATATTTGGGCTCTCTGTGGGGCCCGAATTTCAACTCAGTGCAATATGGGGAATAATCATTAAAATTCTTCTTCAAATCCACCAGTTAGAATCTTTTGATATTTGGTATACAACATCTCTAGGAGGTGGTGGGGGGGGGGGGGTATATTCAAGTTTGTTCACATCGGATCTATGCGTTAAAATTTGAACGTGCAATGTGGGGAAATGTCTTTTAAAATCGTCTTCTTCAGATTCACCTGTCAGAATCCTTTCATATTTGGTATACAACATCAAAATGCGGGTCAGATTCAAGTTTGCTCAAATCGGGTCCTAGGGTTAATATTTGGGCTCTCTGTTGGAGCCCAGCGTTTAACTTAGTGCAATGTGAGTACATTTTTTAAAAAATCTTCTTCAGACCCACCAAACAGAATCCTCTCATGTTTAGTATGTGACATCTCTAGGAGTGTCAATTTCAAGTTTGTTCAAATCGAGTCCCTGGCTTAATATTTGAGCTCTCTATGGAAGCCCAAAGCCTCACTTAGTGCATTATGAGGAATATCTTTAAAAGTCTTCTTCAACAGAGCAACCATTGAAAATATTTTGATATTTGGTATGCAACATCTCCAGGGGGATCAGATTCAAGTTTCTTCAAACTGGGACCCTGGATTAATATTTGGGCTTTATGTTGGAGTCCAAAGTTTAACTTACTGCAATGTGAGGAAATTTCTTTAAAAATCTTCTTCTTTTTATCCACCGTTCAGAATCCTTTCATATTTGGTAAACGACATCTTTTGTGGGGTAAGATTCCAATTTGTTCAAATTGAGTCCCTGGGTTAATATTTGTGCCTTCTATTTGAGCCCAAAGTTTAACTTAGTGCATTATGAGGAATATTTTATAAAAATCCTCTTCGTCAGAACCACTTGAGAAAATATTTTGATATTTGATATGCAATATATCTTGGGGGGCCAGATTCAAGTTTATTCAAATCGGGTCCCAGAGTTAATACTTGGGCTCCGCATAGGAACCCAAAGTAAAACTTAGTGCAATATGATGAGATTTTTTAAAAGTCTTCCTCTTCAGATCCACCAGTCAGAATTCTTTAATATGTGGTATATAACATCTCGAGGGTGTTAAGATTCAAGTTTGTTCAATTCGAGTCCCTGGCTTAATATTTAATTTAAACAATATTTATTGGAAAATACCTTTAACATACATACGTACATACATACATAATTACGTCATAATATAAAACAAAATGAGGCATACTATTAAGTAATTGTCAATAACATATCGTATGTCGTATAGCGTAACTTTTATAGGGACGGGATTCGACAGTTAGCATTATGCTTATTAAGGTCGTCTCCCGAATTTCCTAAATTTACAAGCTGAATAGCGGGATCTAGTTGACATTTGGAAAGGCAATGCTACTAGACAGGTGGAAAATAAGAGAGGAGTGGAGGGATAAGGGAAAGAGAGAGCCAACCTGAGAGCAAATCAATCCAGCGTGGCTTCTGCTAGCATAAACCATACATTTGTGTTATAGATGTCGCAGCACAACATTTTAAGTTATTTATTTATTTGTCTATTTATTGGTGTTAGAGGCCATATACTTCCTCACAATGGCTAACATCCTAAAAAAATATTGCTAGAAAAGCTTAGTTGTCAAAAATATTCTTGAACTGCTAAAAAGACGGAACGATTTTCCTCATTACTCAGCAGTTCAGATCCATAAAGTAGAGTGGATACGTTAACACCAAATGGTAGTAAGCTAATTGTGCGGTTACGGGGGTTGAGGTGAAGCGAACAAAAAAGCAGAAAATGCTCTATCGACTCAATTTCACCGCAGTGACATTTCGGTGACAGCGATATAATGTTGGAATACAAGTGATGGTTGAGATTGCTTCATTTTAGCCTTAATCTACAGCGATATATTTGTACCGCACGGCAGTTAGCACCATTGAAAAAGGATGGAGGACAGCGCCTATTGTGGTTTAGGAAAAAAAAATGAAATTACTATATGATTTGTTCTCTCTAAAGTGTAATGGAATTTCGTTCCAAGGTTTGGTGACCTCAGGAATGAAGGACGATCGATATAACTGAGTTTGGCAGAAAGGGATTCTGTGATTCTCGTAAGAGCGGAGATTGTGCGTCGAATTAATCTCGGAGGTTTTAGGTGGTACCTTATTAGCAATGTAAGGAGAGGTTAGATGATGGTACATCTTAAAAAACTGCATCAGCTTATGGTTACGACGCCTACTCTGCAGGGTATCTCAACAGGTCTCAGCGTATAATAATTCTTTACTGGCACTAATAGTTGCTCCAGTAACAATCCTGGTTGCAGCTACTTGGATTTTCTCTACATTTGCAATATCATTTTCATTACAATTATCCCAAACCGAATCCGCGTATTCCAATAGGGGTCTGATAAAGGCAGAACAAATCTTTTCCAACACGCTTCGAGCAAGTTCAAATTTATGGATTATCATCAGGTCTATACGGGACCAAGCTTTAGAGCAAATTTGTTCAATATGATTAGTCCATGTGCAGTTGGTGTTAAGAACTACACCCAAGTGTTTTTTTTTTACTATTGACTTCAGATGTTTGCGAATTAGACAAAAATAATGTAGGATGTGTTGGACGCGGTGATTTCCGGGATATAAGCATACATTCTGTTTTTGTGGATTAAATTCGACCAACCACAGCCTAGCCCAGTTTTTTATTGTAGCCAAGTCATGGTTGATTAAATTAGCCGCTTGTGTAAGGTTTTCCTCCATCAAATATTGAGATGTGTCGTCTGCAAACAGACGTATATTGCTGATCAGATTTTCCGTTAAATCATTAATATAAACGAGGAATAGAAGGAGACCAAGAACTGGGCCTTGTGGAACTCCGGAGCAGACAGTTCTCCAAGATGATGCTTCGTTTCCTTTGACTACACGTTGTGATCTATTTAAAAAATATGATTTTAAAAGATCAAGTAATTCACCCTGAATTCGGATTTTCTCCAGTTTATGGATCAAGCCTACATGCCATACTTTATCAAACGCTTTGCTGACGTTGCCTTCGTCAAGAGCATGACAAGATTCGTCATATATATCAGTTAACCGGAGGACAGTTGAGTCACCTGGTGTAAAACCTGATTGGAATGGGCTAAGGATGTTATTATCACCTAGAAACTTCAATAGACGCTTAATAATACATTTTTCAAACACTTTGCCTGCGCAGCTAGGGTTCTTTTTTAAGACGGGCGAAACGTTGACCTTTTTCCATGAATGAGGAAAGTAACAGTTGTTAAATAAAATATTAAAAAGGATTAAAAGTGGCTCACACAAGAAGTGTTTACATTCTTTCAGCAGTCGGGGACTAATAAGGTCAGGGCCGGTTGCTTTAGGTATATTTAATGATTTTAATGCTTCGTATACCTCGCTATATTGCAGTTTTATGCTATTCATTATTACGGCAAGTGGGGAACAAGGTTATGGGAGGGAAGCGTTGCAGTCGTCAGTAGTAGATAAAGAACAAAAGTATTCGCTGAGCAGCTCGAACTTCTCAATGTTTGACGAAAACGTTTTATTTTGATAGGTGATTGTAGGAATCCCCAAGGTATTATTATGAATGGTTTTAGAGTCTTCCACCATTGTGCAGATGCGACCTCTGAACTTTTAAGTACATTTTGAACTTTAGAATCATGGGAGAGTTTAGCTTTCCTAATAATACTAATAACTGATTTGTCGCGGTTCTCGGATGAGAAGGCCTTGGTTACCCCTGTACTCCCAACTGCCTCCCTACTCCCACGCTTCTTCTCTCCTAGCAACACTCGGAGACGAACTGCTTGATGACATCTCTTACCCCATTCTTCCCAATCACTCCGATTAGCATATTAATCCTCTCCTTTGAGTCCTCTACTAACCACACGTCCTTCATTCTCCCATCCCACTTCCCCATTATACTCCCAGTGAATCTTATTCTTTTAGACGGGTATTTTGAGAATTCTAGAAGAAAGTGTTAGAGGGTCTCCATCACGTCCAAATTACACATCTGGCACTCCTTTTCACTGTTTTTCCCAATTTTTCCTCTCAGCTCCAGGGACCGCAACCTCAGCTTGAAAAACAGTGACCTCCAAAGGTGCCATCAAGGTACTCTATAAAACCAGACTTCTCTTTATCACGCAGACCACCCAAAGACCTCTTTGATTTGACCCCCTCTCCTGGATGAGGATCGAGGACAGGGTAGACCTATTGAAACTCTGTTATCTTAATTATTTGGTAAATCTCCCCGACAGCCGATGGTGTAAAGTAATGTTCCTGAAAATTTTCAACTCAAATATCAAGCCCCCTCTCCCTGTCTTGATATTTGAGTTGAAAATTTTCAGGAACATTACTTTACACCATCGGCTGTCGGGGAAATTTACCAAATAATTAGGATAACAGAGTTTCAATATGTCTATTCTGTCCTCGATCCTCATCCACCCAATCTCATCCCTGATTGTTTCTAGTACTGCGACATTACTCGACCCCGTTATCGGTCGACCTGCATCGTTCTGCAGGATTTCCAAGCTCTTTACAGCCGTCTGGTTTAGGGGTACCACTGTTTATTAAGCTTGGCAAACCCACCATTTCCCAAATGGTTTTCCCCACGAAAACCTTATTGAAACTGTTTCTCCCTATAAGTTTCATTTGGATAAGGATTCGATTCACCTTCAGGATCAATTTATTTGTGTGGTTTCGGTAGATGCCTCTTCCTGTGATGTTTATATTTACCCCCTGATACTCGTAGTAACCTGTCTCGCCTACACTATGAAGTTTGCTGCTACCTTCCGGAATGCAGAACTCCTCCACTCTCCACCTTCGAGTGGGGTCCACTTTGCGACCAACAGGTATAACTTGGCTCTTCCAGTTGCTCCCATATTTCCCAACAATTCCCAGCATTTTCGCTAGCCCCCCTTCGCTTTCTGACGCTTGCACCATATCGTCTGCAAAAAACGCCCTGGGACCTTCAAGTCCCCAACTGCTACCCCCTCGTCGCTACGCAGGAGTTCATCTCTTAAACCTTTGATGTACAATGCAAACAGAATTGGCGAAAGGATACACCCCTGTTTCAGGCCTATCTCCATAGACATACGTTTTGTTGTAGTGTTTCCCAGGATAAGTTCACTCTGTACATCTTTATATAATGCTTTCATAATTCCAACAAACTTGCCTCCCAAGCCCAGAGCCTCAAGCTTACGCCACATACCCTCCCTCCATACTCTATCGTATGCCTTTTTAACATCCAAAAAGTCCATAAACGCCTTTTTTTTGCTTTCGCAGATTCTATCTTTTGGGATAGCGTGAAAAGATAGTCAGTGACTATCCTTCCCTTCCTGAAGCCATTCTGAATTTCTCCCAAAAAAACCTTCTCCTCAATCACCTCCTCTAATCTCCCATACAGGACTTTACAGAAAACTTTTCCAATGTTGCTACTGACAGAGATCCCTCGATAGTTATCCAAAACGTCTTTTCCCCCCTTTTTGTGAATAGATGTCACTTTGCTTTCCAAGATTTCCTCTCCCCCTTTTTTGATAAACTCTTTAGGAATTTCATCCACCCCTCCTGCTTTTCCATTCCTTAATTTTGAAATCACCTTTCGCACCTGCTCCGTTTTAATTTCGCTGCACACGAAGTTCGATAGATTTTCCTCGACCTGGTTCGGACACTCCGGTGGGTTCCCCGTGCCCCATCGCTTATCGTTTACCTTTTCCCAGTGCTTGACAAGTTCTAATACGGTTTGATCTTGCTCGTCTGTAACTCTGCCATTAACTTTAATACTCTGTGGGTTACTTCCTTTGTTACGTTTATTCACCCAATTCCAAAATACGTTCGAACTCCCCACCTCCCCCCCCCCACCCCCGTCGTCATTATCGTCCTAATAAGACTGCTATTTCACACTCTCCGATTATCGTCTTTAATCTTATTTACTTTATTTCGTGCTTGTTGGTATTCTTCCTTTGCTACCATAGCCTCTGTGCTTTCCGTCCCCTTAAGTTTTCTTCTTCTCCTGTGCGCAGCACAGTAGCTTTTCTATCCTTTATGGTCATTTTTAGTTCTTCGTTCACTCTGAACCCAAGTTCCCGTGTTGGCACTCCGGACACAGCCCCCCCCCCCCCCCCCCCCCATGTGTACGGTTGCAAGCTTTTGTTTCAGTTTTTCTTCGAACTTCGCCCAGTCAGCATCCTTTTTAAGTTCCCAAATCTCCTTGAAGTTTCCTTTGCTTTTCATTAGGTTTTTGGCCCTGATCGTCACTGTAATCCAGTTGTGATCACTATCCACCTCCAGTTTACCCTCATCATCCATTTCTAACCCTATCACCTCCCTCAGTAAATTAATATCTGTGAGAATGTAGTCGATTATTGATTTTCTGTCGTTCCTCTCCCAGGTACATTTCCCCTTACACCTGGCGTCCCTGTTCAGAATCTTCAGACCGAGCTCATTTGTGAAGTTCAACAGCTTCCTTCCATTCCTGTAGACTTTCGTGTCCCCATCCTCTATGCCTTCTTCCTTATCACCTATGTGTCCATTTAAGTCACCCATCAGAATTATACCGAGACCCCTGTTTTCTAGTTCTGTGATATTGGACCTTGGTGTAGAGAATATCGAGTCATTCCACTCGGGTTTGCTTCCCTCCACCGCACAGTACACAATCCCAAGGGCGATACTTTTGTTTCTCAGACTGATCTTTACCCATCCAATTTCTTTTGACACCTCAGCCGAGGTGATGATATCTTCCAGATCTGTGATCAGCGACGGTTTTAAATCCTCTTTAATGTACATGCCTACCCCTCCCCCCTTTTCCTCGCAGGCTGGCCTTCCGTTCGCCCTACACCTATCCACACACACCCGCTTACTTGGTCTATCCGTTCCTCGTGTCTTACCCACGTCTCGCTTAACCCCATGACATAAAACTCCTCTGCCTCGATCAATGTAGCAATTTCACTTACTTTCCGGTGGAGACCCTGGGTGTTGCTATAACCCACTTTCAGGGTACCGAGGTTCATTGGCTTCCGCCTACTGGGCACATTGTTTTCTGGCGCTAGTCCTGGTAAACTTATTCTGTCCCCCTCACTCTTGATTACCCCACCTATGTCCACTCTAGTTATACTTGCCTCTGACCTCCCACCCCGCTCCTCTCCAAAAAAGGCTCTTCTACCCGTAGAATTTTATCCCCCAATACCAGTTTCCCCACCCTGCTAAGACGCAGACCGTCGCGCCCGTACATGCTCCCATTGCCTCAAAACGTGTCCCAATGGTCGATAAAGGGTATTCCCAGATCAACACAGTAGTCCTCCAACTCTTCATTTAGGGCCAAAATCGAGTTCCGTTCGTCCCCACCCCCAAGGACAGGAAGGACCCCGGATACGACTATCCTTGCATTCCTACTTAGCAGTTTGCCGACTAAGCCTCTATACGACTCCACCAAACTTACTGACCTTCTCTCCCTGATATTGTTGGTCCCCACATGGACCACCACTACCGGTTCCGGTCCTGACCCTGCCACAATGCCATCTACCCGGTCCCTGAGATCCTCCACCTTCGCCCCCGGAAAGCACAAGACTGTTCGATTGGAACTGTCAGGACCACAAACTACATTGTCAATCCCACGTATAATGCTGCCCCCCGCTACAACTAATTTTCTTCTTCTGGCCCCAGTTCCTATATCATCTGCACCTCTTCTCGTTTTGCAAGCTCCTGGCCCCCTCTTTCTCTTGACCGCCCTCATTACCCCGTCTGGCCTATCATCATCAAAAACCATCTCACCCTCACACTTTCCCCCTCACTCTCGTCCCCAGGGGTATCTGAGTCTAAAACACTAAACCTGTTTTCTAAACACCGCCTAGCAACCTTGGCAGCCTTACGCCGACCGAGGCTCTGGTTAAGGATTCGCTTCCCCTTCAGAATCAATTTATTTGTGTGGTTTCGATAGATGCCTCTTCCTGTAATGTTTATATTTACCCCTAAATACTCGTAATCGCCTGTCTCTCCTACACTGAGAAGTTTGCTGCTACCTTCCGAAAGGCAGAACTCACCCACTCTCCACCTTCTCGAGTGGGGTCCACTTTGCGGCCCACAGGTATAACTTTGCTCATGCTTTCATTAAGTTCGAGTCTCCATTTGATCCCATATTTCCCAGCATTTTCGTTAGCCCGATCTTCGCTTTCTGACACTAGCACCATATCGTCTGCAAATAATAGCACCGGGATCTTCAAATCCCCAACTGCTACTCCCTCGTCGCTATATATGCAGGAGTTCATCTCCTAAACCTTTCATGTACAATGCAAACAGAATTGGCGAAAGGATACACCCCTGTTTTAGACCTATCTCCATAGGCACACGTTTTGTTGTAATGTTTCCCAGGCTAAGTTCACTCTGTACGTCTTTATATAATGCTTTCACAATTCCAACAAACTCGCCTCCTAAGCCCAGAGCCTCCAGCTTGCTTAATATGATCAATGTGGATTGTGGATAATTTTCATTAAAATTGGATAATTTTCGATAAAAAAGTCAGTAAAAATCTTTTTTACATATTACTATCCCCCAAATTCTTTTTTCGATTATTAGAAAAAAATCGGGAAAACCCGTTCCAAAAGGTGGGACAACCACCCCAAAATAAAGGTGGGACAACCCGCCCCCAAAAATAGACCTGGGGCGAGTTGTCCCTGAGGCGGGTTGTCCCTGATCCATCGTATCAATACTCTTCAAAAAATGTTGGGACGAATCGTCCAGATATTTGCGACGGATCTCCCCTTTGTCATTTTGGGGCGAAGCAGATCGACTGAATCGTCCCGGGACGAAATGGTTTTGGGTTCAAACGTCCCGTAACCCTTTGAGTTGCTCCAAACGATGACCGCTTCCGGTAATCACAGCACAGAATATTGCAAATTGTCGAACCATTTTCAGTTTCGGAAAAGTCTAGGAAAAGAGGAGTGTGTTTTCTACTATCTTTACATCAGTAATGTGAGGTACGAAAAAAAGTAAACCGGACTCAAAATTGTGGTGTTCCAGGTGACACAAACGTTTTTGTCACGCCACAGATGGTCCCGAGTCGTATCGCCCCAATTCCCGTACCCCCCGCAGGTCGTTTCGCCTCAGGCTCAATCCTCCCGCTTCATCCCTGGTCATTTCACTCAGAGTCGTTTCGCCTCACATGCGGAAGTGGGTGTTTCCGCCCACAAATTTTATTTTGGTTATGCAGTGTATTTGTTACAATTGTCATAATTGTTACTAAATGTCTAAATTGAGAATTTTCACCCTATCCGCATCCATGCCCGACCATGGACTGATAACGTGCAATCAGACAAATTAAATAGAGCCTAGAGGGCCGAGAAGGTGTTGGGCCGAATCTTCTCACTTTGAGTTTAAACTTTAATTTTTTTATACTTATATTTTATTCATTTAATTAGAAAAGTTATTATTTGAATATATTTTAATGATTTTTTATCAGAATTTTACGGTGGCTGATTTAGGACACTCAAATATTTATTTTTATCTCGTTATAACGAGATACGATCTCGTTATAACGAGATACGATCTCGTTATAACGAGATACGATCTCGTTATAACGAGATACTATCTCGTTATAACGAGAACACATCTCGTTATAACAAGAAAACATCTCGTTATAACGAGAAAACATCTCGTTATATCGAGAAAGTATCTCGTTATAACGAGAAAAGATCTCGTTATAACGAGAAAGTATCTCGTTATAACGAGAAAAGATCTCGTTATAACGAGAAAAGATCTCGTTATAACGAGAAAACATCTCGTTATCTCGAGATAAAATCACGTGACTCTGATGACATGAAACATATAGTCCCCACCACCAAAACAGTTTATATATCTCGCGGTTGTTTTCAATATTCTGGATGTAATACATGGGAAAAACACCTACCCACCCCCACCCCCAAGCATACCAACCATGCCCGTGAAATACCGCTCATCTCCCTCGCACATACAAATGAAACAACTATAGTGTAATAAACTCGCTGCCCCCCCCCCCCCCCGCCCCTCCCTCACATCGTATGTGGAACACTTTTTCGACACACGGCCCTCAAAACACGACTATAGCCTCAGCCCCAAAACAGTGTACATATCTTACGCGTGTGTTTAATACTGTGGATGTAATACACGGGAAACACTCCTACCCCTCTCCTTCCCAAAGCATCCCACCAATGCCCGCGAAATACCTCCCCTCCCCCTCGCACATGTTGTAAAAGATAATTACGACAATAGAACAAGGACAGGGACGTGAGAAGGTAAAAATATTGGGAGAGGGGTATCAAGGCGGAGATCCATGCAAAGGGGGCGCTCATTGTGCTGACAGTAGCATGATTCGAGTCGCGCAGTGGAGAAGCGGGGGAGAACACCAGATGTGGTAGGATCCCCTTCTCGTTAGCGGGGTCCGGGGGCCCTTCCCTGGGAAAATTTTGAAAAATATGAGGGCCAAAACTCGCGTTCTCAGTGATTCTGAGACCGCTGTGACACTACGAATTTGAATTCTCTGCTCGTTTCTTAATTAGGCGCGCTTCTGAATTTATCCGCTTGGTTAACTTTCTTCGTTTGTGTTTTGTTTTGGACTGACTTCAAACATCTCCACGAGTTTAATCGGAATCATCGGTTAATAATTTTTTTTATTGAAGAGGTGGGGTGGGGGTGGTAAATACCCCCTACCGCCCCCCTTACCCGGTTTTAACACCACTGAGAAAGGATGAAAAACAGAAAATAAGATGGAATTTTCATAGACAAATTAAACAACTATAGCCTTATAAACTTACTGCCCCCCCCCCCCTCCCCCCCCCCCACCACCACACACAAGGAGAGATTTATTTATTATCGACGCTTTCAACAGCCAGGGGCATGTCATGTAGGGTAGTTCCCTTGGTGGAGGAAGAACCGGAGACAACCACTGAGCAGCGGCGAGCAACCGTCAAGTTCTCCAACATACTAACCCGACAGAATTTAAGTTAGAGCGGTTGAACGCACATGCACCATCGACGTGCAGTACACCCTAGCACATAATGCCACCGTGACCCCACGTCAGGCCACGTGGACAATTGGGATTAAGTGTCTTGCCTAAAGACAAAACGAGGGTCAGAATCGAACCGTCGATCTCTATGTTTCAAGCTCGATACTCTAACAAATGAGCTACTGCGCTCTCATAATCATATAGTAGGTAGCTGTACATGTTTGTCGTGGGAACACATTATGGCGTCATTAACCTTTTACCAATCGCAAGTTGAAGACAACAGTAGGTCCACAATTATTTTTGCACAAAAAAATAAATGAAATTCATTTTTTTCTTCCAAACTAAACGGCTTATGACACTCATTTGAACGAGCTCGTCGAGCTCTTTTCGATGCGATATCATAAACTATGGTTTGGGACAAAAAATTATGAACATAAATTTTGAGTGGCGAATTTTGTATATTACACGGACGGTTTGTGTCGCTGTGGTGGGTAAAAGGGTTATCATGATTAGGCCAATATATACGGTATACCGATAACTTGTGCACTTCTTAGAAATAGAATTAAATGGTGTGAATAATATAATGATAATGCAATGCATGAATACTGAAGCCCTAGAAAATTGTTTTTTACTGTGTAGAGCTAGGATCCCAAATTGTGTGTGTGTTGGGGGGGGGGGGGGGGGGGGGCAGTAATATCGCGAGGGTCGAGAACGACATACCACAGGGGGGGGGGGGGGCAGTAATATCGCGAGGGTCGAGAACGACATACCACGGGCATGTCTCGAGGTTTGAGGCAGGTGACGGAGAGTTTGCTGGCAATTTTTCACTATCAAGAAGCCAAACAATCGTCCAGAATGCTATTTTCGATAAATATAATATTCATCCGAATGTCTCAATACGTTTTCAAATAATTTTCAAGCTGTTTTCACATAATTTGAAGTATGTTTTACACTGAACAGTTGAAATCTTTTCACGTGTAAATTGCGTCCGTGTATACATAGGGGGAAGATTGCCCGGATGATAACCCATAATGCAAATGGAATGGAGTAATGTAGGAAAGGTCTATTGTTCGCTCTCTGTGTGAATTTTTTTTTTTAACTTCGACAGTTACTTATCTAAATGAGAAATGTTTATTATTGTCACTTGGAAGTTTCCGCCGAGTTTAAACAATATTCATTCATGAATTATAATATTATACATACAGGTAAATGTTAATTACATAATTTACATGGAGACTTGTAATACAGGTGTATGCATAAAGGTAGTTCAACATAGTTGATATACAAGTTGTATGGGTGGGATTCAGCAGTAAGCTGTAAGCTTATGTAAGTTATGTTAAGCTGTCTCCCAAGAAAATCTGAAAAAAATTGCAGGTAGTTGCTTGCACTATGTAAAATATTGTTTAAACATGAAATGGAGGTATACAAAAAGAGAGAAGAGAGAGAAAGAGAGGGGCGACAGAGAGTTACAACCAAACTGAGCTCAACACACCCCCGACAAATGAGAATTATTATATGCAACCTCAAAGAATGTGCTGCTAGCGGTGTCATTAAAGCGGACACACCCGGGATCCACACCTGAGCCGCCATTAACGCGCGAGCATCTAACATTTACAAACTATCAACCACATTTAATCTATTAAGAGCCACAAAAAATCTACATCTTGTTTATCCTAGACTTCCTAGATCGATGCACGCGAGGAAACACAGCCTGAACTGCCCACGATGGCTCCGTCGTAGTCTGGCGTCCTGTATCACCAACGCCCAGAATGCAAAATAAGGCACACTTCAGATGCATGTAATATCCACAATTTGAGAAACGTGCATAGCTGCGTCCACCGATGGGACCGACAAGCCCCCCCTCCTCCTCCCCCCCCAACACCGGGTGCGGGGAAGCAACACCTGTCACATCACATGTGCCACTCCCCCACACCCACCGCCAGGAAGAGAGCAGCCCACCAGCCCCGACAATGGCCGCTGCCACACTCGACTCCCAAACCATCAACGCAAAGACTCTATTCCTTGCTGGAAAGTCATCACATCAGTCTCAAATGTTTGAATAACGAATATGTGAAATGAAGGTGATAAGTCATTCCCCAAAGAACTACAAATGGAAATGACTCACTGGAAGCGCCCACTCAGTGTGATAAAATCCTGTACAATTCCGAATACAAGAGCTTTATTAGAGTTGTCAAACCATTCAGACCCAAACAGAAGCATAGAGAGGTCAAATGTGAAAGGCAGTGTATTGATAGTTGAGTCGCGTGCAGTGTTATGTATTGGACAATACAGGAGGAAATGTTCAGTTGTCTCTGGGTCACCACACTGGCACAGTGGGGATGACGATAGATGATTGTCATTGAGGTGGGCATTAATACTGCTACAATGCAAGCCAAGCCTACAATGATAGATTTGTGCAGCATGGGATTTAGCACAGTGTAAAATATCGGTGGTTGTTGGTTTGCACTATTTAAGAACCTTCAAAAATTTATGAGGGAGGAATTTTCCTTTACCGAGGTTGGTAATCTGTTTCACTGATTGGTAACATCCGGGATAAATGAGGATTGGTATAAGTTCGTGTGGCAGAAGGGAATATGGTGGTTAATTGCAGATCAGAGATTATGACTTTGATTGATGGATGCACTGATGGGGGGAACTTTGATAGAGATATATGGAGGTATTAGCTCATGATGCATCTTGAAGAACTGAATAAGCTTGTGCTTTCGGCGTCTTTCTTGTAGTGTATCCCATTGAACTTCAGTATAGAGGAGGCTTCTACTGGCGCTCACAGTGGCACCAGCAACTATTCTTGCTGCCGCTATCTGTATTTTCTCCAAGTCAGCTGCTTGCATTGCTGAGCAGTTGTCCCAGACACAGTTAGCATATTCTAATAGAGGTCTAATGAAAGCAAAATATATTCGTTCTAGGACTTTTCGTTCAAGAGTAAACTTGTGAGCTCTAAGCATATCGATACGTGACCAAGCTTTAGAGCGAACGTGGTCGATATGGTCATTCCACGTACAGTTTTTGTTCAATATTACACCTAAGTGCTTATGACTGGTAACCTCAGTAATTCCTGTTCCACTTAGATATAAAGGTGGACGTACAGGAACATTAATTTTACGGGATATTAGCATAGTTTCTGTTTTTTGAGCATTGAAATCAACCAGCCATGTTTTGGCCCAATCTTCAATTGTTGCCAAAGCACGATTGATTAAGACCGCTGAGTTTGTTTAGTTTTGGCGGTACTTCGCAAGTTGTTTCTCTCATTGTCATTTGATTTTATTATGATATTCGGTAGAGATATCTTTACTGTCTTTGACTGACTCTTGGAAGTAACCACCGAGATGGTTTGTTTCTTTACTACATTAATTGTTATTGCCCCCTCTCACTCTATGACCCCCATATGATATGCCGAGCATCACATAACCTGAAGGTGAATTACTAAGCAACTAAAGTTATTTGGGTCGCAAGGGATTTCAAATCCCACATAGTCCCTGTGTGCCTGCGGCACGCTGAAATGTTTCATTCAGTGGATTTCAAATCCCGCATCGTTCGTGTGCGCCTTTGATGTGCTGAAACTTTTCATTCATCATTTATCCTGAATATGATACATTGTACACCAAATATTAAAGGAAATAAACTACAACTGACAAGGAAATAGATTCACTATGGACCAACTTTTGAGACGTAGATGTTAGAACGACTGATTGCCTCCATCTTTACAAATAAAATTTACAGACAAGGAAAAACTAAAAAATAATGTTTGTAATTACATCTACAGTACGTTGAGAGTGGACTGTAACGAAATCACCCGGGGAGTGGAGTCATCACCCAAAGTATCACTTTCAAATTCTGGACATGTGGACAAAGAAAACAAGCAATGTATTATGTTTCAACCAATGGACCTCCGGGTATAACCCGGAGATCCATTGGCTGGAACTTTGCTTGTACTTGTTATGCTTTGCAACAAATTTGTAATTATTGCTCAGGTGGAAACTCCTCTCTGTGGGTGAGTTAATGATAATACACTCTCCACGTACTGTATATATCTTCAAATGATTATACTAATACCTCCACCAGTGTTTTGTGTGACATTTTGTATATATGTATATAATATGTAAAATTGTAGTGTTTGAGTTTTTGTGTTGTTAACTTGTCAAATAATGTTATCTAATGTTATTAGAACTAATAAATAATTATCTTAAACCTGTTGTCATTGACAATAATATTGTCACTTGTCAATTGCCAAACCACCAGACAGAACATGATGAGACTAATTAGCAGTCAATTACTGAGTACACGGGCCAAATCTTCCCAGGGCTGAAAAATCCAAGGCCGAATCTTCCCAGCCCAGAGTCGAATCTTCCCGATCCCCAAGTAGGGAGGTTTTTATGTATTAAATATTCACAGGATTAGCAGTGATAATATGAAAATAGGTGCAACCTCCCAATGAATGCAGAGTTGAGATAAAAAAAATAGGCAAAGAAATTGAGCCCTAAATTGTTAATCCATAGGGGCCAGAAAATAGATCAAATATTGGTAAACTAGCTCTATTTTTACTGGTAAAATAGGATCCAGTCACCAATGCCTGGGTGGAAACCCTCTAAAAATTAGCAACATGGGTCAAAACGATTGACTAAACTTGACTTCATCCACATGTTGCAGTCATGTTTAGCCATTGGGCACAAATATGTGACCTTAAATGCTAGTAAGTAAATAAACAATTTTGTCAGGTGAGCACCTCAGGCCCCCATGGAGCATCCAGTTACCTGCTATTCCCACCTCCCTTCAGGGAGGAGACGGTAATGACCACAGTGTCAAGTTAGGTCTCTGATTTAGGGTTGATGCAGTTATTCGATTAGTCGACTATTTGCTCCTCTGAAGTAAATCTGGCCAGGTCATACTAAATACCAAGTACATGTAGTTTAAACAATATTTATTCATATTTAAACATGATATAATACATACAAGAGATTGATAATATTATATTAACTGTACAGAATTTATAATAGTAATTAAAGTATGCATTAAAGCAAGACATATAGAAATTTTAATGTTGATCATCGGATGTACAAATGAAAGTGTCAATGACATTGTAGCTCAACTTGTCAAGACATGTACATGTATAGTATGTGACACAGCAATGACAAACAACTAGGTAATGACCTTATAACAAAGGTACATATAAAGTATTGTAGCGGTCTGTACATAAATACTGACTGTAGCCTGTAACAAATGTATAGGTAAAGTATTGTAAAGGTGGGTGACAGTCAGATGCTAAACTAGAAAAGAAATCTTTGAGTCCCAGAGTGGGTCTGACTGAACCCCAAAAATATTTGTTCTCCTAGCACAGTGATAACAAAGGCACCCCAAAACACACTCATTCCTGTCCCAAGGTGAAAACAAAGGTACCCAACAGGTTTTGTGAAGATCAGTTCATAAATACGAGCTGTATAGAAGTTGTGACAAAAAACTGATTGGACCTAATTTCGGTATAAAATGGCCACTGGCAGCCATCTTGAATTTTGGGGGTCGAAAGGGGCTTGTTCCCCAAACTGTCCCTGCGCACCTTCGGCGCGCGAAACCATCCAAAAATCTTGAATTTTGGACCGCACTCAGAAACACTCGTTCTCGTCCCAAGGTGATAACAACCAAGATAGTTCCGTGAAGATCTGTTGATAAATACAGCCTCTAGCCCGAGCTGTATTGACATGTGTACTTACTGTGTATAAGAAGCACTAAATAAATCAACATTCATCTAATTTGCTAATTTCTGCACAAGAAAAAAACCTGTACTGTATGTGATGTATTCCATTTTACTAAACATTCAGAAAAATTTATTCAAATCTGAACTTTCATACAGAAGTTCTGTACAAAAGACTGATTGCACTAATTTTGGTACAAAATGGCTGCTGATGGCCATCTTGAATTTTGGACCACACCCAAAAACACCCGTTCTCATCCCACGGTGATAACAAAGGTACCCAAGAAGTTTCGTAAAGATCGGTTCATAAATACGGCCTCTGGCCTGAGCCGTATAGAAGTTGTGTACAAAAAACTGATTAGACCAAATTTCGGTACAAAAAGGCCACTGGCAGCCGTCTTGAATTTTGGACTGACTCAGAAACACTCGTTCTCGTCCCAAGGTGATAACGGAGGTACCCAAGAAGTTTCGTGAAGATCGGTTGATAAATACAGCCTCTAGCCCGAGCCGTATTTACATGTGTACTTACTGTGTGTTAGTAGCACTGAAATGGTACTAAACATTCACACAAAAAAATTTTCAAATCAGCGATTTCATATGGAAGTTCTGTGAAAAATCTGATTGCACCTAATTTTGTACAAAATGGCTGCCATCGGCCATCTTGGATTTTGGACCGCACCCCAAAACACTCGTTCTCGTCCCACAGTGATACCAAAGGTACCCAAGAAGTTTCGTAAAGATCGGTTTATAAATACGGCCTCTAGCCTGAGCCGTATTGGCATTTGCACTTACAGTGCTGAAAGTATCACTAAATACATCAAAGTTAGTCTAATTTGCATAATTTACGTACGAGAAAAAAACCCGTATTATATGTGATGTATCCCATGGTACTAAACATTCATACAAAAAATTATTCAAATCAGCGCTTTCATATGGAAGTTCTGCGCAAAAATCTGATTTCACCTAAGTCTGTACAAAATGGCCGCCAGCGGCCAACTTGAATTTCGGATCGGACCCCAAAACACTCGTTCTCGTCCCACGGTCACAACAAAGGTACCCAAGAAGTTTCGTAAAGATTGGTTCATAAATACGGCCTCTAGCCCGAGCCGTATTGAATTGTTGATGGACAGACGGACGACTGGCCATGGCATAAGCTCAAATTTGGCTTGGCCAAAGTTGAGCTAAAAATCAAGTGGATTTCCCGGGCCGCAAGTCCACTCAACAGTGGGAGTCTAGCACATCAGAACTCACAAATTTCTGTGTGTATTTTAACACAAAGGCAATCATAAACTCTTATGTGCTTCCATCCGAGGTATAGGTAAGTATTTAAACAATTAAATATCTTGTTGTTCATCACAAATAAATCAAATAACATCATGTTACTGGGTTGATTCATTTTCTGTAACAGTCGCCAAGTGATTCTCACATGTTAGCGGTATTCAAAAGTTGTCCCTATCCACAGTAACCAGTGTTTTAAATTAAAAGCTATTTATGTCGTTTTTAATATGGATACCCCCTGGGAAATGAAACCAGCGGTGAACTGAAATTTTCCAAACTAAATCCTAACAATGGATTCTATATGGCTGTATTCCCAGTCAAGTACCAGTCAGATATAGCTGGGACATTGCGAATATCAACTGGTACTCTGGCAAGGACTATGCTTAATTCCGATTCTACATTGCTTGGACCACAATGAAATGATGTTGATATTTATCTTAGAATTACACACAAACCGGTCTCCAGCTAAACCGGCCTCCGCAATTTTACTCAAACTGGCATTCACACATTTTAACCATATTGGCCTGTTAGTAGCTTTTCATGACATCGTAGCAAAATTTAGATAATAAGAAATGCGAGAGCAAAATGTTGGCCTACCTCCTTTTCCGAAAATTTTATCCACATACTGGTACAAAAAATTTAATCATCCATTTGAAAATACTCAAAATGGAATAAACAAAACTTGTCATTTCCAAATCTCTAAAATTCCTGAAAAGGTTGCTGATACAGTGATAAGATGGTACTATCGAAACTGTGTGACAACTGGCTACGCTTTTTTCTGAAACAAGCTTTCCCAAAATAAACTGGTATTATTCAGACTGAATGTTGACTGGTTATTCTTTTTCAAAAATGCATTCCGAAAATTTTGATGTGATCTGGTGCCACTGATTATGAAAACGACATGTCATGCACAAATCAAACAAAAATGGAACAAACATTTGTTTTTACAAGGTTTAGCGTTGTTTAGCTCAACTTGACAAAGTCAAGCTGAGCTATTGCCATCACTTCTCATCTGTTGGCATATATACATACATACGTACGTACGTACGTACGTACGTACGTACGTACGTACGTACATACGTATGTACATACGTATGTACGCACGCACGCACGCGCACACACACACACCACACACACACACACAATTTCCTTTGGCATACCTCACAGGTCACATTTGTGATCAGATCGCTTTGAAACTTGGTATGCTTGCTTGGGTAGACCTCCAGATGGGGGCTATCGATTTTCTTAGTCACATTCCAGGATCTTCCAGCAGCTAAATTACGTAACACTGTGGCTCCACAGGCCTTCATGACGGACTTGCAATCACAGATAGCTCAATTCATCGCGGCATCCCAGCAGTCATCAGAAACTTTTTCAGAAAAGAAACTGTCTGAGGAAGCTGGGTCGGTTCGCCCCCCCTGCAGAGTCAGAAAGGGACGACCAAGGTTCTCATGTGGTCCAGTCGGATGATGAAAGGGAATCAGCGGAGCTGAAATTTTCCCTTTCCGAACAACTTAAGGTGGCTGTTGATTTCATCTGGCAACACCTTGCAGAAGTTGTTTTTCCGGACCAAAATGCTGCGTTACCTGATAAGAGACTGATAGTGTCACTGGACTCAGACTTATTCGGCCGGAATAGGGACATTGCCCCTGAGTTTCCGACCCAGTCCAGAAATGTCAGGCAGACATTTGAACTTCTTAATGACGCTATATTCAAGTTAGCCGCTAAGACTGGCAAATCCAGTTTCTTATCATCTCATGTTCTACAACTGTCTTTCATCAATCATAGAAATAGATTTGAAACGGCAGGACAGGGCATGCTGAGAGTTCCTCTGCATTTAGACAACCAGGTAGACGACTTGGAGTTGTCATTACCGGCATCTATGTTGATTTATTTCAGTGCGCTGGTGACGACTATCTCGTCTAACAGAATCAGTTTAGACGCATTTTATGCAGATCACCTTACCTGAGCATTATCATTACGTCTCGAAGGAAAATAATTCCAGGATGTTCAAAACTTCCTTGAGAGTTCTTTTGAGGGCCATAGCATATTCTACGTATAACTCCACCCTTTCAGTGGCAATCTGGAGTTAGTCAGATGTGATGCTGCCCTGGCTGCATCCACAAGAGTGGATAGTAAGGTGAAAAACTCTCCGGTCTCAGGAGAGCTTCTCTTCGATGGTAAGCTTTCTATAATCTATCAACAGATTACTAAGAAAGCTTCGGATTCTCTGCTTTTAAATCCATTTAGCTTTGAAAAAGTCAGACTCAGCAGAGAGGAGTAAGGCAGGCACTGCGGGGGTGAATACGTCCAAGAGAAGTTCCTATAGAGGATCTAAGAAGGCCTCTATGTCTTACTCTGGAGACCGTCAAAGTAGCGACTCAGGTAGGGGTCGTAATGCTGGCTGAGATACCGGTCAGATGCCCCTAGGTCGACTGGGAGATGTGCGGGTCGTGGAGGACGTGGTTTCTCCTCCCGCAAGCCTCACAGGGCCAGGAGGTGATGGTCTATACCTCATTAGCGTTCCACTGGACGGAAGGCTGTTGAGATTCTTAACCAATTGGTTGTCTATTATGGACGACCCATGGGTGCAAGGGGTTATTTCCGAAGGTCTAAAACTGTCCTTCAAGGAAAAACCACCATTAACTTGAAGTCCACGTTCCGTCAGACGTTCAGAAGAGAGATTCACTTCTATCAGAAGTTCAATCTCTCCTGGACAAAAACGCTATAGACGTCGTAGAGAACCAGGAATCTCCAGGTTTCTACAGTCACCTGTTCCTGGTTCCAAAACCAGATGGCTCGTTTCATCCAGTTATAGATCTGAGCTGGATATGCAAGCTGATCGTGGCTCCGAAATTTTATATGGAGACCATCCGATCGGTCAGAGCGAGCATTCGAGTAAACGATTATGCTGCGAGCATAGATCTCAAGGATGCGTACTTTCACGTCATGGTGCATCCGGTGTTCAGAAAGTATCTTTGCTTCGCTGTCCTAGGAGTCGTTTATCAGTAATGAGCAATGTGCTTTGGTCTGAATCTAGCACCCTGGACCTTCACTCAAATAATGAACTTTGTAATGACTCATTTCCGAGCTCATTTGTCTGTGGTAATGTCGGCCTACTTGGACGACATTCTTCAGAGGTACGGCAACAAGTTAATGCTTCAGAACGATGTTCAGAGTCTGCTTCAATTGCTCCGACGTCTCAGTTTCACAGTAAACGAGAAGAAGTCGGATCTAGTGCCGTCCAAGTCATTCACCCACCTGGGAATGAGCTTCGAGACGTACAACTATCTCGTTCGTCTGCCGTTAACCAGAGCGAAATTAGTCAGTTGTTACACTCGCTTTTTTCTTCTCTCAGATGTAGTAACAGCGAGTGAATTCATGAGACTGACAGGTTTGTGTGGAGCCGCTGCAGATCTTATTCCGATGGGGCGGCTATGCACTCGTCCACTCCAGATATTTTTACTCAGAATTGGAGTGTGAAGACTAATTTGCTCGAAACGAACATCGTCTTGTCGAATCAAGTGAAACAAAAGATTCAGACTTGGACAGATATTCAGTGGTTAACTCACGGAGTACTACTGCAACTGCCGGATCCGATTTTTACAATAATGACTGATGCGAATCAAACAGGTTGGGGCGCAACTTTGAGCCCAACAGATTCGGGGTGCCAGAGTCTTTGGGATCCGCAGTTCCTAAACAAGCACATAAACATCAAGAGATGATGTCAATTTGGCTTGCGCTACGTCAGTGGATGAAATTATTCAGAATTCGCATGTTCAAAGTCTGTCCGACAATTCGACAGTAGTAGCGTATATTCAGAACCAGGGAGGCACTCATTCCATTCTGTTGTTCAATCTAACGGAAGGAATCCTTCTGTTTGTCCTAAAGCATCAAGTTCTTCTATCGGTCCGTCATATTCCAGGCCGTCTGAATGTTCTGGCGGACACCCTTTCTCGGAAAGAATGTATGTTGTCGTCAGAATGGACTCTCAACAAACAAGTATTCAATCAGATTTGCTACAAATGGGATCGTCATATGATAAACTTATTTGCGACGCATCTCAACAATCAGTTGCAGACGTATGTGTCGCCATGCCTAGATCCTCGAGCGTTTGCAGTAAATGCCCTCTCGATCTCTTGGGACGGAATGATAGGATACGCGTATCCTCCAGCTCCGTTGATTCAACCGATATTGCTAAAAATCAAGCAATCTCACTGCACGATTCTGTTGGTAGCATCTCTGTCACCCCAGAGACCATGGATAATCTACTCAGGTGTCTGTTGTGGGACATTCCGCGGAAGCTTCCTCCACGGGAGGACCTTCTTTCGCAGGGGAAATCACGCACACTGCATCACAACCCGCAAGGTCTCAACCTTCACTTATTTCCGTTGTGGGGTCCTTCTTGCACGGCAAGCATTTTACAGGAGGAGCAGTGGATGCAATTTATAACTGTAGGAGGACCTCCTCTTCGCTAAATTATGCTGCTAAGTGGAAGGTTTTCTCTCGATGGTGTAGGGATCATTCTGTTGATTTTTATGATCCCTCCATTCCAGACATTGCTAATTTTCTGGTCTACTTGTTTGACGAGATCAAACTGCAGCCAATAACTTTTAAGGGTTATAGGTTTATGCTATCGGATACCTATGCTCATCATGATAGCTTACAGATTGGATCTAACGTCTCTTTATCTAAGTTAGTGAAAAACTTTTCGATAAATAGACCTAGAAACCTTATGTTATTTCCTAAGTGGAATTTACCTTGGGTTCTTCTGAAGCTAAAAGAAGCGCCATTTGAAACTCTTGATACAGAGGATTTCAAATACATATCTTATAAGACAGCTTTTCTCTTAGCCGTCTCTTCTGCTAGAAGAGATAGTGAGCTTCATGTGCTATCTGTTGATGATTCTCAGTATCGTAGTGTTGGTAATACTTTTACATTGACTACTAATGTTGGATTTTTGGCTAAGAATCAGGCTCCTAATAAGTACCCTGAACTTTTTGTTATTAAGGCTCTTCCGTCTTCAGATTGTCATAGGCCTTTGCTTTGTCTAGTCAGAGCTATGCGTAATTACAAACGTAGATCTGAGTTTATCAGAAAGGGACGTAAGTGTTTCTTTCTGTCTTTGCTGCCTAATAGATAGAGGGGTGGGCAAAATTTGTGTTTGGCCCTAGAATTTAAGAGTTAGCACCAGCTAAGTCTGTGTCATTGGTAAGTATAAAAAATATATAATTTACTATAAATGTTTTAACTTTTATCTCAAACTTTTCAGGTTTTTCTCTCAGTCTTGACAATTTTAGTTTGTAAAAGTTTGTGTTAAGGTGAATATTGTTTCTGTGAGTCTATCCAGGACCAGGCCATTGATATTGTAGACCTGAATTACTGAAAACAATTTGCAATAATATTAACTTTGTAATAATCACAATACATTCCATTAAAAATGAAATATATCAATTATTTGGAGTGATATATACAATAAAAATGCAGCTTCATGGAGCTTTCTTGACTTGGATTGACTGTATCAATCATGAATGTAGGTATGTGTCCATAACGTCCATCTTGTTGGTGGTGGATTAGTGGTGATAAGAGAAACGTTTCTTTCGGTAATCGGTTTTCTGTCATTTCCTCCATGGCCATCATGGCAGCCATCTTGGATGTTTTGTCATTTTTGCTTGTCTACACAGTAATATGAAAACAAAATGTACCATGAATCCTATTTTTGTGGTGGATTAGTAGTGACTTGAGAAAGGTTTCTTTTGATAATCAGTTTTCTGCCATATCCAATATGGCCAACATGGCGGCCTTCCTGGATTTTTTGTAATCTTTGTTTGTCCACGCAATAACTTGAAATTGAAATGCACCATGGGTCTTATTTTTTGTGGTGGTTTAGTGGTGACTAGTGGAAGGTTTTCTTTGATAATCAGTTTTCTGTCATATCCAGCATGGTCGCCATTGCAGCTATCTTGTATTTTTAGCTGCGACAAGCAGCTCTGTAACTGGCAATGTCTGTCTGTTGGTCGGTCGGTCTGTCGGTCGGTCGGTCTGTCTATAACCAGCGAGCTTCAAAACTCAATAGCTTTTGAAATACTTGATGGAATGACTTTATATTTGGCATGTAAGTGTATCTTATTGATGTCTAGCCACTGTTCAATGCATGTGTTGTTCCAAATATTTTTCTTGGAGGTCTGGCCCTTGATGTACTTAGAATTTTGTGACCAACGCATTTCTAACACCACCCGTCGCAGCTACGGTGTCGATGTCGCAATTTTAAAAAAATTTTTTGCTTGTCCCGGCAATAATTTTAAAATAAAATGTCTCATGGATCCTATTTGCATTAGAGTACTGGCGACTAATGGAAGGTGCCTTTCATTAATTAGTATTCTAGTATAAACAAGCTATTAATTGAAAACAGAATATGTTTTCATTTTTGGAATTTACTTTTAAAAAAATTCCCACAAGCATTTCCATTAGTTCCATGAATTCTGCACCCTGTGTAACATGTAACCAACTAACCCTGAGCAGATTTAGTCAGTGTATATTTAGAGGTGGTGTGTGAAATGGTAGTTAATATTTTTTATAACCAGAAAGTGTGACTAACCCTGTGCATTGCACAGGGTTAGTTACACTTTCTGGTTACAAAAAATATTCTTTATTAACTTACGCTGTGCATGGAAAGTCTTTGTGTAAATCTAATCTAAAGCAATTGTACCCAATGTTATGGCTCAAATAGGCCAGTACTATTCTCAAAAAGAATTCAAACTCAGCTTAAGACCCCTCATTGTTTTTTTAAGTGAATTCCACAAATGAAAAAGTATTCGATTTTCAAATAATAGCTTGTTTATAATGCAATATGTTGCTATGACAGCCATCTTGTTTGACTTAGAAAAGTATATTTTTGCCCTGCCCACATAGTAACTTCAGTAATTATGAACTAATTGTAGCCAAAGTTGGAGAGAGCGATCATCTCAACATTATTCCGGTCAAGTTCGAACTTGGTCCCCATCCAAGTGGACCATGGTACATGAATGTTATGGGAATGTCCATCCATCTGTCCATTTACTATTTGTTTGTTTGTGTGATAACTTCAAATAAACTGACTATAACCAAACCTGGTGTGAGCAGTTTTATTCATAATTTTGAGGTCATTGTTCAAATTTGTCTGTTTCAACAAATTTTTACCGAGTTATGCACTTTTTGGACTAGAAAATTATTTTTTTGTTTTCTCCACATTATAACTTTTGTAATTATGAAGAGATTGTAGCCAAACTTGGTATGAGCAATTATCTACACAATATTGAGGTCAAGTTCAAATTATTGGCCCATCTGGGCAGACCATATCTTGTTATCAGAATGTCCATTCATTTCTCCAATCGTGTCCCTGTTAACATTTCCTTTTCATTTACTCTGTGATAAAGTTTTTGTTAGTGGCCATACATGTGTAATGATAATACTGTCTGGTGGTGCACTTGTTTTGTTTTTGTTTTTGTTCAAATTTTTCAGTGGAATTCTTAATGATTTGCTAAACAGACTAGAAAAGAAGAAATTAAATAATCTAGAAAATGAACAAAAACAGTCTAGTTGTGAAATTAATGGATGATTCTGGTTCCTGAGGTGCAGTGTCAGATCGAAGATTACAGGGTTGGGTGGGGGTGGGGGGGCACTTTGCAATCTTGCTTCATACCTAGGTTATGGTCATGAGATAGGCAAAAATGTTAAAAGTGATTTACACACTTAATAAAGTTCAGTCAAGTGTCAAAATGAGAAGGATCATCTCACATGCATTGTTGTGATGTGAGGGCGATCACGAGAGAGAGGGGCATTCCACTTTGGCACGGCAATGCCCGTTGGCCTCCCAAGGAAAAATTGAAGGTCAGTGTGAACCTCCAATGGCTTCTTTACACTCAGCTATTATGTTTCCTGACCCAAATATTCCTGCAGTTTTGTAGAAACTCATTTAAATTCTGGAAAGGAAGGCCAGTTCATAAAGTTTTATGGGTGACCCTACCTGATTTGCAGCTGAATGTATCTGGTATGGTATTATCCTAGTACTGACAAAAAAAACCTGAGTTTCTAAAAGTAGAGGGGCACCTGCCATGTGTGTTCCCCTCACCCAGATCACTAGTCACCCAATGTAATCCAATATCTAATGGTGAAAGGAATGGAATGTTGAAGAACAATCACAACAAAACTGCAGCATATTCATAAAAGAAAATGTTGGATAATCTGCCAGTGATTCTGACACACTTAGATCGATCAAAGTGATCAAATTTGACCAAATTTAGAGTAATTTCTGGGATCTGTATCGGGGGTACCAGTCATCTGATTTTATGGCGAGCTGTCCTTGCAGTTTTTACTTTTTGAAAGTAGACAACATTTTGCGACCAAGTTGCACCAACATGTCGCGAGAGTACCCTTACCTAACAGGCTAACATATCCGGTATATCCTCTGCATAATATTTAAATGGACAAAAAAAAATTAAAAAACAAATTTTGATATCATATGTTTTCCCCAGAGGGTTAAAATCTCTTCATGGGGAAATAGGTCAAACAATTCAATTTGTGCATGAACATGTGAACAATACACCATGAATTCATAAGCTGTGGCATTCCAAGATTTCAAACTAATTAAAACAATATACTAAATCGATTAACTTCAAAGGCCAGTAATACTATTCACTGTCTTCTCACTCATTCATGCTATAGAGAATCATCTGATTGACTTACAATTGCTCGGTTGAAGTTTCATTTCATGTATAATACCAAACTAAAATAAATTGGATTATTGCAACGAAAAAGCTTATTTAAAAAATTGTATTTTGGAATCCCTACTTAACCCCTTCGCTACTTCGCGAATTGATAATGTCCTGTGCAGTAAAGTTTTTTGACTGAAATGGGGTTAAAGGGAAAAAAACTGAAAACACTGGGGACGTAGACTTATTTGTAATTTTAAAGTTGTTAGTACATATGTGAACATAATGTAATAATCTCATCCAGGACCCTCCAGCTACCCACAGAAAAAGGATGTCTCATCCAAGTGTCTTATCACTTGAATTTATTTCCCATTTGACTAACATTTTTGAGTCACACTAACCTTTGAATGGTATCAAGAAAGGTAACTTTATTTTTTTTTGATTTATATTTGAATTTTTAGAACACCAGAAAGAAAACCTTCACTAATAGCTGAACAAGTAGTCCAAACTGTGCCCCAAAGGACGTTATATATTTTTTGTGTTTTGTCGTTCTGTGCCACAGAACGACAAAACAAAAAAAATATATAACGGCCTGTGATGCCAGGTTTTTTGATGTTTGAGAATAATAGTGTGCTGTTGTATCCATTCTCTGTATGTGGTATTTCCGTATGGACTTACAGCACTGGATATCAAAATTAGGGTCCGTACTCCGTACCCAGTTCGGCTGCAATCAGATATGTCTGTTCTTTTCAAAATGCCAGAATCTCCCCTACTGATTAAATGATCTGATTAGCTGATAAAAAAATAAAACCCTTTAAAGGTTGCAGGACCATTTTTTTCATTTTGTATTTTTACTTCATGTGAACAAAGCCCAAGGAGAAAGCTTTTGTGATCACTTTCTGTCCTTCATCCTCTGTCAGGTGTGAACTTTACATTATTAACTTCTCCTCATAAACTATAAGACTGAATTGAATCACATTTGATATACATGTTCCTGAATATATGTCAGTTCAAATTTGTTCTAATACAGTTGCCATGCCCACAGGGAAGGGAGAGGGGGGTGGGGGGGGGGGGGGTATAACCCTGTTAGTTAAAACGTCTTCTACCAAACCACAAATCTGAATCTTTTTATAATTGGTATACAGCTTTATTAGGAGGTTCAGATTCAAGTTTTTTTCAAACCAAGATCCAGGGTTTATATCTGGCCCCCTATGAGACCCAAATTTTAACTTAGTGCAATGTGAGAAAATTTCTTTAAAAATCATCTTCAAATCCATCAGAAACTTTTTATATTTGTCATACAGCATCTTTATGGGGGTCAGATTCCAGTTTGTTCAAATCAAGACTCTGGATTAATATTTGTGCTCTTATTGGAGAGTGAATTTTAACTTAGTGCAATGAGGAATATTCACTAAATAAGATCTTCAGATCCACCCATCAGAACAATCAGATATGTGACATCCTTATGGTAGAGCTGGTCGGTTTTGAAATTTTCCCTCGGTTCGGTTACGGTTCGGTTTTGGATGAAAAAAAGTTGGTTTTCGGTTTCGATTTTTGTAACACAATACACATTTTCCATATGCTATGTATTAAACTGGGACAGGATAGTACTAAAACATGTTAACAAACAAGTGAACTTGAAATGAAGTAAAACTGTATTGCGATTGTTTCCTGTAAATTTAATGAATGACAAATTATATCTGCAATCTGCAAATGCCTTCATAAAAAGTCATTCAAACCCAAGGGCGTAGATAACACTTAGTCACAAAGATGCCGTTTAACCCTTTACCCAACAAATCGGCCGCATTCGCCCGCGTAAGATGCAAATTCAGTAGTTGAAAAAATATTATTTTTCAAACAATTTCAACAAAACCATATCATGTGAACCCTCGTTGGAACGAGCTTGTCAAGCTCGTTCCAACGAGGGGTCACATGATATGGTTTTGTTGAAATTTTTTGAAAAATTTTAAAAAATGATATTTAAAATAAAAAATTTTGATATCGTCTGCGTTGGGTAAAGGATTAAGACAGAAACTTTATGATTAATCCATCTTGTCAGATTTGTTTTTCATTTCCATTCACAGCATTGACGTGTTGCCTGACATGAAAATAAGTGAAATGGGCCAGAAGTTCAGAAAGCAACTGCCCAATTTCAAGGAGAAGTTGCGAACTTTAGAATACACCATTTACTTTCAGTAAAACAGATACCCATTTAACGATCTAACGAACTTGACAATGTGACATTTGTACCCGAAAGGAGCAAACTCTGAATCCCAGAATCATTCATTTACAAAGTATTGAAGAGGTTATGCAAATTACCGAGAAGATCGTGATTTCCATGTCCAATCTTCCTTTCAGTTTGCATTGAATTATGATTGTCAGAGAGTCACTGAATTTCTGAGAATTCCCATTACATCAAAAATAAACCCCAATGCATTTTGCACGTATAAGTGTATTTTCGATTTTTACTTTCATTTTGTTCAAATTTCCGATTGACACTTTGTATTACAGGTATGTGCAGCTAACATTTTATTAATATTAATTTAACCCATTTCCTGCAAAAAAGGGGTTCCCCAACATCAACTGAGCTTTCAGCGAATTGATACTTCGCAGGTGTCACATTCCGTTCTTTTTCAATATTAGTGTTGTACTCTTCGGCATGATGATTCTCTATGTGGCGATGTAGGTTGGAGGTATTCAAGTACTGGGTGATGACTGACTTATTGCATAATTGGCATTTGGTATTTCTATCATCGTTTCTTACTGATATGCTACCATGCTTTTTAGCTGATATTTTGTTGATAATACGTACTCTATGGCATTCTAAATGTGAATATTCAAAAGGTCTGCAAAACCGAAAATATACGGTTTAAAATCTCTTTTTTGGTTCGGTTTTGGTTTTCCACTAAAAAAACGAGTTTCGGTTCAGTTAAACCGACCAGCTCTACCTTATGGGGCTCAGTTTCCAGTTTGTTCAAATCAAGCCACTGGGTTTCTATTTGGCCTTCTTATGTGAGCCCCATCATTACATGTAACATATTACGATATGAGGAATATTCTTCAAAAATCTTCTTCAGAACCACTAATCAGAATCTTTTGACATTTGGTATTCAGCATCTTTATGAGGGCCAGATTCATATTTATTCAAATCAAGTCCCTGGGTCCATATTTTGGCTTCTTATGTGAGTCCAAACTTTACTTCATGCAATATGAGAAATATTTTATAAATCATCTTCTTCAGAAACACCAGTCAGAATCTTTTAATATTTTGTATACATCATCCTTATGAGGGCCAGATTCAGGTTTGTTCAATATCTAGTTCCTATGTCGATATTTGGGCTTCTTTTGTGAGCCTGAATTCCAATTTAATGCAAAATGAGGAATATCTGATATTTGGTATACACAGGCTTGTCATTTTAAGATGGGCGATTGCCCTGGGCCGCAGTTGCCCGCCTGAGTTCAAAATTTTGTGGACGGTAAATGTCCGCCTAGCCCCGATTTCTGCGGCCCATTAATTCAGTCGAAGGCACCTCAAATTCGGCTGCCTCAAACAGCAATTTTTGCGGATTAAAGGAGGTACATGTAAGAAATGCGCAGTTTGTGAAGTTTATAGTGTGTCGTCAACGCAGTCACCCAGAGAAGTAAGTAACTTTCCAAACATACATTAAGTGATGACGTACATCATAAATACACAAACCATGTACAGTGCGTGGAGAGTGTATTATCACTAAATCACCCGCAGAGTGAGATTCCACCCAAGCAATAATTGCAAATTTGTTGCATTGCATAACAAGCACAGGCAAAGTTTCAACCGATGGACCTCTGGGTTAAACCCGGAGGTCCATTGGCTGAAACATTGCTTTTGTTTTTTTGTCCATATGTATAAAATTTGAAAGTTACAGTTTGGGTGATAACTTCACTCCATGGGTGATTTAGTTATAATCCACTCTCCACGTACTGTATCTTAAAATTAGTTGTCTTCCCATCAGGCTGAAACAAAATGGACCCTGCAAATCATAAATGACCCTCCTGGAGTCATTTTAGGTGAAACCAAAATGGCCCTCCTGTGGTGATTTGAGGCGAACCATAATGGCCCTCCTGCAATTTTCGAAATGACAAGCCTTCAAGTTTGTTCAAATCAAGTACAAAATCCATATTTGAGCTTTTCATGTGAGCCCGAATCTCAACCTCAGTGCAGTATGAGGAATATTTTTCAAGAATCCTTTCCTTCTGATCTCCTGCTTGGAATCTTGTGATATTTGGTATGCTACATCCTTATGAGGGGCAGAGTAAAGTTTGTTCAAATCATGTCCCTGAGTTCACTTTTTTGGTTCTTATGTGAGCCCAAATTTTAACTTCGTGCAATATGAGAAAACTTGTTTAAAAATCCTCTTCAGATCCACCAGTTCGAACTTTTTAATATTTGGTTTACAGCATCCTTGTGGGGGTCAGATTCAGGTTTTTTTTCAAATCAAGTCCCTTGGTTCATATTTGAGCTTCTTATGTCAGCCCAAATTTTAACTTATTGCAATTTGAGGAATATTCTTTAAAAATCCTCTTCAGAACCACCAATCAGAATCTTTTGACATTTGGTATTCAGTATCCTTATGAGGGCCAAGGTCCATATTTGAGCTTCTAGGGTAACTCTTAATTTTACTTAGAGCAATGTGAGGAATATTAAAAATCATCTTCAATCCACCTGTCAGAATATTCTGATATTTAGTATACATCATTCTTATAGGGCCAGATTCATGTTTGTTCAAATCAAGTCCTGGATCCACATTTGGGCTTTGTATGTGAGCCCAAATTTTAACTTCATGCGGTATGAGGAAAATTCTTTAAAAGTCTTCTTCAGAACCACCAGTCATAATCGTTTGATATTTAGTAATCAGCATCCTAAGGAGGGTCAGATTCAAGTTTGTTTGAAAACAATTCTTGGGTCTATGCTTCTTATTTGAGCCCAAATTTTAATTTAGTTGCAGTATAAGGTATATTTATTTAAAATCTTTATCAGATCCACCAGTCAGAATCTTCTGATATTTGGTATACTGTATCTTAGTAAAGGCCTGATTCTGTTCTGTTCAAATTACATCTCAGGGTCTGTATTTAGGCATCTTATGTGAACCTAAATTTTAACATTAAGATTTACATGCCAGAGTCTTTCGATATTTGATATTCAGCATTCTTAGAGGGTCACATACAAGGTTTCCTATTTGCTCTTTCTATGGAAACCCAAATTTTAACTTTGTGCAATATGTGGAATATTTGTAAAAATCTGTAGATCCACTTGTCACATTCTTTTTAATATTTGGTGTCCATCATTGTTAGGAGGCTCAAATTCAAATTAGCTCAAATCAAGTCCTTGAAGTAGTATTTAGGCTTCCTTTGGAACCCACAATCCTCCCTTAATGCAGTATGAAGAATATTCTTGAAAAAAAATCTTTGTCTTCAAATTCACGAGTCATCATTTTCTTATACTCCATGTACAGCATACTTATGGGTGGCAGATTTAAGTTTGTTTAAATCAAGTCTATTTGGAGCTCCTTATGGGAGACCTAATTTTAACTTAGTGCAATATGAGAAATATTCTTTCAACATCAACTTCCTTTCCATCTGTCAGAATCGATCAGTATTTGGTATACATTGTCCTGGTGGTGCGGTGGCACATTCAGATTTGTTCAAATCAAATATCTGGGTCCATACTTGGTCTTCCTATGTAAGCCCAAATTTTAACTTATACTGTAGTGCAGTATGAGGAGTGTGCTTTAAAATCTTATTCATATCCACCTGTCAGAAGTTTATGATATTGGTTTTCAGCATCCTTTCTTGTGTGTGTGTGTGTGTGTGGTGGAGGCGGAGTGGGCAGATTCAAAGTTGTTTAAATCAAGTACCTGAGTTCATGTTTGTGCTCTGCTGTAATAATTAGCCTCAGATACCGGATATGACCTCAAATCCCCTTTTATACAATTTTTTCAGGTGAGCGATTAAGGTCCCCTGAGGCCTCTTGTTGTTTTACCTGAGTGAAACTCAAAGGTAGGTTTACAGATCATCAGTTTCCCTCCATCGTCAGCATCCCTTGCCATCGATTATTGATCCACCAGACAGAGGTTTTTAGCTCATCTTGACAAAGTCAAGCTGAGCTAATCTCATTGCTCTCCGTCCGTCTTCTGTCAACACCATGTTATGCTCTTCTCCAAAGCCACTGGGCCAATTCAAGTAAAAGTTTGTGTGAGTGATGGTCCCGAAGGGGCATTGCATTTTTGTTCAACTGAACATGCCCAGCTCCATAGGGAGGGAGTGGGGAAAAATGCTCCAAAATATTTTTAAAATCTTCTTCTCATGAACCAGTATGTACGGTGACTTGATATTTGCTATGGAGCTTCCTTTTGAGTTGTAGAATCAAGTTTGTTCAAACGAAGTTCGTGAAGAAATATTTGGTTTTGTAATGGGAGGGGTAAGATATTTGACCCCGCCCAAAATTTTCTATTTTCTGAACCGATGGTCTGGTTTGAACCAAATTTGGTATGTGGTATTATTGGGTCATAAGTACTTGACTCATGCCAAAAAAAAAAAAATCCTTCATCCACATGGGAACCCTGGGAGCGAAAAATAGAAATATTTTCAAACGCCCATATTTCCCAAACCACACGGAACAGAGAGCTGTTATTTGATATGAAGTATCCTTAGGACCAGTAGAAATGAATGGTAAAAAAAATTGCCATCGGTTATATTAGGGTGTTCTGTAATGGGCATCGAAAAAATGCTGAGTCAGCATATTTGCAAAAATTTTTAAAAATCTTTTCTCCAGAACCAATCTTCAGAATCTTTTGATATTCAGTATACAGCATTCATAGGGGGGTCAGATACAAGTTTGTTAAAATAAAGCCCATCGGTTCATATTTGGGCTCAATACCGGAGCCCGAATTTTTAACATAGTGTAATATAGTGAATATTCTTTAAAAACCTTCTTCTTCAGAACCACCAGTCAGAATCTTTTAATGTTTGGTATACATCATTGTCATAAGGGTCAGATTTAAGATTGTTCAAACTAAGCTAGGTTGATATTTGGGTTTCCTATGGAAGCCCAAATTTTAACTTTATTCAATATGGGGGATAATTTTAAAAATCTTCTACTTCAGATCCACCAGTCAGAATGCTTTCATATTTGGTATGCAATATCTCTAGGGGGGGGGGCGGTCAAATTCAAGTTTGTTCAAATCAGATCCCTAGATTTGGGCTCGCTATGGTAGCCCAAATTTTTACTTAGTGCGATGTGAGGAAATTTCTTTATAAGTCTTCTTCTTCAGATCCACTAGTCGGAATGCTTTCATTCGGAATGCTTTCATATTTGGTATACTACATCTCTTGGGGAGGGGGGGGGAGGGGTGGGGGGGATTCAAGTTTGTTCAATTTGATTGCTTGGGTTAATATTTGGGCTCCATATGGGGACCTGGAATTTAACTTAATTCAATATGAGGGAATTTCTTCAAAAAGTTTCTTCTTCAGATCCTAGTGAGAATGCTTTCATATTTGTTTTTCAACATCTCCAGGGGGATCAGATTCAAGTTTGTTCAAATCGGATCTATAGATTAATATTTGGGCTCACTATGGTAGCCCAAATTTTCACTTATTGCAACATGAAGAAATTTCTTTAAAATTTCTCTTCTTCAGATCCAACAGTCAGAATGCTTTCATATTCCGTACACAACATCTCTAGGGAAGTCAGATTCAACTGTGTTCAAATCGAGAGCCTGGATTAATATTTGGGCTCCCTATGGCCTGGGAGTCGGAATTGGCCATGTTGTTGAAGAATCAAAAATTTTGTATTCAGTACCCTCCAGAAGTGTGTAACTAAGATTAATCCACATAGGCTGTATCAAGGGGCTTCATTGGGGAGCTCTACATTTTACATTATGATCAAATGAAGAAAAGGCATGATGCTCAGATTATTTTTGTCACTACTGTGGGACTCAAAGATTGACAGTGTGTCCTATGGAGAAGGATTGCTTTATGGAGACTCATTCTTGGACAAGATGAGTGCTTCAGGCCCGTGGGCTTCTTGTTTATATTGGTATGCCCATGTAGCATTATTTGGACTTAATAAAAGTTGTTTAAGATGGTCTGCTCGTCATTTTTAGCTTAACTTGACATAGTCAAGATAAGCTATTGCCATCACGCGTGCGGAAGTCTGTTAGTCTGTGAGTCTGTTAGTCTGTAAGTCTGTGACGTCTGTTCACATTATCCTTTAGCACGGACTACACACCGCAGTTCTTGTCTGACCTTCACAAAATTTCATATGCAGGTTTGGGGTCATGTCTAGATGAGAACATCCTCTTTTGGTCGCGATCGGGCAACCAGTATGGCTGCCCGAGCCGTAAACCCGAAAACCATTAGCACAGTCTACAGGTCGTATTTATGAAGGGATTTCATTGTAACTTGATAGGATGCCTCTGTATAATGCCTAGATGAGAACGTCCCCTTTTGGGCATGATCTATCAACCGTGATGGCTGCCCAAGCCCGAAACCCAAAAATTTTTAGCACAGTCTGCAGGTCATGTTTAATGTGGAGGGATTTAATTGTAACTTGGTAGGATGACTCCTTATGATGTCTAGATGAGAATTTCCCCATTTGGTCATGATTTGCCAACTGTGACGACTGCCCGAGCCCAAAACCCGAAAACCTTTACCACAGTCTACAGGTCATATTTATTGAGGAATTTCATTGTAACTTTGTGGGTTGACTTCATACAATGTCTAGATGAGAAAGTCACCTTTTGGGCATGATTGGGCAACTGTGACGGCTACAGGGGCCCAAAGCCTGAAAACATTTAGCACAGTCTAGAGGTCATATTTATGAAGGGTTTTCATTGTAACTTGGTAGGATGACTCCAAATAATGTATAGATGAGAACATCCCATTTTGATCGCGATCATGCAGCCTTGATGGGTGCCCGAGCCCAAAAACCTTTAGCATAGGCAAAAGGTCATATTTATGAAAGGATTTCATTGTAACCTGTTAGGTTGACTCCATGTAATGCCTAGATGATGACATCCCCTTTTGGTCATGATTGGTCAGTTGTGATGGCTACTAGTGCCCGAAGCCCGAAAACCTTGAGCACAGTCTACAGGTCATATTTAGATTTCATTGTAACTTCTTAGGATCACTCCAGATGATGCCCAGATGAGATTGTCCCCTATGGTTGCGATCATTCAGCCATGATGGCTGCCCGAGCCCGAAGCCCGAAAACCTTTAGCACAGTCTACAGGTCATATTTATGAAGGGATTTCATTGTAACTTGGTAGGTTAACTTCATATAATGTCTAGATGAGAACGTCCCCTTTTGGACATGATTGGGCTACTGTGACGGCTAAAGGTGCCCGAAGCCCGAAAAACCTTTAGCACAGTCTACAGGTCATATTTATGAGGGGATTTCATTGTAACTTGGTAGGATGACTCCAAATAATGTCTAGATGAGAACGTCCCATTTTGGCCATGATCATTCAGCCTTGATGGGTGCCCGAGCCCAAAAACCTTTAGAAAAGGCAAAAGGTTATATTTATAGAAGGATTTCATTGTAACCTGTAAGGTTGACTCCATATAATGCCTAGATGATGACATCCCCTTTTGGTCGTGATTGGTCAACTGTGATGGCTACAGGTGCCCGAAGCCCGAAAACCTTGAGCACAGTCTACAGGTCATATTTATGAAGGGATTTCATAGTAACTTTGCAGGATCACTCCAGATGATGCCCAGATGAGATTGTCCCCTTTGTTTGCGATCATTCAACCATGATGGCTGCCCGAGCCCAAAGCCCAAAAACCTTAAGCACAGTCTACAGGTCATATTTATGAAGGGATTTCATTGTAACTTGGTAGGTTGACTTCATATAATGTCTAGATGAGAATGTCCCCTTTTGGACATGATTGGGCATCTTTGACGGCTACAGGGGCCCGAAGTCCGAAAACCTTTAGCACAGTCTACAGGCCATATTTATGAGGGGATTTTAATGTAATTTGATAGGATGACTCGTTTTGGAATAATTTCACTGTAACTAAGGGATTTCATTGTAACTTGGTAGGATGACTCCAAATAATGTCTAGATGAGAACGTCCCATTTTGGCCGTGATCATTCAGCCTTGATGGGTGCCCAAGCCCAAAAACCTTTAGCATAGGCAAAAGGTTATATTTATAGAAGGATTTCATTGTAACCTATTAGGTTGACTCCATATAATGCCTAGATGATGACATCCCCTTTTGGTCGTGATTGGTCAACTGTGATGGCTACAGGTGCCTGAAGCTGAAAACCTTGAGTACAGTCTGCAGGTCATATTTATTTCATTGTAACTTTGCAGGATCACTCCAGATGATGCCGAGATGAGATTGTCCCCTTTGGTTGCGATCATTCAACCATGATGGCTGCCTGAGCCTGAAGCCCTAAAACCTTTAGCACAGTCTACAGGTCATATTTATGAAGGGATTTCATTGTAACTTGGTAGGTTGACTTCATATAATGTCTAGATGAGAACGTCCCCTTTTGGACACGATTGGGCAACTGTGACTGCTTCAGGGGCCCAAAGCCCGAAAACCTTTAGAACAGTCTACAGATCATAATTATGAAGGGATTTCATTGTAGCTTGGTAGGATGACTCCAAATAGTGTCCAGATGAGAATGTCCCCTTTTGGTTGCGATCATTCAGCCATGATGGGCCCAAAGCCCAAAGACCTTTAGCACAGTCTACAGGTCATATTTATTAAGGAATTTCATTGTAACTTGGTAGATTGACGTCATATAATGTCTAGATGAGAACGTCCCCTTTGGACGCAATTGGGAATCTGACGGCTACAGGGGCCCGAAGCCCGAAAACCTTTAGCACAGTCTACAGGCCATATTTATGAGGGGATTTTAATGTAACTTGATAGGATGACTCGTTTTGGAATAATTTCACTGTAACTTGGTAACTTTTGTTGATATACGTTAACTGTGAGGGCCACATACATTAACTGTGAGGTCATATTAACCCACCCCTCAGCTCTTTAGTACAGTGTACACCTAATATTATTTTTATCATAAACATAGCACACAGGGAACAGAAATGAACATATTCCCAATTATCACAATTCTTGTCTTATTTCATAATCCTTTCATAAACATTGAACATTATCCTTTTCATCAAACACAACACACAAGCTACAGTGTCATTGACACTTTCATTTGGGGAAGGAAGGGGTTTGTGGTGGTGGTGACAGGGGGGAGGGGGATTGCGAGTGCACACGAGAGATGTTAAAAATTTTAGATTAAACCCATTGGAGAATTTGATATTCATTTGTGCAAATAAATTCAGCCCATGCGTGCTTGGACTGATTGTGTGCACATTCAGTAAGATGCTGTGCTTATATTCATAAGGAGTGTGAAAATGAGCACACACCAACCCTTCTGAATCGCACCTCTGTACACTGGGTGATGGTTGATCACTTTGCCCACAAAAGACCCAAGTTCAACTGCCGAACCCCCAGTAACTGCCTCATCCCAGCCACACACATATACTTGAAAACACTTAGAAAGGCTTAGACAACGGATAAAATGTCCAGGCATTTTCAAACTGGAAGTTATCCACCTCTTAAGTCTACAGTGGTATATGTATGAGATGAATTGATAAAACGTTCATTCTCTTCACACTTCTGTCACTTTATTCACCAACCAACCATATATAAGCCCCCCATTAACCCTTTACCCAACACAGACGATTTCAAAATTTATTATTTTAAATATCATTTTTTGAATTTTTTCAAAAAATTTCAACAAAACCATATCATGTGACCCCTCTTTTGAATGAGCTCGTTCCAAAGAGGGGTCACATGATATGGTTTTGTTGACATTTTTCGAAAAAATAATACTTTTTCAGCTGCAGAATTTGCATATTGCGCGAGCGGATGCAGGCGATTCGTTGGGTAAAGGGTTAAACTTGAAGGAATGATTTCTATATGCAAAAAAAAAAATTTCACCTACCATACTGAAAAAAGGCCTCTAGAAGTCGATGTCATTGTAAGCCCTGGGAAACTGTCAGCATTTAGTATTGCTGTGAATACATGTACCAGAAATCAGGCATATGCAGCAAATCATCTGACATGGATGACAGTCATAAACACGAGTCATGACTTCATTCCTGTGTGATGTTAGCTAGCCATTTCTGCTGAAAGGGAGCTTTACTCCTTCTTTAAACAAGTGATTATTGGTCTCTGGTGCTGTGTGATTAGAGAGCTAATCCTTTACCCAATGCACAAGGAATCAAAATCTGTTATTTTAATTATTTTTCTTCGAATTCTAAAAAAACATTCACCAAAAACATCACCCCCCTTACTGGAATGAGCTTGCTGGGCTTGTTCCAATGACTGGGTCACTTTATATGGTTTTGATGACAATTAAAAAAAAAAATTTCAATGGCATAATTTGGCAATTTGCAAATTACTCTTGGCACATTGATCCCATTCATTAGGTGAAGGGTTAAGTTTAAATAAGAATATATAAACTTTGAGTAAGTCCTGTTTGTATTTTCTTTTGCAGAACTGTATGAACAATATATGGACCTGGAAGTATAAATTGAAAGAACTCCATTAACCTTGAGCATAGTTGATGGGGATACAGAGGTCAAAGTCTGTATCAAAACTACCAGTTTGTGCATGTAAATAACAAAAACTTCAATGATAAAAACTCTTCAGGAATGTGTTTGTGTGGCGCTATGTTTCTTATAAAGCAGCAAATGACTGAAATGAGGGAAATGAATTTCATTCAAGACTAGACGATGGTAAAGAAAATATTATTCTGTGACACTTTCTTTGTTTATGAAACACAGTTTCATACCTGTGAAAACAATCAGTTGTGCTATATACAGAAAAGCCTTTCTTATGAATTTCTCTTTCATTAACAATCTAGTAAACGCAGATGAGACATCAATCCATTATGATTTGTGATCAAGCTCCCATTGAGGAGAACTTCAATGATCATTTAAGACTGAAAACAGATGAAAAGCCACCATTCATCTGTCGTGTTTGTGACAATGCCTTCTCCACAGAGCAGAATCTTGATCATCATCTCAGAGTTCACACAGTTGAAAAGTCATTCAAGTGTGATATTTGTAACAAAGCTTTCTGTAGAAACGATAGTCTGAGGAGACATGTACTATCACACTCTGATGATAAGCCATTTTATTGTGATATTTGTGCCAAAACATTTGTTACAAAGCAGAGCCTTAAGGCCCACCTAATTCTGCACACGGGCGATAAACCATTCAAGTGTGATATTTGTAATAAAGGCTTTAATCAGAAGGGACATCTCACAACTCATCTAAAAATTCATTCTGGTTTTAAACCATTCAGCTGTGCAATTTGTGACAAAGTCTTCAGTTTGAAATATTATCTCACTAGTCACCTAAAAGTTCATACAGGGGAAAAACCATTTAGATGTGAAATTTGTAACAAAGTCTTCCGTCACAAACATCATCTCACTAGTCATTTAAAAGGTAATACATGTGAAAGACCATTAGGTTGTCTCATTTGTAATGATGTTTTTGAAGGAAAGAAGAATCTAAAGAGTCATTTAGAAGTTCACACAGCTGTAAAACCATTCATTTGTGATATTTGTGACAAAGCCTTCACCACCCCGCAGAAACTCAGTGTTCATCAAAGAGTACATACTGGTGAAAAGCCATTCAAGTGTGATATTTGTAACAAACGTTTTAATCAGACCCAGAATCTCAACAGACATTTAACTGTTCACACTGGCGAAAAACCATTCAAGTGTGATATCTGTGACAAAGCCTTCACAACCCCACAAAATCTCAGTCGTCATGTAAGTGTCCATACTGGTGAAAAACCATTCAAGTGTGATATTTGTGACAAACGTTTCAGTCGGAAGGAAAATCACACCTGGCATCTACTTGTTCACACGGGTGAGAAACCCTTCATATGTGATATTTGTGGCAAGGCCTACACTCAAAAAAACAGTCTCATTGTTCATCTGAGCCTTCATTCAGGTAAAATACTATTTCATCGTCACTTTTCAGGCCTTTAGATTAATCTGATTTGGGCATGATTGTGGGAGAGAAAAGTGCCACTATTTTCACATTCTTGACATCTTTTTTGTTAAGTTTTTAATTTAAAGTGGTGTCAAGCCGAAATGCTTTGTAACCCTTTGAACACTGGTGGTAGCTTCCACGTTAGTTCGATGGCGGCAGTTGGAAGAGTGCATATTTATTATTTGGGGGTAGACTAATTAATATTTTCAATGTGCAGCCTGGGGCTGCACATTGATAATATTGATTGGTCTACCCCACACATGCACCTAGCACTCATCCATATCATGTTCCTGGACCGAAAAGCTGCGTCTCAGGCTCAAAGGGTTAAATGAAAATTTTGCATGATGTTCAATAGTAAAGGCCACAAATATGATTATATTATATTACTTCTTTAGCTTTGACTACATCCTCATACAATGTTCACCAGGGAAAAGCAATCTGCATTGACTGTGTCTAACACAGACATGTTAACCTCCAAAAAACAGTTTCTTATCAACCTACCTTACAGTTGTTTACTACAGGCTTGCACTACAGTGGAAGACCCTAACTCGGATAAAATACTCTCTATTTTAATCTTTCCCAAGAGATGTGTGAAAGAAAAGTGGTGTAAAAAACACCACGAAAAAAAATCCCAAACTGGGCTGGGCGCCATCGGCACACACCCAGTATGGGATGCACTTCTCTTAGTACAAATCCACGACTTCCGCTAACCAATGTGCAGTGCAGTCATCAATTCATCATTCTTTTTTTGTCTGAGACACGTGAAGGATGTGTCGTCGCCATTTGCATTATGAAACAGTGATAATTCAACTCGTCGATAATGGTTTTCCTGTGACTGGAATTATGGAGCTGAAGATCGTATAATAACATGACTGTGTTTTATATATTCTCGATCATATTTGCAACCACACTCTCATTGAATTTTATTTATATATTCCATTTTCGCGAATGTTTTTTTGACATTATGTAAACGCGGTTCGGAAATAAAATTTTTTGGTTGATAAATTTTATTATCATTATTGGAGTTAGGTGTCAATGAGGTACTGTATGGACAGGATTTCCTCACTCTGTTGAGGGCTGAATTTCTGTTTTTTTAGGTCCCTGTCGGCCGTCTGGGTTCTGTCGTGTACCCACCGGTTATTTTTTCTGCCACCTTCTCTCATAGTTGGGGGTGTTCTTCTACTTATGTATCTGTTGAGTTCACCTTTTTCTTCTACAGCTCTCACCTCTGTTATTTCCAGTTCGGTTTCTTTAGGGCAATTCCTTTTGCCCTCGCTTTTGGTGCGTTCTCATGACTGTTTCCCTCCGTGGGGGATGTGCAGCTCCTCCCCCACCCATGGGGGGTGGGGAACGCTGTCGTTTTGGGGCCTCCCGTCACGTCCACGTCTGGTGAGAGTTATTCCCCATCCGTGGGGGATGTGCAGTTTTTTTTACTGTGGTGGATACTGCGGGAGCTGATGGATTTCTGGTGAAGAGATGCCTGGTTCCGGGACTATGCGCCCTCTCCAGTCGACATCTGAGGCTGTCACTAGGATTGTGACTCCTCCTTTGGAGGCCGGGCTAGGTTGCTCTCTCCCCTTTTCCGCCAGTTTTAACAGCTCCTGTCGTATCTGCTGCTACTGCTGTTGCGTCTACAACGTCATCGGTCACCGTTTTAGCCAGCCTCAGCTTAACCCTGCAGGGGTCTGCAGTGTTGTCTGTAGTGTGGTTGTGGGGTATCGGCCTCAGCCTTCCCCGACTTCAACTCGGCGAAGTCGGAAGTGGCTGCCGACTGAACCCCCTGCTGTGTCCTCTCAGCCGTTGAGCACAGCAGTTTTATCCCTGCAGGGGTCTGCAGAGGTGTCTGGTAGTGTTGACATGGGGTATCGGCTCAGCCTTCCCTGAAGTCGGAAGTGGCTGCCGACCGAACCCCCTGCTGTGTCCTCTCGGTCGTTGAGTACAGCAGTTTTCTCCCTGCAATGGTGTCTGGTAGTGTAGACGTGGGGTATCGGCCTCAACCTTCCCTGACTTCAACTCGGCAAAGTCGGAAGTGGCTGCCGACCGAACCCCCATGCCGTGTCCTCTCAGCCATTGAGCACATGAGGGGTCTGCAGGGATGTCTGGTAGTGTAGACATGGGGTATTGGCCTCAGCCTTCCCTGACTTCAACTTGGCGAAGTTGGAAGGGGCTGCTGACCAAACCCTCTACTGTGGTCTCTCAGCCGTCGAGTACCTTAGTTTTTCTCATTGCATTCAGATGTTCATGGTGGGGGTCACCATGAACTCCGTGGCGTTTCCGTCCATGCACTCTGGTCCCATGGCCAGGTTTGTGTGACCAACGCTTTTTGTGCAGCCTGGACGTTCTGTCCTGCAGAGGTCTGCAGCAACTCTCCTGAGTTTCCGCTCTGTTGATCCTCAGGGTATGTGATACCCCACTACACATCTGCCTTCAGATGTTTTCGGCTGCAGCCTGTCGCCACGTGTCGGGTGTATTTGAGGATCGTGACCCATTCACTGGTAAATGGGTCAGGAGTGAAGCCACTTTGTCAGTTCGTTCCCACGTCGTCCCGCTCCGACAGTCCGTGAGCTTAGGGAGGCCCTCTTCTTGCTCACTTGGGTTCTATCCAAGAGCCTTTTCCATTGCTTCCTACGAGTGGTTTCCGGGCACCCCCTGTGGCTTCGCCTCGCGGGAATGGAAACAGACCGCTTTCTGATCCCCTGGTGTGCCCACACCATGAGAGGCGTCGTCTGGTTTGCCCATGATGGGCTATGTGTCTTCCAAGTCATGGGATGAGTCTGACAGTCCTGACGTCAAGAGCCAACAGTCTTCTAACTTGGGGGCTGCTCTTGACTTTGTGTTTGGGTTCCTTCCAGGTCTCAAACCATCAAACCAGCTGACAGTGTCAGCCCGGCTGCGATCATTGGTCGCACACTTACAGCCTGTGGAGCAACATGCTTCTGGGTGCCTTCGACTGTGCCTGTCGGTACAGGTGGTTGAAGCATTTACCGCTTTGGACTCTAAGCTGAATTCCAAGGCTATGAAGACGTCATTCTTCATCAAGGTTGACACTTTTTGCCTCTGGTGCGTTATCGTTCCTACAATTTCACCAATCCGTCAGTCTGCCAGACTTTGACGGTCTTGGATCGGGACTCCAACTCCTCAGCCATATGGAGACTCTGGAGTCCAGGCTGGGCTTATCGGGAGGGATGCTGGAATGCATTCTCTCTTCGATCACGTCATCTCTGCTTTGCTGCTTATCTGCTCCCAGATAAGTTTGACGACAAACAGGTTTTGTTTTGTGTGTGCTGTTCAAGGCGCTCATGCATCTTCTCACACACATGCCTGTAATGCAGCTAGCTTGGAATTAGTTCGCAGGTATGCTGTGCTAGACACAAGACGATCCCTTCTTGAGGGGCAGTGCGCTGCTCTTTGATCTGCCTCTTTCGGAGGGTCTATTCCATGGTTCCGTGGCGACGGTCCGGGATGGCTCCCTTTGTCATTCCATTGATCTACTGCTGCTCAGTCAGCTTGATCGGCCTTGTGTTGGAGGCAGGTGCTGTCCAAAGCCTAACAAGTACCCTTCTGCTTCCTCTGCAAAGCTAAGGGCTGATCCTCCTACTGCCACTTCTACTCACTCACAGGGTGGGGTAGGCGTCGGCAGTAGTCACCTCGATTTCATCCCAGGTTGAGGCACTCCTCTAAGTAGAGAGTGCCTCTTCCAACATGAGTCCTTTTCAACGTTACACATTGGGAACTTTTGACCACGGAGATAGGCGATCTGTCAAAGGGGACAATCAAGGTCCTCAAGAACTTTCTTTCAGTGGGATTTTGTTCCCGCATGTTCTTGGTGCCGAAGAAGGTTGGTCGACTCAGATAGGTTATCGATCTGAGTATTCTGACGCAGTCTATCATTGCTCCTCCGTTCAGCATGGAGGCTTTCAGATCAGTTCGCCGCTCCATTCTCCAGGATGTTTTCCAGTTCAAGGCCATTCCCTTTGGCCTCGGCCTGGATCCTTGGGCCTTCACCTGTCTGATGTTGCATGTGTTAGTCTTACGTTGCACACAGTCCAAGGTGTCTTCTTTGGCTTGTCTAGTTGATATCCTCCAGAGGCAATCCAATGCTGCTATTCTGGAGGCTGATGTCGTCACACTGTTGAGCCTACTCACGTCACTAGGGTTCAAAGTCAACGGGCAGAAGTCGGACCTGGTCCCTTCTCCGTCTTGTCACCTGGGATGGACTTCATCAGCTTGGAGTCTTCCCTGACTGCTTGGTCTCTACGTTTCGGTGATGGATCTCATTCCTCTAGGTCAACTGCATGTCTGACCTCTCCAACACTTTTTGCTCAGTCATTGGAGGCCGAATGTCGATCCTCTGGTTCTGGTGCTTCTGTAACCGGAGTCTCTTCCTCGTCACCTTCTCCCCTGACAGATGTTCAGTGGATTATGCAGGGAGTTCCATTGGACTTCCCCACATCCGATCGTGTTCTGATGGTAATCGCCAGCTCTTCATGTCAACCAGAAGGAGCTTCTTGCTCTTCTTCTGTGTTTCTGACAGTGGATCCCCCGCTTTTCGAATTGTTTCGCTTTTAATTTGCCGTGGACGCTCTGTCCCTCCTTTGGGACAGTCTTGTCGGCTGCGCCTTCCTACTGGTTCCTGATTCTGCCTCAGGTTCTAGCCCAGATATGAACCTGCAGTTGTCGAATCCTTTTGATCACACCACTGTCGCCTCGGTGGGTGTGGATCAATATGCTCCGCTCTCTTTTAGCAGCAGTTCCGGCATGTCTCCCTCTACGTCACGACTTTCTTTGCCAAAGTCGCCCGAGGAGGTTTCAGGTCGACCCAACTTCATTGTGCCTTCGCGCATGTCTTTTATCAGGTCCTGTCTCCTCTGTAGTGGTTTTTTAGAGACGAGCAGTGGAGTTGCTTTTCTTCTTCAAGGAGGCACTCACTCCACTGGTTTAGCCTCTGTGGCTGAGTAGAAGGTTCTTCTGTCGATGGTGTGCGATCACTCTGTTGCTTCTGTCACTCCTTCGATCACTCCGATTGCAGAGTTTCTGGTATATGCTTGTTTCTGGGGGTCTCCAGCAATGGGTACAAGTCCATGCTTCGGAAACCTTTTTCATATGTGGTACCGCATCGTTTTGGCACTCATCCTTGCCTCGCCAAGCTTGTTCAGCACTTTTCCTTGAAAAGGCCTAGGACTTTGCAGTTTTCTCCAAGATGGACACTTTCTTGGGCACTGCTCTGCTTGGGGGGGGGGGGGGGGCAGGGACCAGCTGTGAGGGCGACTAGGGCGATTAAGTTGCCCTTCTAAGCCCAAAGTCGCCTAGAAAAATAGTCGGGGCGATTACAAGTCGCCCTCTAAAAATTGGCCAAAATGAGAAAAGGCGGAACTGAGTGATGCGAGGTTTACATGAAAACGAGTATTTTCAAAAATCGAATGTGCTCGAGTGTGATAAATGGGCATTTTAATTCGTCAAATAAACGTCCATTTATTTGAAATCACACGACAAGCAATTGTCCATTGTCGCTTTTGGCGGATTTTTTTTATTTCTATTTTGTTGCGTTCCAGTCGGAGCTTCAAGTGTCGAAACGAAAATAGGTGACTTACGCGACTCAACAAAACAACCCAGTTTGAAAGTAGGTTACGTCGCTTAGCATGCCGAAAATGTATACACAACGGACGTATTTCTAACACATTATTTTCATTTCGATTTGCTGACGACTGTTAACTGTTGGGCTGTCTATTCCCAGAAAAACACGAATGGAATTGAAACACATGAAAAAAAAGCTTTAGTGATGTCAAGAAAAGCTTTGTACAGGACACAAGTGTGCATGTGGACGATCTTGAAAAAGGGTCCTCCTAAACATCGGAATGACATGAAATGACGCGGAATGACACCGGAATGCCATAAAAATGATGCGGAATGACATTTCTTTTACAAAATACTCGACCCCAGAATGTATTTTGTTTATTAACTAACAAAGTACCTCCCAAGCAACCTTCTTACATCTGGTCCTGTTCACACTTTCAGACTTAGGAAATTATTAGCTTAGTAGACTTTGTTGAAAGGCAACCACAGGAGGGTGATGGGGGACTGGCACGAAGAAGAGGTGAGGGGTCATGAAGGAGAAGGTAGCAGTGGGGGATTTTCAGTCAATAATTACATTGTGATTTTTTAACCTGGCACAGATGCATCATAGACAACTGGACCTGGATTATTTGTACGTTAATGGAGGACCATAAATTGAAAATATGAAGGGGCGGCTGGGGTGTTACATGAATATTCTTAATTTTCCCCACTTGCCTATGAAGTCTCCCTACATGACTCTGCAGTCTCCCTATTTTTTCTGGAGGGAGACTTGAAGTCTCCCTAAAATTCCCCCCTAGGCTGGTCCCTGGGGGGGGGGGGGGGGTTGCACCTTTATCCTGGGTGGATATGCGTTTTCTTACATGCCAGATCTCTCCTGAATCCATTTCTCGATGGATTTGTCTTACTATTCGTGCAGCTTCTGCTGGTCTAGCTACTGGCGATTGTATCACCAATCGTTTTTCTGCCACAAGGTGCGTGCATTGTCTTCCTCTCGGGGCTTATACTAACTCCGTCATGTTGTCGGATGTTATTCTGGCAGCCTACTGGAGAAATACTACCTTCTCCACTTACAGTTAAAACTAGAAGTCCTGTCATGAAATGTGCACAAATAGCACGTTGATATGTGCGTTAATGTACGCGTTATGGCCCAAGTAAAAGCTATCAAATTCTGTACATATGGCCTGTGCACAAGCAATGTTTCAGCCAATGGACCTCCGGGTAACCCGGAGGTCCATTGGCAAAAACATTGTATGCGTTTGCTATGAGTAACCAAGAGAACCTGCCGTGCTTTGGATGCCATTCGATATGGCAATTGCGCACAATTCCAACGCACAATTAAGCCTATATAAGCGCACTATTCGTGACAGGACTTCTAGTTTTAACTGTATCTGCGACAGTGGCAGGAGCAGACAGAGGACCTTTGTTCTACGGGGCCCTCTTTCTTCTGCTCAGGCTGTTGTCTATCCCAGCCATTCTGCTTCTTACAGGGTCAGTTCCAGCTCTGTGCTGTTTTTGCCCTTTCTGTCTGTGCATCGCACATCACCATACGCCTCATTTTTCATTGTCTTTTACTAATGTTTGTGATGCTATGGTTTGATAGGACATGGGATCTCTTCCCCTGTCCACGGTTCCAGTGCAATTGAGTTATGTGTGGGTTGGTTATGTGATTCCCTCCATCCTATTGTCTATTCAGCCTGTAGTCAACAATTGTAAGGTAGGTTGATAAGAAATATAAATTTTATAAATTTCCTTTCTTATTATACCTACCGCAATTGTTTACATGGAGGCCCTCCCATCTTCTTATTCGGGTAAGAATCCTTCCTCCCCGCTGATCACATAACTCCTATGTTGGCGGACTCAAAAGAATGATGAATTAATGACTGCACTGCACATTGATTAACGGAAGTCATGGATTTGTACTTAGGGAAGAGCGTCCCATACTGGGTGTGCGCCGATGGCGCTCGGCCCAGTTTTGGGGGTTTTTTTCGCGGTGTTTTTTACACCACTTTTTTTTCCCACATCTCTTGGGAAAGATTAAAATAGGGAGTATTTTATCCGAGTTAGGGTCTTCCACTGTAGTGCAAGCCTGTAGTAAACAATTGCGGTAGGTATAATAAGAAAGGAAATTTACTATAAAATTTATATTTTCAGGGAAATTGAGGTTGATTTTCAGGGAAATGGCATGGAATTCAGGGAAAAGTTTGTATGACTCATACGCTACAAGTCACAAGTAGTTGTAGCAAAACTGCGAATAAAACTGCAGTTATATCGTGGTTTAATGCACAGTCATAAACTTTATAGTAAACGCAAATTACTTTTCAGTATCAAGCTAAAAACAATAAACATTTGTGCTGATTGCTTGTAAACGGAACAGGAAATGCAAATAAATGATAGGCCTTCATATACATCTTCTCATGTTGGAGGTTTGAGAAATCGTTTTTTTAGCTCACCTGAGTGAAGCTCAAGGGGAGCTTTACTAATCACTTTCTGTCCGCTATCCATCTGTCGTCAACCATCCGTCTGTCCGGTGTAAACTTTACATTATCGACATCTCACAAACGTCTTGACGAAATTGAACCAAATCTGGTTTGCATGTTCCCTATCATATGTCAATTTGAAGTTTGCTCACGGTGAACACCACAATGGGCATAACTCTGATAGCTCCCATAAAATACAAAAAAAATCTTCTTCAGATCCACCAGTCAGAATCTTATCATATTTTGTATACAACATCTCTAGGGGGTAAGATTCAGGTTTGTTTAAATCGAATTGCTGGGTTAATATTTGGGCTCCCTATGGGATCCTGAATTTTAACTTATTGCAATATGAGGAAATTTCTTTAAAAATCCTCTTCTTCAGATCTAGTGGTCAGAATCTTTTCATATTTGGTATACATCATCTCTAGGGCGGCCAGATTGAAGTTTGTTCAAATAGAGTCCCTGGGTTGATATTTGGGCTCCCTATTGGAGCCCAAATTTTAACTTTGTGCAATACATGGAATATTCTTTAAAAATCTTCTTCAGATTCACCAGTTAGAATCCTCTCATATTTGGTATACATCATCTCAAGAGGGGTGACGGGGGGAGGTCTTTCAAGTTTGTTCAAATCTAGTTCCTTGGTTAATTTTTAAATTTTAACTTAGTGCAGTATGAGAAAAATCTTCAGTCAGAAACCTTTAACATTTGGTATACATCATCTCTAGGGGGGTCAGATTCAAGTTTGTTCAAATCGGGTCCCTGAGTTGAAAATTTTGGGTCTGGTTCGGACTTATAAATTTTGGACCAAAATTTGAAGAAAAAAAAATTTCCGATTTTTTATGCGTTTGTCCAAATTTGAGATGATAAAAACAAATTTTTAGCCTGAAAATTTTGGGTCTGGTTCGGACTTGGAAATTTTGGACCAAAAGTTGGAATTTTTTATGTTTTAATGCAGTTTGTTCAATTTTGAGACAAAATTTTTTTTTTTTTTTTTTCGTCTTAAAATTGAACAAAATCCATAAAAAATTCCCCCAAATTTGGATTTTCAGGCTTCAAAATTTTGAACCCAAATTTTGAAATTTGGGGGGGAATTTTTTATGCATTTTTGTTCAATTTTGAGATGAAAAAAAAAATTTTATAGCCTGAAAATTTTGGGTCCATCTTCTAACGAAATGGCCAATGCGATACACGAAAATTGCTGTTCAAATCTTCTTGTTTATTCTATTTTATCTTTAAAAACATACCTGTTGACCTCTCATTGGGATGAGCTTGTCCAGCTTGTTCTCCTGAGGGGTCATAAGCTCTGTTTTTGAAGTAAAAAATAAAGTGTTGTAGTTTTGCGAGAAAAAGATGTGTGCCAGGACCACAATTACAATTATGTAAAAAATGTGGTGTATTTTCAGCTTCACTGATGAAATGCTGTTATGTGTCATACTCACTGAGCCTCTTTCAACAGTATGGCACATAACAGCATTTCACCAACTTACTGATAAAACTAGAAGAATGTGCTGTGACTTACTTGGTTTATAAGAACGGCCTTGACACTGAAACTGTTAAGAAGGCTTTGACTAAAAGTTTAATAGTAATTGAGTATTTAATGCTTGTGATTGAAGGACCGTGCCCGCTGTCACACTGCATGCCTTGTACAGGTTGTAAATTAGATTCTTAGACAATTAAACCTTGCATAAAAACTCGGAATCAATGATATGAAAACAATGTTCTCTTGCACACTGCATGCATTCATAAACCATGCTTTACCTGATAATTGATAACAAGCCAAATACAATCTATATGGTTATACATTTATATTGTAACATAGAAGCATTTGTGGTGATAGGAAATGGAGAAAGGTAACCTTTTTTGAAGCAAGTGGCAAGGTGCTGGCGTATTTGTTTAGTACAAAATTGTCGTCCCACAATGTCACCATTTAAAATATGAAAGACATGAGCAACTGCAAAGTCTGAAGTGTTTGTCTGCTTAATTGTTTCTGGAAAAACAACTTTCGCTCTGCTGGTTCCCATGAGGCCTCTCAGAAGTTTTTTCATTGAAGTGGGGAGTGATCTACATAAACTGTCATAAATTTCAACAGTCCCTGAAGTGCAACCAATGGTGCTCACAGTAACCCACCGGTTGCCACCAGTATTTAAAATCTGAACAAATTCATGTGTAGGAATGTCAAATGAGGTTGAGGAGAAGATGGCACCGTTCTTGAGTCCATCAGAATTTGGAAACCTTTTTTGTAGAAGCATCTGGGCCATGTTGATGTGATTATCATTTAACCACTCGCCTTTTAGTATATCACTGCTTTCTTCATTTGTTAGATGCACTTGTCAAATCTCCCCATTCTGTGATCTCCCAGCTGTCTCATTAACAATCTGTATTTCTCCATCACTAGTTGAACAATTATCTGAGTCTAAATTACTATCTGAAACTATATACTCTTTCAGCCTTGTTACATTCACCGATGATTTGAGAAGTCGGCCAGTCTGGTTCTTGATTCGATAAATATTCTCTTTCACAACTTCTGAAATTTCATACGGGCCAATCCACTTGGCCTCTAGTTTTCCTCCTGCTCATTTTGAATTTTTCATCGACTTCAGTAGCACTTGTTGACCTGGCTGGAATGCTGTAAAGTTCTGTTTTTTTGTCGTAATTTGCTTTTTGGCGAATTTGGGCCTGCTTGATGTTTTTCATTGCTTTGCCCACTGTTGCTTCTCGAAGTTGGATCGTTTCATCAACATCTGCTGATGTTGGAGCTGCATCATCAACTTCTGACTTACTGGCCTCAATCGGCAGTGGTGGATGACGGCCATATAACAGATAGAATGGAGTATACCCTGCAAAGATAGAAATTCTCTTTAATGGCTAGAAACTTGTGATTTGAACATAACATTCAATTCAAAAGTAAGCAGGGACATTCCTAGGAGGTTCAGACTGGGAGTGGGGAAAGGGTGTGGGGGGGGGGGGGATCCACAAATTTCCAACTTATGACCTGTATTGAAAATGCTGGGGATAAATGATGACTAAAGACAGTATCTACATGCTGAAAGCTTTTTTTCACGACTGCTATGTAATCAGCTTTGCACATCTTACTATAATTCCCCAAATGTCCGTAAGGTAACTCAAAAACGGCGAAAGCTATGGCCACAAAATTACGTACTTAACAATTCCTCACTCAAATGACGAAATTTAGGTTACTACTTGTAACTAATCACAAAAATGGTGTGAAAATAACTCAGGAATGACTAGAATGTGATGAAAGTCATTGGTGTAACTAATATTAAAATTTCAAATTGTATTTAACAGGGGCGGGTGATATTTGTCGGTAACCATTGCAGTCCTGAAAATATGGAGAACATTTATTTGATTTTTAGAATTCCCCCCTGGACACTGGTCAGCGGAAAATGAACATAGTGGAATTTGGACACCCGAGGCTGAAATCATAATGAAATTGTAGTTCTACAATTGCATGATGGAAGTTTCAGTTGAATTTGTTCTATACACATAGCACAACATCAGTATATGAGCTTTTGGAAGCAAGACACCAATCAAAAAACAACACTAATTGAAAAACTATTAGTAATATAAAAGTCTTCTCGGACACATGTCCCCCTGAAAAAGATGGCACCCACAAATATGGCAACCACCAATATTGGCATTGTTATAAAATGAATGAAGTTATGAAGTCTCATACAAAATTCTGAAACAATGTCCCAGCAGCTGGGCAACAGCTGGGCATCATAACACAAGTCTTCAAGAAAAGTCTTCAAAATCTAAAGAGACCATAACACTTGTAATAAAAATCAGTGGACGTGCCAGGCAGGCAGATGGACAGATGCTGCTGATTAATATGGTCCCACCCAGGGACCGATCAGGACTATTTAAAATACGCTCTAGCCTCGGAGCCTATTTTTTCAATTCATGCGCCAGATTTCAATTTACGGAGTCACACTGCTGTTTGTAACACACACTGCAAGTATGTAATAGCTCTCATCATTTTCATTTAGTACACTATAGCAAACATTAATTTTCACTGTGGTTTCTGATCAAGTCTTGGCTGCCTATTTACATGTAGGCAGCCAAGACTTGATCAGAAACCACAGTGAAGATTAATGCTTGGTAATTAAGACTTGAAGTATTAACTTAAGCACTCTACAACAATGATAAATGATAATCCTATATATAATATATGTAAGAGTGTCTCTCTCGATTATCCATCGAAAGAATATCAAAATATGATCTGAGAAGTTACGCGCCAACTGAGAAGCCTATTTCTGAGATTTAAGAGCCAGGTCCTGATGTTTCAGAACCAAATACGCACTGGCGCATGCCCAGGTCGGTCCCCGCCACCCCCACCCCCACCCTCCCATATTTTGTGGGGACAAATAAAACACTGTCAATATCCCATTGCAGGTGGGTATCCTTTACCCCATAATAGTCTCTCACCATACTAAGTTACTAACAGAGATTCAAATCCTACTGATGGTGGTCGAGATATATTTGTTTATTTATTCCCCTCCCAAGCAAGTTAATCTAGGACACAACAGTGGAATAAGATATTCAGAGAAAATTGCTAGTAACTGAAGTATATTAATACCTGTTGATGCATGGACAGACGTTCTGTAAGCAAATAGAATACCCTCTAAAATTTCAGCCCAATGGTCTTGTTTGTCCTCCAGGTGCTTCAGTAGACTTTTCTGTGTGGTTTGGTTCTGTCTTTCGACTAAACCATTTGCCTGGAAAGATAAGATATTGAAGTTCTGAATAAGCAGTGGAACATTGATAAGAAGCACAGAAAACAAATCTAAAAAAATTCAGAAGATGGGGCTTTTGAACACAATTATTCTGTACTGAGATGCAGATATGCTGACTGTATCATAAAAAAAACCCAGGTATATGAGGAGATATTACCGTATTTTATGTATTGGGACACTCTATGATTTGGGACACACATTTTTTCCAGAAAACTATATTTTTTTTATGCTCCAAAGTTTGGGACATTCAGGAGATTTGTTTCCAGTTGGCCCGTCACTAGTAGCAGACGACACTCATAAAAAAAAATTCTTGGGTAACTAAAAATTTTCATTTTTTGCTTCCAAAACATAGCTTATGATCCCTCATTGGAACGGGTGCAATACGCTTGTTCCAATGAGGGATCATAAGCTATGTTTTGGAAGCAAAAAATGAAAATATCAAAAAAAAATTCGACGGTGATTTTCGTATATAGTGATGGAAACCGAATCACACACAACTTTATTCAGCATCAAATCAAGACTAGGCTCTGTTCTTTCCCAATTTTCTAAGAATTGGGACACCTGTGAAAATAATTATTTTTAGCTGTCCCAATACATAGAGTAAATACGGTAATCCGGTCTGTTTTGCCACTTGAAGTAACAGGTCTTACATATTGTATACAGTATTTATTTCATATTAAACTAAATTGGTACCAGTCATGAATCATTCAAACCTCAAATAAATGAATTGCATCTGATTGCATAGATAGGAAAAGGATGAGTTGTGTATTCAACAATCTATATCTTTGGGAAAGAGCACGTTGATAATAATAACACTTCGGCCAGCCGCTGATTTGTCGCGATTCTCGTATGAGAAGGCCTTGGTTACCCATGTTCTACCAACTGCCTCCCTATTCCCGCGCTTCTTCTCTCCTCCCAACACTCGGAGACGAACTGCTTGATGACATCCCTTGCCCCATTCTTCCCAATCTCTCCGATTAGTATATTAGCCCTCTCCTTTGAGTCGCCCCCTAACCACATGTCCTTCATTCTCCCATGCCACTTCCCCATTATACTTCCCGTGAATCTTGTTCTTTTAGACTGGTATTTTGGGCATTCTAGAAGAAAGTGTTCCAGAGTCTCCACCACGCCCAAGTTACACATCTGGCACTCCTTTTCACTGTTTTTCCCAATTTTTCCCCTCAGCTCCAGGGACTGCGACCTCAGCTTGAACAACAGTGACCCCCCAAAGGTCCCATCAAGGTACTCTTCAAAACCAGGCTTCTCTTTATCATGCAGGCCACCCAAAGATCTCTTTGATTTCACCCCCTCTCGCCAATTACGGTTACAATCCTCCATGACCCTTTCTCTGACGATCTTTTTACCCTGGTTTGCCCCAGCGTTAAGGTCTGAGATCTCCAATGAGTAGTTTTCTACTAGCTTCCTCACTTGGACCATCCACTCCAACTTGATATTTGAGTTGAAAGTTCTCAGGAACATTACTTTACACCATTGGCTATCGGGAAGATGGTCTATCCTGTCCTTGATCCTAATCCACCCAAGCTCACCCCTGATTGCTTCTAGCGCTGTTGAAGCTTTCCCAGTTGAGAAATAAAATGTGCTTTTTGCAAACTCAGCTAATTTCAGATTTTAACTTAACTGGTTCAGTGCTGAATTAATTTACAATGATCAATTGAAATGTAGTTTTTTTTCAGTGTTTCACATTCCTATATTTCTGGTCATAATGAACATTTTATAACAGTTTAGTGGAGTGTGCCATGAGGCAACCAGGAAGCACTCTCCAATAAATTGTAATAAAAAAATTATCAAGAACAGAAATTCATATTTTGCCAAGTGAATACCATGTAAATAAATCCGTAACCGGACAAGTGCCCCCCAGAAAACTGCCCCCAGTCCAAAAATGCAGATTGACAACTGCCCCCAGTTGATTTGGCAGCTAGGATGACTGCCTCCAAGTCTAGTTGGCAGTCAGGACAACTGCCCCCACTCCAATGTCAGCCAGGACAACTGCCCTCCAGTGGAATTATTGTAACAACATATATGCATAAAATACAACTTACCTTTTCTGCTTTTGTAGAACGAAACACCATCATATACAGAAAACTTATTGCTTTTTACACGGAAGTCTTTCTTTTGGGACCTGTTGAGATTATCTGGGTACTGGTCAAGAGTAACATATTTGAAAATATCCTCAATATTCTCTAAGAATCTTTTGGTTGTTGATCGAACATTATCATCACCAGACATTTTGAATTCATTGACAAGAACAATGTAACTGGAATAATCTAAACGAATGGTTTTAGCACACCAAAGGCGCGCTGGGACGATGTGAGGCAAGCCCCTTTCGATCTCCTCTTACTGTATCATAGATTTGCTTTTATTGGTTAGCTTCATGTCTGGTCGTGTTGAAGGAGGAAAAGGAAAGGAAAATTTTAGCGTTGTTTCTGTTTTTGCTCTTCTTCTTGAGAGGAGCAGGCTGCGATGGCGATAGCACAGTTGCTGTGGTAGTTGGAGTTGTTTGTGGACTACTGGCCAGTTGACATGGTTGGAATTGTCTAGTCCAGGCAGTGTTTGGGTTTGTTGCTTGTGATGGCTGCTGTTGTTTTGCCTCTTGTGCTGCCAGATGTGTTAGGAGAAGCCGTTTTGCTTCTTCAAAGTTTTCGTTCATCACTTTATCCTGCTCTTCCCTTTCGATTCTGTGCTTTTCGACCTCTTTTCGTGTTGTGTCCTCCAAGATATCCAGGTCCAATCCCTTTGGTGCTGAAGGAAGAGGTGAGTGGGGATCGGGAAGTGGCGAGAGGGCAGCTTCCAGTTCCATCTCAGCCTTCACAGGACTGTCCAAATCCAACAGTTCTGGCTGAGGAACCGGAAGTCGGTTGGGTAAGTCTGTGTGAGTGGGAGGGGAACTGGCGGCTGCCTCTGGCTCTTTCCTTTCTTCTTTTCCAAAAAGGCCTCCAGGCGTCGGGTGCTCCTTCGCTTGGTGGATGGGCTCTTCTTTTTCCACTTCGGTGTCTTTTCAGGGCCTCCAGACTGCTTCGGGTGAGGACCAGTGTGAGAGGGGTTCTTCTCACGAAAGGTACTACCTCTACCCACGGGAGTAGGTGTGGTGTCTTCCACTAAGAACTCCAAGGTCTGGTGGACTCTCTTGCCTGTCTCCTGGACAGTCCAGATAACAGGGCAAGAGACACCCAGAGCTGACATGGTCTTGATGAGTCTTGCTTGTAATTCCAGTGTTTCCATGATTGCTGGTCAAGGTATCAAGGTGTTTGCACTCTGAACTCATAGGTGAATCATGACAGTTGTCTGAATGGGGATGTTTCCAATCAACTGAAACATGGTAACTGGAATAGTTTGGTTGAATGGTTTCACGTGCCAAAGGCGCGCAGGGACACTGTAGGGCAAGCCCCTTTTGATCCTCTTTAACAGTTGGAGATTTGGAAGCTGCATGTCTGGGCGTGGTGAAGGTGGAAAAGGATCTGGTACTTGGCAGATGTCTCTGGTGAGATGGTCAGATGAGGTTGTTGGGTTGTCTTTCTTATTTTCGTTGATTCGAAACTCGGGTGAGGACCAGAGTGAGAGGGGATCCTCTCACAAAGGTGCTACCTCTCCCCAGGGGTACTTTGAAGGTGATTTTCAGCAAGTAGAGTCTGCTAGTATGCGTGTAGTCAGATGGGGTAGAGGGCCATCATTAGCAAGTATAGTCTGCCTCGGGCTATTCTTCGTAGTTAAAGCTGTGTCGGTTTTCAGGATAGCACTTGATGTTATCGTTCGGTCGTGGAAGAAAACAATGGCCCCTTTCGGGGACCACCCAAAGAAAGACCTGAACTTCCCTGGTTCAGGGGCAGGCCTGCTTTGTAACCTATTTGGCTGGGTCAAAAATGCGCTCTACAGATGCTTACAAAAAGGGGCAGAGGCGGGATGCAGGACCAACACTCGCCTCCCTTGAAGTGGGTGACCACTTCTAGGGATGGAGCGGAGGATGTTCAGGATCCATAGAGGTTACTGTTTCCATAACAGTTATAGTTTCCATAGCAGTTATTGGGGTGCTGGTCATCAAAAAGAAAGCATCTCTGTGTACCTGCTAAAAGAAGAAGGCAGAATTTGTTTGATGTATGGAGAATAATGAAAAAAGTTTGAGATTTATCATTTACCACTTACCAGTTCTGATTATTTTTAGGCGGTCAGTAATTAGTGGTTTTAGTTGATTTTGTCAGGACAGCCCTTCCTGGTAGAAGGTCACAGCTTTCGCCGTTATCACTGCCTGTTAATTCACCTTCCCTTTACCAATATTGTCGGTTCACGGGTACTGGATCTTGCTGACTTTCATATTTTAAAACGTTTGATTTTTAGTGTTTTAGTTGAGTTGGCGAAGACAGCCCTTCCTGGTAGAAGGTCACAGCTTTTGCCATTTTCACTGCCTGTTAGTTCACCTCCTCTTTAAGAATATAATTGGTACGCGAGTGTTGGATCTTACTGATTTTCATTTTTGAACTTTTGATTTTTAGTGCTTTAGTTGAGCTGGTGAAGACAGCCCTTCCTGGTAGAAGGTCACAGCTTTCGCTGTTTTCACTGCCTGTTAGTTCACCTTCCCTTTACCAATATTGTCGTTTCGCAGGTTTTGCCTCTGTTTTATAATCAGTCTATTTTAGATAATTTGAGGTAGCGAAGAACAGGCTTACACACAGAGCCACAACCGGGGGTGTTACTTTCCTGTCATGCCCTCGGTTATAAGTCCTAGTTTGGGTGGTTTCGTTAGAGGAAAGCGGAGGACAGGTTTACACACAAATCCACACCTGAGGGTGTTACTTTCCTGTTTTGCCTCTGCTTTATATTCGGTCTATGTTAGATATTTTGAGGGAGCGAAGAACAGGCTTACACACAGAGCCACACCCAGAGGTGTTACTTTCCTATCTTGCCCTCAGTTATTAGTCCTTGTTGGTTAAATATTGGCGTTTTTGTCTGCTTTAGCAAATTGCCTATAGTTCGGATATTAGTTGGCTGTTGGCGAACCGGTCGTGATTCTTCACGGCTTTGTAGGCCAGGCGATCATTTATGGTGGGGATTTCAGCTTTGTCATGGAGTGTTTTGATAGGTGTATCCCATGGGACACGTAGGACGACCCTTAGCGCATGATTTTGGACCTTCTGTAGTTTCCCCATATTTGTTTGATTGAGCTCAGTTAGGATGATGGCCCCATACACGAGTACTGGGCACACAAAGGCTTTGTATAGTTTAAGTAGAGTAGCCTGATTGGCTCCCCAGGAAGTTCCCTTTAGCATTTTTAGTAAATTAATATGTTTGGTTGCTTTACTGGCAATATCGTTGGTGTGTTTATTAAAGGATAGGTTTTGATCAATGATAATGCCAAGGAATTTCACCTCTTTGCATTCTGGGAGGACTTAATCCAGTAGCTTCAGGTCAAAGTCACGGTTGTTTATCTTGCGGGTGAAGGTGATTCGTTGGGTTTTGTTGGCGTTCAGCTTTATTCTCCATTTGGCGCACCAGTGTTCTCGGTCGTCGAGAGTGCGTTGAAGAGGTTTTTGGAGTAGATTGGCCGTATTATTAGAATTTGAGGTAGTTGACGTAGATGATGTACAGGAGGGGGCTGAGGATGGATCTTTGGGGGTGCCTGTTTCTAGGGGGACACTGTCGGATATTTCATTGTTAACTCTGATTTTAATTTCACGATCATTTAGGAAGGAAGAGAGTAATTTAAGCAGTTTCATGGGGAGTTTCATTTTAGATAATTTGAGGTGCATTCCGTTGTGCCATACAGAGTCGAATGCTTTTTCGACATCTAACAGGACTGCTGTGCCTATTTGTTGATTGTCAATTGCGTTTTTTCATTTGAGTGACTAGGCGGTAGACATGCTCGATGCCTTCTTTACAGTTTCTATAGGCTCTTTGCCATTTATTGAAAAACTCGGAATCTTCGAGGTGCCCCCTCAGTCAATTGGTAAGGATTCGTTCAAACACCTTACCTATGCAACTGAGGAGGCTGATTGGGCGGTAACCGGCCAGATCGGAGAGGTCTTTGTCAGGTTTTGGTAAAAGTGTCGGCCTTGTCTTTGTCGGTGCGCATGAAAGAGCCATCCTCCTTTTTAAGGGGTTTGGCTGCTGCTTTACAGCTTTTGTTTTTTTGCCCAGTTAGGGTTTTGAAAGAGTCCCAGAATTTTTTAGCATCCTTGACCCCGTTTAGGTTGGCTGTTGCCTTTTCCCAGTTAGCTTGTTTTTCAGCTTGGAGGGCTTTCTTAACCTCACCATGAATACGGTTGTATATTTTTTTGAGGGCAGCTTTTCTTATGGGGTCAGTTTCGATTTTAAGAGCCCGAAGAGCTTTCCGTTTGGTTTTTAGCTCACCGAAGGGAGCTAAACTTATCACTTGCCATCCGTCGTCGTCCGTCCGGCATCGTGAACATTTTTCAAACGACTTCTCCTCTGAAACCGCTAGTTCGATTTGCTTGAAACTTGGTATGGATGTTCATTACCATATGTCAATTCAAGTTTGTTCAAATGAAATGGCCACGTCCCTTGGGGGCTCTGTATGGGGCATAACTCTGATAGCACCGCATGAATTAAAGAAAAATTATTAAAAAATCTTCTTCTCCAGAACCAGTGGGAAGAATCTTTTGATACTGGTATGCAGCATCTTGGTATAGGTCAAAAATTCTCTTTGCCAAACCCCCCCCCCCCCCCCAACCCCTTCCCCCTTAAATTTTTAGCTGTCAAGACAGATAAAAAAAAATCAGCCCAGATCGCCGGTATACAGCCTACAGGTCAAATGATTAATGCATCATTCTCATCTCACAACCAACCAACTTAACAGAATGGCATTGCTGCCAAGTCCCCAGCATTAAATTCTGTTAAGTGGGTGAGTCGTAGATCATGATTTCACCCGGAACAGTGAGTGACACTGCACGCCGGTAAACTTGAGCCTTGGTGCACCTCCCCTGCCCCACAGTTTTTCTAAAAGTCCTTCATCTGCCACTCAACCAACTCTGAACTGGTATTGGGATGTAACAACTGTGCGAATGAACTCACCAGAAGCATGAAATAAGGGAGGTTAGCTATCAAAGAACTTGGCTATTTTCGAAATTGTTGACAGGGCTTTCGCCATTAGTGATGCCCATATCTCTCACCAAATTTAATTTGCTTCGTTCCATGGCTGATTTTAAACAATATATTATAAGTGATCATCTCAGACTTTGATATCACAAATCTTTTCAATTTTTTATTGACTTTTGGTCATTGAAGGATTTAAGATCACGCTGGTCACCATTGCAGTGTCGTTGAGCTGACAAGTCATAAAAAGAGAATAAACCTTTTCACTTCAAGCGAAGTTTAAGATGCCAGTATTGCAGTCTCTCTGGCAGATTGCTGGTTTGGAGTTCCAGCTTAAAACGTCCCCTGCACAGTCACTTAACTGTGGCAAAATTTATTCTTTTTTTTTAAATGAAAGAAATATAGTTCAAAGTGCGAGTGAGTGACAAAAAGTGAGTCAAGTAGAAAATCAGGACGGGCGAGTGCATTTTAAAGCCTATTAGTATTAGCCCTGCATCATTATCGGTCATTTCCCATGATGCAAAATGACGCAAACGAAATATGGTTTCCCATGATTTTTGAAATATTGAGGCCTGCTGTCCTCCTCCGATGCTTGGGTTGCTGAGCTAATGGATTCCTCATCAATGATTTTGTTAACTTCTACTTGTCTATTAGTGTTCTCCTTGCTAGTTGAGATGCCTTCGGAGGTAGCTAGGACCTCTGTTGGGCTGTCAGCTTTGTCAGCTGGAACAGAGTGGATTTCCGCCACAACCTGGATCTCCTCAGCAGGGGATCCAGGAGATAGTGGAGATGGTAGGCAAAGGTGTTCCTAATCATCTCTGCGATTTGTGCATCTTTTGCCTTTAGATCTTCTTTTAGTTCAGCAATTTCTGCTGTTAACTTTTCTAATTGTTTTAAACACATTTCATTCATTCCCTCAGACTCTTCCTTATCCTGACCCCCTGGGGTTTTATTATGGTTATCTACACTAACCTTGCTTCCTGTTGACATTCTCCTTGCTACTTTTTCTTTCTCCCTTTTTTCCTTCCTGTCCTTCTCTTCTCTCTTCTTATTCTGCATATTCAGAGCTGATGTTTTCATCATTTTTCCTTATGTTTTCCTTATGGTTGTTATGCACGTTAACTCTTTTTAGTTCCAGAATATGATAAAAATCATTTTTCTGAAGTGTTTTGACAAGGTTTGACAAGCTGGATCGAAGTGAATCATATGATGATGATGTCAATAGAAGAGAAGACGGAATGGTTTTTGCACGCCGAATGCACACAGGGACGCTATGGGGCAAGCCCCTTTCGACCCTCATTGACTGTTTATCCCCTTTTGGATTAATGTCAAGGCATGCTGAAGGAGGAAAAGGATCCGGTCCTCGGCAGATGTCTCTGGCTAAGCTGTCACTGCTGTAGGGAAGGCTTCGTTGACTGATGTTGATTCAACCCTCGGGTGAGGACCAGTGTGGGAGGTTGGGTCCTCTCACAAAGGTACTACCTCTCCCCGAGGGTGCTGTGGTGTTTTATTTTCGGACAGGTATAGTCTGCCACTTCGGAGATGATTTCGATGACGGGCCATCACTGGTAAGTATAGTCTGCCTCAGGCTGTCTTAGTCAGTATTCATGTTCGTGGTAGGACATCTTTGGAAAGAAAACAACAACGACCCCTTTTGGGGACCACCAGTAAGAAGACCCGAACTTCCCTGGTTCGGGGGCATGCAGGCCTGCATTATGATCCTATTTGGCTGGGACAAAAGATGCGCCATATAGACGTTTACAAAAAGGGGCAGAGGCGGGATGCAGGACCAACGCTTGCCTCCCTTGAAGTGGTTGACCACTTCTAGGGATGGAGCGGAGGATGTTCAGGAATGTCAATAGTTCTAATCAAATGGTTTTAGCGCGCTGAAGGCACGCAGTGACGGTATGGGGCAAGTCCCTTTCGACCTTCTTTAGCTGTGTGATAACGTCGTGTCTGGCAGTGGCAAAGGAGGAGGAGTTGTGGCTTTTAGCGTCACTTGTGCTTCTTCTTGTGTTTTTTGTGGGAGGAGGTTGAGGTGAGTTGGCTGATGTTTCCTTCACTGTTGTTTCCTTCTTAACTTTTTCTCTGTTCCATTTGTGAAAGAGAGGATGGCGGATCTTAAATGCCTCTAGTCGGCTGTGATCTATTGCTCTGAAGTCTTTTTTGGTTTGTTCATCATATCCTCTTTCTCTGGTTTTGTTGAATTCTATGAAGTCATCGACTGTCCCCTCAAAGTTTAGCTTCATTTCTCCGAAATTTTGTATGATCATCCTATCTATCTGGACGATAAAGTCCCCAAGTGTTTTTAGCTTAATTGGTTGTGGTGAATTGGTTGATAGGACAAGAAATGTCCAGAGCTGTCAAGGCTTTTTCAAATTTTCCATATCCAGTAGCTGGTTTTCACACGTCTTCACACTCTGAAGTCAAGAGTGAAAGTGGTTAGTTGGTTAGTGATTCCGAACTGACTGATGTCAATAGGACTGAATGGTTACACGCGCCGAAGGCGTGCAGGGACGGTTTGGAGAACAAGACCCTTTCGACCCTCAGTGACTGTATATTTTTAGTTTTCACATGTCGAGGCGTGTTGAAGGAGGCAAAGGTTCAGGTACTCGGCAAGTGTCTCCGGTTGCGGCGTGATGGGTTTGTTGACTGTAGGTTGAACCCTCGGGTGAGGACCAGTGTGGGAGGTTGGGTCCTGCCTCAGGCTGTCTCTGTTTTGGTAGGACAGAGCTGTCAAGGCTTTTTCAAATTTTCCATATTCAGTAGCTGGTTTTCACACGTCTTCACACTCTGAAGTCAAGAGTGAAAGTGGTTAGTTGGTTAGTGATTCCGAACTGACGGATGTCAATAGGACGGAATGGTTTCACGCGCCGAAGGCGCGCAGGGACGGTTTGGAGAACAAGACCCTTTCGACCCTTAGTGACTGTATATTTTCAGTTTTCACATGTTGAGGCGTGTTGAAGGAGGCAAAGGTTCATGTACTCGGCAGGTGTCTCCGGTTGCGGCGTGATGGCTTCGGAAGTAGCAACAGAACAGCCACCACAATCTAACACCATCGTGCAAAATGCACTAAGAGTAATAGATATGGCAAAAGAAGAATCTACCAAAACTAACAAGTACTTAAAAAAAAAGAATTATCCAGAATAGCATTAGAAGAATATTATGCGCGTACATCAACACCACCACCAGCCTCATCACCATGCCAACCTCCACCAAAGAGAAAGAGCCGCAAAAAGCCCAGAAGGGGGTGAGCCTTTTCCTTCCTTCCTTTTCCTCCTCTACCACGCCTCGACATTATTCAAAAACAAACAGCCAACGAGGGTCGAAAGGGGTTTGTTCCCCATACTGTCGCTATGCACCTTCGGCGCGCAAAACCATTGCATTCGACATAATCCATTATTATCTTTGCAATGGAGATGTTGTAGGAAGGATATGACAGGAAATGTTTCCTGTCAAATCTGTGAAAAAACTGAATTTTATTTTGTCATTTTTGGAGGTGGGGGAATCCAGGCTTGGATATCTCCCCCCTCTCCACTTCCCATTCCAGCCAACACAGTGTTTATATCCCAAAGCAATGTTTCCACCTTAAACACTTTTTATCCCCATTTCATTGTCATTTTTGTCATAGGTCGGTTACTGGGTGGGGGCAAGATATCCAGGATGGTCTTGATAAAACACAAATTCGGCAAAAACTCTTTTCTCACCATTTCATCATCAAATAATGTCAAATTAATCAAAAACAGTTTTTTATGGGTTGGGGGAAGATATCCAAGGGGGGGGGGGGGGGATATACTAGGATAACCCCCCCCCCCCCCCCCCCCCCCATGGAAGATATCCAGGGGGGGGGGGGGGGATATCCTGTTACACCGGTTCAAACATGGATATTTTGGACCAAAATTTGGAAAATTCTTTTCAGTTTTTATGTGTTTTGTTCAATTGAGACGGAATAAAAAAATGTTTAGCCTGAAAAATTTTGGGTCCGCCTGTTTTCAAAATTGAGTGCTTAGATGAATTAGAGTGCTTTTATGCGGGCAGTCAGATGTAACAAACTGTTTGGCTGCAAAATATATTTTGAAAGATTTAGAGCAATTTTATGCACCCCCTCCCCCCCCCCCCCCCCAAAAAAAAAAAAATAAAATAAAATACCCCTATGACCACCAACCCCACTCCCTACCCCTCGGGCGTCAATTAAGCAGAGGACAAATATTTGCTACAAAATGCTTTTTGAAGGAATTAGAATGAATTTATTATGTAAAAGAAAGGACCCCTATAACAATTTCATGACATTATTCCTCTGAAGTGTTGATGAGCCATGATTAGCTGAATGTGATCCAAAATACTTCTTTGAACAACTTGTTTAAGAAATCTTCAGATCCACCAGTCAGAATCCTTTCATATTTGGTACATAACATCTCTGGGGGAGGGGGGGGGGGGGGGGGGGGCAGATTTAAGTTTGTTCAAATCGGGTCCCTTGGTTAATATTTTGGCACACTATTGGAGCCTGAATTTTAACTTAATGCAATGTTAGGACATTTCTTCAATAACCTTCTTCTTCAGATCCACCAGTCGGAATTCTTTCATATTTGGTATATAACATCTCAAGGGAGACCAGATTCAAGTTTATCAGTTTGAGTCTCTGGTTTAATATTTGGGCTCAGGCTTGTTCAAATCCATTCCTTAGTGTTTTTTCATAAAATTTCATGATTTCATTCCTTTGTAGTATTGATGAACCATGTCTAACTGAATGTGACCCCCCCTCCCCACCCCCCACCCCCCCCAAATACATCTTTGAACCACTTTGGCAGGTGAGCAATTAAGGCCCCATGGGGTCTCTTGTTTTTCAATTGTTTTGCACCCGGTTGTTTGTGGAATTTAGTTTTGAAATTTGACCACAGATGCTTTTTCAAACGGTAGTGAGCATTACACAGAGCACCTCCCATTTTATAAATTGAAAGACAGGGATGCACAGAGATCTTTTGGGAAACCAAGCATTTTACATCATACAGTACATGGAGAGTAGATTGTTACTAAAACACTCTTGGGTGAAGTTTCCACTCGGACAAAAATTCCTTGTCTGGGAAAAAGCGTTATGACAAGCAAAGTTCCAGCCAAGGGACCTCCAGGTGGAACCCGGTGGTCCCTTGGCTAAAACTGTGCTTGTCCTTTTCATGCATTATGACAGGAATTGACTGTTATTGTCAGGGTGGAAACTTCTGTACACAAGTGATTTAGTAACAATCCTCTCTCCATGTACTGTAGGCATAACCCAAAGATCAAAGTCTCCTAGTTGGCGTATGTATGGTGTTGATGTCCCTCTGGCACTGTTGGAGCCTGGGGTTGCGGCGATGGTATATAAATGTATTTATAAACCCTTTGCCCAATGTAACGGCCAAAACCGGCCAGTGCTGTTCTAAAAAATTGCCATTTAATTTTCATTGGTTTTTTTTCGTTTTTTGTCTCAAAAACATAGGTTATGACCCCCTCATTGGAATGAGCTCATCAAGCTCGTTCCAATGAGGAGGGGTCGTAACCTATGTTTTGAGACAAATAATGAAAAAAATTAGTTATTCAAGAATTTTTTTTGCAAGTGCCATCTGCTTTTCATGTTAGGTAAAGGGTTAAACAAATTTTGGAGCCTGTGCCTTTGCAGGATAAATTTTTGAAAAATAAGCTCTAAATGGTACTATTTGGAGGATTTTTCACCAAGCATGGTATTATCACCTGTACTTTTTCTGTTGACATCCCTAGGAAATTCAGAGAAATCAAGATAAAAACGGGGGCATGGAGGATTTTTGTGGTACTCAGGCTCATTCAGATCCCCTCATTGCTACCAACTGTTCCAGCTCCACTGCAGTCAGATATATCTGTTCTTTTCAAAATGCCAGAATCTCCCCTGCTGATTAAATGATCTGATTAGCTGATGAAGCCCTTGAAAGGTAGCAGGGGCATTTTTTCCATTTTGTATTTTAACCCTCTCAAGGAGAGAGCTTTTGTGATCACTTTCTGTCCTTCATCCTCTGTCAGATGTGAACTTTACATTATTGACTTCTTCTCATAAACTACAAGACTGAATTGAATCACATTTGATATACATGTTCCTGAATATATGTCAGTTCAGATTTGTTCAAATACAGTTGCCATGCCCACAGGGAAGGGGAGGGTGGGTGGGGTGGTATAACTCTGTTAGTTAAAACGTCTTCTCTCAAACCACAAATCTGAATCTTTTTATATATTTGGTATACAGCTTTATTAGGAGGTTCAAATTCAAGTTTTTTCAAACCAAGATCCAGGGTTTATATTTGGCCCCTACGAGAACCCAAATTTTAACTTAGTTCAATGTGAGAAAATTTCTTTGAAAATCATTTTCAAATCCACCAGTCAGAAACTTTTTATATTTGTCATACAGCATCCTTATGGGGGTCAGATTCAAGTTTGTTCAAATCAAGACTCTGGATTAATATTTGTGCTCTTATTGGACAGTGAATTTTAACTTAGTGCACTGAGGAATATTCACTAAAGACCATCTTCAGATCCACCCATCTGAATAATCAGATATGTGACATTCTTATGGTAAAGCTGGTCGGTTTTGAAATTTTCCCTTAAAGTGGGACAGGATAGTACTAAAACATGTTAACGTTAACAAACAAGTGAACTTGAAATGAAGTAAAACTGTATTGCGATTGTTTCCTGTACATTTAATGAACAAAAAATTATATCTGCAATCTGGAAACGCCTTCATAAAAAGTCATTCAAACCCAAGGGCATAGATACAGGAGTCAGGAGTGTGTCGAGGGGGGGGGGGGGGGGGGGGGGGCTCAAACATTTAGTCACAAAGATGCCGTTTGAGATGGAAACTTTATGATTCAACAGTCCTGTCAGATTCGTTTTTCATTTCCATTCACAGAATTGATGTGTTGCCTGACATGAAAATAAGTGAAACGGGTCAGAATTTCAGAAAGTAACTGCCCAAGTTGCGAACTTTAGAATATGCCATTTACTTTCAGTAAAACAGATACCCATTTCACAATCTAACTAACTTGACAATGTGACATTTGTTCCCGAAAGGAGCAAACTCTAAATCCCAGAATCATTCATTTACAAACCACTGAAGAGGTTATGCAAATTACCGAGAAGATCGTCACCTGACCTGATTTCCATGTCCAATCTTCCTTTCAGTTTACATTGAATTATCATTGTCAGAGAGTCACTGAATTCTGAGAATTCTCATTACTTCAAAAAAAAAACCCCAGCCACGTGCATTCTGCACGTATAAGTGTATTTTGGATTTTTACTTTCATTCTATTCAAATTTCCGATTGACACTTTGTATGACAGGTATGTGCAGCTAACGTTTTATTAGCTCACCTGACTGAAAGTCAGAGTGAGCTTTTCTTATCACTCTTCGTCCGTCGTCTGTCGTCCGTCGTCTTGCGTGAAGGTGGTGTTTGAGCCTCTTTCTCCTAAACCACTGGCCACATTATAATTAAATTTCATGTAAATAGTGGTTATATACGGGCATTTTAATTTTTATCCAAAATAGGTTTCGGCTCATATTGAGCAGAGGTGTGGGGACAAAATGGCCAAATTTTTTGAAAATCTTCTTCTAATGAACCACCAGTAGCAGAGACTTGATATGTGGTATACAGAGTCCTTTTGAGGTTTAGAATCAAATTTGTTCAAGAGAAGTTTGTCAGGCATTATTTGCCTTCGTTCTGGTAGGGGCAAAAATTTTGGCCACGCCTAAAATTTATATTTTCAGAACCGTGAGGTCGATTTGAACCAAATTTGATATGAGATGATACTGGGTCATAAGTAGTTGATTGATGCAAAAAAAATTTTCTCATTGCCCAGTGGGAACCTCGGGAGCTAAAAATAGGAAAAACCTTAAAACTGCCATATCTCCAAAACTACACCGCACAGAAAATTCTTATTTTGTATAAATCTTACTGTTATCCAGTAGAATAGAATGGTAAAAAAAAAATCCCTATCGGTTTGATCACAAGGAACTTTTTTCAGGACTTTGAAAAAGTGCCGAGTCAGCACTTTTTAACACTGTAGGCAATGGGAAAAAGATTAAAAAAATCTTCTTCTCCAGATCCAGCAGGCAGAATCTTTTGATATTTGGTATGCAACATTGTAGGGTGGATTTGATTCAAGTTTGTTCAAATCGGCCCCCTGGGTTCATATTTGGGCTCAGTATAGGAGCCCAATTTCGAACTTAGTGCATTTCAGGCAAATTTCTTAAAAAATCTTCTTTTCCAGATCCAGCAGGCAGAATCTTTTGATATTTAGTATGCAACATTGCAGGGTGGATCTGATTCAAGTTTGTTCAAATCGGCCCCCTGGGTTCATATTTGGGCTCAGTATAGGAGCCCGATTTCAAACTTAGTCCATTTTAGGCAAATTTCTTAAAAAATCTTCTTCTCCAGATCCAGCAGGCAGAATCTTTTGATATTTGGTATGCAACATTGTGGGGTGGATCTGATTGAAGTTTGTTCAAATCGGCTCCCTGGATTCATATTTGGGCTCAGTATAGAAGCTTGAATTCGAACTTAGTGCATTTCAGGCAAATTTCTTCAAAAATCTTCTTCTCCAGATCGAGTAGGCAGAATCTTTTGATATTTGGCATGCAACATTGTGGGGTGGATCTGATTCAAATTTGTTCAAATCAGCCCCCTGGGTTTATATTTGGGCTCAGTATAGAAGCTTGAATCCGAACTTAGTGCATTTCAGGCAAATTTCTTAAAAAATCATCTTCTCCAGATCTAGCAGGCAGAATCTTTTGATATTTGGTATGCAACATTGCGGGGTGGATCTGATTCAAGTTTGTTCAAATCGGCCCCCTGGATTCATATTTGGGCTCCTATAGAAGCCCGAATTCAAACTTAATGCATTTCAGGCAAGTGTCTTCAAAAATCTTCTTTTCCAGATCCAGCAGGCAGAATCTTTTGATATTTGGTATGCAACATTGTGGGGTGGATCTGATTCAAGTTTGTTCAAATCGGCCCCCTGGGTTTATATTTGGGCTCAGTATAGAAGCTCGAATTCGAACTTAGTGCATTTCAGGAAAATTTCTTCAAAAATCTTCTTCTCCAGATCCAGCTGGCAGAATCTTTTGATATTTGGTTTGCAACATTGTGGGGTGGATCTGATTGAAGTTTGTTCAAATCGGCTCCCTGGATTCATAGTTGGGCTCACTATAGAAGCCCGAATTCGAACTTAGTGCATTTTAGGCAAATTTCTTCAAAAATCTTCTTCTCCAGATTCAGCAGGCAGAATCTTTTGACATTTGGTATGCAACATTGTGGGGTGGATCTGATTCAAGTTTGTTCAAATCGGCTCCCTATATTCCTATTTGGGCTCACTATAGAAGCTCGAATTCAAACTTAGTGCATTTCAGGCAAATTTCTTTGAAAATCTTCTTCTCAAGATCCAGCAGGCAGAATCTTTTGATATTGGGTATGCACCATGCTTAGGGGGGTGGGGGGAGATTCAAGTTTGTTCAAGCCAAGTCCCTGGGTTCATATTTGGGCTCACTGTGGTAGCCTGAATTATAACTTAGTTCAAAATGAGGAATTTTCTTTAAAAATCTTCTTCAGATCTAGCAGTTGGAATGTTTTGATATTTGATATGCAGCATCCTTAGGGGGGTGAGATTCAAGTTTGTTCAAACCATGTCCCTAGGTCCATATTTGGACTCACTGTGGGAGCTTGAATTGTAACTTAGTTCAAAATGAGGAATTTTCTTTAAAAATCTTCTTCTTCAGATCCAGTAGTTGGAATGTTTTGATATTTGGTGCAGCATCCTTAGGAGATGAGATTCAAGTTTGTTAAAGCCAAGTCCCTGGGTTCATATATGGGCTCCCTGTGGGAGCCCGAATTATAACTTAGTTCAATATGAGGAATATTCTTTAAAAATCTTTTTTTTTTAGATCCACTGGTCAGAATCTTTGGATATTTGGTATAAGCTTTTCTTAGGAGGAGCAGATACAACTTGTTGAAATCAATTCTCTAGGTTGATATTTTGGCTACCATGTCAGGTGAGCGCCCTCAGGCCCCTTGGGGCCTCTTGTTAATATTAATTTAACCCCTTTCCTGAAAAAAGGGGTTTTCCAACATCAACTGAGATTTGAGCGAATTGATACTTTGCAGGTGATACTTTTTCAATAACAGTATTGTACTCTTCGGCATGATGATTCTGTATGTGGCGACATAGGTTGGAGGTATTCACGTATTGGGCGATGACTGACTTATTGCATAATTGGCATTTGGTATTTCTATTGTCGTTTCTTATTGATATGCTACCATGCATTTTAGCTGACATTTTGTTGATTATACAAAATCTATGGCGTGCTAAATGTGAATATTCAAAAGTTCTGCAAAACCGAAAATATACGGTTTTTAATCTCTCTTTCGGTTCGGTTTTGCTTTCCACTAAAAAAACGAGTTTCAGTTGTTAAACCAACCAGCTCTACCTTATGGGGGTCAGCTTCCAGTTTGTTCAAATCAAGCCACTGGGTATCTATTTGGCCTTCTTATGTGAACCCCATCTTTACATGTAACATATTACAATATGAGGAATATTCTTCAAAAATCTTCTTCAGAACCACTAATCAGAATCTTTTGACATTTGGTATTCAGCATCTTTATGAGGGCCAGATTCATATTTATTCAAATCAAGTCCCTGGGTCCATATTTGGGCTTCTTATGTGAGTCCAAACTTTATTTCATGCAATATGAGAAATATTTTAAAAATCATCTTCTTCAGAAACACCAGTCAGAATCTTTTGATATTTTGTATACATCATCCTTATGAGGGCCAGATTCAGGTTTGTTCAATATCTAGTTCCTATGTCGATATTTGGGCTTCTTTTGTGAGCCTGAATTCCAATTTAATGCAAAATGAGGAATATCTGATATTTGGTATACACAGGCTTGTCATTTTGAGGCAAGTGATCGCCCCGGGCCGCAGTCGCCCATCTGAGTTCAAAATTCTGTGGATGGTAAACGTCCACCTAACCCAGATTTCTGCGGCCCATTAATTCAGTCGAAGGCACCTCAAAATCGGCTGCCTCAAGCAGCAATTTTCACAGATTGAAGGAGGTACATGTAACAAAAACACAGTTTGTGAAGTTTGTAGTGTGTCGTCAAGGTAGACACCCAGAGACAGTAAGTAACTTTCCAAATATACATTAAGTGATGACGTACATCAAAATTACACAAACCATGTACAGTAAGTGGAGAGTGTATTATCACTAAATCACCCACAGAGTGGAGATTCCACCCAATCAATAATTGCAAATTTGTTGCAAAGCATAACAAGCACAGGCAAAGTTTCAACCAGTGGACCTCTGGGTTAAACCCGAAGGTCCATTGGCTGAAACATTGCTTGTGTTTTTTGTCCATATGTATAAAATTTGAAAGTTATAGTTTGGGTGATGACTTCACTCCGTGGGTGATTTAGTTACAATCCACTCTCCATGTACTGTACCTTAAAATGATATTAGTTGTCTACCCAGCAGGCTGAAACAAAATGGCCCCCGCAAATCATAAATGACCCTCCTGGAATCATTTTAGGTAAACCCAAAATGGCCCTTCTGTGGTGATTTGAGGCGAACCATAATGGCCCTCCTGCAATTTTCAAAATGTTTGTTCAAATGAATTCCAAAATCCATATTTGAGCTTTTCATGTGAGCCCGAATCTCAACCTTAGTGCAATATGAGGAATATTTTTCAGGAATCCTCTCCTTCTGATCCCCTGCTTGGAATCTTGTGATATTTGGTATGCTACATCCTTATGAGGGGCAGATTGAAGTTTGTTCAAAATCATGTCCCTGGGTTCATATTTTTTACCTGCATCGCCAGCGGCAGAGCAGGTCTAGTAACCGCTCGACTCCGTCTGTCAGTCCATCATTCCGTCAGTCCGTCAGTCCGTCCAAAACACTTTTTCCATCAAAGTTTTCTTGGCTTCTATGGAAGGGAATGATTTTATATTTGGTCTGCTGCTTCATAATGATGAGTTGTATCGTGTAAGCAATTTTCAGATCTGCCGTGCAGCCACTTCCTGTTTGCCGATACTTTGAAATTTTACTGTACCCACTGAACATTGAAATTTTCCGTCAAGGTTTTCTCAGCTTCTATGGAAGGGATTGATTTTATATTTGGTCTGCTGCTTCATAATGATGAGTTGTATCGTGTAAGCAATTTTCAGATCTGCCGTGCTGCCACTTCCTGTTTGCCGATACTTTGAAATTTTACTGTACCCACTGAACATGGAAATTTTCTGTCAAGGTTTTCTTGGCTTCTATGCAAGGGATTGATTTTATATTTCATCTGGAGCCTGATAATGATCAGTTGTGTCGTGTATGCAATTTTCAGACCTGCCGTGCAGCCACTTCCTGTTTGCCGATTCAATTGCATGCAGCGACGCAGGTCCAGACCCGGTATTGGTCTTGGCTTGTTGCTTCTTATGTGAGCCCGAATTCTAACTTCGTGTAATATGAGAAAATTTGTTTAAAAATCCTTTTCAGATCCACCAGTCCATACTTTTTAATATTTGGTTTACAGCATCCTTATGGGGTCAGATTCAAGTTTTTTTTTCAATCAATTCCCTTGGTTCATATTTGAGCTTCGTATGTCTGCCCAAATTTTAACTCATTGCAATTTGAGGAATATTCTTTAAAAATCCTCTTCAGAACCACCAATCAGAATCTTTTGACATTTGGTATTCAGCATCCTTATGAGGGTCAGGGTCCGTATTTGGGCTTCTAAGGTAAGTCCAAATTTTACTTAGAGCAATGTGAGGAATATTAAAAATCTTCTTCAAATCCAGCTGTCAGAATATTCTGATATTTAGTATACATCATCCTTGTGGGGCCAGATTCATGTTTGTTCAAATCAAGTCCTGGATCCACATTTGGGCTTTGTATGTGAGCCAAAATTTTTACTTTATGCAATATGAGGAAAATTCTTTAAAAGTCTTCTTCAGAACCACCAGTCATAATCGCTTGATATTTAGTAATCAGCATCCTTAGGAGGGTCAGATTCAAGTTTGTTCGAATACAGTTCTTGGGTCTGTGCTTCTTATGTGAGCCCAGATTTTAATTTAGTTGCAGTATAAGGTATATTTATTTAAAATCTTTATCAGATCCACCAGTCAGAATCTTCTGATATTTGGTATACTATATCTTAGTAAGGGCTAGATTCTGTTCTGTTCAAATCGCATCTCTGGGTCTGTATTTATGCATCTTTTGTGAACTTGACTTTTAACATTAAGATTTACATGCCAGAGTCTTTCAGTATTTGATATGCAGCATTCTTAGGGGGTCACATACAAGGTTTCCTATTTGCTCTTTCTATGGAAACCCAAATTTTAACTTTGTGCAATATGTGGAATATTTGTAAAAATCTGAAGATCCACTTGTCACATTCTTTTTAATATTTGGTGTACAGAATTGTTAGGAGGCTCAAATTCAAATTAGCTCAAATCAAGTCCTTGAAGTAGTATTTAGGCTTCCTTTGGAACCTACAATCTCAACTTAATGCAATATGAAGAATATTCTTGAAAAAAATCTTTGTCTTCAAATTCATCTGGTCATAATTTTCTTATACTCCATATTCAGCATACGTATGGGTGGCAGATTTAAGAGTGTTTAAATCAAGTCTGTTGAAGCTCCTTATGGGAGACATAATTTTAACTTAGTGCAATATGAGAAATATTCTTTCAACATCAACTTCTTCCCTTCCATTTGTCAGAATCGATCAGTATTTGGTATACAGTGTCCTGGTGGTGAGGTGGCAGATTCAGATTTGTTCAAATCAAATATCTGGGTCCATACTTGGTCTTCCTGTGTAAGCCCAAATTTTAACTTACACTGTAGTGCAGTATGAGGAGTGTGCTTTAAAATCTTATTCACATCCACCTGTCAGAAGCTTATGATATTGGTTTTTAGCATTCTTTCTTGTGTATTTGTGTGGTGGAGGGGGAGTGGGCAGATTCAAGGTTGTTTAAATCAAGTACCTGAGTTCATGTTTGGGCTCTGCTGTAATAATTAGCCTTAGATACTGAATATGACCTTAAATCCTCTTTTAAACAATTTTTTCAGGTGAGCGATTAAGGTCCCCTGAGGCCTCTTGTTGTTTTACCTGAGTGAAGCTCAAAGGGAGGTTTACAGATCATCAGTTTCCCTCCATCGTCATCATCCCTTGTCATCCATTATTGATCCACCAGGCAGAGGTTTTTTATATTGATATGCCCATGTAGCATTATTAGGACTTAATAAAAATTGTTTAAGATGGTCTACTCGTCATTCTTTTTAGGGGGAAAGGGTTTGTGGTGGTGATTCAGGGGATTTGGGGGTGCACACAAGAGATGTTAAAAAATTTAGATTAAACCCATTGGAGAATGTGCTATTCATGAATTCAGCCCATGCATGCTTGGATTGATTGTGTGCACATTTAGTCAGATGATGTGCTTATATTCATAAGGAGTGTGAAAATGAGCACACACCAACCCTTCTGAATCACACCTCTGTACACTGGGTGATGGTTGATCACTTTGCCCACAAAATGCCAGCTGATCATTCATGATCACTCCTGACTCATAGAGACTGAATAACATTGACCCAAGTTCAAGTGCCGAACCCCCAGTAAATGCTTCATCCCAGCCACACACATATACTTGAAAACACTTAGAAAGGCTTAGACAATGGATAAAATGTCCAGGCATTTTCAAACTGGAAGTTATCCACCTCTTAAGTCCACAGTGGTACATGTATGAGATGAATTGATAAAACGTTCATTCTCCTCACACTTCTATCACTTTATTCACCAACAACTGTATATAAGCCCCGATTAAACTTGAATGAATGATTTCTATATGCAGAAAAAAATTTCACCTTCCACTCTGAAAAAAGGCATCTGGAAGTCGATGTCATTGAAAGCCCTGGGAAACTGCCCACATTTAGTATTGCTGTGAATACATGTACCAGAAATCAGACATATAAGACAAATCATCTGACATGGACGACAGTCATAAACATGAGTCATGACTTCATTCCTGTGTGATATTAGCTAACCATTTCTGCTGAAAGGGACCTTAACTCCTTCTTTAAACAAGGGAGTGATTATTGGTCTCTGGTGCTGTGTGATTAGAGAGCTAATCCTTTACCCAGTGCACAAGGAATCAAAATCTGTTAATGACTGGTCACTTTATATGGTTTTGTTGACATTTAAAAAAAAAATTCAATGGCATAATTTGCAAATTACTCTTGTCACAAAGATCCCATTCATTAGGTGAAGGGTTAAATTTAAATAAGAATAAATAAACTTTGAGTAAGTCCTGTTTGTATTTTCTTTTGCAGAACTGTATGAATATGGACCTGGAAGTGTAAATTGAAAGAGTTCCATTAACCCTGAGCATAGTTGATGGGGACACAGAGGTCAAAGTCTGTATCAAAACTACCAGTTTGTGCATGTAAATAACAAAAACTTCAATGATATAAACTCTTCAGGAATGTGTTTGTGTGGCATTATGTTTCTTATAAAGCAGCAAATGACTGAAATGAGGGAAATGAGTTTCATTCAAGACTAGACATTGGTAAAGAAAATATTATTCTGTGACACTTTCTTTGTTTATGAAACACAGTTTCATACCTGTGAAAACAATCAGTTGTGCTATCTGCAGAAAAGTCTTTCTTATGAATTTCTGTTTCATTAACAATCTAGTAAATGCAGATGAGACATCAATCCAGTATGATTTGTGATCAAGCTCCCATTGAGGAGAACTTCAATGATCATTTAAGACTGAAAACAGATGAAAAACCACCATTCATCTGTCATGTTTGTGACAATGCCTTCTCCACAGAGCAGAATCTTGATCATCATCTCAGAGTTCACACAGTTGAAAAGTCATTCAAGTGTGACATTTGTAACAAAACTTTCTGTAGAAACGATAGTCTGAGGAGACATGTACTATCACACTCTGGTGATAAGCCATTTTATTGTGATATTTGTGCCAAAACATTTGTTACAAAGCAGAGCCTTAAGGCCCACCTAATTCTGCACATGGGCGATAAACCATTCAAGTGTGATATTTGTAATAAAGGCTTTAATCAGAAAGGACATCTCACGACTCATCTAAAAATTCATTCTGGTTTCAAACCATTCAGTTGTGCAATTTGTGACAAAGTCTTCAGTTTGAAATATTATCTCACTAGTCACCTAAAAGTTCATACAGGGGAAAAACCATTTAGATGTGAAATTTGTAACAAAGTCTTCCGTCACAAACATCATCTCACCTGTCATTTAAAAGTTAATACATGTGAAAGACCATTAGATTGTCTTATTTGTAATAAAGTCTTTAAAGGAAAGAAGAATCTAAAGAGTCATTTAGAAGTTCACACAGCTGTAAAACCATTCATTTGTGATATTTGTGACAAAGCCTTCACCACCCCGCAGAAGCTCAGCGTTCATCAAAGAGTACATACTGGTGAAAAGCCATTCAAGTGTGATATTTGTAACAAAAGTTTTAATCAGACCCAGAATCTCAACAGACATTTAACTGTTCACACTGGTGAAAAACCATTCAAGTGTGATATTTGTGACAAAGCCTTCACAACCCCACAAAATCTCAGTCTTCATGCAAGTGTCCATACTGGTGAAAAACCATTTAAGTGTGATATTTGTGACAAACGTTTCAGTCGGAAGGAGAATTCCACCAGGCATCTACTTGTTCACACGGGTGAGAAACCATTCATATGTGATATTTGTGACAAGGTCTACACTCAAAAAAACAGTTTCATTGTTCATCTGAGACTTCATTCAGGTAAAATACTATTTCATTGTCACTTTTCAGGCCTTTAGATTAATCTAATTTGGGCATGATTGTGGGAGAGAAAAGTGCCACTGCGTTCACATTCTTGACATCTTTTTCATTAAGTTTTAATTTAAAGTGGTAACAAGCCAAAATGCTTTTTAACCCTTTGAACACTGGTGGTAGCTTCCACATTATTTCGATGGCAGCAATAGGAAGGGTGAATATTCATTATTTGGGGGTAGACTAATTAATATTTTCAATGTGCAGCCTTGGGGCTGCACATTGAAAGTATTTATTGGTATACCCCACACATGCACTTAGCACTCATCCAACTTAATGGAATTATGACGTATCATGTTCCTGGTCCGAAAAGCTGCATCTCGGGCTCAAAGGATTAAATGAAAATTTTGCATGATGTTCAATAGTAAAGGCCACAAATATGATTATATTACTTCTTTAGCTTTGAGTACATCCTCATACAATGTTCACCAGTGAAAAGCAATCTGTATTTACTGTGTCATACACAGACATGTTAACCTCTATAAAACAATTTTCAGAGAAATTGAGGTTGGTTTTCAGGGAAATGGCATGGAATTCAGGGAAAAGTTTGTATGACTCATACACTACAAGTCACAAGTAGTTGTAGCAAAACTGCACATAAAACTGCAGTTATATCTGGACAGTCATAAACTAGATAGTAAACGCAAATTACTTTTCTGGATCAAGCTAAAAACAAACGTTTGTGCTGATTGCTTGTAAAAGGAACAGGAAATGCAAATAAATGATAGGCCTTCATGTATATCTTTTCATGTTGGAGGTTTGAGAAATCAGATTTTTAGCTCACCTGAGCGAAACTCAAAGGGAGCTTCACTAATCACTTTCTGTCTGTCCGTCGTCAGCCATCCGTCTGGTGTAAACTTCACATTATCGACTTCTCACAAACTACTTGACCAAATTGAACCAAATGAGGTGTGCATGTTCCCTATCATATGACAATTCAAGTTTGTTCAAATAAAGTTTTTTTCACGCTCATGGTGAGCACCACAAGGGGCATAACTCTGATAGACCCATAAAATACAAAAAAAATCTTCTTCAGATCCACCAGTCAGAATCTTTTCATATTTGGTATACAACATCTCTAGGGGGTAAGATTCAAGCTTGTTCAAATCGAGTCACTGGGTTAATATTTGGGCTCCCTATGGGATCCTGAATTTTAACTTAGTGAAATCTACGGAAATTTCTTTAAAAATCTTCTTCTTCAGATCTAGTGGTCAGAATCTTTTCATATTTGGTATACATCATCTCTAGGGCGGCCAGATTGAAGTTTGTTCAAATCATGTCCCTGGGTTAATATTTGGGCTCCCTATTGGAGCCCAAATTTGAACTTCGTGCAATACGTTTAATATTCTTTAAAAATCTTCTTCAGATTCACCAGTTAGAATCCTCTCATATTTGGTATACATCATCTTGAGAGGGGTTGGGGGGGGGGGGGGGGGAGGTCTTTCAAGTTTGTTCAAATTGAGTTCCTTGGTTAATATTTAAATTTTAACTTAGTACAGTATGAGGAAATTTCTTTAAAAATCTTCAGTCAGAATCCTTTAATATTTGGTATACATCATCTCTAGGGGGGTCAGATTCAAGTTTGTTCAAATCGGGTCCCTGAGTTGAAAATTTTGGGTCTGGTTCGGACTAAGAAATTTTGGACCAAAATTTGAAAAAAAATAATTTCCGATTTTTTATGCGTTTGTTTAATTTTGAGATGAAAAAAAACAAATTTTTAGCCTGAAAATTTTGGGTCTGGTTCGGACTTGGAAATTTTGGACCAAAAGTTGGAATTTTTTGTTTTAATGCAGTTTGTTCAATTTTGAGACAAATTTTTTTTTTGTCTTAAAATTGAACAAAATACATAAAAAATTCTCCCCAAAATTTGGAAGTCTGAACCAGACCTAAAATTTTCAGGCTTCAAAATTTTGAACCAAAATTTGGAAATTTTGGGGGGAATTTTTTATGCATTTTGTTCAATTTTGAGACGAAAAAAAAAAATTTTTTTAGCCTGAAAATTTTGGGTCCGGTGTCACACGTCATCTTCCCCCCTGGATATCTTTCCCAAAGCAATGTAATTCGTTATAGCACTTAAACAATAAAAGTTGTTATAGCACATGAAACATTGTATAAAACAACAGGAATGATGCAGCTTGAAGCTACTTCTCATAATTTTCCATCTTTGACACTGCCATTGTCAATTTTCAAGGTACATGGGTAACCCTTTCGCTAACGAAATGGCCAATGCGATACACGAAAATTGCTGTTCAAATCTTCTTTGTTATTCTATTTTATCTTTAAAAACACCTGTTGACCCCTCATTGGAATGAGCTTGTTCTCCTGAGGGGTCATAAGCTCTGTTTTTGAAGTAAAAAATAAAGTGTTGTAGTTTTGCGAGAAAAAGGTGTGTGCCAGGACCACAATTACAATTATGTAAAAAATGGGGTGTATTGAAATGCTGTTATGTGTCATACTCTCCAAGCCTCTTTCAAATGTATAGCACATAACAGCATTTCACCAACTTACTGATAAAACTAGAAGAATGTGCTGTGGCTGGTGTCTTCTCATTTGGTCAAATCTCATTTGGTCAAAACCCAGTTGGTCAAATCTCAATTGGTCAAATCCCAGTTGGTCAGTAACATTTTGAAAATTTTCTGAGATTTATGGGGAGGTGGAGATGTCAAATAAATAGAATAGAAAACAAATCTTAATAACTTTTCATATTTATTAACCCTTTTTCTTTATGTGGTAACTATATTCAACATTTTTATTAGAAATTTCAAAACATGATAGGTATAGATAGGTAAAAATGAAGCAAACTTGAGAACTGTTGATGCAGTTTAGAAGAAAAAAATATAAAAAAAACTGGAGAAATATTAATTAATGAATAATCAGAGACAAATGGTCACTAATTAATATTTCCCTGGTTTTATTCATTTTTTGTCTTCCAAAATTTATTTTATGACCCTATAAGAGGGTAATAAGATGCAGTTTGGAAGAAAAAAAAAGAATAAAACTGGAGAAATATTAAAATTTAAATAATGAGTAATCGGCGACAAATTTCATTTATTTTTTTGCTTGTTTTGTCTTTCAAAACATATTTAATGATCCTAAAGGGGGTAAATATAGAATAATAGAGACAAATTTCCGTTTTAAGTTTTTGTGAAAATAATGATCAGAAATGAATACTAGAGAAATAATAATTTATGAATAACTGGAGACAAATGGTCACTAATTAATATTTTTCTGGTTTTATTCATTTTTTGTCTTCCAAAATTTATTTTATGACCCTATAAGAGGGTAATAAGATGCAGTTTAGAAGAAAAAAACTGAAAAAAAACTGGAGAAATATTAATTAATGAATAATCGGAGACAAATGGTCACTAATTAATATTTCTTTAGTTTTATTCAATTTTTGTCTTCCAAAGTTTGGAAGAAAAAATGAATAAAACTGGAGAAATATTAATTAATGAATAATCAGAGACAAATGGTCACTAATTAATATATCTCTGCCACCCCTCTACGTGATTATTTGTTCTACAGGATTTTGTCTTATTATGGTTCCACAATTTCACAGGAAAGGTGGCTGTCTGAAGAATCCAAGTATTCTCCATATAGTCAATGAATTCATTGATGCCAGAATAAGAATGATGTTTAATTTCCTCTTTTAATTCCACCCACGATGTTCTGACAAATAAAATTGGAACAAAAGCTAACACAATCACTTTTCTGATTGAATCTCTCAAATCAGAATCATCTCTGTATGGACTAGAAAGACCAACACCTTGTATTTTCCTCCATATACTCTGCGAAAAATGGTAATAGCACCCCTTGTGTTTTGCTAATGGGAAACTTATCTTCACTGATGCAATAAGACCTGATTCAAAATCGGACATTATTTCCCTAGGATTAAACTCCTTTTCTGTCTGATGTGCTAATTCCTTTAAAAGTAAAAATGTCTGGTTGTAAGTTTCTTTTGATTTTTAGCTCAACTTTGGCGAAGCCAAATTTGAGCTTTTGTCATGGCCCGTCGTCCATCTGTCCGTCTGTCTGTACATCAACAATTGGATACGGCTTGGGCTAGAGGCCGTATTTATGAACCGATCTTTACGAAACTTCTTGGGTACCTTTGTTATGACCGTGGGACGAGAACGAGTATTTTCGGGTGCAGTCCGAAATTCAAGATGGCTGCCAGCTGCCATTTTGTACCGACGATGCAGAAATCTGTTTTTTGTACAGAACTTCCATATGAAAGCTCTGATTTGAATAATTTTTTGTATGAATGTTTAGTACCATGGGATACATCACATATAGTACAGGTTTTTTTCTCGTGCGTAAATTGTGCAAATTAGACTAATTTTGATGTTTTTTTATGTTACTTTCAGCACTGTAAGTGCAAATGCCAATATGGCTCGGGCTAGAGGCCTTATTTATGAACCGATCTTTACGAAACTTCTTGGGTACCTTTAGTATCACCGTGGGACGAGAACGAGTGTTTTTGGGTCCGGTCCGAAATTCAAGATGGCCGATGGCAGCCATTTTGTACAAAATTAGGTGCGATCAGATTTTTGCACAGAACTTCCATATGAAAGCGCTGATTTGAATAATTTTTTGTGTGAATGTTTAGTACCATGGGATACATCACATATAATACAGGTTTTTTTCTCGTGCAGAAATTATGCAAATTAGTTGAACTTTGATTTTTTCAATGCGACTTACACACAGTAAGTACACATGTCAATACGGCTCAGACCAGAGTCTGAATTTATGAACTGATCTTCACGAAATGTCTTGGGTACCTTTGTCATCAACTTGGGACGAGAACGAGTGTTTCTGGTGCGGTCTAAAATTCAAGATGGCTGCCAGTGGCCATTTTGTACCGAAATTAGGTCTAATCAGTTTTTTGTACACAACTTCTATACAGCTCAGACTAGAGGCCATATTTATGAGCCAATTTTTATGAAACTTCTTGGGTACCTTTAGTATCACCGTGGGATGAGAGCGAGTGTTTTTGGGTGTGGTCCGAAATTCAAGATCGCCACCAGCAGCCATTTTGTACCAAAATTAGTGCAATCAGTCTTTTGTACAGAACTTATGTATGAAAGTTCTGATTTGAATAAATTTTTGTATGAATGTTTAGTAACATGGAATACATCACATATTGTAAGGGTTTTTTTTTCGTGCAGAAATTATGCAAATTAGATGAACTTTGATTTATTCAGTGCTACTTACACAATGTAAGCACACATGTCAATACGGCTCAGGGCAGAGGCTGTATTTATGAACTGATCTTCACAATACTTCTTAGGTACCTTTGTTATCACCTTGGGACGAGAATGAGTGTTTCTGGGTACGGTCCAAAATTCAAGATGGCTGCCAGTGGCCATTTAGCATCTGCATGTCACCCACTTTTACAATACTTTACCTATACATTTGTTACAGGCAACGGTCAGTATTTATGTACAGACCGTTACAATACTTTATATGTACCTTTGTTATCAGGTCATTACCTGGATGTTTGTCATTGCTGTGTCATATACTATACATGTACATGTCTTTGTCTTGACAAGTTGAGCTACAGTGTCATTGACACTTTCATTTGTCCTGCAAACAATAAACTAGTGGAAATTGTTGTCCTTCAATAAATGCGTGCAATGTGAATACTTGACAAAAAATACCTGGGCAGGCATAAAACGTTCTGTCCACATATAAAGTGTCTGCTAAGCATAGCTCAGAAAATGCATCTACAGCTCCAAATATTAGTATGTTTTTATCCGCACTACTTGTCAAGGGAAAGTTCTCACCTTCTACTGTTGTCAGCCATTCACCCTCCAAACAAATATCTGATCTTTCTTTTGGCTATGTTGGATACTTTTTATGTCTCTGTCTGTACAAACTGCTTCTAACAAAATCAAATGTTGGTAACACGGTGTCAATTTCATGTAACCGGGCATTTTGAGAGTTAATGACATCTTCCACAACTTTATCATATATTTTCGGAATAGGTTGTGTCTCAGTTAAAACTCTTTTTCACATCTCACTCACTGCAGAGTCTTTTAAAATCTTTCCAACATCTGGACTGTGATTGTGATAACCTGTCATTGATGTAAGGTTACCATCACTTGTTGTAGCTTTTGCAACACATTTCAGGCCTCTTACTTTTTTCACATCTCCAGTATATTTTATCGTGAACTTGACGAATTTGCAAATATTTAAAATGGTCAACAACAAGAGCTTGTTTACCTCTAGACGTTAGGATATAGTTAACCTCCTTCTCCATGATGTACCTAAGACTGATATTTGTCCCGAATGGAATGGTTTAACGCGCCGAAGGTGCACATGGACGGTGTGCGCATTGACTGTAAATGACTAATTTCCACATGTCTACTCGTGTTGAAGGAGGAACAGGTTCAGGTACTCGGCAGGTGTCACCGGTTGCGGTGTGAAGGTCTCTTTGACTGATGTCGGTTGTACCCTTGGGTGAGGACCAGTGTGAGAGGTTGGGTCCTCTCACAAAGGTACTATCTCTCCCCGAGGGTGCAGTCGATCTGGATTTTCGGGCAAGTATAGTCTGCCACTTCGGAGATGATTTTAAGTGATGGCCATCACTGGCAAGTATAATCTGCCTCAGGCTGTCTCTGTTTGAAGGAAACAACAACGACCCCTTTCGGGGACCACCAAGAAGAAGACCCGAACTTCCCTGGTTCGGGGGCAGGCCTGCATTGTAATCCTATTGGGTTGGGACAAAAAGATGTGCATTGCTCTTACAAAAAGGAGCAGGGGCGGGACGCAGGACCAATGCTCGCCTCCCTTAAAGTGGTCGACCACTTTTAGGGAGGGAGTGGAGGATGTTCAGGAACCGTGAGGGTGATTATTTCCATAATGGTTAGACAGTCTGTAGCGGTTTTTGGGGTGCTGGTCAAAAAGCATCTTCTGTTTACCTGCTTAAAAGAAGAAGGTAGAATTAGTTTTCATTAGAATATGTAAACTGTAAAGATAAAAGTAGCACATTTTGTTCAGTTTTAAGGTTTAATCTTAAGCTGAGTCGGTGAAGGCAGCCCTTTCTGGTAGAAGGCCACAGTTAAGCTGTTTTTCTGTCTGTTTATTCACCTTCTCGTTCCCTATTTATTATTTAGTTTTTATAACAGTATTTAATCCCGATGTAATTTTTAGTTGAGTCGGTGAAGGCAGCCCTTTCTGGTAGAAGGCCACAGTTAAGCTGTTTTTCTGCCTGTTTATTCACCTTCTCGTTCCCTATTTATTATTTAGTTTTTATAACAGTATTTAATCCTGATGTAATTTTGCTTGAGTCGGTGAAGGCAGCCCTTTCTGGTAGAAGGCCACAGTTAAGCTGTTTTTCTGCTTGTTAGTTCACCTTCTCGTTCCCTAGCTTTTTACGAGCGGTCTTAGTTTTGGTTGCAATTTTTGTGCTTTTGTCGGCTTTCGCAAATTGCTCCAAGTTCGGAGATTAGTTTGCTGTCGGCTAACCGGTCATGATTTTTCGTGGCCAGGGTGGCTAGGCGGTCTTTAATGGTGGGGATATCGGCCCTGTCGTGGAGTGTTTTGATGGGTGTGTCCCATGGGGCGCGGAGGGCAACTCTAAGTGCGTGATTTTGGACCTTCTGGAGTTTTCCCATATTAGTTTGATTGAGGTCAGTTAGTATGATTGCACCGTATTCGAGTACTGGGCGCACAAAGGCTTTGTATAATCTGAGTAGGGTGGACTGGTTGGCTCCCCATGAAGTTCCCTTAAGCATTTTCAGTAAGTTAATGCATTTATTTGAAGAGAAACTAAAGAAATATATAGATTTAGATTTCTTTTGAAGTATGTCATCAAAGAATTTCAAAGATTCTTTAAAAAATAACTAAAAAAAACTTTCTATTCTACCCACTCTGACAGCTTTTCTACATAGCTTGGGTTTCTAAATCCATATAAACTGAAGAAGATATTCTTGTTAAAACAGCCAAACCTCTCTGTATACAGTAGACTATTGTTATAGAAACACTGACAGTAATGATCATTAAGGCAGAAAAGAGCCAAACCTCTCAGTATACAGTAGACCATTGTTATAAAAACATTGACAGTAATGTCATTATCTGACTTCAGAGCGTGAACAACACCTAGATAGCCATGGAACTACCAGATAGACTAGTGAAAGCCATTTCAGCTCAGGGCGTCTCATGCCCTGTCTCCTGGACTATCCAGGAAATAGGCTTAAGCGTCCACCTGAAAGTGGAGTTTGAAATTGAGAAGCCCACAACAACACCAACCCCTTCGGGCAGAGGTAGTACCTTTGGAGAGAGGACCCCCCTCTCCCACTGGTCCTCACCTGAAGGGGCACGGAGGCCCTGAAAAGAGACAGATCAAGAAAAAGAAGAAGAGCCCATCGACCAAGCACAGGGACGCCCGGCGCTTGGAGGCCTTCCGGAATAGGAAGAAAGAGTTGAGTGAGGGGGTGGAGGCTCTGGACACAGCCGCCAGTTCCCCTCCCAGTCACACTGGTACACCCAATCAACTGCCGGCTCCTGAGCCGGTACAGTTGGATGAGGAACGTCCAGTGGAGACTGAGGCGGAACTGGAAGTTGCTTTTTCACCACCTCCCACCCCTCACTCCCCTCTTCCTTCACTACCGTATAGCCCGGGTGTGGGAAGTACAACTGAACAGCCACCTCAAATCTCAGCCACCGTAGACTTTGAAACTGTACAGAGGACCATAGCAAATGCCAACAGAATAATAGCAGAGTGTCAAGAATACCGGAAAAATTCCAAGGCAATACCCAAGATTACAGCAGCATCACAATCAACCAACATCACAAATCAACCAACATCGTCATCGCAATCCACATCTCCAAGCCAACCACCTCCCAAGAAAAAGAGCCGCAAGAAGCACAAGCGGGGATAAACCTTCTCCCTCCTTCCTTTTCCTCCTCTGCCATGCTTCAACATCACCAAAATTATACAGTCAAGAAGGGTTGAAAGGGGCTTGTCCCCCAAATCGTCCCTGCGCGCCTTCGGCGTGTCAAACCATTTCGTTCGTTTGTCATTATAGCTGAAAGCAGGACAACTTCTCAGTATACAGTGGAATATTGTTATAAAACACTTACGGTAATGGTAATTAAGGCAGTCTTGACAACTAATCTTCAATACAAGCTGGAAATATCACAAGCAAAAGTGAAAAAAAGTAAAAAAAAGTTAAAACATCCATCACAGAAATACATTGCAAATACTTATAAAATTTTTAAAAAGTTGTTGACCAACTGGGATTTGACCGACTGGTATTTGACCAATTGAGATTTGATCAACTGGGATTTGACTAAATGAGATTTGACCAAATGAGAAGGAACCCTGTGGCTTACTTGGTTTATAAGGACGGCCTTGACACTTAAACTGTTAAGAAGGCTTTGACTAAAAGTTTAATAGTAATTGAGTATTTAATGCTTGTGATTGAAGGACCGTGCCCACTGTCACATTGCATGCCTTGTACAGGTTGTAAATTAGATTCTTAGACAATAAAACCTTGCATCAAAACTCTGAATCAATGATATGAAAACAATGTTCTCTTGCACACTGCATGCATTCATAAACCATGCTTTACCTGATAATTGATAACAAGCCAAATACAATCTATATGGTTATACATTTATATTGTAACATAGAAGCATTTGTGGTGATAGGAAATGGAGAAAGGTAACCTTTGTTGAAGCAAGTGGCAAGGTGCTGGCGTATTTTTTTAGTACAAAATTGTCGTCCCACAATGTCACCATTTAAAATATGAAAGGCATGAGCAACTGCAAGTAGTCCACAGTCTGGTGTCTTTATGGTGTCAGTTACACTCCTATTTGCCCATGGTATATATTTCGAGGATGTAGTTTTGGAAGATGTAATATGTTTTTCAGTGAGTGATCTGATAATCGTGTAGAACTTGTCCCATGCTTCTGATGTGTCAGTGATGTCAATAAAGTTCCAATCTGTTTCTTGGATTTCTTATCCGATAGCTCTATAATTTCCTTTCTTTAACATTGGTCTACTTTTCATTGGCTGCTGTATTTTCTTAAATGCATCTCCACGCAACGATTTGTGAAGTACAGTTAAAACTAGAAGTCCTGTCCTGAAATGCACACAAATAACACGTCGATTTGTGTGTTAATCTACGCGTTATGACGACGGTGCGGCTATCAAATTCTGCACATACGGCCTGTGCACAAGCAAAGTTTCAGCCAATGGACCTCCGGGTAACCCGGAGGTCCATTGGCAGGAACATTGCTTGTGTTTGCTATGGGTAAGAAGGAGAACCTGCCATGCTTTGAGTGCCATTCGATATGGCAATTGCGCGCAATTCCTACGCGCAATTAAGCAATTAGGTTATGAGCCCTCGTTGGAACGAGCTCAACGAGCTCGTTCCAACGAGGGGTCATAACTTATGTTTTTGAGACAAAAATGAAAAAAATAATGAAAATTAATTGGTGATTTTTGAGAATCGTGCTGGCCGGTTTTAGCCGTTACGTTAGGGAAAGGGTTAAAAGCTGCAGGTAATCCCCCCCCCCCCCAACCCATTGCACACACATGGTGTACCTGTAGAAAAGAAGTTTACAAAATGTGCTGCCATTTATTCTTCCAAGTTGAAAGAAAATATATGAAAGAAAGAAGTAGGAATTCAAATGTTCAGTAATGTAATATTTTTTCAACTTATTCAGATACACATGTAAAGAACAGGTATTAAAATGTCAACCTGAGATTCATCGATTCCATAAAAATGAATGTAGCAGCTCACAAAAACAAGTATCAGGATTTCAGACGTCAATGGAACTGAAAAATCGTTTCCGTGGTTTAATAGACACGGAACCTGCCGGTAACGAAATTTAGGTACCGTCTGTGAGCATTTATGGGAACCTTTTTGAAGTTTTTCCGAATCGAGGGAATTTTATATCATTCGTAGCTTTTTAGATTTCAGACACGTTTCCCTCCTAGATAAAACTGCCTGCATACATTGATATACTTGTAAGTTATATGTGAAATGATATTGGGACGTTTCGCCCCCGAGACATTTTGGCCTCCTATATTAACAGTCCGGAGTGAAGGGAATTACCCCCGGCACGATAGATACCAAACAGAGGTTATTGGGATGTTGATTTTTTAATATATATTTATTGTTTTAGATATTATAACGCCAGTAAACCTGTGCATGATACCGTTGTTCAAAAAACTGCTTTTCAGCTTTCAACATATATTGAACACAGGCGCTTGTTATTTTATCATACTTAAAACAATTCTCAGACACACAATGAAATTACTCGTGATAATGTTACTGACGAAAAAAATGTCAAGATGTTTATAGAATGAGCCAATCACATTCACTTCAGCAAAAGGGTCCCGCACTTTACTCATTCCGAGAATGTTATTGGTTGAAATGTCTAACGTGTGCAAATGGTACACACGTGTTTTTCCCACTTCAACTTGTTTCTGTATTCGATGTAAACAGCATTTCGTTTCTATCATAGTGATGATTGTTCACCAACGAGCAGCTCTTATGAGCATTTCTTTCAACAACAAATGTTTCAATGTCTTTAGTGACAGATTGAGTGGGTAACGATATTTCGGTTCCGTCATTTTGTGACCACGGTACCGACACGCTACCAGTAACGATAGTAAATCAATAAAATCGTAAAACAAAACTTGTTTACTACTCTATCCCAGACTTGTCATTTTGAGGCATGCCATTGCCCCGGGCCGCAGTCTCCCATCAGAATTCAAAATTCCGTGGACGGCAACCTTCTGCCTAACCCTGATTTCTGCAGCCCATTAATTGAGTCGTAGGCACCCCAAAATCGGCCGCCTCAAATGGCAATTTTCGCAGATTGAAGGAGGTACATGTAACAAAAGCACAAAAAGTTTGGGAAGTTTGTACTGTGTCGTCAACGCAGTCACCCAGAGACAGTAAGTAACTTTCCAAGTATACATTACGTGATGATGTAAATCATAATTACACAAACCATGTACAGTACGTGGAGAGTGTATTATCACTAAATCATCCGCACAGTGGAGATTCCACCCAAGCAATAATTGCAAATTTGTTGCAAAGCATAACAAGCACAGGCAAAGTTTCATCCAATGGACCTCCAGGTTAAACCCGGAGGTCCATTGGCTGAAACATTGCTTGTATTTTTTGTCCATATGTATAAAATTTGAAAGTTATAGTTTGGGTGATAACTTCACTCCGTGAGTGATTTAGTTACAATCCACTCTTCATGTGCTGTACATGTACCTTAAAGTGATTTTAGTTGTCTACCCAGCAGGCTGAAACAAAATGGACCCCGCAAATCATAAATGACCCTCCTGGGGTCATTTTAGGTGGCCCTCCTGTGGTGATTTGAGGTGAACCATAATGGCCCTCCTGCAATTTTCAAAATGACAAGCCTGCTATCCAAGCAATGCTTCACTTCATAACATGCTATTAATTAAAAATAGAATATGTTTTCATTTTTGGAATTCACTTTAAAAGCATTTCCTCAATCCTGTATAAGTATATCCATTAGTTCCTGAAATCCTGCACTCAGGTAACATCATGTAAACAACTAACCCTGTGTATTTTTACAGCCTTGGTCAGTGTCTAGTTTCATGTAGTGTGTGATATGACCGTTACCAAATTTTTATAACCAGAAAATGTGACTAACCCTGTGCAGTGCACAGGGTTAGTTATACTTTCTGGTTCTAAAAACAATTCATTTTTAACTGAGTAACTAATCCTGTGTTATTAGCATAGTCTAAATCTCATCTAAATCAATACTTTACCAAACATAATGGACAAAACCAGAAGTACTATATAAAGTTAGCTTAAGACACCGCATTTGGTTTTTTTAGTGAATTCCAACAATGAAAGCATATTCCATTTTCAATTAATAGCTTGTTTTCATGGGGTTCCCAGAGGGGATATATTTCTGAACAACTCTGTTTAGATTGTGTAGATTTATTGGGTAAAGTGTTTGCTAATGGGTGTTTTTCATTGCAGGTGAATGAGGAAATACTTAAAATTATAAAAAAAACAAGCTTCATACATCAGATTGCTATTCTCAATAATAGCACTTGGAATGGGAAATGATCTCCAATATGTGAGGAGGGTCATACATGCTGGTCTACCATCAACATTTGAAGGTACATAATTTTTTTTTAATATTTGGGATATCACAGGGTATATAAGCGGACAGTCGGCTGAAACGGAAATTATGAGCTGTCCGGCAAGACTCACCTAGCAGAAACATCAAAAATTGACAAATTACACGCGGATCTCCAGTCATTTGTGTGAGATTATGTCCATTCAGCGGATGTACCTAGAAAAAACAACCTACACAGAGTAAGTAGAATAGTTAACTATTATTTCTAGAACAAACTGAGGTTCGATTCTGTATGGATTTATCCCTAAACATAGAGTTTGTTCACTTGACTCACAACAATATTTGTATTTTTTGCAAACGAGAATGTGATAAATGATACCAAAACACAAGACCAGTGGCACTTTAAATACATTTGACTCTCAAAATGCTCAAAAGAATCACTTTCCACTTCATTTGGTCCTTCATACAGAAAATCTGTAACACATGAATCGTAAACCAGGCTAATATCTTGGGCCATGTAGTCTTCCTGACTGTATGACTAACTACGAAGTACCTGTCCAACTAACTGAGATGTACACTTTATTTTTTATTTAATGCCTAACTGTACCAATATCAATGTAAGAATCCCGGTAAATGTGGCAGTGTTTTTCTGCGTTGTGGATTAGTCATGCCCCACTGGTAGAAAATTAAGTTAACTTTATAAACACCAGTAATACATATCTCATCAACAGTTTCACTGGAATCTTCGAAACTTTGGTAGTTCCTATTTGACAATGTGAACTAGTTTTGCCATACCGAAACACACATGTGTAACATTTGATATTCAATCAACATATCAACATCCCCGGGAAACACACGACTTATATTTCGATGAAAAGTTTGATTTTAATCACGTGTTTTGTAGCAGAATTCTCATTTGGATTCTCACTAAGGTGAATGAAATATAAACCATGGGTTTACAAACACAGTGTTAATAAAAGCTGATTTGTGTCTGAGCACTAGTTATTTGGGTTCTTCTCTTTTATTGGATAAAATGTAGGTGTGTTGTAGTAACCAATGGTTCATTGAGAATGAGAGGTGAAGATATTGGAGATATGCAGAGATAAAGAGAAACAGAGAGATAGGGGTGGCAGAGAGAGAGGGAGAGAGACTTGGAGAACTGTGAACTTTTGGTCAATTTATCTTGAATGGATTTACGGGAGTTGTGATCAAATACAGTCAGAAGTGTATGTGGGTGCAAAAGACACTTGTTAAAATAAGCCCACTGGGCCGCATCACCCCTCCCCACTCCGGGTCGGGAAGGGGTAGTAAATGGGTCATTGTGTGATTGTGTGATTTTAATTTTGCTTTAAAATTATTTTTCAAGGTCTTAGACAAATTATGTGCCAAGCATATTCTTGTCCTATTGACCCCATTGGGTTTTGGGTGCAGAATGAAGTGGGGTGGGGCGGGGGTCATTTTTAGCTCATCTTGACAAAGTCAAGCTGAGCTAATCTCATCGCTTCCCGTCCGTCGTCCGTCGTCCGTTGTACGTCAACACCATGTTTTGGTCTTCTCCTCCAAAGCCACTGGGCCAATTCAAGTGAAAGTTTGTGTGAGTGATGGTCCCAAAGGGGCATTTCATTTTTGTTCAACTCAGCATGCCCAGCCCCATAGGGAGGGAGTGGGGGAAAATGCACCCAAATATTTTAAAAATCTTCTTCTCAAGAACCAGTGTGTACAATGACTTGATATTTGCTATGGAGCTTCCATATGAGGTGTAGAATCAAGTTTGTTCAAACGAAGTTCGTGAAGTAATATTTGGCTTTGTAACAGGAGGGGTAATATTTTTGGCCCCGCCCAAAATTTCTATTTTCTGAACCGATGGTCCGGTATGAACCAAATTTGGTTTGTGGTATTATTGGGTCATAAGTACATCACCCATGCAAAAAAAAAATTCTCGCATCCCCATGGGAACCCTGGGAGCTAAAAATAGAAATATTTTCAAACGCCCATATTTCCCAAACCCCACGGAACAGAGAGCTTTTATTTGGTATGAAGTATCCTTATGACCAGTAGAATTGAATGGTAAAAAAAAATTGCCATCGGTTATGTTAGGGTGTTCTGTAATGGGCATCGAAAAAATGCTGAGTCAGCATATTTGCAAAAATTTTTAAAAATCTTTTCTCCAGAACCAATCATCAGAATCTTTTGATATTTGGTATACAGCATTCATAGGGGGGGTCAGATAAAAGTTTGTTGAAATAAAGCTCATTGGTTCATATTTGGGCTCTCTACAGGAGCCCGAAGTTTTAACATAGGGTAATATGCGGAATATTCTTTAAAAATCTTATTCTTCAGAACCACCAGTCAGAATCTTTTAATATTTGGTATACATCATTGTTATGAGGGTCAGATTCTAGATTGTTCAAACCAAGTCCCTAGGTTAATATTTGGGCTTCCTACGGAAGCCCAAATTTTATCTTTGTTCAATATGGTGGGTAATTTAAAAAAATCTTCTTCTTCAGATCCATCAGTCAGAATGCTTTGATATTTGGTATGCAACATCTCTATGGGGGTCAGATTCAAGTTTGTTCAAATCAGATTCCTAGGTATATATTTGGGCTCACTATGGTAGCCCAAATTTTTACTTAGTGCAATATGAGAAAATTTCTTTAAAAATCTTCTTCTTCAGATCCACCAGTCGGAATACTTTTATATTTGGTATACAACATCTCTAGGGGGGTCAGATTCCAGGTTGTTCAATTCAAGTGCCTAGGTTAATATTTGGGCTCCATATGGGAACATGAAATTTAACTTAGTACAATATGAGGGAATTTCTTCAAAAATCTTCTTCTTCAGATTCACTTGTCAGAATGCTTTCACATTTGGTATACAACATCTCTAGGGGGGTCAGATTCAAGTTTGTTCAAATCGGATCCATAGGTCAATATTTGGGCTCGCTATGGTAGCCCAAATTTGAACTTAGTGCAATTCAGAGAAATTTCTTTACAATTTCTCTTCTTCAGATCCAACAGTCAGAATGCTTTCATATTCGGTACACAACATCTCTAGGGAAGTCAGATTTAACTGTGTTCAAAGCAAGAGCCTGGGTTAATATTTGGGCTCTCTATGGGAGCCGGAATTGGCCATTTTGCTGAAGAATTAAAAATTTTGTATTCAGTACCTTCTAGAGGTACTAAGATTAATCCACATAGGTTGTATCAAGGGGCTTCATAGGGGAGCTCTACATTTTACTTATGATCAACTGAAGAAAAGGCATGATGCCCAGATTATTTTTGTCACTCCTGAGGGACTCAAGGATTGACAGTGTAGCCTATGGAGATGGCTTGCTTAATGTAGACTCATTCTTGGACTCTGTTTAAATTGTGTTCTGTACAAGATGAGCGCTTCAGGCCCCGTGGGGCCTCTTGTTCAGAACTTGTGAGGTATATATTGTTCAAAGTTTTGTTAAAGTGAACCTGAGACTTGTATTTTAAAGGCTGTGTTTTTGTGAATTAGCAAGTTTGAGGCATAGAGAATATGTATTATTGAAGGTCAATGACACTGCAGCTCAATTAGATCGAATTAAATAGAAACCTCTAGCAACGCCAAGTCATTTAATCAAGTTTCTTCAGAAAAGAAACCCGAAAAAAGATCATGTGAGGGATGTGACCTGTAGAGTATACTAATGCAATTGTTGGCAATTTAGATGTTAAATTCAAGATGGCCGAAGGCGGGCATGTTTTTGAACGAAATTCAGAAAAATAGCTCCCATGTAGGCATCACACCAAAACAACATATGAAATGTGAAATAAATTGGGTGAGTTACGTGGCCTGTGAGGTGTGCTAATGGAATTGTTGACAATTTATATGTCAAATCCAAGATGACTAAAGAAATTTCCTTATATTGCACAAGTTGAAATTGGGCTCCTACAGGGAGCCCAAATATTAACCCAGTGACTTGATTTGAACAAACTTGAATCTGAACCCTCCTCCTCTAGAGATGTTAGGTTCTGCATTAAAGTTTCACACTATTGCACAGAGATGAAATTCTAAACATAGGGCATATGTTGAAACTAATGCCATGTAAATTGAAAATATATTTTTAGTATCAGATATATGATTACATTAGGTTGTTTGTTGGACAAGGATCAAGTGAGAGATGCGACCTACAGGGTGTACCAATGGTACCGTTGTCAGTTTATGTGTTAAATTCAAGATGGAATATAAATTTGAATTCCATTAGTACACCCTAGAGGTCGCATCCCTTACCTGACCTTGACAAAAGAGTTTGAAGATTTGGTCTTTAAGTTGCAGTCTGATGCATAGGTGTAAATTACCAGGTCAATTATGGGAAACAGTGGCTTTGAAATATCGGCTATTTTTTTAAATATTATTTTTACACTTGTTTATTACCAAGCATGTAACTAAAAATGAGAAGGAAACATGGAATTATTTTTTTTCTCATTTTAGAAGCAGTGGGTTATATGCTCCAGGGTTAGTTGAGGGGAGATAGTGGGAAAATTCTACTTTCGAGGATGATGGTTGGCTGACTGGTATGGCATTGTTGCATGCAATTTTGCAGGTTGAAGTCTTGTCTTTCACCCATATTCAGATTATTTACTTTTGCTTAGTTAGATAGTGATATGTTTTAGTGGTTTGGAGAAATGTTATGGGTTATATAACTAAGATACAGAATATTTGTATTTTTATAGAGTGTATGGCATGGCATTTTTGGTAATGCATGGAAAACTGTGGAGCAGAACCTTATATACCAAATATCAAAAGATTCTAACTCGTGGATCTGAAGAAGAAGAATATTAAAGATTAACCCCCATATTGCACTAAATTAAAGTTCGGGCACCCATAGGAAGCTAAAATATTAACTGAGGGACCTGATTTGAACCAACTTGAATCTGACATCTGTAATACACCAAATATTAAAAGAATTTGACTAGTGGTTATGGCGAAGAAGATGATTTTTTAAGCTCTACTGCTCTAAATTATGATTTGGGCTCCTGTATTGAGCCCAAATTTGAACCGAGGGGGCTTAATTTGAACACAATTGTATATGACCACCACCCCCTCCCCCCACCCCCCCCCTGGCTGCTGTAGACCAAGATTATGATCAGTGGTTCTGGAGAAGAATATTTTTTAAATATGCTGCGTCGGCATTTTTCGATAATTCCCCCCACACCCGTCCCACTCGCCATACTGAACACCCAGACACAAGCAAAGGATTTTTTTTCTATTCCTTTCTACTGGTCCTAAGGATGCTTCATACTAAATAATAGTTCTCTGTTTGGTGTAGTTCAGGAAATATGGGCATTGGAAATATTTCTATTTTAGCTTCTGAGGTTCCCACGGGAAAGTTTTTGCGTGAATTAAGTACTTTATGACTCAATAATATCACATACTAAATTTGATTAAAATCAGACCATGGGCTCAGAAAATAGAAATTTGGGGCAGGCCGAAAAATCTTGCCCCTCCCATTACAAAAGCAAATATTGCTCCACAAAAGTCAAAAGAAAGCTCCATACCAAATATCAAGTCACTGTACCAATGTACCCACTGGTTCATGAGAGAAGTTTTTTTTTAAATTTTGTAGTATTTTCTCCCACCCCTCCCTATGGAGCGTGGCAAATTTATGTAAAAAAAACCCCATGGATTGACAAATAAGGAACATGCATATCAAATTTGGTTTAATTTGGCCCCTTGATTTGTGAGGAAAAGTCGATAATGTAAAGTTCACTCCGGACGGATGATGGACAGAAAGTGATCACTTAAGCTCCCCCTGACTTTCAGTCAGGTCAGCAAAAAGGCGGCACCAGGTTGAGTTATTTTGTGCGATATGGTGGGACATGTACACGGAGTTTGGTCAATAGGTGAGTTTGTAGAAGAGTTAATTGAGTGGGGTGAAGGAAGGCATATATCACATGGCCATTTACAGGTAGCATTTCCATTTTGATTCAGTTTAAAACCTTGCACCCGTTTTTGTCTGGACAGCTAGAGCAGAAATGTCAAATGCTGGACAGCTTGTACTCACAGCTGGACAACTCGCATCCATTTCTCTTTGAATGGGTTTGAGTTATCAAAACGTGGGTGCGAGTAATCCAAACATGGGTACGAGTTATCCAGATGAAAAATGGGTAGGAGCTGTCCAATTGGGGGTACAAGTAGTCTGGTACAACTCATCTCGTAAGTAGGAAGACTATTTACGAGGGACAGTAAGGCGTTCATGTATATTATTCCAAGACATCTTTTCAATTCTGTTATGACAGTTTGCAGTTTGTCGGACAGTGTTAGCGCAGTTGGTCATACACTTAGAATGTCTGTTTTGTCTGTTTTTCTAATTAGTCGGACAGTCAGGGAGACAACAGTGGCCCCAGTTATGAGCCCGGTTTACGATTCAAGTGTTACAGATTTTCTGTATGAAGGACCCAACGAAGTGGAATGAGACTCTTTTAAGCATTTTGAGAGTAAAATCTATTTAAAACATCACTGGTATTGTATTTCGATACCATTTATCATATTCTGCTTCGCAAAAATTCCAAATATTGTTGTGAGTCAAGTGAAGATATTCTATATTTAGAGACAAATCCACACAGAATCTGACCTCAGTTTGTTCTAGAAATAACAGTTAACTATTCTACTCACTGTGTGTTGGCTGGTTTTTTTAGGTACATCCACTGAATGGACACAATCTTCCAAAAATGACCGGTAACCTGTGTGTAATTTTTCAATTTTCGATGTTTCAGTTAGGTGAGTCTTGCCAGACAGCTCACAATTTCTGTTTCAGCCGACTGTCTGCTTATATCCTGTGGATATGTCATGAAAATACAGGTCAGTAAAATTAAAAATTATGGCTTTCTGAGAAAGGGTTATGGTACCTTAACCCTCAACCCAATGTAATGGCCCAAAATGGCTTATGACCTTGAAGCTCATTCCAAGGAAGGCTCATAAGCAATGTTTTTGAGACAGACAAATGAATTTTAGCCACCAGTCAGAACATTTTGATATTTAGTAATCAGCATCCTTAGGAGGTTCAGATTCAAATTTGTTCGAATCAAGTCCCTGGGTCCATATTTGGGCTTCTTATGTGAACCCAGATTTTAATTTAGTTGCACTAAAAGGTGTGTTCATTAAAAATTTTCATCACATCCACCAGTCAGAATCTTCTGATATTTGGTATACTGCATGCTTATGAGGGTCAGATTCTGTTCTGTTCAAATTGCATCCCTGGGTCCATATTTAGGCATCTTATGCGAACTTGAGTTTTATGTTATTCAGATTCACGTGCCAGAATCTTTGGATATTTGATATTCATCATTCTTTGGGATCACATTTAGGTTTTTTTCAAATCGAATCCCTGGGTTCATATTTGTCTCCGAAGAAAAAAATTTTGTGGGTACTATTAACATAACTGGTGTCCATCCATGTGTGTGGCCATCTGGGCGTGTGGTTAGGCATCCATTCCACATTGGTTTCCTGATGATAACTTTAGTTATAGAAGGCCAAATCAAATGAAATGTGGTATGTATGTGTATCAACATAAAATTCAGGTCATGTTCGAATCGGGGTGTGGTCCGACATTTTTGGCCATTTAGTCCCCCTTTTAGACCTCGAAAATTCCTTTTTTGTCTTTTTTTTTGTTGGTTTCCCAGTTATAACTTAATTGTTGTTGACTGAATCAAATAAAATTTGGTATGTAGATGTCCAGACATAAAATACTGGTCAAGTTCAAATCAAGGTTTGATGCGACATTTTTGCAAGAGTTATGTCCCTTTTTCAAATGAATTATTTTTTTTTTCAAATACCTCAAATTGCAAACTTCATTTTTTTTTTTTTTTTTTTTTTTTTTTTGGGGGGGGGGTCATGTGGCTGGGCAGCCTTTTTATTGTGCCTCCTATGGGAACCCAAATTTCAACTTACTGCAATAGGTAAATTTTTTGTAAAAATCTGTAGATCCATCAGTCATATTCTTTTTGATATTTGGTATACAACATCGTTAGGGGGTTCAAATTCAAATTACTTCAAATCAGATCCTTGGAGTAATACATGTATTTAGGTTTCCTATGGAAGCCTGAATCTTGACTTAATGTAATATGAAGAGTCTTCCATTTCACCAGTCATAATATTCTCACACTACAGCATACTTATGGATGGCAGATTAAAGTTTGTTTAAATCAGATCCCCGTGTTAATATTTGGAGCATTTTGTAGAAGCCCAAATCTTAACTTAGTGCAATATGAGCAATGTCCTTTAAACATCAACTTTTTCCCATCCACATTTCAGAATCAGTCAGTATTTGGTATACAGAGTCCTGGTGGTGCATGGGCATGTTCAGATTTGTTGAGATTAGATATCTGGGTCCATACTTGGTCTTCCTTTGTTAAGCACAAATTTAAAGTTAGTGCAGTATGAGGAGAGGAATGTGCTTTAAAAATCTTCCTATTCACATCCACCAGTTATTGGTTTTCAGCATCTTTCTTTTCTTTTTTTCTGGGGGGTGGGGGGGTGGGGGGGCTGATTCAAGGTTGTTCAAATAAAGTAACTGGGTTCATGTTTGGGGTCTGCAGTATTAATTAGCCATAGATACTGGATATGACCTTAAATCCCTTTTTATCAACTTTTTCAGGTGAGCAATTAAGGTCCTTTGGGACCTCTGGTTATTTTACGTGAGTGAAACTCAAAAGTAAGGTTTATCGATCACTTTCATTCCTTGTCATACAATATTGATCCACCAGGCAGAACTTTTTGATATCTGGTATGCACGTATAGCATTATTATGACTCCTAGATTAAAAGTTGTGTAAGGTGGTCTGCCCATCTGTTTTTTAGGGGGGAGGGGTTTGTGGTGGTGATGGAGGGAGGGGGGCGGGGTGGGTGGTGTCACACAAGCAGTGTTTAAAAATTCAGGTTGAAACCATTGGAGAATTTGCTTCTCATTTGTGCAAATTAATTCAGCCCATGCGTGATGCGACTGATTGTGTGCACATTTAGTCAGATGCTGTGCTTAGATTCACAAGGAATGTAAAAATGAATACACACCAACCCTTCTGAATCGCACATCTGTACTCTGGTGTGATGGATGATCATTTTGTCAACAAATATCATCATTCATGGCTCTTGAATCATAGAAACTTGGATAAAGTGACGAAAGTTGAACTGCTGAAACCCCCTTGTAATTGCCTTACTCTAAAGCGCAGGATCCACTGTATCAAGCTTCCATGTTCTGTTTGAAATGCAGTTATTTTGTCTTCAAGGATCTGCCTTGTTAAAATTTATGGGTGATGAGTGGTCATAGGCAATCCAGGGATCAAAATACTTTTTTAGTTGAGTTGTGACGAAGTCAAACGCGACTTATACTATGGTGAATGGCAGGCGGGCAGTTGGGCGGGCATTCATGAGTGTGCGAACAGTTGGTTTCCAGACAATAACTTGATAATAGTGCGACCCACGTTCATGAAACTTCATAGGTAGGTTGGCAGCTGTGAGAGGAAGAACCCTATTTATTTTGGACTTGCCAGGTGAAAAGTCAACGTCACAGTGGCCTTCAACATAGTAAATCCGTAAACAATTGGTTTCCCGACCATAACATGATAATGGTTTGACCCACATTCTTGAAACTTCATAGGTAGGTTGGCCTAGATGATTGCAAGACCCCTATTTATTTTGGACTCACTAGGTCAAAGGCCAAGGTCACAGTGACCTTGAACATAAGTCGTAAACAATTGGTTTCAGTTGATAATTTGACAATGGTTCCACCCACATTCATGAAACTTCATAGGTAGGTTGGCATTGGTGCAAGAAAGAGCCCTATTTATGTTGGAATCACTAGGTCAAAGGTCAAGGTTACAGTGACCCTTCACATAGTAAATTGTAAACAACTGGTTTCTTATCAACCTACCTTACAATTGTTTACTACAGGCTTGCACTACAGTGGAAGACCGTAACTCGGAAAATATACTCTCTATTGTGATCTTTCCCAAGTGATTTGGGAAAGAAAAGTGGCGCAAAAGCACCATGAAAAAATAAGCCAAAACTGGGTCGAGTGCTATCGGCACACACCTAGTAGGGGATGCTCTTCTCTTAGTACAATTCCATGACTTCTGGAACCAGTGCGCAGGCAGTCACCAATGAATCATTCTTTTTTCATCCACCCATGTGACAGGACGTCCATTTTGCATTCAGAAACGATGATAATTCAACTCGTTGATAATGGTTTCCTGTGACTTGAATTATGGATCTGAGGATCGTATAATAACAGGACTGTGTTTTATATATTCTCGTTATTATTTTCAACCACATTTTCATTGTATTTTATATATTTTCCGTGTCGCGCGCTACATTCGCGTACTGTCCGGTTTAGACATAAAATTTTTCGGTTGATAAATTTTATTATTATTATTGGAGTTAGGTGTCAGTGGGGGACTATATGGACAGGATTTCTCCTCTCTGTTGAGGGCAGAATTTCTGTTTTTGGGTCCCTGTTGGCCGTCTTTTTTCAGTTGAGTTCCCGCCGGTCCTTTTTCTGCCACCTTTCTCTCGTAGTTTGGGGTGTTCTTCTACTTTCTATATCTGTTGAGTTCACCTTTTTCTTCTACTGCTCTCATCTCTGTCCTGTCTAGTACTGTTCCTTTAGGGCAATGCTTTTTGCCCTAGCTTATGGTGCGTTCTTGTGGCTGTCCCTCCCGCACCCACGGGGAGGGGGGGGGAGGAATGCTGTTGTTTGGGACCTCCTGACACGACCATGTCTGGTGAGAGTTATGCCCCCTCCATGGGGGATGTGCAGTTTTTAACTGTGGTGTATAGTGCAGGAGCTGTTGAGTTGTCTGCTGAAGAGATGCCTGGTTCTGGGATTATGGTCCCTCTCCAGTTGACACCTGAGGCTGTCACTGGGGTTGTTACTCCTCCTTTGGAGGCCGAGCTTGGTTGCTCTCTCCCCTTTTCCACCAGTTTCAACAGCTCCCATCATATCTGCTGTCACTGCTGTTCCGTCTGCAACATCATGCGTCACCTCTTCAGCTGGCCTCGGTTTATCCCTGCAGGGGTCTGCAGCGATGTCTGGTAGTGTGGATGTGGGGTATCTTCCCTGACTTCAACTCGGCGAAGTCGGAAGTGGCTGCAGACCGAACCCTCTGCTGTGGCCTCTCTGCCATTGAGCACAGCAGTTTTATCCCTGCAGGGATCTGCAGAGATGTCTGGTAGTGTAGACGTGAGGTATCGGCCTCAGCCTTCCCTGACTTCAACTCGCCGAAGTCAGAAGAGGCTGCCGACCGAACCCTCTGCTGTGGCCTCTCAGCCATTGAGCACAGCAGTTTTATCCCTGGAGGGGTCTTCTGAGATATCTGATAGTGTGGACGTGGGATATCGGCCTCAGCCTTCCCTGACTTCAACTTCTACTTGTCATACTCAGCCCAAATATAATTTATTTACGTGTCTGCATCATTTTTTAATACAAACACAGCATCAAATTCAAGAAAAGTTGAAAAATATCCGACTTCACCACATTAAAAAACATCGATTTCAAAGATAAACAAATTGTACTACACATGCGCACAGTATCTGTGCACATGCATAGTACAATTTGTTTATCTTTGAAACATGATTATATTTGGGCTGAGTACGACAAGTAGAATGTTGATTATGTGATTTTTGTCTTCGATATGAAGCGTGAACTGAGTCGACCCAAATGCGGCCAGTTTCTTTCAGTTTTAGTCAGATGAAATTTGAACGGGTTGCTCAAAGACTGTGAGGGCCAGGAGGGCCCCGGGTCACAGTCTTACAAAGACTAAGTGTGGCAGTACTTCTGAGAACAGGTAAGTAAATAACATAATTCAACAAACTTCAGAAGCCAGTAATCCTACTCATTGTGTTTCATGCATTCCATGGCGAATCATTTGATTGACGTACAAAGTGGTAATTGCATTTCATGTATTTTATCTAGGCTACCATTTACTCCCAAAAACGCAATCGCAGACAGAAATATTAATAGCGATAAAAATGCTGCGATAAAAGATCTTGTAATGCTATTGCAATAGCGATAAATGTCACGTGACATCGCAAGCGAAGAACGTACATGCGCCTGACTGACTGTTTCAGTGGTACGGACAATGTCAAGTCATTTCCATCAAAAACTTGTAATGCTGTAATGAACAATGCATCAAATTTGCCTCAACAAACATTCCACGATGCAGGGAAATGCACAATCCACCATGCAAAACACCAAAACAAACCAGAGGCTCAAGTGAGCCTAAAATGCTCACCTGGCTCAGGTTGTCAAAAGAGATGAGTGTATCTGGGAAGGGACTTTTGAGGTGGAGACCATGAAAAGTGGAGAAAACTAAAAGATTTGGGCTTGTATTTTTGATATTTATTTCAACAAGACTAATAATGGGGATAACATACATGAGCCATGGCACTGACGGCAAATTAGTGCTACAAACTGATAGATACCTCAGTAAATTATGTTTTTCAGGACAAATGACCGAAACCGGAGTCAACTCTTTTTGTAAAAAAACGAGTTGATACTGACACCGAGCAAAAATTTACTAACCTCCCAACACTAACTGCCTGCGCACTGGTTCCGGAAGTGGTGGAATTGTACTTAGAGAAGAGCGTCCCCTACTGGGTGTGTGCCGATGGCGATCGACCCAGTTTGGGCTAATTTTTTCTTGGTGCTTTTGCACCACATTTCTTTCCCAAATCACTTGGGAAAGATCAAAATAGAGAGTATATTTTCCGAGTTAGGGTCTTCCACTGTAGTGCAAGCCTGTAGTAAACAATTGTGGTACGTATAATAAGAAAGGAAATTTACTATAAAATTTAAATTTCTGGACGATAAGTTGATAATGATTAACCCACTTTTGTGCTGTCACAACTCAGCATTCGATCAGTGATCCTATCGGCATTTTTTTTTATTTGCATAGCAATTCTTTAATGAAATACTATACATTTTTAAAAAATGTATAGCATTTTTTGAAAATTGTGTAGCATTTTTATGTTTCAAATTCAGCATACAACAATGAGAGCTTTTGTTCCATAGAAAGCATTTGACACTTAGTTACATGTATATTAGTGGTAGGCCAGCTTGAAGAAAATAAAATACAAAGAAATTTATACAGTCAGGTAATGCTGCTATTAACTTGCAGTAGCATTATTACCTGGGTCTGTAAATTTCTGTAGTACCAACTGGCACTAACAGACATGGAATCTTTAACTCTTTCACTACTGTAGCTTTCAAAGTTTCAAGTGGTTTGATCCATGTATTACCTGTACATACATACTGATTTGGTACTCTGTCATCATGTGAGTGGGCTTCTATCCCCAATTAACTTTTTTACTTGAGTGGATATTTGAGGACTTGGAGGCAAATCGGCAGTTCATGGCCCACCCGGTATTCTACCTGGTGGTCCATGAACTGCTGATTTGCCATTGAGCCATCATGTTTCTACCAGACACGCAGTTGCAAGTTAGGACTAATGCCTATTGCCAACCATGATATATGACTTGAGAATGTGCATTGCATTTCACTATGCTTATTTAATGATTGCATAGCTTTTCCTAAATTTTGCATTTCGAAATGCGATGCGATACAGCTTATTTTGATCCCTGAGGCACACTCCCATAAACTGTAATGAAGCAAAGACCCGGGAACATTTTCTGGCAATCAAAAAAATTTAGTACTCTCCCAGTTACATACACAATGGTATGAGATGAATTTATAAAAACATTCATTCACTTCACACTTCTATCACTTATTCACGTACAAACCCTTTAACACTTTACCTAACATGAAAAGCAGGCAACACTTGCAAACAAACTTCTTTAATGACTAATGTTTTTCATTTTTCGTCTCAAAAACATAGGTTATGACCTCTCATTGGAACGAGCTCGTCGAGCTCGTTCCAATGAGGAGTCATAACCTATGTTTTTGAGTCAAAAAATAATAAAAATTAATTGGCGATTTTTGTTAATAGTTTTGGCCATTACGTTGGGTAAAGGGTTAAGTACCCATTGAACTTGAATGTCTGCAGATATACTTTGGATGGATAACGTTTGTTGAAATAGGGCCCACCAGGCTACTTGAGAGTCTTGATGTGGAGGGGCCAGTCCATTGTGTATATTTATTTCCTTCTTCAGCCATTAAGAACCCATCCATTGACAATTGGTAGTTGGGGGTGTGGGATTGGCCCTCGCCGATGGTCACACGTAAAAAAAATGTCGAGATTTTCTCAATTCATCTTCAAGATTTAATACATTTTTTATTGAAATGACTCTTAGTTCTATTTGATCTTATCAAATTTAGCCACCCATTGGCCGAAATTGAGAGAAAACCGTGTTCACTCAAGTGTTGAGTGTTAGCTAGATATCAAAGAAATCCAAAAGTGGCAACAAGAAATTGCAAGAACTTGCTTGTAAACATTGTGTTGTATTGAGCAAACAACATTGTGATCACTGTTGCAGTTCGCATGTTTATTTTCTATGAATTTACCCATTATTAAATTTATTCAAAATTTACATGTTGTTTCTGGCCTATGTGGGTGTTTCATTTAACCAACAACCTCACCCAAAACATAGGAAATAAATGAAAATTTTGCTCCAATGTTCATGTCAACAAAAAGTACACAAATGAATATTAAAAACAAATTTACTGAGTTTGTGAGAGATCACATGTCCTTCTGTCCCCAGGTAATCAATATTCATGATGTAAGGTCACAAATGAGAATTGTGGGACATTGTTGACATTACTCTTCAAAGAAAATAACCATGTGGTAGTTTTGTGGTTCTTTATTTGTTTGGGATCAAGCCAGGAAATAAGCAGACTGTCATCTGCAAAATGAGGCCCCCAGAGGGTGAATTTAGTGATGTTACCCTGAATAGCAGGGTAGCATCTCTAAATTTACCCTCTCTGAACCCCAATTTGAATCAGGGTCTCAAAACTGTACCCAGAGGATAAATTGGCCCACTATATGGGATAGCATCATCAAATTCAACCTCTGGGGACCTCATTTTGCAAATGTCAGACTGCTTATTTTCAGGCCTGTTTGGGATGTGAGACAAACAATAAAACCCAATTTTATTCCACAAAAGTTATTCAGTGTTTTATGGATTATAGATATGTAAGTCTCAAATGTTTATTTGTAAAAATAAGAAAATATATTATCAAATTTAAATATTTAAACACTAATAACCTGCAACAGCAAGGTCGTAACCGGGGGTGGGGGGATGTGCCCCCCCCCCCCAAAAATTTTCTAAAAAAAAATTAAATTTATGAAGTTCGGATGTACTGGTACCATATTAAGTTAACTATTGTCAGTCGAGTTTATTATGTTATGCCAGTGAATTAATGTCACTGATAACATTACTTAATCCAGCTGACCCAGGGGGATAAAGTTACGCATACAATTTTGTACACTTGTTGTCGATAGAGTATGTAGACTAGTTAATTAAGGTCATTGATAATGAATTTAATCCAGCTGGTCGATGGGGATTTGTTACACCTATAATGCTTATGTTGTTTTTTGATATCCGGTATAACAAGTATAATGTATTATATAAGAGGCAAACGAGCTCAGCCAGAAAATGTTTCAGAACATCCACGAACTGACACGTTTTTTCAGTTATTCGATAAATTCAAAGTAGAACTTGAATGGCGATTTTTGCCCAGCAGTTTGACTGTAATAAAAGGTGTTGATTCACTTCTCGGGTTTTCATCAGGTCCCTTTTTGGACTATGAAGCAAAAATCATAACACCATTTGTTGAACTGTATTTGGATAGTTTGGACATTGACACAGTTCTGCTGAAAGCAGAGTTAGCTATAGCAGCCAATCTACCCATACACAGAATTAAGACTGACTTTAACACTTTACTCAATATAACGACCAAAACCGGTCAACGGTATTTACAAAAATTGCCAATTTTTATTATTTTTAGCTAACCTGAGCGAAGCTCGAGGTGAGCTTTACTATCATTTGCCGTCCGTTGTCCATCTGGCCATCTGCCCGTCCGTTAACTTCACATTTTCAACTTCTCAAGAACCGCTGGGCCAATTTAGATGAAACTTGATGTGAATCTTCCCCAACATGTGTCCCCCCAAGTTTGTTCATAAGATGTTGCCACACCGACCAGGGGCTCTACAAGGGGCATAACTCTAACATTACCCTCAATTTTCTTAAAAAAATCTTCTTGTTCAGAACTATTTATCAGAATCTTTTAATATTTGGTATAAAACATCCTTGGAAGGGTGAGATTCAAGTTTGTTCAAACCAAGTCCTTAGGTCCATATTTGGGCTCTGTATTGAAGCCTGAATTTCAAAATTAGTGAAATCTTAGATTTTATCTTTAAAATTCTTCTTCTTAACATCCCCTGGTCAGAATCATTTAATATTTAGTATCAATAAACTATATAAGGTGCAGATTCAAGTTTGTTCAAACCATGTGCATTGGGTGATATTTGGGCTTCCTATGGGAGAATGAATTTCAGCTAGGTGCAATGTGGGGTTAATTCTTCGAGAATATTCTTCTTCAGATCCACCAGTCAGAATCTTTTCATATTTGGTATGCAGCATGCTTAGGGGGGTGAAATTCAAGTTTGTTCATGCCAAGTCCCTGGGTTCATATTTTGGATCATTGTGGGAGCCCGAATTATAACTTAGTTCAAAATGAGGAATTTTCTTTAAACATCATCTTCTTCAGATCCAGCAGTCGGAATGTTTTGATATTTGGTATGCAGCATCCTTAGGGGGGTGCGATTCAAGTTTGTTCAAGCCATGTCCCTAGGTCCATATTTGGGCTCACTGTGGGAGCTTGAATTGTAACTTAGTTCAAAATGAGGAATTTTCTTAATAAATCTTCTTCTTCAGATCCAGCAGTCAAAATGTTTTGATATTTAGTGTGCAGCATCCTTATGGGGATGAGATTCAAGTTTGTTAAAGACCAGTCCCTGGGTTCATATTTGGGCTTCCTGTGGGAGCCCGAATTATAACTTAGTTCAATATGAGGAATTTTTCTTTAAAAATCTTCTTCAGATTCAGCAGTTGGAATGTTTTGTTATTTTGCGAGCAGCATCCTTAGGGGGGTGAGATTCAAGTTTGTTCAAGCCAAGTCCCTGGGTTCATATTTGGACTCACTGTGGGAGCCCGAATGATAACTTAGTTCAAAATGAGGAACTTTCTTTAAAAATCTTCTTTTTCACATCCACCAGTAAGAATCTTTGATATTTGGTATACAGCATCCCACTGGAGGTGAGATTCAAGTTTGTTCAAGCCAAATCCCTGGGTTCATATTTGGGCTTCTTAGGAGGGGCAGATGCAACTTGTTGAAATCAATTCCCTGGGTTGATATTTAGGCTACCATGTCAGATGAGCGCACACAGCCCCCCCCCCCCCCCCCCCCCCCCCGGGGCCTCTTGTTTCATTTTTTGTCTCAAAAACATAACTAATTTTTTCCATTTTTTGTCTCAAAAGCATAGGTTATGATCCTCCTTTGGAATGAGCTCGTTCCAATGAGGGGTCATAATCTATATTTTTGAGACAAAAAATTTTATATTCAAGAATTTTGTTTGCAAGTGTCCTAAAGTTAAAAATGTTGCTAAGTGTGAAGAATTATTTATGTTTTTGGTGCCCCCCCCTGCCCCCCCCCCCCCACCCTTTCCCCCCAAAAAAGACATGTTCAGCAATCTGAACATAGTGGCTACCCCTTTGAGGAGTAGCCACTACGTTCGGATCGCTGAACTACCAAAAGACAGACTCTGGTTACATGCCTGCGCAACAGAACAGAATTAATCTGCCTATGTCGTTCTGTGTTATTCCTTCCAGTAAACGTTTTGAGCTTCATTTCGGGTGTATAAAGGTATGAAAATAAAAAGAATTCAGGGTGGAGGCGGGGGGGGGGGGGGATGAAAATCTAGCATATTTTTAGCTCATCTTGACAAAGTCAAGCTGAGCTAATCTCATTGCTCTCCATCCGTCGTCTGTTATCCATCGTCTGTCAACACCATGTTTTGGTCTTCTCCTCCAAAACCACTGGGTCAATTCAAGTGAAAGTTTGTGTGAGTGGTGGTCCCGAAGGTTCTGCTCAACATGCCTAGCCCCATGGGGAAAAATGCTCCAAAATATTTTTAAAATCTTCTTCTCATGAACCAGTGTGTACAATGACTTGATATTTGTTATGGAGCTTCCTTTTGAGGTGTAGTATCATGTTTGTTCAAACAAAGTTTGTGAAGCAATATTTGGCTTTGTAATGGGAGGGGTAAGATTTTTGGCCCCCCCTCCCCCCCCAAATTTCTATTTTCTAAACCGATGGGCTGGTTTGAACCAAATTTGGGATGTGATATTCCTGGGTCATAAGTACTCGACTCATGCAAAAAAAAACAATTCCCGCTTCCCCATGGGAACCCTGGGAGCTAAAAATAGAAATTTTTTCAAATGCCCATATTTTCCAAACCACACGGAACAAAAAGCTGTTATTTGGTATGAAGCATCTTTATTACCAGTCGAATTGACTGGTAAACAAAAATTGCCATCGGTTATGTTAGTGTGTTCTGTAATGGGGATTGAAAGGTTATGTTAGCGTGTTCTGAAATGGGGATTGAAAAAATTTTGAGTCAGCATATTTGCAAAAATTTAATAAAATCTTTTCACCAGAACCAATCATCATAATCTTTTGATATTCGGTATACAGCATTCATAGGGGTGTCAGATACAAGTTTGTTTAAATAAAGCCCATTGGTTCATATTTGGGCTCAATACAGGAGCCCAAATTTTTAACTTTGGGAAATATGGGGAATATTCTTTAAAAATCTTCTTCAGAACCACCAGTAAGAATCTTTTAATGTTTGGAATACATCATTGTCATGAGAGTCAGATTCAAGATTGTTCAAACCAAGTCCCTAGGTTAATATTTGGGCTTCCTACGGAAGCCCAAATTTTAACTTTGTTCAATATGGGGGATAATTTTTTAAAATCTTCTTCTTCAGATCCACCAGGTAGAATGCTTTCATATTTTGTATGCAACATCTCCAGGGGGGTCAGATTCAAGTTTGTTCAATTCAGATCCCTAGGTATATATTTGGGGTCGCTATGGTAGCCCAAATTTTTACTTAGTGCGACATGAGGAAATTTCTTTAAAAATATTCTTCTTCAGATCCACCAGTCAGAATGCTTTCATATTTCGTATACAACATCTCTAGGGAGGTCAGATTCAAGTTTGTTCAATTCGAGTGCCTGTGTGAATATTTGGGCTCCATATGGGAACCTGAAATTTAACTTAGTACAATATGAGGGAATTTCTTCAAAAATCTTCGTCAGATCCACTTGTCAGAATGCTTTCATATTTGGTATACAACATCTCTAAGAGGGTCAGATTCAAGTTTGTTCAAATCAGATCCGTAGATTAATATTTGGGCTTGCTATGGTAGCCCAAATTTTAACTTCGTGCAATATGAAGAAATTTCTTTAAAATTTCTCTTCTTCAGATCCAACAGTCAGAATGCTTTCATATTTGGTACACAACATCTCTTGGGAAGTCAGATTCAACTTTTTCAAATCGAGAACCTGGGTTAATATTTGGGTTCCCTATGGGAGCCGGAATTGGCCATGTTGCTGAAGAATTAAAAAATTTGTATCCAGTACCCTCTAGAAGTGTGTAACTAAGATTAATCCACATAGGTTGTATCAAGGGGCTCCATAGGGGAGCTCTACATTTTACATTATGATCAACTGAAGAAAAGGCATGATGCCCGGATTATTTTTGTCACTCCTGAGGGACTCGGGGATTGACAGTGTATCCTGTGGAGATGGATTGCTTAATGTAGACTCATTCTTGGACTCTGTTTATATTATGTTCTGTTCTAGATGAGCACTTCAGGCCCTGTGGGGTCTCTTATTTTATTATGGCCTTACCTTTCATTCATTTTATTGGCGACGGCATCTAAAGGATACAACTGTAATGTTTGGGTTTGTGTTTGTTTCATTTCCTTTCATTCTGCCGTGATTCCAGTTTATCAAATATTATGTATGCAAGATGGCTGCACCCATTAGTAAAATAAATGAGCTCCTCCAGGGTTCCCGCAGGGCCTTGAAAACCTGGAAAAGCCTGGAATTTGTCAAAAGGTCATTCAAGGCCTTGAAAGCCTTGAATTTCCAAAGGGAGCCTTGAAAAGCCTTGAAAATCTGAGAATTTTGTGATGCGTAATTTAATCCAAACATATTTTACGGCATTTACAGCAAATGTAACTGTGTGGTTTATTAATCTGGTCATATTTTGGAGTATTTATGGAAGTGCAATGCATGCATTATTGATAGAACTTTGCAATGATGTGACACTGAAATCCTTTGAATCAAGCATTGTGAATGGTTGCTATTGATGTGGGTGAGCACAATGGTGTATATTTAAGCCAGTGGGAAGATTTATTGCAAATTCTGCCTGTTCGAATGCTGAGCGCACGTGCGTGGATAATTTATTCATATTGAAAATATTACAAATGGATGATTGTTCAGTTGAACTATTTGAGTATTTCCGAAGCATGTATGTCTGATGAATATGCCACAACGCCATCTTAAAGTCCTGGCACGGGCAGTCGCCATCACGGTGGATTCTGAGTTTGGATTTCCAAATGAAAGTGTTATTGTCTTATTCACCTCAAATGTTAACATGTGCGATTTTTAGGATGATTCGCCCATGTATGAAACATTAGAAACTTTTCGACACTTTCTGCATTTAGCTGAATACCGTTCAACTGGAACAGGCAGTAACCAGTTATGGTATGCAGTTGATTTAATCCAAGCTTGTTGGAAGGTACACTTCCCCACAACGGAATTACATTTTGCTTTTCGAATGACAATTCCGGAGACATTGTGGGTTACGAAATGTGTCATTTACATGTAACATGTAGTTTACTCATTGGGAGAAAGGATGGCATCAATTCATTTGCATTCAGTAAGTATTCAGTTAGAATAGCGGTACATGTACAAGAGACATAGCTATTGTTCCACCTGGTAATTACACTGCAGTTGTAGGATAAACACAAGAAAACGTCTTTCTCAGGCTCACTAATTCTAATCAGTGATATCATTGCTTGGATAGCTTTCAGAAAGAGTTTTCCAAGAAATGATGTCAAGTGTTAGAATTACCAACAAAGGGAAATGAAGAGAAAGTTTCTAGTCGTTATCTGATAAATTAGGGTACTTTGCCAGCCTCGGCCTTGAAAAGCCTTGAATTTCATAAATGGGGGCCTTGAAAATCCTCGAAAATTGCCGAGAAATGGCCTGGAATGGCCTTGAATTTCAAAGATTTTAACCTGGGGGAACCCTGCTCCTCATCAATAATTAAATTGTTAATTAGAGACCTCAATATTGATAACAAAAATCACTAAAACTGTTGTTAGGATTGCGGGGTTTACACGGTGCATTGGCTGGCGATTACCATCAATTGAACCCCAAAACACTGACCATCTGACATCGGCATCGACAACCGGCCAATTTTATATTCAAAACATCGGCATTCAGATGACAGGTCATTTATCTTATCCGCTCATCACTAGTTGTAAATCCTTGTAAGTCCTGGGAAACTGCCAGATTTTAGCGTTACTGGAAATACATGTACCGGAAATTATTTATTTATTTATTTATTTATTTATCTATTTATTTATTTATTTATTTATTTATTCGCTCACCTGAGTGAAAGTCAGTGTGAGCTACTTGGCATCCATCATCCATCGTACGTTAGCTTTTACAAAGCAATCTTCTCCTCACAAACCAATTGCCCAAATTGAAACATATATGGGCCACATCATCTTGGGGGTATTCTGTTTTAGTTTTGTTCAAATGGGGTCTCCGCCCTTTTTGGGCGTGGTCTTATGCCCAAATATGATAAAATTCTTTAAAGATCTTCTTCTTCTTCTCATGAACCAGCAGTAGCAGAAACTTGATATTTGGTGTGCAGCTTCCTTTTGAGGTGTAGACTCAGATTTGTTCAATCGAAATTCGAGGAGCTATATTTGCCTTCGTTATGGTAGGTGCAAGAATTTTCACCCCGCCCAAAATTTCTATTTTTCAAACCGAAAGGCAGATTTGAATGAAATTTGATATGAGGGCTTATTGGGTCATAAGTACCTAATTTATGCAAAAAATATTTTTCCTGTTGCCCCATGGGAACCGCAGTAGCTAAAAATAGAAAAAAATTAAAATGCCTGTATCTCCAAAACTACATGGCACTGAGAATTCTGATTTGGTGTGAAGCTTCCTTAGGACCAACAGAATGGAATGGTAAAAAAAAATTGCTATCGGTTTTGTCATGGGGTACTTTTTTGGAAGTTTGAAAAAGTGTTGAGTCAGCATTTTTTAACACTGTGGGTAATGGGAAAAACATTTAAGACTACTTTTCTCCAAAACCACTGCTCCTAAAGCTTTCAAATTTCACATATAACATCTTTGGAAGATTGTTTCACATGTTTATTGAAATAAAATCCCTGGGTCCTTATTTGGGCTCTCTATGGGAGCCCAGATGTTTAAATTAGTGCAGTATGAGGAATATTCTTAAAACATCTTCTTCAGATCTACCAATCAGAATCTTTTGATATTTGGTATGCAGCATGCTTAGGGGGGTGGGATTCAAGTTCGTTCAAGCCATGTCCCTGGGTTCATATTTGGGCTTACTGTGGGAGCCCGAATTATAACTTAGTTCAAATCAGGAATTTTCTTTAAAAATCGTCTTCTTCAGATCCAGCGGTCGGAATGTTTTGATATTTGGTATGCAGCATCCTTAGGGTGGTGAGATTCAAGTTTGTTGAAGCCAAGTCCCTGGGTTCATATTTGGGCTCCCTGTGGGAGTCCAAATTATAATTTAGTTTAACATGAGGAATTTTTCCTTAAAAATCTTCAGATTCAGCAGTCGGAATGTTTTGATATTTGGCATGCAGCATCCTTAGGAGGTGAGATTCAAATTTGTTCAAGCCAAGTTCCTGGTTTAATACTTCACAGAACAGAGCTTGCTAGGAAGCTTTCCTAGGACCAGCAGAAATGAATGGCCAAAAAGTTGCCTTTGGTTGTGTCATAGCAAATCAAAAAACTGCTCTTGCTGCTGATCACTTACTGATACACTCATCTCTTGGGACAATTTGAGCCAGGTGAGCATTTTAGATGGTGTTTTAGGTCACATACTTATGCACAATGGCTAATCATGACCGTGACAGTTTTATGGGTGTAGGAACCCGGAGTACCCGGAGAGAACCACCGCTCATCGACGAGCAACTGTCAGCTCCTCAACATTCTAACTCTGTTCAAGCTCCGTTCAAGCAGGGTTACAGCAGTTGAAGACATGTGCACCATTGACGTGCAGTATGCCTTAGCACACGGTGTCATCATGCCCCCATGTAGTCAACTGGGATAGAGTGCCTTGCCTAAGGACGCAATGTGGGTGGTCCCAGGCGAGGATCGAACCTGGGACCTCTAGCACAGACTCACATGACTTTATTCCTCTGTGATGTTTGCAAGACATTGCTACTGAAAGGAACCTTAAATCCTTCTTTAATCAGGTGAGCAATTAGTGTTACCTGGTGCTGTGTGATTAGAGAGCGAACCGCATTCCCAGTGCATAAGATATCAAAATCTGTTATTTTAATTATTTTTTTTGAATTTTCAAAAAAAATTCCTACAAAAATTTATCACTCTTCACTGCAAGGAGTTTGGTGAGCTTGTTCCAATGACTGGGTCACATTATATGATTTTGTTGACATTTTAAAAAAAAGTTTCAATGACATAATTTGTAAATTACTCTTGGCATGTAGATTCAATTCATTAGATGAAGTGTTAAATTTAAATAAGAATAAATAAACTTTGAGTAAGGCCACACAAAGTAGATCTTCTGTTTCTCAGGCCATTATTTGTGAAATTGCATGCGTGCGAGCGTTTTTTAGCTCACCTACATGTGTAAGATGTGGTGAGCTATTGTGATAACCTCGGGCGTCAGCGTCGGCGTCCGGCGTGTCCAATATTGTAAGATTTAATGTTAAGGTTAATTTCTCAAACATCAGTGGGCTCAGGCCTTTGATATTGCATATGTAGGTTGTAGGGGACTATCAGAACAGTATTTAACCCTGATACTACAACTTTTTTCCAAATTTCACCTAAAATTTTCTGCCAAAAGTTGTTGTAAGAATTTGCGTTTAGGTGTTGTAAGAATTTGCGTTAAAGTCAGCTTTTGTGCAGATTGTGCTGCTTTAACTTCTCATTACTGTTGATTTTCATATTTCAATAACAACTGTAGGTATTAACCCTACTGTATACAGAAATTTAACGGAAATTTTCTTTTTTTTCAGTCAAAATTTTCATGTTTTTCTCGGACTTAGTAAATTTTAAGTTGTAAAACTTTGTAAACTTTGTGTTTAAGTGAGTTGTGTTTCTATGTGTCTTTCCAGGCGATTAATATTCTACACTTGGGTTACTGAACTCCATTGCAATAATATTTAACCCTCATTACATGCATATTTGAGGAATTTGAGGCTGATTTTCTGCCAAAACTTGTTGTAAGAATTAGCGTTTAGGTGTTGTAAGAATTTGCGTTAAAGTCAGCTTTTGTGCAGATTGTGGTGCCTTCTCCTCTCATTACTGTTTATTTTCTCATTTCAATAACAACTGTAGGTATTAACCCTACTGTATGCAGAAATTTAACTGATTTCTTTTCTTTTTTTCAGTCACAATGTTCACGTTTTTGTCTGACTTACTCAATTTTAAGTTCTAAAAGTTTGTGTTAAGGTGAGGTGTTAAGCTGAGTTCTGTTTCTATGTGTCTTTCCAGGCAATTGATATTGTACGCATGGGTTACTGAACTACATTGCGGTAATGTTGTGCCCTTATTACATGCATATTTGAGGAATTTGAGGGGGATTTTTGGGACTTATATTCACTTTCTTTAAAAAAAAATTTTTTTAACTTTTTTTTTTTATTTAATACTTTCTCATACTTGTTACTAGTAACATTAAGGCTTACTTTAGTTGTTGATGTGATGTATTTTTGTTGGGACTTATAGTCACTTTTTTGAACGAATGTTTTTCCGCAACTCCTCTTTAACCAATGAATGTACTTCAATTACAATTTCAGTGATTTATGAAAGCCTTTCCTAATTCTTATTTTTGATTTAATATCTCGCCTCGCGATTCATATTCTTAATCATAAACTTTTCTAAAAGAAAAAAAATGCTTTTATATCCAAGGATTCTATGTTGAATTGATATATAATAAATGCAGAAATATAGACTTTCCAAAGCCATCACATAAACTACATTAATCATTTGATGCCTAGTTAATGATTTATATTAACTAAATATTAGGCATGTTACATTGGAACAACATTATCAAGCGCGAATGTAGGTGAGCGTTGGGATGTAACATCCCTCTTGTTTATTTTATTTTTTATTTCAGTAATTACTTCTTTGCCATCAAAAGTTCATGTTCTTGGCTCAAGTTTTAGGCCTCATAATCTACAGAATAGCATGGGCGGTGGTGTATTTCATCCCTTGAGTGCAAGAAGGCTTTGCAATGCTACAGCATTGCAAAGCCTTCTTGCACTCAAGGGACAAATTCATCAATTTTTTTAACTTGGGTAAAATATCAGACATAAACCATTTAATTTTTATTTTTTTAAGTTTCAATTGGTTATAAAAAGAGAGCATGCGGCAGCCAAAAGGACCATGTGGGATGGCCTGAGAAACAGATTTTTTTTATTTTTTAGGCCTAAGTTCTGTTTATATTTTCTTTTGCAGAACTGAATGAACAATATGGGCCTAGAAGTATAATTGAAAGAGCCTCCATAAACCTTGATCTTAGTTGATGTGGACGCAGAGGTCAAAGTTTGTATCAAAACTACCAGTTTGTAAACGACCAAAACCTCAATGATAAAAACTGTTCAGGGATGTGTTTTTGTGGCATAATCTTTCTTGTAAAGCAGCAAATGTGTTTCAAGACATGTCTTGCTTATGAATTTTCGATTTTATAAGCAATCTAGTAAATGCAGATAAGACATCAATCCAGTATAATTTGTGATCAAGCTCCCATTGAAGAGAACTTTAGTGATCATTTAAGATTGAAAACAGATGAAAAACCATTCATCTGTCATGTTTGTGACAATGCCTTCTCCATAGAGCAGAATCTCGATCATCATCTCAGAGTTCACACAGCTGAAAAGTCATTCAAATGGGACATTTGTAACAAAACTTTCAGTCAAAAGGATAATCTCAGAAGACATGTGCAATTACACTTCGATGATAAGCTGTTCTCTTGTGATATTTGTGTGAAAGCTTTTGTTACAAAGCACCACCTTAATGCTCACCTAATTCTGCACACTGGTGATAAACCATTCAGGTGTGAAATTTGTAATAAAGGCTTTAATCGGAAGGGACATCTCACAGCCCACCTAAAAGTGTACACAGGTATAAAACCATTCAGGTGTGATATTTGTAATAAAGGCTTTAATCAGAAAGGGCATCTCACAATTCATCTAAAAGTTCACACAGGTATAAAACCATTCAAGTGTGATATTTGTAATAAATGTTTTTATCAGAAGGGACATCTCACAACTCATGTAAAAATTCATACTGGTTTTAAACCATTCAGTTGTGCAATTTGTGACAAAGTCTTCAGTGAGAAATATCAACTCATTAATCACCTGAAAGTTCATACAGGGGAAAAACCATTTAGATATGAAATTTGTGACAAAGTCTTCAGTTACAAACGTAATCTCACCGGTCATCTAAAAGTTAATACATGTGAAGTTGTCACATTTGTAATAAAGTCTTTAAAGGAAAGAAGAATCTAAAGAGTCATCTAGAAGTTCACACAGCTGTAAAACCATTCATTTGTGATATTTGTGACAAAGCCTTCACCAACCCGCAAAAGCTCAGTCTTCAAGTAAGAGTCCATACTAGTGAAAAGCCATTCAAGTGCGATATTTGTGACAAAGTTGTATCCAGAATCGCACCAGGCATCTAATTGTTCACACAGGTTAAAAACCATTGAAATGTGATATTTGTAATAAAGGCTTTAATCGGAAGGGACATCTCACCACAACTCATCTAAAAATTCATACTGGTATAAAACCATTCAGGTGTGAAATTTGACAAAGTCTTCAGTGAGAAATATCAACTCACTAGTCACCTTAATGTTCATACAGGGGGTAAAACGTTTAGATGTGAAACATGTGACAAAGTCTTCAGTTACAAACGTAATCTCACAGATCATCTAAAAGCTAATACATGTAAAAGACTATTTAGTGTTGCAGTTGTAACAAAATCTTTAAAGATTTTCTATATTGCCAAATGCTGTTCTAGTCCACTTTGTGGATTCTATTTCAACCATTCTCATATCCAGTCCTCCCCATCTCTCAGAAGTTGGAATATGTGTTTACCCGTCAATTAAGATTTGTGTTTAATAAACAACCTTAAAGTGTATCACCTATCTTGTAAATGAAAGTACAAGATCATGTATATATATGTTTCTTTTACAATTTATTCTACACTTTCACATTTTCTTTTCAAAACTCCCTCTACCAAATCCTGGCTGCCCGAACATCTCCAAAGTCTCACCTGAAGCCAACCTGAATCAAATTTATGCTCCACACAACTCTTTTATTATTATGAAGAGTGCCCAAATCCAAGCACTCGAATTATACATGTATTTCCACCCAAGTATTACATAATGTGTCATCTTGAATTATACCGTGCTCGGATAGGTACTTTCACCATAGCAGTTTGTTTATATTCATAGCCTCAAACACAGATTGTTTAAAGCAGAATCACTGTGTTTACTTACCTACTTACTTATGCACCTTCGTGGCACTAAGCACTCTGAATGCTTAGCTATGGCGGCTCTGATGTGCTTCTGTGCATTCAAGATCGGGTTTGTATCAACCACAGAGGGTAGTGACATATATGCATGGCAACCAGATGCCAATCAAAACAAGCCCACATCATTCAGTGACTCCGCTAACCAGCTGATAAATAAGTCACAATGTATAAGTGTTGCTGTCAACATTGTGTATTTGCTTGTTCTTATCATGGGTATACTATTGTTAATTTCTGGAGACATAGAACCCAACCCAGGTCTGATCACTGATAATTCGGAACACTCCCTTAACTCTCTTAAAATTCTCCATCTCAACATACAGAGCCTTAAACCTAAACTGGACATAATCCAGTGTGAATCCTCATCACACAACATCCTGGCCTTCACTGAGACATGGCTGCATGATGATCAAACAACTGGAATCTTAATCCCAGGATTTCAGGAGCCACTTTGCTTCAATCGTTCGTCAAGGGGAGGTGGTGTTGCAATATATGTCAAAGATGGCATCGGATTTCGACAGAGACTTGATCTTGGATTACCACGTATGGAATGTCAGTGGGCAGAGGTGTTCACTAAATGGGGTAGATCTCTACTATTAGGAGTCTTCTACCGCCCACCAAATAGTCCTCCAGAGTTATGAGATATCATCTCTGCTTCAAGTGATAAAGCATCAGATATGTCTACTTCTGATCTGATCATTTCTGGTGATTTTAATGATGTTCAAACCTGTGGTACCAGGGGGGCCACTTTCAGACATTATGCAATATTATGACTTGAGACAGCTTGTGAATGAGCCAACCTGCTATACTGAATCCTCTGCTTCAATTATTGATATATTTGCTGTAAGTAAAACAATCAACGTAAAGGCATGTGAGGTCTTACATCCGTTTGTACCCGACATGATCCGTTTCCACTGTCCAATTTCCCTTGAAGTCGAATTTGCAAAAACACATATGGTTATATTACCAAGGTAATTATGAAGCTTTAAATGCAGCTATTACCTATGAAACCTGGGACACTATTTTCAGTGCTTCGTGTTTGGATACGATCGTCTCAGATTTCACTAGCAGGCTTCTTGATATTGCTTCCCATTTTATACCCAACAAAATAATTACTACCAAGACTAACCAACCAAAATGTATGTGTTGCGTTATTCCGCATGATGGGCTGGAATGAACGTATATTTGTTTACCATTGAATCATTTTATTTAAAGCCATTTTGTCACTACATTTCAAACTCCCCTTAAGAGTAATCTCCCCTTATCAATCAGCTGTTTATAGTCTGTTCCATAATAAGCATCATACAACATCCCTCTTACTTAAGGAAACAAGTACAAAGTACTTCAAGTTAAACTTTGAACTTTTAAAGAATTTAAATTGTATTTTGTATTTTCTTAATACATTATTTAACTAAAACTGGGCGGTCATGATTAGCCACAGTGCATAAATATGTGACCTTAAACACCAATAAATAAATATAAATAAATAACTAAAACTGGAAAGAAATAAAACATTTCTGGTAAATCTTTTTCAAATTCATGCAATTTAAAATAACCTTCAACTTAGAATGAATTCAACCAGATATGAAGCAGACATGTTAACCTTCAGAATAATTTTTCAGGGAACCTGAGGGTGATTTTCAGGGAAATGGGATGGATTTCAGAGAAAAGTTTGTGCAGGGACAAAACAAAAGAAAAAACTTGCGAATTTTCAGCTCATGGACCACCATTAACAACAGGCTATATCCAGATCTAGTTGTCAGTTATGCTGATGCATTTATGCTATGTTACAAAATCATAAAGTAATTGTTGATTTGACCCCTCCCCCACCCATCTTCCTCTTCTTCATGCCCCCCCCCCCTCACACACACACCCACAGAGCACCACCACCTGTGGTTTGCTTTTATCAAAGTCAACTAAGCTAATAATTTCCCAAGTCTGGAAATGTTAACAGGAAAAGATGTCCTAATGTTAGGACTTGGAAGAAGGACTTGGAAAGTATCTTTATCAAAATCCTTCTTGCAAGTATGGACGCTTGTCTTCTGCACAAATCCTTTTTTTTCATCAATGAAGCATATTTTTTTTTAATTCCATTCGAAATTTTCTGGGTACAGATGGCCAACAGTTAACAGTTCTATAGTCTGCACAACAGAATAAATGTAGTGTTAGAAAATGTAGTGTTAGAAAATAAGTCCATTGTGTATAAATATGCAGTCATGATTTTTCAGCATCTTAAGTGGCTTTAACCTATTTTTAAACTGTGTTGATTTGGATTTTTGAGGGATGAGAATTAAAGCTATTCAATGGATAAATAAATATATATTATTTAATTCCTTTTCATATATTTTATTTACTAAAAAACTGCATTTAAATGAAGGTGGAGTTTTCAATTTTTTGAAAGTAAGTCACCTATTTTCACTTCAACACTCGCACATTGATCACAAATCTCTGATTACGAAGAAAAAAAACAGAAATAAACATGAACACAGTTGAAATATATATCATAAAATACCCTTTTCTTAAATAAATTTAACTTAAATCCATATTTTACTGCTTCGTGAGTTTTTACCAGAGGTTGAAATGCATGTGATTTGACTCCAAACATTTTACTTAAGTCACAATGGGAAAGAAATATTTGACTGTTGTTTTCTGGGATTTTTGGTCCAAAACTGATTCCTGTCTGGGAGGCCGGGAACTACACTGAAATTTTGTGATTTTCCCGGGCATTCCGGGAGAGTTAACATGTCTGATATGAAGTTTATAGATCCAATCTTTTCGGTGGGACAGATAATCTGCCATATCTAGTTCTAGTAGTATTATCAGTACTGGTATGTGTTGTGACTAGATTAGGATTTTGGATGACACTTGTGTTACGTTTTTTCTCCACACTGCGTTGGTCAGTGTCCAGTGATAGGTCAGTGTCAATATCCAAGTATGTCTTTGATTGCGACGGACTTGATTTCCTGTCGGCATCTGTACAAGATATGATTTAGGACTGTGATGTGCTTTAATAACAGTTCCACAACATTTGGAGTCTTTCACCCACACTCAATCACCTGGATTTAACCCTTTTTGATCATGTGATGTTGATTTTTTGTTCTTTCTCTCTCACTTGGGAAAGATAAGGCCATTTTGGTATCAGTTGGTTGGAAATTATGGGAATGTTTGTCTGAAGTTTACGGCCCATTAATAATTCAGCAGGGCTGTATCCATTCTTTAAAGGTGAGTTGCGATAGGCAAGAATCGCTCGATAAGGATCAGATTACTTTTTCAACAGTCTCTTAACCCTTTACCCAACATAACGACCAAAACCGGCCAGCGCTATTCTAAAAAATCGCCAATTAATTTTCATTATTTTTTCATTTTTTTGTCTCAAAAACATAGGTTATGACCCCTCGTTGGAACGAGCTCATTGAGCTCATTCCAATGAGGGGTCATAACCTATGTTTTTGAGACAAAAAATGAAAAACATTAGTTATTCAAGAATTTTGTTTTTGCAAGTGTCGTCTCCTTTCCATGTTAGGTAAAGGGTCAACAGTCTGTACAGCTCTATCGGCTTCTCCATTGCTTTGAGAATACGATGGGCTCCTTGTTTTATGTACAAAGTTATAATCTTTACTGAAGTTTGCAAACTCCTTTGAATTATATTGTGGACCGTTATCAAAAATTAACAAATCTGGAATTCCGTGTCGACCAAATACAGACTTTAAATGTTCAATAACGCTCAATGATTAGGTTGATGTCAGTCGTGCAATTTCAATGTATTGCAAATAATAGTCCTCAACTAGTAAATATGTCCGATTCTTGAAATAGAATAAGTCACTACCTAATTTTTGCCATGGTCTGTCAGGAAAAGGTGAAGTTATAAGTAATTCTGAATGATCATTTTTGTTTTCAGCACATTTGTAACAAGAATTCACCAAGTCTTTATTTCGTGCACTTAATCCTGGCCACCAAACACTAGATTTGGCTTGTTCTTGACATTTAACTATCCCTAAATGTCTGATATGTAGTTTACTGAGAATGTCTGATCTCAAAGATGAGGATTTAACAAGTCTTTCGCCTTTCAATAAAAGGTCATTATTGACTTCAGGTCTCCCCAAATAGACCAGTAGGGTCTGACAAGGTCATCAACTTGGTCACGAGACGAAGGCCACCCTTCTAAACAGTAGGTTATAACCTTATTACAAACTGGATCTTCTCGTAATTCTGTGCGTATTTGATCAAGGCGTTGTGTAGTAGCTGGTAGAGAATTAACTATGCAGTTTACAAATAATGCAGTTTCATCTTGAAATTTCTTTTCTCATAATGAAGGTGACTGTTCAATTGGTGCTGGAGATAAGGTGTCTGGCTGTTAAGTTGCTTTCCAGGAACATGTGTAATAGTATATGCATTGCGCATTAGATTCATTCTAAATCTTTGTATTCTTGGTGTGAGTTCACTCAAGTTTTTGATGCCAAGTAATGATATTAATGGTTTATGGTCAGTTTCAATTAGAAAAACTCTTCCTGTGAGAAAGTCACAAAATTTATTGCACGCCCATGTGATCGCTGGTGCTTCTTTTTTAATTTGCGCGTTGCGCAGCTCTGTTTCAGTCAATGAGCGCGATGCATACGCAACAGGTCTTCGAACCCCATTTTCCTGAATCTGTGTCACAACCGCTCCTAATCCAAACGAAGATGAGTCAGTAGACAATACGGTCTTTTTATTTGGGTCATATAATGCTAGAGTTGGGTCTCTGCACAAATTGTGTTTTATGTCATTGAACGCTTTTTGCTCTGGTGATTTCCACACATTTCCACAAGATTTTTCAGTCAAAGGGATTTGCCAAAATCCTGAATTTGCATCTATTTTGCTAAACACTTTTGAATTTGACAATTGTGCTAGTGTGTGATCAAGTGAGGAAATGGGATGATTTTCCCTTTTAACATTTTCATTTAATTTTGTTAAATCTACACAAATACGAACTTTATTATTGGGTTTTGGTACAACTACCATTCCCGCACACCATTCTGTAGGCTCATGAACATGTTCTATTGCACCTAAAGCTTCCATGTGGCCTAACTCCTCCTTGACCTTTGGTAGAAGTGGGAGTGCTGCCCTACGAGGCATAGAAATTGCAAATGGTTTAGCATTTTCTTTCAACTGAATGTCATATTCAATATCCAACTTTCCTAAATTATCGAATAATTTGGGGAATTTATCCTTAATTTGCAATTCACCGTTCATCGAGTTCCTCCACATGCAAAATTAGTTCTAATTTCTCTACAGCTGGTCGCACTAACAATGGCTGACGAAGCCCATTCACGACATAAATTTCTTCTTTTATGGACTTATTGGATGTGTGGAAAGTTCCATTAAATTTTCCCAACGCATGTAATTTATTTTGACCCAGACCATACAAAACCTTTATTGGATTCTGTAATTTTACGTTTTTATATTGTCTGAAAACTGAATTTGGAATCACGGTTACATCTGCACTAGTGTCTATCTTAAATTCAATATTTTGTTTGTTTAATTTTAGATTAATTGCCCATGGCTTTGAAGCATCTGTGCCTATTGCACCAAGAAATACACATTCTTCCTCATTAATTTCTGAAACATTTTCAGAAAAACACATTTTCATGTAATGACCACGTTTCTTACATTTTCGGCAAATCTGATCGCGAGCTGGGTACACTGCTCGATTATGAAATGGATGTTGTCCACACCTTTGGCATATGTTTTGCCTTTGACTAGTTTGAGATTGACGGTTGTCACTATTTGATCTGGACTGTTTCCGATGTGTTTTATGAAACTGAACATTTTCTGAATGTTTAGCATTTGAAGAACAGAGTATGTTGTATCATTTCTTACAACTGATTGCTGTTTCTTAATTATTTCGGATTGGCGAGCTTGATTCACAGCCTTTTCCAAAGTCAAATTTGGGTCTAACTGCAACTTTTCTGAAAGTTTAATGTCTTTCATGCCGACCACGAGACGATCGCAGATCAATTCGTCATGAAGAGATCCATAATTGCAATGCTCTCCCAAATTGTACAGTGACATTATAAAATTATCAACAGACTCGGACTCCTCTTGTTTCCGGTGATTAAATTTAGCACGCTCGTAGGTCGTATTTCTGCGGACAGCAAAATAATCGGTAAAACGTGTTTCGACTTTGTCGTAATCTTCTTTTTTATCGGTTGTCAGATTCAGTGATGCCAAAATATCCGCTGCACTCCCCATTGTGTAGACAAGGGTGTTTACCTGCGCAACGGTGGTTTTTTCAATCAGTCCTGACGCCTCGCGGAAACGTCGGAAATGGCAAAGCCATGATGGCCACTTTTCTGGCTCAGAAAATGAAAATTGTTCAGGCGATTGAACCTGATAAGTCGCCATTGTCAGTAACAGTCTTCTGCAAACAATCGGCTAGCGAAGATTCTCTATCTCACTTGGCTGACACCTTGTTGCTTTATTCCGCATGATGGGCTGGAATGAACGTATATTTGTTTACCATTGATTCGTTTTATTTAAAGCCATTTTGTCACTACATTTCAAACTCCCCTTAAGAGTAATCTCCACTTATCAATCAGCTGTTTATAGTCTGTTCCATAATAAGCGTCATACAACAGTATGCACTAGATAGGGCTACTCTTAAGACAAAGGAAAAGGCTATATCATATAGCCAAACGTACTGACCTTCCGATTGCATGGGTGAAATGTAAACAAAATAGAAACGAAGTAGTCTCATTTAGGAAGGCTAAGGCTACATATATCTCCAAAATACAGTCCACGCTGAATAGTCATGAAACATCACCATCTGAATGGTGGAAAACCCTTAAATCATATATTGGCAGTAATCCATCAGAAATCCCACCAATTACCCATCAAAACAAAACATATCCCACAAATAAGGAGAAAGCAGAAGTATTCAATGAATACTTCAGCTCTATCTCAACTGTGGACTACTTGGGTGCCTCCTTACCAAATCTTTTTCTCGAGTGCGCCACAGATAATCGACAGCATTACCATTCACTGTTGTGATGTATTTGAAGCACTAAAATCCCTTTATGTCTCCAAGGCAGTTGGTCCTGATAAGCCAGAAAATAAGCAGACTGACATCTGCAAAATGAGGTCCCCAGTGTGTGAATTTAGTGATGCTACCCTGCTGAATCAGGGTCCCAAAACGAAACAGAAAGAGGTACCCAGAGGATAAATGGCCCACTGCATGGAATATCATCATCAAATTCACCCTCTATGGACCTCATTCTGCAAATGTCAGACGGCTTATTTTCAGGCCTGGGTCCTGACCTGGTAAGCCCACGTCTACTCAAAGAATGTAAATCATCGTTATCTGAACCACTTTCCATACTATTTAATCTTCTTCTGAGTAATTCCCACTTCCCGTCCCCTTGGAAGAAAGCTAATGTGTCGCCAGTTCTCAAAAAATCACCCTCAAATGTTGTCACAAACTATCGTCCGATATCACTCATCAGTTGTATTGGTAAAATATTTGAGAAGTGTGTCTTCAAACAGTTGTGGAAATTCCTAATCGATAACAATGTTTTGAGTCAATCCCAGTAAGGGTTCACTCCTGGTGACTCAACCGTACTTCAGCTAACTGATCTGTATGATGAATTCTGCCGAGCCCTAGATGGAAGTAAAGAGGTAAGGGTAATTTTTTGTGATGTATGTAAAGCCTTTGCCAAAGTATGACACGCTGGTCTCATTCACAAGCTCGAGAAGATTGGTGTGTCCGGTGACCTTCATACGTTTCTAAAATCTCCCCTTTCCAACAGGGCCAAGTGGGTTGTTATAGCTTCTGAGACTTCATCCTGGAAACCCATTTACTCTGGATCCCTCAAGGGTCGATCCTTGGTCCCCTTCTGTTCCTTATATATATTAACGACATTACAGAAAACCTAATAAGCAGTATACAACTCTTTGCGGATGACACATCATTATATCTTGTAGTTGAAAACCCAGGCCAAGCCGCAGCTATAATCAATCAAGACTTAACCACAATTGAACGTTGGGCTAAAACTTGGTTGGTTGAATTCAATCCCCAAAAGACAGACCATGCTTATGTCAAGTAGAATACCACCCCTTCTACACCCACCATTATTCTTTGGTAGTACACAAATTTCTGAAGTTAAGAACCATAAACTTCTAGATATGATTCTAAACAATACTTGTACATTGAATGACCATGTTGCCAATATCTGCTCCAAGGCCTGGTCCCATATTGACATACTGAGGAGTCACAAATTCATCCTTGATCGTAAATACTAATGTGCTGGAAAAAATTTATTTTGCTTTTATTAGACCCCTCCTGGAATATGGTAATATGGTTTGGGTCAATTGTACGGCGACCAAGGCTGCTGATCTGGAGAAAATTCAGATCGCAGCGGCCAGGATTGTTTCTGGTGCAACTGTAAGTGCCAGTAAGACCCTCCTGTATACCAAAACTCGCTGGGACTTTTTACTTTTACGGAAGAAAGATTTCGAAAGCATAGATTGAAACAACTCTTCAAAATGTACCCTCAATATTGTCAGGGACACCTGAGGCCCCGTAAGGCCTGGGCTGACGTGGGGTTGTTTAGTCCCGCTGATGAAGTTGCGGGAAAATTAGACCAACGTGGAGGGTCGGAATCCAAGTGTCGCGAACTCGGCGCAGAGAGCTGAGTTAGACCGACGCCGTGATTCCTTCTCTGCCAAATTGGCCTGAAATAGGTTCGATTTCCGTTAGGTGTGATTCCTAATCACTTTAGGCTGTATAATGGAAAGAATGATTTAAAGTAACAACGATTCTTTTATTTACACATAAAAATAAATCCGTTTCAATATTTCAACAATCAACAATTCGATTCTTTTCACAGAAAATGGGTCGCTATGGTTAAATAATTCTAAACAATCATATAGTCATTCTATAGCCCTGTACTGGCACTATAGTCTACACACTGGAAATGTTACTACTGTGAGCTCGCCATAAGAGCTTCACCCGCTTAGGCTCAAATGTCAACATCTGCGCGTAACTGTACCTCTGGCTGTCGGAGGGTTCCGACCAGCAATGTTCGTCATCTATAAAGACACCGTACTTCTGATTTGGGTCAGATATTGTCTACTCATACCTTATGTGCCTTTTGAAAGTCCTCCGTGAAAGTCCTATTGAAATATTCACCGTTCCTGGTTGAATTCACGATTCACAAATGCCCTTTTTGTGCTAGGGCGAAATTGTCACTCACACCGATCTCCAGTCGGTATTATGATGCTTCGACAGCAAAACAAACTACTCAGAACGCAATCAGTCTGACGCTTCAAAGGGTTAATACGCACAATACAATTAACCTACACTTCTGACTATTGCAGGCCGATACCTGCTACTCGACAATCTAAACTTTAACGTTCCACCTGGGGTGTTCCTTCTCACGAATTCGGCCCCGTAGCCGCCTATCAACGCTAAGCTAAATCAATCATGGAATGCCCTCTCTGGCGATTCCAGCCGTTTCAGGGTCCTGTGATCGAAGGTACCCTTATGCCAGGAAACAGAGTCCGCCTGTCCTGGACTTCACCAACGTGTGTGTGACCCCAAGTGTGTCTAATGCTCTGCTCTTCCAGGTATATATACTTTTTACCCTAACTTGTCAGGTGGACCGACGCTCATCTGTCCACCTGTCAAAACGGTGGGAGATGACATATCGAGGCAGAATCAATACAAGTCATCTCACGCGTGACTTAACGCTGACTTCACTTGTCGAGAAAATCGATTCGTTCTTGCCATGATTGTTACCTAATGATCAGGTGACGATACGATAGACATTTCTATCGTTTTAGAATCTCGTTTCTCAATTGACCGTGACGACATCTTGACACCAACCGATTACGTCTCGTAAGACTCCGACTACTGTATAAGTTAAATGGAGATTAGACCTTATCTAACATACCGTTTCTCCCCTGGGTCCCTGCGCTAAAGCTGGATATACACCACGTGTGTTTTTTCTATGTCCAGCTTTACAGAGAAGTGAAATTCACGTGGGTTTTTCGCCTTGATGCGGAATATATTTTGAACTTACAATATCTTTACATATGAGGCCCCTTGCCCCTATATTTAGGCTGGCTTTGCCCTGACAACTCCCTTCCCGAGAGAAACACCCTGTGTATCTCTTAAAACACAAGGGGCAAAGCCACACACGCTCGCCTCTCACACCTTTTTACGATCTACCATCATGTTCTAGACTACAAAACTGTACCCTAGTGGTCGTGGGGTTCATGACCGGGCTCATGCGTCGGCCATACCGATTCCCACGACACACACGCTACCACATGCTCCCGTCTTGCGGGTTTACATATGGAGAGTAGCCTTGCTCTTAGATTTGCAGCACTCTCTCTCTGTAATACTATATATTTACACCTAAACATACACATTTTTATACACGTTCGCCCATTTTGCAAACAGTTCACTTGGCACTCACTCCGACGAGTAACACCGTCCGCGCCTTTGCGTCAGACGGGTTAATTCCAACGGAGTGTAACTTCGCCTCCCGTTCCTCTACGACTTGTGAAGGAGCAAACGACCCCTGCATTATGTTGAGCCTCACCCTCGCAAAGCTCAACCAGAGGATTAAAATTGTGCCTCACGCACTCACACATTCAACACACAGATTTCCCGACCGCGCCTTTGCGACAGACGCGGTTAGTGTGCCTCACCCTCACAACAAACTCTCGTCAATAAAAACAAGCGCGGTTTCCCCGGGCCTTAACACCGGGTTTGTGCATCCCATACTTACAAAACTCGACACACAGGCTCCCCGTCCACGCACACGCGACAGACAGGGCAGTGTATCTCACATTCGCACTCACAACCAACTTTAGTCAGCAGTCAGAGCAATAATAATACTAAAATAAGAAAATTCCTCCGGGCCTTAACACCGAGTCTACGAAGCCCATCACCTCACCAACAAAAATATTTGCGACTGGAGCCCCCGTCCCAGACTCCAGGCCCGCAGCCACCCAACTATTGCTTCTTTATAACCACCGACCATTGGTAGGGGTCCTGTTCCCAGAATCCCCTTGGGTCACCCTTGACACACCCCTACTTCTCGCCCCGCCATTTCTACGGGTATTCCACTAGGGTCCCCATACCCTGTCGTTGTCGCATTCCCAAGAGCTTCCCTTGGCGCTATATCCCCCAGGCTCACTCGTCCCGGCGATTACCGTCGTTCGAACGACACTGGCCGTCCTTGGCCCTTGTGCCGTCGACCCCCCGGTCCATTGCGACGACTTCTTGCGCACATTGGGCGCTGTGCGCCCCCGGCACTCTCTACGTGGTCTCCGCGACCTAGGATGCTTCTCCTTTGATTTGTGGACCCTTTTCTCGGTCCCCTGGGCGCCCACCTTAGCGGTCCCATCCACTTTAACATACTCAACTTGTGTTGACCCGTGCCCTCTCAATTCTGGGGAAGTTTGCCCAGCCATTTGCGTGGGTCTGGCCTCTCCTCTCCACACGGGTGACACCGACTTCTTGGGGCGCTCAACTCCCCCACATAAATTTGCTTGAGGGTCTTTCCCAAATGATCCCATTGGGTTCCCTCGCTGTTTGGCGTTTCGCCTGGACCGCCTGCGGCCCCTTCTCCCTAATTGGACAGGAGTCGTCCCTCCTGAAACTTCCCGACATTTCGTCGTGTAGGGGCCATCCCCCGGACCATCGGATTGGTTCCCCCTGGGAACCTTCCCTTCCTTACTCGTTGGGCCTTCACTTGGCCCCCTATCCCTGGACCATAACTCATCAGGGTTTGCCCTCACCCCTGGGATATTACCTATGACCAGGTCATACACAGGTGATTCAATGCACATGGCTTCCACTTCGCCACAATAAAATGGGGTATCCACAGTTATCCTCGCGATGGGGAACCTTCTAACGGTTCCATCTATCAAAATACACAAATGGTCGCGCCCCAACAATTGCTTGTCGTCAACCAGTTGCTTTCTAACCGCTGCAGAGGGGCACCCAGAATCCCGGAGCAGACGGATCTCCCTTTGTCCCACATACCCTGGGTACACTGGCATATCAACCTTCTCCTGCGAAGTTGTGAGCCTCTCACACATGCCACTTATTATCGGGACAACCTTCCCGTCTTCCAGCCTTAATTCTCCCTCTTGTATACATTCCCGGAGGGGACTGTGTTCTGGACCGATAGTTTGACAGAACGCTGCCGTCTGTCTACTGGGCCCTGGATCTACGCAGTCACCTTGCTTCCAACCCCTTGGCGCTGCGTTCCCGGCCCCCTGCTGAGGTGGTCTAATGTTCCCAGTGGTCCTTACCTGTTTCTGCCAGCAGTCCCTGGCAATATGACCCCGCTTGTTGCAGATAAAACAAGTGGTGTCCTTGGGAGCGCTCCCCTTCCGGCTGGTCTGCGACGCAGGAGGATCGGGGTGGTGTTGCCTTACGGGTGCCATTGCCAACCCGTTTGCCCCACCCCTAGCCAATTTGGGTGCGTTTACACTCCCACCGTGGGCCTCGATGTAGCGTTCTGCCACAGTTGCCATCTCATCATAGGTGGGCGGCCCCCTTTCCTTGATGAACAGGCCCAACTCCTTGGAGCATGTAGTTAAAAACTGCTCCCGGAGAAATAGATCACGCAGGGCTCCATATGACTCATTCACTTCTGCGAGATCAGTCCAGCGGTCAAAGTACCGCCTAGCTCGGGCAAAATACTGAGGTACTGTTTCTCCCTTCTCCTGCTTAATTTCTCGGAACTTGGTCCGGAATCCTTCTTCAGTGAGCTGGTATCTCCGAAGGATGGCATTCTTCAGCTCACTGTAGTCGTTAAGAAGTGCAGGAGGCATACTGGTATAAGCCTCGAGGGCTTTCCCTGACAACAAAGGGCTCAGGCACATAGACCATGTGTCTTCTGGCCACATTTGACTGGAGGCAAAACGCTCAAACCTCTCCAAGTACGAGTCCAAGTCATCTGTGTTTTCATTGAAATGAGCGAGATGGGGGCGTGGGGCATGAATTGCTAGCCCTGCACTCCCATCCCCTGAGCGCCGACTTTCATTCTCCACATCGGCCCTTGCTCTGAGGAGCTCTAATTCTCTCTCGTGCCTCTGTTGTTCGAGCTCCCGTTCTGCCTCCCTTGCTAATTGGGCTTCCCTCTCTCTCGCCTCATTTGCTAATTGAATCTCTCTCTCTTTCGCCTCTCTTGCGTCTTTCTCACGCTCTCGCTCTAATCTAATTGGGCTTCTCTCTCCCTCGCCTCGTTTGTTAATTGAATCTCTCTCTCTTTCGCCTCTCTTGCGTCTTTCTCACGCTCTCGTTCTAATTGAATCTCTCGCTCTTTTGCCTCCCTTACTGCTTGGGCCTGCCTCTCCCTTGCGTCATTGCGTAAGGCAATCTCCTTGGCCTCACGTTTCTGCTCATCTTTAACGAACTTCTGAAGTTCAGCTCCCTCAAGGCCCATTTCCTTGCCTAATGATACCAGTTGGGCGAGGGGTGTAACAACATCCATTTTGATTTTTTCTTTCTATCTTCAACACTCGTCAGAAAGAATGAAGAAGGAAAAGAAAGAAAGAAAAAAAATATGGCAATTGATCCTAATTTACCTCTGTAATTTAACGTAATTAAACGCACCAAATATTCTGAAACCTACCGCAGTTATAGTGGCTATTAAGTATCCTTTTGGGGACTACTGTATTGCGATATTAAACCCTTGAACGGCATCAGCTGACCGAACGCGTCAAAACATAAACAGAACCGCCGTTAAAATAAAACAAAATTTCCATATAGCCATTTTTTACCTTTTAGAAATATCCTGGTAGCGCTCGCCAATCAATGTCAGGGACACCTGAGGCCCCGTAAGGCCTGGGCTGACGTGGGGTTGTTTAGTCCTGCTGATGAAGTTGCGGGAAAATTAGACCAACGTGGAGGGTCGGAATCCAAGTGTCGCGAACTCGGCGCAGAGAGCTGAGTTAGACCGACGCCGTGATTCCTTCTCTGCCAAATTGGCCTGAAATAGGTTCGATTTCCGTTAGGTGTGATTCCTAATCACTTTAGGCTGTATAATGGAAAGAATGATTTAAAGTAACAACGATTCTTTTATTTACACATAAAAATAAATCCGTTTCAATATTTCAACAATCAACAATTCGATTCTTTTCACAGAAAATGGGTCGCTATGGTTAAATAATTCTAAACAATCATATAGTCATTCTATAGCCCTGTACTGGCACTATAGTCTACACACTGGAAATGTTACTACTGTGAGCTCGCCATAAGAGCTTCACCCGCTTAGGCTCAAATGTCAACGTCTGCGCGTAACTGTACCTCTGGCTGTCGGAGGGTTCCGACCAGCAATGTTCGTCATCTATAAAGACACCGTACTTCTGATTTGGGTCAGATATTGTCAACTCATACCTTATGTGCCTTTTGAAAGTCCTCCGTGAAAGTCCCATTGAAATATTCACCGTTCCTGGTTGAATTCACGATTCACAAATGCCCTTTTTGTGCTAGGGCGAAATTGTCACTCACACCGATCTCCAGTCGGTATTATGATGCTTCGACAGCAAAACAAACTACTCAGAACGCAATCAGTCTGACGCTTCAAAGGGTTAATACGCACAATACAATTAACCTACACTTCTGACTATTGCAGGCCGATACCTGCTACTCGACAATCTAAACTTTAACGTTCCACCTGGGGTGTTCCTTCTCACGAATTCGGCCCCGTAGCCGCCTATCAACGCTAAGCTAAATCAATCATGGAATGCCCTCTCTGGCGATTCCAGCCGTTTCAGGGTCCTGTGATCGAAGGTACCCTTATGCCAGGAAACAGAGTCCGCCTGTCCTGGACTTCACCAACGTGTGTGTGACCCCAAGTGTGTCTAATGCTCTGCTCTTCCAGGTATATATACTTTTTACCCTAACTTGTCAGGTGGACCGACGCTCATCTGTCCACCTGTCAAAACGGTGGGAGATGACGTATATCGAGGCAGAATCAATACAAGTCATCTCACGCGTGACTTAACGCTGACTTCACTTGTCGAGAAAATCGATTCGTTCTTGCCATGATTGTTACCTAATGATCAGGTGACGATACGATAGACATTTCTATCGTTTTAGAATCTCGTTTCTCAATTGACCGTGACGACATCTTGACACCAACCGATTACGTCTCGTAAGACTCCGACTACTGTATAAGTTAAATGGAGATTAGACCTTATCTAACATACCGTTTCTCCCCTGGGTCCCTGCGCTAAAGCTGGATATACACCACGTGTGTTTTTTCTATGTCCAGCTTTACAGAGAAGTGGAATTCACGTGGGTTTTTCGTCTTGATGCGGAATATATTTTGAACTTACAATATCTTTACATATGAGGCCCCTTGCCTCTATATTTAGGCTGGCTTTGCCCTGACAAATATATTGCTAACAAAGTTCCACCGACAGTTTCGTTAACCAGCCAAAGTCGTAACTACGATTCCACCAGAATCATTGAGTTCCTTTTTGTAACTTGCAACTATACCAATCTTCGTTTATTCCAAATACGACTGGTCAGTGGAATAACTTACCATTAGTTGTCAGAGAAAACTCATCCCTGAGTAATTTTACGACCTTCCTAAATGATGGCAATCTATGACCACCGCCATTTTACGGCTGAGCTAAATCGCGGGCTGGTCAGATTTACCCCTGTGGGTTACGTTTGCGCTGTAGCAACCTTAACACATTTATACAATAACCACTTATCGCCTTCATCGCTCTGTGTTTGTGGTGTATGCGAGACAGTCGAGCATTTCTTGTAATATTGTCCAATAAATGAACATGCGCGCAGTACTACAGTTGAATTACTCCCATCTTCTCTTGATCTTAGTACTCTTCTATTTGGTTTGGAATTTCTTGATAATGCTGAAAACCGCTTTATATTTGAAGTTGTCCAGGATTTCATTGTACTTAGCAAACGTTTCAGTTAGCTGCAGCGATTATGTAACCTGCATGGGTATGTGTGCATCTGACTAGGTTTAATGCTTGAATCAGTCAACACCAGCTATCAATTTCTTTCGCATCACTAAATAAGTACATTACTCATCTACCAACCGATTCATGTCTGCTCAACTCAGATCACCAAGGAAATTCTTCTTCTCTTTTGTTTTTTTAATTCAAGTTTGCTTCATCCTCATCTTTGTCTTCTCTTTGTTTTTTAGCTCAACTTTGGCGAATCCAAATTTGAGCTTATGCCATGGCCAGTCATCCGTCTGTCCGTCAACAATTCAATACGGCTCGGGCTAGAGGCCGTATTTATGAACCGATCTTTACGAAACTTCTTGGGTACCCTTGTTTTTGACCGTGGGACGAGAACGAGTGTTTTTGGGTCTGATCCGAAATTCAAGTTGGCCGTTGGCAGCCATTTTGTACAAAATTAGGTGCAATCAGATTTTTGCGCAGAACTTCCATATGAAAGCGCTGATTTGAATAATTTTTTGTATGAATGCTTAGTACCATGGGATACATCACAAATTATGAACCGATCTTTACGAAACTTCTTGGGTACCTTTGGTATCACCATGGGACGAGTGTTTTGGGGTCCGGTCCAAAATTCAAGATGGCCGATGGCAGCCATTTTGTACAAAATTAGGTGCAATCAGATTTTTGCACAGAACTTCCATATGAAAGCGCTGATTTGAATAATTTTTTGTGTGAATGTTTAGTACCATGGATACATCACATATAATACAGGTTTTTTTCTCGTGCAGAAATTATGCAAATTAGATAAACTTTGATTTTTTCAGTGCTACTTTCACACAGTAAGTACACATGTCAATACGACTTGGGCTAGAGTCTGTATTTATGAACCGATCTTCACGAAACGTCTTGGGTACCTTTGTTATCACCTTGGGACGAGAACGAGTGTTTCTGGGTGCGGTCCAAAATTCAAGATGGCTGCCAGTGGCCATTTTGTACCGAAATTAGGTCTAATCAGTTTTTTGTACACAACTTCTATACAGCTCAGGCTAGAGGCTGTATTTATGAACCGATCTTTACGTAACTTCTTAGGTACCTTTGTTATCACCGTGGGATGAGAACGAGTGTTTTTGGGTGTTGTCTGAAATTCAAGATGGCCACCAGCAGCCATTTTGTACCAAAATAAGTGCAATCAGTCTTTTGTACAGAACTTCTGTATGAAAGTTCTGATTTGAATAAATTTTTGTATGAATGTTTAGTAACATGGAATACATCACATATAGTACGGGTGTTTTTCTCGTGCAGAAATTATGCAAATTAGATGAACTTTGATTTATTCAGAGCTACTTATACACTGTAAGTGCACATGTCAATACAGCTCGAGCTAGAGGCTGTATTTATCAACCGATCTTCACAAAACTTCTTGGGTACATTTGTTATCACCTTCGGACGAGAACGAGTGTTTCTGGTTGCGGTCCAAAATTCAAGATGGCTGCCAGTGGCCATTTTGTACCGAAATTAGGTCCAATCAGTTTTTTGTCACAACTTCTATACAGCTCGTATTTATGAACTGATCTTCACGAAACTTCTTGGGTACCTTTGTTTTCACCTTGGGACAGGAACGAGTGTGTTTTGGGGTGCCTTTGTTATCACTGTGCTATGAGAACAAATATTTTGGGGTTCAGTCAGACCCACTCTGGGACTCAAAGATTTCTTTTCTAGTTTAGCATCAGACTGTCACCCACCTTTACAATACTTTACCTATACATTTGTTACAGGCTACGGTCAGTATTTATGTACAGACCGTTACAATACTTTATATGTACCTTTGTTATCAGGTCATTACCTAGATGTTTGTCATTGCTGTGTCACATACTGTACATGTACATGTCTTAACAAGTTGAGCTACAGTGTCATTGACACTTTCATTTTCTTGTTCTATCTCTACTAGGGACCTGCGAGCCGGGGATAAAACTTCGAGCCGAATCTCGAGCCGAATCATCCCTCTGGTATCGAGTCGAGTCGAATCTCGAACCTTGAAACTGGCGCAACGGCGACATTCGTGCTTCCATAGTCTGCAATACCGGTACTCTGCATGCTGGATGAGTTCAGAATCAATTGGTCTGGAATCGAGTATTCTCGCACTGCGAGAATACTCGATTCCAGACCAATTGATTCTGAACTCATAGACTCGCAGTTTTATTCTACCCACTTGGTGGTCATGGCTCGTGCTCAGCCTCATGACGTCGTCCTTCAGAGATGGGATCGGGAAGATTCGTCCCCGAGAATATTTGTCCCTGGGAATATTCGTCCCTGGGAATATTCGTCCCCGCTCAGTGGGAATATTCGTCCCCTTCAGGTGGGAACATTCGTCCCCTACAGGGGACGAATATTCCCGGGGTCAAATATTCCCGGGGAGGAATCTTCCCTGACCCTCAGAGATCGTACAGTAGCCCGGAGGTTTAATAATCAACAAAATTGGAGAGCTAATACGTTCAGAGAGCGATTTATTACACTATCGTTAGCGTATGACGGCATGTTCTTGATGCGAGCGAGTGCACATATAATTCGCCGTTTGAACAGAGGTCGGTTCGAAAAATACGAATCGGACGGTGAGGTATCGAGTCGAATCGAATCTCGGCGATGGTTTTGAGTTGAGCCGAATCTCGAACGGTTCGCAGGTCCCTAATCTCTACTTTCTTCTTCCTGTTGTTCTGCTACTGGTTTAAACAATATTAGTCCAGCAAATGCGTCATGTTATTTTCTAATCAAATAGTCTATCCAACAAGGGAGACAACTTCCAAGAGCTTATAGCTTATTGTTGAATCCCTTACATTTATTCTTGAATTCTGTTACATTGTATACCATTAATTTCATGAGTTGTTCCTTTTTATCTGTTTGCGTGGTGTATACAGTTGTCACTTTCAGTAATAAATATTGTTTAAACTAAAATCTTTAAAGGAAAGAAGAATCTAAAGCGTCGTCTAGAAATTCACACAGCTGTAAAACCATTCATTTGTGATATTTGTGACAAAGCGTTTACCAACCAGTACAAGGTCCATATTCGTGTAAGAGTATATGCTGGTGAAAAGCCAGTCAAGTGTGATATTTGTAACAAACGTTTTAGTCAGAGCCAGAATCTCAACAGTCATCAAACTGTTCACACAGGTGAAAAACCATTCAAGTGTGATATTTGTGACCAAGCCTTCACCACCCTACAGAATATCAATCTTCATGTAAGTGTCCATACTGGTGAAAAACCATTCAAGTGTGATATTTGTAACAAATGTTTTATTCTAACTCAGAATCTCACCTTGCATCTAATTGTTCACACAGGTGAAAAACCATTCAAGTGTGATATTTGTGACAAAGCTTTTGCCACCCCACAGAATCTCAATCTTCATGTAAGAGTCCATACTGGTGAAAAGCCTTTCAAGTGTGAAATTTGTGACAAAGGTTTTAGATGGATGAAGAGCTGCACCAGGCATCTACTTGTTCACACAGGTGACAAATTATTCAAATACGATATTTGTGGCAAGGCCTACGCTAAAAAAACAGTCCCATTGTTCATCTGAGACTTCATTCCGGTAAAAGACCATTTATTTAAGCGTCATTTTTCAGGCCTTCAGATTATTCTAATTTGGGTACGACAAATTGTGGGAGAGCAAAATGCCACTATTTTCAAATTCTTGACATCATTTTCATAAAGCTTTAATTTGATCTCCTGATTTTCAGTCAGGAGAGCTATAGTGATCACAAGCCGTCCGTCTGTTGTCCGTGAACATGGTGTTTGCGTCTTCTCCTCCCAAACTGCTGAACCAATTTAATTGATATTTGAGATAATAGTTTGTTATGACATCGCAATTGCATTTTGTTCAAATCAAGTTGCCTTGCTCCTCGGTAGGGCCACGCCCAAAAAGTGCGCTTAAATCTTAAAAAATCTTCTTCTCATGAACCAGCAGTAGCAGAGACTTGATATTTGGTGTGCAGCTTCCCTTTGAGGTGTAGACTCAGATTTGTTCAAGAGAAGTCCGAGGAGCTCTATTTACCTTCATTATGGGAGGGGCAAAAATTTTCGCCCTGCCCAAAATTTTTATTTTCCAAACCGAGAGGCAGATTTGAACCAAATTTGATATTAGGGCTTATTGGGTCATAAGTACTTAATTTATGCCCAAATTTTTTTTCCCGTTGCGCCATGGGAACCGCAGGAGCTAAAAATAGAAAAAAATTAAAATGCCCATACCTCCAAAACTACATGGCACTGAGAATTCTTATTTGGTGTGAATCTTCCTTAGGACCAACAGAATGGAATGGTAAAAAAATTGCTAATGGTTTTATCATGGGGTACTTTCGGGGATTTTGAAAAAGTGCTGAGTCAGCATTTTTGAACACTGTGGGTGATGGGAAAAACATTTGAGACTACTTTTCTCCCAAACCACTGCTCCAAAAGGTTTCAAATTTCACATTAAACATCTTTGGAAGATTGTTTCACATGTTTATTGAAAGCAAATCCCTGGGTCCATATTTGGGCTCTCTATGGGAGCCCAAATGTTGAAATTAGTGCAGTATGAGGAATATTCTTTAAAAATCTTCTTCAGATCTACCAATCAAAATCTTTTGATATTTGGTATGCAGCATGCTTAGGTGGGGGGGAGGGGGGGAGGGGATTCAGATTTGTTCATGCCAAGTCCCTGGGTTCATATTTGGCCTCACTGTGGGAGCCCGATTTATAACTTAGTTCAAAATGAGGAATTTTCTTTAAAAAACTTCTTCAGATCCAGCAGTCAGAATGTTTTGATATTTGGTATGCTGCATCCTTAGGGGGGTGAGATTCAAGTTGGTTCAAACAATGTAACTAGGTCCATATTTGGGCTCACCGTGGAAGCTCGAATTGTAACTTCGTTCAAAATGAGGAATTTTCTTTTAAAATATTCTTCTTCAGATCCAGCAGTCGGAATGTTTTGATATTTGGTGTGCAGCATCCTTAGGAGGGTGAGATTCAAGCCATGTCCCTAGGTCCATATTTGGGCTCACTGTGGGAGCTTGAATTGTAACTTAGTTTGAAATGAGGAATTTTGAGTGTGAGATTCAAAGCCAAGTCCCTTAGTTCAAAATGAGGAATTTTCTTTAAAAATCTTCTTCTTCAGATCCAGCAGTCGGAATGTTTTGATATTTGGTATGCAGCATCCTTAGGAGGGTGAGATTCAAGCCATGTCCCTAGGTCCATAATTGGGCTCACTATGGGAGCTCGAATTGTAACTTAGTTTGAAATGAGGAATTTTCTTAAATCTTCTTCTTCAGATCCAGCAGTCGGAATGTTTTGATATGTGGTGTGTAGCATCCTGGGGGGGGGGGGGGGGGGGGGAGATACAAGTTTGTTGAAGCCAAGTCCCTGGGTCCATATTTGGGCTCCCTGTAGCCCGAATTATAACTTAGTCAATATGAGGAATTTTTCTTTAAAAATCTTCTTCAGATTCAGCAGTCGGAATGTTTTGATATTTGGCATGCAGCAACCTTAGGGGGCTGAGATTCAAGTTTGTTTAAGCCAAGTCCCTTGGTTCATACTTGGGCTCACTATGGGAGCCCAAATGACAACTTAGTTCAAAATGAGGAATTTTCTTTAAAAATCTTCAGATCCAGCAGATGAATGCTTTTAATAGTTTTTATGCAGCATCCTTAGGGGGGTAAGATTCAGGTTTGTTCAAGCCATGTCCCTAGGTCCATATTTGGGTTCATTGTGGGAGCTCGAATTGTAACTTAGTTCAAAATGAGGAATTTTCTTTTAAAATCTTCTTCAGATCCAGCAGTCGGAATGTTTTGATATTTGGTATGCAGCATCCTTAGGGAGTGAGATTCAAGTTTATTCAAGCCATGTTTTAGGTCCATATTTGGACTCACCGTGGGAGCCCAAATCATAACTTAGTTCAATATGAGGAATATTCTTTAAAAATCATTTTTTTTAGATCCACTTGTCAGAATCTTTGGATATTTGGTATAAGCTTTTCTTTGGAGGAGCAGATGCAACTTGTTGAAATCAATTCTCTAGGTTAATATTTAGGCTACCATGTCAGGTGAGCGCCCTCAGGCCCCCTGGGGCCTCCTGTTTTTTAAACTTTCAGCGCTTTCACTATTACGTATTTCAGCGTCGAGATCATTCAACAGCCTCACCAATGATGGCAGGAAAGATAAAAAAGTCTTGAATCCGACAAAAGGGGACCCTCATTTGATCGGAGTTTCTTACCAACCAAGCTTACAGTTGTTTACTACAGGCTTACTCTACAGTGGAAGTCCCTAACTCGAAAAATATACTCTCTATTTTGATCTTTCCCAAGCGATTTGGTATTTTCATCTTTCCCAAGCGATTTGGGAAAGAAAAGTGGCACAAAAGCACCAAGAAAAAATAAGCCAAAACTGGGCCGAGTGCTATCGGCGCACACCCAGTAGGGGACGCTCTTCTCCTAGAACAGACTCACAGCTTCCGGTACCAGTGCGCGGACGTGCATCCAATGACTCATTCTTTAGGAAGATGTGCATTTTTTGAGTGAAGAAACGGTGATAATTCAACTTGTTGATAATGGTTACCTGTGACCAGAATTATGGATCTGATGATCGTATAATAACAGGACTGTGTTTTATATATTCTCGTCATTAAATTCAACCACATTCTCATATTTGTTTTCTATTCTCTGTGTTCGCATGCGACTTCAGCGTATCATGCGGTTCGGACATTGTAATATTGGGTGATAAATTTATGTTATCCTTTTGGATATTATTATTAGTGGAGCTAGGTGTCAATGGGGGCTGCATGGGCAGGATTTCTCCTTTCCGTTGATGGTATAATTTCTGTTTTTTGGGGTCCCTGTTGGCTGTCTGGGTTCAGTTGTGTTCCTACCGGTCCTTTAATTTCTGCCACTTTTCTCTCGAAGTTGGGGGTGTTCTACTTCTTTCTAGATCTTTTGAGTTCACCTTTTCTTCTACTGCTCTCACCTCTGTTATACCCAGGACTGTTCCTTGTGGCAATGCCTTTTGCCCAAGCATGTGGACGGTTCCCATGCTTCTTGTTCCACTTGTAATGGGTGTTCTTCAGATCGACCATGTGGGGTCTGTGGGTCATGGTCTCCACCTTTTTGGGATTCTGTGAACTGTGTTGCATTCTCGTGGCCGTTCCTCCCGCACCCGTTGGAAGGGAAAACGCTGTCATTTGGGGCCTCCCGACACGACCACGTCTTGTGAGAGTTATACCCCTTCCGCGGGGGATGTGCAGTCATTTCCTGTTGTGGATACTGAGGAAGTTGTTGAAATGTCCGGTGAAGAGATGCCTGGTTCCCGGGCTGTGGTCCCTCTCCAGTCGACATCTGAGGCTGTCATCTTTCCACCAGTTTCAACAGCTCCCGACGTATCTGCTGCTACTGGGGTCACCATGGACTCTTGTGTTTCTGTCCACGCACTCATGTCCTACAGCCAGTTTTGCGGGGTCAACGCATTTTGTTCAGCTTGGAGCTTCTGTTCCTCAGAAGTCCACGGGTACTCTCCTGTGTTCCCGCACTTCAGATCCTCGGGGTATTTCATACCCCTATAAGCATCTGCAATCAGATGTTTTGGCTGCCACCCGGTGTACTAGAGGATTGTGACCCTTCGCTGGTTAAAAGGGTCGGGAGTGAAACCACTTTGCCGGGTCTTTCCCACATCGAACCAGCTGACACGGGCCGTGAGCTCAGGGTGGCCCTTTCCTTGCTCAAGAGCTTTCTGGCGAGGCTGCTAGTGGTTTCCAGGCACCCCCATGGCGCCGCCACCCGGCATGGATGCAGGCCTTTTTCTGGTCCCCCTGGTGTGTCTACACCATGGGAGGCATCGGCAGGTTTGCCCGTTATGGGCCATTTGTATCAGACTCAGAGGATGGGTCAGACATCCCTGCCGTCGAGCGCCAACAGTCTTCTGACTTGGGAGCAGCTCTTGACTTTGTGTTTGAGTTCCTTCCGGATCTCAAACCGTCAGACCAGCTGGCGGTGTCAGCTAGGTCGCAATCATCGGTCGCGTGCCTACAGCCTGTGGAGCAAACCGCGTCTGGGCGCCTTCGACCGTGCCAGTCGGTAAGGTGGTTGAAGCGTTTGCAGCTTTGTACTCTAAGCTGAGTTCCAAGGCTATGAAGACTTCGTTCTTCACAAGGGCTGATAACTTTTTGCCTCCAGTGCGTTATCGATCCTACAATTCCACCAATCCGTCAGTCAGGACTCCTCCTCCCTCGGGCTTTCCAAGCCCAAGTCGGCCGTTATTCCTATGGCGACTCTGGAGTCCCTGTTGGGCTTATCGAGAGAGATGCTGGGCATGCTTTCTCTCTCAGATCACGTCGTCTCTGCTTTGGCTGCTTATCTGCCTCCAGATAAGTTTGACGACATACAGGCTCCATACGTGTGATTTCCAAGGGGCTCATGCAGCTTACTCGCATGCATGCCCGTAACACGGCTAACTTGGAATTAGTTCGCCCGGTCGCTGTATTGTACACAAACCGTTCCCTTCCTGAGGGGCAGCGTGCGGCACTTCGATCTGCTTCCTTGGCAGGACTGCAATTATTGCATGCTTCCATGGCAACGGTCTGGGATGACGTCCAGCGCCAGCTTGATCAGCCTTCTATTGCATGCCCGGGCCGTTCCAAGCTAAACAAAGCCCTTCTGCTTCCTCTGCGAAACCAAGGGCTGATCGTCCTACTTCTACTTCGTACTCAGGTGGTAAGGGTAAGCGTCGGCAGACCAGAGGGAGGACTCCGGCTCCTTCATCTAGTAGAGGAGGTAATTTCTCCTCTCACGAGCCACGCCGGGGCTCGAAATGAAGGTCCTCACCTTGATTCGTCCCAGGTTGGAGGAAGGATATCAGAGTTTGCAGACCATTGGGCTACGATCACATCCGATCCTTGTGTGTTAGATGTTCGGTCCGGGCTGCGGATATCCTCCTAGAGGCACCCCACTCTGTCGACAGTGCCTCTTCCAACACAAGTTCCTTCAGACGTTCCACGTCTGGAACTTTTGGTAACGGAGATAGACAATCTCCTGTCAATGGGGGTGATCAAGGTCGTCAAGAACATTCATTCGGTGGGATTTTATTCCCACCTGTTTTTGGTGCCGAGGAAGGACGGCCGACTCCGACTTGTTATCGATCTGAGTATCCTGAACCAGTCTTATCATTGCTCCCAAGTTCAGCTTGGGGACTTTCTTGTCTGTTCACCGTTCCATTCACCAGGGAGATTTTGCTTCCAGCATCGACTTGTAAGACGGTTACTTTCACTTTCTGATTCATTGGACATCGCGAAAGTATCTCAGGTTCGTTTTTCTGAGTCGAGTTAACCAGTTCAAGGCCATGCATTTCGGCCTCAACCTGGCTCCTTGGACCTTCACGCGACTGATGTAGCATGTGATAGCCTTCCATCGCGCACAGTCCAGGTTGACTACTTTTGCCTATCTGGACGATATCCTCCAGAGGCAATCCAATGCTGCTCTTCTGGAGTCAGATGTAGACACACTGTTCAGCCTGCTCACTTCACTAGGGTTCAGAGTCAACGAGGAGAAGTCGGACCTGGTCCCTTCTCAGTCGTTTTCTCATCTGGGGATGAACTTCCGTACTCAGCTGAATACGGTGGCGGTTCCCCGGGCAAGGGCTGTGATTCTCACGGCTTTCACCCTGACTCTGTCCCAGTCAACATCCGTGACAGCTCTTAGTATTCTTCAGCTGCTCGGTCTCTGCGGTTCGGTGACTAATCTCATTCCTCCAGGTCGGCTGCATGTCGGACCTCTCCAACACTTCTGCTCAGTCATTGGAGGCCGAATGTCGATCATCTGGACCTGGTGCTTCAGTTACCGGACTCTCATGATCGTCACCTTCTCTCCTGGTCGGATGTTCAGTGGATTATGCAGGGAGTTCCGTTGGACTATGTCCGATCGTGTTCTGACGGCAGACACCAGCGATCTCGGAGGAGGTGTGAGGTTGGAGCCTCCGGGTCTTTCCCTTCACGGGTATGGGACCAGAATCAAGCAGCTCTTCACATCAACCAGAAGGAGCATCTTGCTCTTCTGGGTTTCCGGCAGTGGATCCCCCGCCTTTAGAATAGCCAGATCCTTCTGTTGTCCGGCAGTTCGACAGTGGTCGCTTACATTTGGAACCAGGGCAGCACGCATTCAGTTCCCGTGTACGAATTGGCTCGGAATTTCCCACTGCTAGCTCAGGATATCAACGCCGGAGTGGTGGTTCGTCACATTCCCGGTCGTCTGAACGTCCTAGCCGACTCCCTGTCCCGACAGGGCAGGGCCATTTCCACCGAGTGGATGCTTCACAGGGCAGTGTTCCAGTAGCTTTGCGATCTCTGGGGTCGTCCCCACATCGATCTTTTGCACGTTGGTAGCATTAGGCGGACACTTTCATGTCCCCATGTCCAGATCCTCTGGCTTTCGCCGTGGACGCTCTGTCACTCGATTGGAACGGTCTAGTCGACTATGCCTTCTCGCCAGTTCCGATTCTGCATCAGGTTCTAGACAAGATATGAACATGCAGTTGTCAAATCATTCTGATCGCTTCCATGTCGCCTCGACGGGTGTAGATCAATCAGCCCCCTCTACGTCGCGACCTTCTTTGCCAAGGTCATCCGAGGAGGTTTCACGGCGACCCGACTTCATTGTGCCTTCACGCATGTGTGTTGTCGGGTCCTGTCTCCTCCGTAGAGGTTTTTCAAGATGAGCAGTGGAGTGCATTTTTGGAGTGCATTTTTTCTTCAAGGCGGTACTCCACTAGTTTGGCCTATGCGGCTAAGTGGAAGGTCTTCTGTCGATGGTATGCTGATCACTCTGTTGATTATGCCAATCCCTCGATAACACAGACTGCGGAGTTTCTGGTATATGTGTTTGATTCTCGGGGTCTCCAGTCTGTTACCATCAAAGAGTACAGGTCCATGCTTTCGGAGACCTTTTCATATGTGAGAAAGCGTCGTCTCGGCACTAATCCATACCTCTCCAAGCTTATTCGGCACTTTTCTTTGAAAAGTCCTAGGATTTTGCAGCTTACCCCAAGATGGAATCTTTCTCGAGTGCTGCTTTGCTGGGGGGGGGGGGGGGAGCATTCGAACCGTTGTCCCAGGAGGACATGCGTTTTCTCACGTACAAGACGGCTTTTCTGATGGCTTCTGCCTCAGCCAGACGGGTTAGTGAGCTTCACGCCCTCTCGGTTGATCCGGCCTTTTTCAGGAGCTCTGCCAACAGTGTTACTTTTACCCCTGATTGCTCCATTCTGGCCAAGAATCAGATACCAGAAACAACTCCACCTCCTATCTGTATCAGGGCTCTTCCTTATGCTGAGAGTAATCGCCCTTTGCTCTGACCAGTTCGGGCACTTCGCATTTATCTCAACTGGACGCAGTTCATTAGGAAAGGCAGAAAACAATTCTTTCTGTCTCTAATTCTTGGTTGACAGAAGATCTCTCCTCAATCCATTTCTCGATGGGTTTATCTTGCTATTCGCGCGGCCTGCGCTCGTCCAGCGACTGACGATTGTATTACCAATCGTATACCTGCCCACGATGTGCGTGCCTTATCTACCTCCTGGGCTTATGCTAACTCCGTCAAGTTGTCGGATGTTATGCAGGCAGACTACTGGAGAAATGCTTCTACTTTCTCCGACTTCTATTTGCGTCATTTGCAGGAGCAGTCTGGGGGCCTTTTTTCTCTGGGCCGTCTTTCTTCTGCTCAAGTTGTTGTCTACCCTAGCCATTAGGCTTCTTACAAGGTCAGTTCCAGCCCTGTACTGTATTACTGTCCGTTCTCTGTGCGTCACGCAGAGCTTTTACTAATGTTTGTGACGCTATGGTTTGATAGGCATAGGGAACTCTTCTTCTGTCCACGTTTCCAGTGCAGTTGGGTTATGTGTGGGTTGGTTATGTGATTCCCTCCTCCTATTGTCTATTCAGCATGTAGTAAAGAATTGTAAGGTGGGTTGATAAGATATTTAAATTTAATAGTAAATTTTCTTTCTCATTATACCTATCACAATTGTTTACATGGGGGCCCTCCCGTCTTCTTGTTCGGGTAAGAATCCTTTCTCCCCGATGATCACATAACTTCAATGTTAGCGGATTCAAAAGATTAAGTCATTGGTTACACGTCTGCGCACTGGTACCGAAAGCCGTGGGTCTGTTCTAGGAGAAGAACGTCCCCTACTAGGTGTGCGCCGATAGCACTCGACCCAGTTTGGGCTTATTTTTTCTTGGTGGTTTTGTACCACTTTTCTTTCCCAAATCGCCTGGGAAAGATCAAAACAGAGAGTAGATTTTCCGAGTTAGGGACTTTCATTGTAGTGCAAGCCTGTAGTAAACAATTGTGGTAGGTATAATACGAATGGAAATTTACTATAAAATTTAAATTTCTAAGGTCATACGGCGACAGACGCATCACGGGCCTGGGCACCAAATTTGATAAATATGCAGGACTTATTCCATTATTCATTTATATAATATTGTTAATTTATGTCTTCGCCTCCATTATATAATAATTCATGGCTTGTCCCTCGGAGGGCACCACATATGGTTCTTCAAGCATCAAGTTGGAGGTCTTCTAGCTGTTTTGTTTTCTCATTTGTACTGTTATCCCAAATGACAACCGCGTAATCAAAAATGGGCAAGATAAAATAGTTATACAATATACATCTTTTCTAATGTTGATCATGATAGTCGGTACTTTAGACTCCGGAAACAGTTTACCACCGGACCTACCCTACTAATAATGTTGTCTACATGTTTCTCCCATGATGAACCATTATCATCGAACATGAATCCAAGATGATTATGACAAAACTCTTCCGTTACTAACTTATCAAGTAAATAAAGTGGAGGTTTGGGGTTTTACGTGTTATACTTAGCGATAATGTTTTCTCCGGACTAAAATGTACTTGGCATGCCTTTGCCCAATTACCTATGAGTCGAAGATCAGAATTCAGTATCTCCGATGCAAGAGGGTTTTTTTCTATAATTAAGGATAATGATGTATCATCAGCATAAAAACTTATGTTGGATTTGATTTCGTCTACAATATCGTTAATATAAATGTTAAACAGAAGCAGGCCCAAGGCCGACCCTTGCGACACTCCAGCTGGGATTAATTTGTTTACAGAATTTTGTCCGTTAATTACGACACTCTGACTACGCCCGGTAAGATAATCTTCAAGCCATGAAATCAACATACCTCTAACTCCTATAGTATTCAGTTTGTGAATAAGGCTTTATGTCAGACCCTATCAAAAGCTTTACTTCACAGAAGACAAATCTAATTTCCTTATTTTGATCCAGTGCTAATCTAATGTTGTTGTCAGTGTCTATCATCTGGTATATAGTACTATCTTCTGGGACAAAACCTGATTGCAGATTGGTTTATAAATTATTTTCACTTAAGAAACCGAAAACATATTTGAAAATAAGTTTTTCAAACACTTTATTCACACTACTTGTTGGCGAAACTGGTCGATAATTTTCTTTTAGATTAATTGACGATTTTTTGTGAATGGGCACAACATTGGCTTGCTTCCACAAAGAAGGAAATTTTCCTTGGGCCAACGACATGTTGAAGAGTTTGAAAAATGGAAAAGCCAACTGTGACGATAAAATGTTTAAAATTCTGTTATTGATATTGTCGGGACCAGTGCCTTTTTCACATTAAGTTGCTTGAAAAGCTTTTCAACTTCTCGGGGGTCAGTTATAAATCCACGGATACATAATTCACTTATTGGAATACTAGGGAGGGTCAGGTCTTGAACCGTGTCACTTTGACTAAAGAAATATTTATTAAGGATATCCGCAGTAGACTTGTGAGTCGCTGACAACCTTATCTTCAAATAATGGAGAGAATAACTTACTGGTATTACATTGCTGTACAGAAAGGCTTTTTAGTGTTTTCCACCATTGTTTAGAAGAGACATTTTGTGTACAAACGGAAGATTCTGTCTTTAAATCGTATTCAGGTTTTGCGCTCTAATAACACTTGCAATTGTTTAATTTCGTACTTGCCTTAAGATATGCCAGTCTTGTGGATTATTGGTTGTTTTTGCTTTATTGTGAGACTTATCTCTAATTTTCATCTGTTTTCGTACACCAGAGGTCATCCATGGCTTGTCATTCGTTCTTACTAAAATATACTGATGAGGAATAAACTTCTGTGGCGTTTCTGTGATATAAGTAGTTAGATTTTTGGCAATTGCATTAATATCTCCAGGTATATCTCCAGTTGTATCTCCAGTTGGAGTAAAAAAAGGAGTTCCAGTCAGTACTTGACAATGTCATACCCATTCTTTCTATGCCCATTTCATTATAATTCCAAATTAATCGTTTGTACGGTTTAAAGGTGGGTGGGGTGGGGGGGTTACCAGGATTTCAAGAACACACTCGTTGGGTGGTGATCGCTACAAAAGGGTGGAATAGTTTCACATCTTGCAACAAAATTTGGACATGACGTCATTATCAATTCTATTAGACCAATACTATGTTCTGTTACTCGAGTTGGCCATCTGATGATTTGTTTGGTACCATGGGCATCTTCTATACTATTTATTTTCGGATGAATGGTTGGGTAACAATTCGCATTAAAATCGCCCATAAATATGCCTTTTAATGACATATCGTTTCTAGCAAATGCCTTGGGATCATTTAATAATTCCCAAATAAGATTGTCTGCAGAGGGCGGACGGTAAAAGACTCCGAGAAGAAACTTTTGATTTTCATACCGTATTTCAGTCCACACTGCCTCTACACCTGGAACTTCAAAATCCGACATAAATGTATATATTATACTACTATATCCCGAATAGGAGGGAAATGATAACCGGACAAAGCAATACTTCGGTCCGAAATCTCTCCCGAGAGAAGGCTCTCGGTTATAGCAACAACATCACCTTCTCCTAATTCGGCAGCAATTAAATCCGTTTCGTTTTATTTCGCAACCCCCTGACGTTTAAATGTACTGGTGAGATTTCATTAGTTGCACCAGGATTACGTTCAGTACCCCCCCCCCCCCCCCCCCCCCCCCGTATCAGTACGTAGTATATCATCAGAACAAAACCTAAAACCCCCAATTTAGTCGTCATCATTTTCTGATATTTATCAGTACGATCCAGACAAAAGCGAAATATTCCCGTAGCAAAACGACCAATCCTCTCAGGGTATGTAGCTATGGTCCCGGGACGTTTCGCCCCAATTCCCGTTTACGCCCTGAGTCGGTACGCCCCAATCCCCCCACAGGTGGAAGTCTGTAGTTTCACCCCCAAATCAGACAGCGAAATTTCAAAAGATGAATCAAAGGTGGGTGTGGTCATTAACGTGCCTCGACTTTAAGGCTCATCAAATGATTCCGGAATCTCGTGTTTCTGCTTTCAGATTCTGTAAGTCCTGTTTCTGGAGCCTCACTATCCATATTCATATGCTGATTTTCGGAGAATTCCTCCAGCGCTGCAATTTTCGCATATGTGAGTGGGATTTCTTCCCTTTCAGAAGGCACTGTTTTTGCACGGCCACATGGCACACACACAAAGTGCAAGCCAGAAATGTCTCTTGACTTATATCATTTCTATACGTAGTTAAGGAGATACCGGCGAAATCGGTCGGTGGCGGAATGGCTCCGGTTGCGAAATCGTGGGGTGGCGAAAACGCCGACATTCTTCCATCTGGTGCTGCCAATTTCCGCAGACATCACAAATGCTGGTTGCGTCTCACCTTCCCATTACAGTCTACACATGACTCTGCCCTATTTGCTGTGTCTGTAGATCGAATTTACTGAAACTGAATAAATGAATTTACTCATACGTAGCGGAGGTTTATAAAGACTGACAATGTGGGTGCTGGTCATACCGTCACACGACCGAAACGTCACATTTCAAAATGGTCAAAATGTCACATTTTTGGTGAAAACGTTACACACTTTTTGGACAAAACATCTCACACTTTTTGGAAAAAACGTCATATACTTTTGGTCAAAACGTCACTCTCCCAGAAAGGAAGATAACAAGGCATTTACTATTGCTATTTCCTACGGTGGCCGATGTACGACATAGGGATTTTTTTATCTCATTATAACGAAATACTTTCTGAGTAACTTTTCTTTCCTGTTGGTCGTCTATTGTTATCATCGAGGTAAGCATGGAAACTTTCAACGGTTAACTCTTTACCTAACATGAAAAGCAGACGACACTTGCAAAAAAAATTCTTGAATAACTAATTTTTTTCATTTTTTGTCTCAAAAACATAGGTTATGACCCCTCGTTGGAACGAGCTCGACGAGCTCGTTCCAACGAGGGGTCATAACCTATGTTTTTGAGACAAAAAATGAAAATATTTTGAAAATTAATTGGCGATTTTTGAGAATAGCGCTGGCCGGTTTTGGCCGTTACGTTGGGTAAAGGGTTAAGCACATTTTTCTCGGACAAGAGATTCTAGGAGGTTCGAATCACCTCACAACATCCAGATGGTCCTGATCTGGTGAATAGATATACTTTCATCACCCCGCTCATTTCAAGCCCTCCACCCCACCCCAGGATCAATGAAACAGTGTAACATTTCTCAAATATTTTCTACGACGAGATGGTGTTTCCATGAAAATATTTGAAAGATACATGTATAAATACCACTGTTGCGCTCCCCATTTAAAATATGATCAATCTAAGTGAAGGGCTTGAGTCCCTTACAATTGGTAAGTTGTCAGCTTTGAAATAATCAATAATTAACATGAGACGTTTTGACCAAAAGTATGTGACGTTTTGACCCAAACGTCTGTGACGCTTTGACCAAACGTATGTGACGTTTTGACCAACACATGTGACGTTTTGACCATTTTGAAATGTGACGTTTTGGTTGAGTTACGTTTTGACCTGTTCCCGACAATGTCGGCAGTGTGTAAAGTGTTGTCCGAAATTCAGAAGAAAACAGTATACAAAAACATTAGGTTATATGCATTTAAATGAGCGTCGTGAAGTTAGTTACTTATTCCTTATTCCTTATTTGACATTTTTATTCCATCAAAACAGGAAAAATGGCACCTGCTGTAGGGTGGCACAAATGAAGACGAGTTGATTGACATGTTGCCCGTCCCCACATGGCCCATCTTTATGGGTCAACCAAGGCCCTAAAGGTGACAACCTCCCGGGAAACCTCTAGATGGGCAAATCTGATCAATCAAAAGGTGCTATAGGTTGGCACAAATGAAGACGAGTTGATTGACAGGTTGCCCATCCCCATATGACCCCTCTTTATGGGGCAGCCAAGGCCCTAAAAGTGTCAACCTCCCAGAAAACCTTCTAGATGGGCAGATCTGATCAAATAAAAGGTGCTGTAGGGTGGCACAAATGAAGACGAGTTGATTGACTTGTTGTCCGTCCCCATTTGACCCCTCTATGGGGCAACCAAGGCCCTAAAAGTGACAACCTCCCAGAAAACCTAGATGGGCAAATCTGATCAAATAAAAGGTGCTGTAGGATGGCACAAATGGAGACGGGTTGATTGACATGTTGCCCTTCCCCATATGACCCTCTTGATGGGGCCACCAAGGCCTTAAAAGTGACAACCTCCCGTGAAACCTCTAGATGGGCAAATCTGATCAAATAAAATGTGCTATAGGTTGGCACAAATGAAGACGAGTTGATTGACATGTTGCCCATCCCCATATGACCCCTTTTTATGGGGCAACCAAGGCCCTAAAAGTGTCAACCTCCCAGAAAACCTTCCAGATGGGCAAATCTGATCAAATAAAAGGTGCTGTAGGCTGGCACAAATGAAGACGATTTGATTGACATGTTGCCCGTCCCCATATGACCCTGTTTACGGGGCAACCAAAGCCCTAAAAGTGGTAACCTCCCAGAAAACCTTCTAGATGGGCAAATCTGATCAAATAAAAGGTGCTGTAGGGTGGCCCAAATGAAGACGAGTTGATTGACTTGTTGCCCGTCCCCATTTGACCCCTCTTTATGGGGTAACCAAGGCCCTAAAAGTGACAACCTCCCAGAAAACCTTCTAGATGGGCAAATCTGATCAAATAGTAGTAGTAGTAATATCATTTTATTGTGACATGTGCTTTACAACACGAAAATGTTTACAAACAGTATAAAATAGCACTCGGCCCAGCGGACCTATATATCACCTAAATAATCAAAAGTGTAGGATAAAGTGCACCTTTGTAGGGGGAGATTTGAAACATTTCAAGGGTGAATTTTAAATTGTTAACCCCTAAGTTAATGAGGATTAAAAGGTTCTGACCAGAGATGAGCTTTGAGAACAGCCAATATGCAGTTTCTAAGGTGAGCCTGGCCATTCTTTCCCTCTGCAGCCTGAATAACTGCAGAGTGAAAGGATGACCACGCCATCCTCTGAAAAACGCACAACCCATAACGTTTTTAGTGTATTCGTAATTATACACAGGTTTGGTGAGTTGAAATTTGTCAATTGTTTATTAAGGTCCTCCATTAATAATGAGAGATAAAGAGGGCTTATAAGTGAGCATGAAAAAAAAAAACTTCCCAGGACTGACCAACCAAATGAACAAATGAGAACTTCTTATCATCGTGGTATTAAATCCCAGAAGCCAGGAGTCGAGCCCTGGAGCTTAAGATACAAAACGGCAGACAATCCAACCGTGACGATCCGACCAACAATGGGTCGGTAAAAAAAGGGTGCTGTAGGGTGGCACAAATGAAGACGAATTGATTGACATGTTGCCCGTCCCCATATGGCCCCTCTTTATGGGGCACCCAAGACCCTAAAAGTGACAACCTCCCAGAAAACATTCTAGATGGGCAAATCTGATCAAATAGAAGGTGTTGTAGGGTGGCACAAATGAAAACTTGTTGATTGACATGTTGCCTGTCCCCATATGACCCCTCTTTATGGGGCAACCGAGGCCCTAAAAGTGACAACCTCCTAGAAAACTTTCTAGATGGGCAAATCTGATCAAACAAAAGGTGCTGTATGGTGGCACAAATGAAGACGAGTTGATTGACATGTTGTGCGTCCCCATATGACCCCTCTTTATGGGGCAACCAAGGCCCTAAAAGTGACAACCTCCCAGAGAACCTTCTAGATGGGCAAGTCTGATCAAATAAAAGGTGCTGTAGGGCGGCACAATTGAAGACGAGTTGATTGACATATTGCCCGTATTGACATCGCGGATAAACTTGCGTTAACCTAGCGGATAGACTCCGCGAATATATCACCGTGTTTAACACGAGATTAACGAGAGTTAATCCGCGATGTCAACACGTGTTGATCCGTGCGGTTAACTCGAGTTTTGCGCGAGGTAATCCGCGACGTTAATGCGAGTTTAAAATTTATAACGCGAGTATAATTCTTTGTTTTATGATTGATGAAATGTTTTAACCTCCTCGAATGTCGTTGGGCAAGGCACTTAACCTCGATTGTCCACGTGGGGGCACGATGAAGCCGTGCACTAGGCGTGCTGTCCGTTGATGGGCGCATGTCTTCAACCAATATAACCCTGCCTGTTCTGCAGTGTGGCGTTACGTTGTTGGGGAGCTGGCAACTGCTCGTCATTGCTCGGTGGTTCTCACCGGGTACTCCGGCTTCCTCCACCCGTAAAACTGCCATCGATACGATTTGATCTTGGCTGTCAAAGTGTCGTTATACCTAAATAAATAAATAAATTAATAACCTCCTCGAATAGCGTATGTGTTTGCAGTCGAATTGGGCTGTAGATTGCGCAGTAAAATGTCGCGAAGCATATAATAAAAAGAAAATATACGCTATTTTCGTGAATAACAGAATTATCTCATTCGTGTGGACCTGAAAATATTGTTTTCACTCGCGCAAACACTCGTGAAAAGTAAAACTTCCTGGTCCACACTCATGAGATAATTATCGATATTCACATAAATATATATCCTCTGAAGTATAGATTTGTAAGTCAATATTGGTTACGGTCCAATAGCAAATCAGAAGTGGAGGAGAAAACGACACTCAATTTCGACTGGATTGCAATCCTGTCGCAATCGAGTCGAACTTCCCTGCCCATTTTATGTATCACCGAGCAGTTCTCAAGCATATTAAGAAAGAAGTTTAGTTATTTTACTTTAGATAAATTGGCGGTTTTGTAACACTCGTCGAGTGATATTTCATCGAAAATGTGAATTTCTAACGGTGTGGAGGTTCGTTGACTAAGAATTTCAAAGAATGGACACGTTGGTGAAGGTATAGTATCGAGTGAGAGTTGATGACTTATACACAAGCAAATCGGGTGGTACAAATATGAGAACAGAATATAAGACCAATGGAGAGAAAGCTTCACCCAGCTGACATTCAACTTTAACAAAACGTCGGTTGCATTCGCGAGGTAAAACAGAATAAGAGGGTGATAAAATGTATAAAATCACACACAGATTGAATATTCCACTCAGTGGGTCTTTTAATTTATCAATCCATCTGTTAGGGTGACGTCGTGATCATGGGGATATTAATTTATTTATTGGTGTTTAAGGTCACATATTTCTGCACAATGGCTAAGAATGACGAATGACCTCTCTCTCTCTCTCTCTCTCTCTCTCTCTCTCTCTCTCTCTCTCTCTAGACCTGAAAATAAAGGGCTTTTATCGTTACCTGTTGGTAGGTTACGCCATACACCACACTCACAACCCAAAGCAAAAGGGTGCCGTGGCGCCTCACCGCCTTTTCTGTTTTTACAATGCCTGTCGTTTTTAACATCTTAATGGGATCCCAGACCACATAAATAACAACCAACCAACGTGCGATTCGCCAAAGCGAGATCGCACGTTAGTTGTTGCTAATTACTTTGGCATAAATTTCCTTAAGATGATAACTAAACAAACCCATAGTGTATTACTTTGTCGCAACCCTCCGTAACATTTAGTTCGTTCGCGCATTTTCCAATTGACGCAACCTACACATGGACTAAACGGTCGTTCGAGAGTTATTGCCAGGCCTGCGTATGTACTAATCGGCTAAGAATGGGATATTGGGCCAGACAGAATTTTTATTCAAAGATTATGACATAATCCTTGAACAAAAATACTGAGGCGAAGTGAGATATTAGTATTGTAATTGTGGGCGCGGTGGCTCAGTGGGTAGAGGTGCAGGCTGCAAGCCGGGAGGTCCTCGGTTCGAATCCCACTTTCGATAACCGCGTTGTGTCCTTGGGCAAGTCACTTAACCCCCATTGCCCATGCGGGGGGGGGGGGGGGGGCACGTTGGCGTTCTGTACTAAGGCGTACTGCACGTCGATGGTGTACTTGCCTTCAGCCAATGCTAACTCCGCTTTGTGGAGTTAGTATGTTGGGGAGCCAGACAGTTGCTCTGTGGTTCTCTCCGGGTACTCCAGCATCCCCCACCCGTAAAACGTCACGGAAAGTATACGAGTTTTCCGTGCTATGGAAGCTCGAGTCTTGGTGAGATCTTCATTTAGATAAAATCCTGATTTTGTCGCGATTGGGTTGAGTGTGAAAGGTTTGGATTTCGGAGCTGATTGATTTGAGCTTAGACCGTGCCCTGAAGAGGCTACCTTTCATCCTGTTACTATTTAGTCGGAATATAATAGGTCGGTTCTCAACAAAACTCTCATTCACAACTTCAGAACCGACTCTGTGACTTCGGGGGATGTCATCCTTGTTCAAGTTAATCCCGATTTTATTGGCAGTATCGACTACAATTTGATCGGTTCTCTCACCTTGGCTCTTTTCGATTTTCGGAAGACGCAAGTTAGTCCTGCGCCCATACTGTTCTAAGTCGCCAAGGCGATCACTGAGCTGGTCTATAATTACGGTTTTGCAGAGAGCTCAGTTTTCAGGACTTCATCTTCCTTATTGAGATCGCATACAGTCTCTTCAAGTTTTTCAATTTGCTCCTCAGAGGCGTCAATGAAAATGGATTTGAGGACAGCCTTTATTTCAGGTTCTTTGAATAGATTTAAAAATGGTTGCTTCTTTCCTCCTCCGCGATATGACTAGTTTGCAACCAGTTCCCTTCCTAACCAATATCCGAAATATTGGTTGTGGTCGTCATTCCACGGCTAAAACGTAATAAATCTGCCGCTTCTCTTTTGGGATAGATCACAACTTGAAGCCGTGTTGTATACATATTGAGAAATAATCGACTTGGGCGTTCAAGACTTCGTTATTGATCGGCAAATTCCGTGACTACTGAGTGATCGTAGAAACTATTCCGACTACTCGATAACGTTCGATTGTAGACACACTACGGAATAGTTTCTGCGAATACTGCTTTCCAATGTCTATAATTTTGATTCCATATTCGGTGGATATTATCCGGTTATAGCTATCGATTTGTCGGTTGTGGAAATGAGCCAGTCCTTTCTATCCTAAACTGAATCCTAACAATTTTCGGGCTCACATTGTTTCACTGCAAGCCTCTTGTTGATGAGAGCACTGAAACATCTGCTACCAGTTATCAAACGCAGAGCCAATGTCCTTACAATATTGGGAAAATTTATAAACACTCAAAAAGGAAACATAATGAACGTTAAAGGGTTTTTCGCCAACATCTTAACGATGACATATAGAGTCGAGAAAGACGATGATAAAAACATGGAGAATAATAAGTTGAGATCGTGTCGAGAATTTAAAACCTTGTTCAATTCAAAGAGTTGGCCCTGCTTGTGAAGCGCAGCCTCTACCGCTGTTAGGATGATATTCACGCGCATACGCATCAGTAATCACCCCCTTCGCCAGTGGGTGCGAGAATGTGCCGTTTGCAGCGTGTGGCGTACCGAGACGGAAAATCATTTTGTCATGGAATGTCGGGGATACGCGTTCATCAGTGTGAGCACTTCAATAGATAAAAAGATTGAGTCCGAATATGACTACCCAGTAGAGACGGACTGGCCATATGGTCTACTTGGAAAATTCCCGGTGGGCCCCCTGTAGGGTTTCCCCTGCCCCCACTCCCCCGCCCCCTAACCCAAATTGATACAGCCCAACGCATGTTGGTGTGTTAAGTTTCGTGAAAATGACCAAAAGGCGAAATGGACCTGATTGCATAGGTGTGCATTGGCAGCCCACACAGAACACATTTCGATACACCAGCAGTCTAGTCTACCACGAGTCACTCACGTGAAAGGAAACTGCATTCTTTCAACTTGAAAAATCAAAAATTTATCCGATTGGAGCGAACTATGGTCTTCCCGGAGATGACCGCCCCCCCCCCCCCCCCCCCACCCCATTACGGTAGAACCATTTTTGCCAAATGAACGACGGGGATGATGTATTAATGCCGTCGAAATGTTCTCAATGTGCAGGCACGTAACCAGAGTCTGCCTTTGGGGGGGGGGGGGGGCACATAAACATACTAACATAAACTAGAGGGGGTGTCATTTGTGTGCAAAGCACACTATGGTGTATCCCCGTATTAGCATTCTTGACTTTGTATGAATGCTTGATACAAAGATGAAATGTATTATATGACACACTAAAATCATATTGAGTGGCACAGGTGACACAGCTTCGTGCACATCTACAGACTCCACAGCAACATTTGAGCATGGTTTTAGCGTTTCGAATTACATACCCTAGGAGCCATTCACCGGGAACGGTCTAAGAAAACACGAAAGTGGCAACGGTGGCACAGCCACGTGGCACCTAAAAAACCCAAAACCTTCGTGCACATCTACAGACCCTTCTGCAGCATTTGAGCATGATTTTAGTGTTTCGAATTACATACCCTAGAAGTCTTTTGCCGGAAACGGTCTAAGAAAACATGAAAGTGGCAATGGTGGCACAGCCACGAGGCACCTGAAAGATCCGAAACCTTCATGCGCATCTACAGACCCTACTGCAACAATTGAGCATGATTTTAGCATTTCGAATTACATACCCTAGGAGCCTTTCGCCGGAAACGGTCAAAGAAAACATGAAAGTGGCAACGGTGGCACAGCCACATGGCACCCAAAAAATCCGAACCCTTCGTGCGCATCTGCAGACCCTACTGCAACAGCTGAGCATGCTTTTAGCGTTTCGAATTATATACTCAAGGAGCCTTTCGCCGGAAACGGTCTAAGAAAACATGAAAATGGCACAGCCACGTGGCATCGGAAAAATCCGAAACCTTCGTGCGCATCAACAGACCCTACTGCAGCGTTTGAGCAGGGTTTTAGCATTTCGAATTACATACCCTAGGAGCCTTTCGCCGGAAACAGTCTAAGAAAACAAGAAAGTGGCAACAGTGGCACAGCCATGTGGCACCTGAAAAATCCGAAACCTCTGTGTGCATCTACAGACCCCATTGCAACATTTGAGCATGGTTTTAGAGTTTCTAATCACATACCCTAGGAGCCTTTCGCCGGAAACGGTCTAAGAAAACACGAAAGTGGCAACGGTGGCACAGCCACGTGGCAGCTGAAAAATCCGAAACCTTCGTGCGCATCTACAGACCCAACTGCAATATTTGAGCATGGTTTTAGCATTTCGAATTACATATCTTAGGAGCCTTTCGCCAGAAACGGTCTAAGAAAACACGAAAGTGGCAACGGTGGCGCAGCCACGTGGCAGCTGAAAAATTCGAAACCTTCGTACGCATCTACAGACCTCACTGCAACATTTGAGTATGGTTTTAGAGTTTCGAATTACATACCCTAGGAGCCTTTCGCCAGAAACGGTCTAAGAAAACACGAAAGTGGCAACGGTGGCGCAGCCACGTGGCACCCAAAAAATCCGAAAAACTTCATGCGCATCTACAGACCATACTGCAACATCTGAGCATGCTTTTAGCATTTCAAATTACATACCCTAGGAGCCTTTCGCCGGAAACGGTCTAAGAAAGCATGAAAGTGGCAACAGTGCCACAGCCACATGGCAGCTGAAAAATCCGAAACCTTCGTGCGCATCTACAGACCCTACTGCAACATTTTAGCATGGTTTTAGCAATTCGAATTACATACCCTAGGAGCCTTTCGCCGGAAACGGTCTAAGAAAACATGTAAGTGGCAACGGTGGCACAGCCACATGGCACCTGAAAAATCTGAAACCTTCGTGCACATCTACAGATCATTTAGTAACACCCTTGTGCAGTTATAGAACTCTGAATTTCATAGGTTGGGATTATTTGAAAGAAAAGTGAAAAATTAGTGCATATTTCAAGTGGCTCCACAGAAGCCACCTGGTGGCGCAAAACTTTAAAAGTGGTATTTTTGGATTGCACAGATCCTATTGAACAACTGTAGAAAGTTACAGCGTTTCGAATTACAAAACCGGATGTGCGGACGGACATTCATAACTTTACGACACTTGCAAACAAAATTCTTGAATACATAATTTTTTTTCATTTTTTGTCTCAAAAACATAGGTTATGATCCCTCGTTGGAACGAGCTCGTCGAGCTCGTTCCAAAGAGGGGTCATAACCTATGTCTTCGAGGCAAAAAATGGTAAAAAATTAGTTATGTTTTTGAGACAAAAAATGAAAAAATTATAAAAATTGGCGATTTTTGTAAATAGCGCTGGCCGGTTTTGGTCGTTACTTTGGGTAAAGGATTAAAGTCAGTATCAATTGTATATGTATGGGCAGGTTGTACTTGTTATACCGGATATCAAAAAACAACATAAGCGTTAACATATCCCCATCGGACAGCTGGATTAAATTCATTATCAATGACCTTAATTTACTGCATTCTCTATCGACATCAAGTGTACAAAATTATCTGCGAAACTTTATCGCTCTGGGACAGATGGATTGTGTGACGTTATCAGTGACATCAATTTATTGGCATAACATAATAAACTCGACTGACAATAGTTAACTTAATACGGTACCGGTACATCCGAACTTCATAAATTTAATTTTTTTTAGAAAAAAATGGGGGGGGGGCAGCCCCCCCCCCCTCCCCCGTGTTTGGAAATTGACAGTGTGGGCTGCCACTGATCGCTTAGATGCAGGGAAGCTGCGTTCGATCAGTTCGAAAAATCTTATTTTTTTCCGGTAACGTGCATTTCCCGGTAACTTTTCTTGGCCCGGTCCACCCCTGCCACCCAGATTTTCTGAATGTGCGTGCTTCTAAAAATTTGTCCTCCTCATGAAGAATGAAATTCTGCCATTCATGTAATATCATCTTTGATCCTCGAGTTCTTTGAACAGAGAGAACAGTCTTTTGTTGCGTAATAATCTAATCTAATTTAAACAACAACTGGTTTTGTTTCAGACGTAAGCACATAAAGGATTTCCCTGGGCCTAAAGCAGTGGCGTAGCCATGGTGCAGGGGCATGTCCCCTCCCCCTAAAAATTATGGTGCCCCATCAAAATGGGAAATTTAAAGCACCAAAAGGTCCCAGATTCACTCTCATGGCATTGCATTTTCAAAATTTTCTCAACCCTACACGCCCCCACCTCTTCGAACCTTCAACAATGGGTGGTGGATACCATGAGGTATAGGTTTGTGTATAGCCTTCCCACTGGTGAGGTATGGGGGATCATACCCACCCCAACTCAGGCCTTTGGCTTTCGGTTATGCCTGTGCCATATAATTATCGACCTGGCAGCCCCCAACAAATTATGTCTCCCCTCAATAGGAAATCCTAGCTACGCCCCAGAAGGGAGGGGTGCACTGCCTGTCTTTCTTTATTGCGAGATTATGGTGTTTTCATTTAAACCTTTTATTGTTTTAATATGAAACGACCAAGTTTATTTAGATCTAATTCCGGAATTAAATTGTTTGCATGTATCAACACTTATGTCAACAGATCGCAATCCATGTCCAGGGTGATTGAAAAAGTCGTAAAATTATCTCGAGTTACTTCCCTTCGACCGTTGTACGCTAACCCCACACCTGCAGAAGTGTATTGAAATTTTGGACATGGTAAATAATTCTAAGCTGTGCGGCAGGTTTGAATTTTTCGTCTTGTCCTTAATATACTTCCGTATATATTGCAAATTGAACAGCTCACAGAATGTACTGTATATATTTTGGCAGATCCAGTGAGCGTCCTCGACATGTCCTATTTTTTAAAACTTACATCTTTTCACATGCACCAAGACAAGAGGAGACGGTACAATCCGTATACAGACATAGATATCCACCACCAGAGGTAGTGGATGTACCTGTGTTATCGCGGCTAATACATATCCCACTGTTGTTATTAATAAAAAAAAATTCTGACCCAGAGATTAATGTTATTTTAGGTTAAAAAGGAGCTTCATTTAAAGACTGGAGGCGCGGTGGCTCAGTGGTTAAAAGTCCAAACCGAAAGGTTCGATCCCCAAGAGGGGCAACTACATTATGTTCTTGGGCAAGGCACTTAATCCCGTTTGCCCTTATGGAGGTAATGTGTCGTTCTGCACTGAGGCGTAGTGCACGTCGATGGTGCACTTGTCTTAAACCAATGCTAACCTTGCTTGTTGGGAGTTGGTACATTGGGAAGCTTGGCAGTTGTTCGCCGCTGATCGGTGTTTCTCTCCGGCTTCCTCCACCCGTGTAACTGCCCGACTTGAGGTGAAACTGGTTGCCAAATGTGCCGTTTAAAACCAATAAAAAATATGTACATAAGTACGAAACGCAACTTGTATCAAACAACACAGCCTGAGTAAAAGAGTAATTGTTTTGAAATACATGTAGCATTCGGTCAACTGATAAGACGATAAGCCAAGAGTATTTTAATTATCTAAAACCTATTATCTACATTGCTAACTGTGTTTATACGTTTATATTTTCCCATGTGTAAAAGACTGTAATAATTCTAGCTGGATAGAATACTGGCAAGTATAAGTGATCAAAGTTACACCAAAACAACACACGCCATGAAAATATATAATAGTCACGCGATTTGGAGTTTGGAACATCAGACAACGACACATCAACGTCCCTGAAGGATTGGTGGGTAACCCCTCGCCTTCAAAAATACTACAAACATTTTCTCCAATCCGTTTTTACTTTTTATAACCGTTATGGACACTATGCCAGCCCCCTCCCCCCCCCCCCCCCCCCCTCCCCGGGCTGGCGTTGCTGCTGAGGTTATGAAATTGTGCTTTTATAATAAAATAAAACACTGGAATAAAATGTTATCATTTGCACAATAATCTACTCTCCTCCTGGGTGAAAATCACTTGTTCCACCGAGTGGGCCGAAATCACTTGTTCAGGTTAAAAAGGAGCTTCATTTGAAGACGAAGCGCGGTGGCTCAGTGAAAGGTTCGATCCCCAAGAGTTTCAGCTAGACGAATTTACTTACGGTTCCCAGTCATTCAAGAGGAACAAAGTCATTATAATGTTTTGGACGGATTTCACTTCTGGGCGGTCCGAAGTCACAGGGGCCGAACTTACTTTGTGGGGGGGGGGGGGGGGGGGTATTGGCCAAACTCATTCCGGCCGAGGTTGCATTCGGTCGTAATGACCAGCATTCCTGGGTGCTTTTGATGCTCTTTGGTTACAATACACCAGTTGAATAGTTGGCATTGGCGACAGTTTTAACATTTCCCTGTCTCCTGGACTCATCAAGCTCATTTGGGGAAAAACAGCCTGTATCCACTTAGTATATCCATGTCATTAAAAAATGAACAGAAAAAATGTATCTAGACGTATTTTGTATTATTTTATTTGTGTGTGTGTGTGTGTGTTCAAATTTGGTAATTCCCCAACTACCGTCCAGTTTTGCACTCAATTGAAAAAGGCCTATTTTATATTTTTCAACTCGCACAGTTTTGAAAGGATATTCAGTGAAATATTTGAAGTCTTTTCCAAAATAGACACCGAGATATTTTTTTTTGTTTTTTTTTTAAGATTTCAAAATCAATAAATATTGCCCCAATCAGCTGATCGCTCATTTTATGATCTGTTAAATGTAACAACAAAAAACTCGCTAGATGGCGCTGTATCTTATATTTAGGCTATTGTGAGCCTTTAATACGATCGCTTCCGGAATTCGATTTTGAAAATGGTTTGACCTGTCTGAAATGTTATATATTTACTATTTTGGGACAGAAGAGCGTCTCGTCAACTATCTTTGCATCAGTTTTAGAGCTATAACTGAAATGTGAGGTACGAAAAAAATGCGAAGGTGACTCAAACTTGTGATTTTCCACGTACAATGTAACGGAAACATATCGTCAGTCGGGTTTGAGAGACTCTTGCCCCTGAGCCAACTCACCCTGAGACAAGTCGCCCCAAATGAGATAACTCGCCCCAACCTTTGAGACAACTTGCCCCAACCTTTGAGACAACTCGTCTCACCTTTTGGGGCAACTCTTTCCCACCTTTGACAATGGAAATGGTTATAAAAATTGTTGGAGACTGGTAACCAAAACACGTTTTTATTCATCGATATCAAATGATAAGGAATTTATATATAAAAAACGATTTTACAACCAAAATGTACATATTCACAAAAAAAGAATAGCATTTCTTATGCCCTGATATATTGCCTGTCCTAAATGGTTGCATTGAGTTGCTATATAAGTAATGGAATTTTGTTTATTTTGAAATTCCCACCTCTGATATTCCTTAAATTCAAATTAAATGTATACAAATTATGCATCAATGTCATCAAAATGAAGGTTGGGAGGTATAGAACACAAAAAAATGCATGTAATCAACTCATTGAGTTGGCAGAAGGCACCACTAGTTCCAGGAAGTCTGCTACCGTATTCGTACCACAACTAATAATAAAATAATCCCAGGTCTCCCTAGCAGAAACCCTGCTTAAATTCAAATTAAATATACACAAATTATACACTGTTGATTCATGCTCATCTCTATAGCAAATGGTAGAATTGGGTGCGCAGTGGCAACTGCCTAACCGGTTCTCGTCAGATCACCGAAGTTAAGCAACGTCGAGCCTGGTTAATCATTGGATGGGTGACCGTTTGAGCGATCAATTCAGACTACCGCGTCGTGTCCTTGGGCAACGCATTTAAACCCGATTGTCCATATGGGGGCACAATGGTGCTGTGTACTGAGGCATTCTGCACATCGATGCTACGCATGTCTCGGATTGTCTCCAAGCAATCTAACCCTGCCTGTGCTGCAGTGCGGCATTATGATGTTGGGGAGCTGGAAGCTGCTTGTCGTTGCTCAGGGGTTCTCTCTGGATACTCCAGCTTCCTCCACCTGTAAAATTGTAACAGTCATAATTAGCCATTGTGCATAAGTATATGACCTTAATCACCAATAAATAAATAAACGGTAGAATCAAAACACCAAATGTACATGCACACTGTATTTGTGAGAGGCTTCAGTTCTGGCATAACCCAACAGTCTTCCTGTATTGTAAGGTTTGGTGAGTACTGCTCTCCCCACTCTCAACTCTCAAAATTGATTCTTTACCATGTTAATTGACCAGTTGGGTGCGTGATGGCTCAGTGTTTACTGCATTGAACTTCAAAGCATGAGGTCCACAGTTTGTTCCCTGTCAGAGGTAACTGCATGGTGTCCTTGGGCAAGGCACTTAATCCTGATTGCTCACATGGGGCACAGTGCTGCTGTGTACTAAGGCATACTGCGCATTGATGCTGCACCTGTTTTGTGTGGAATTAGTATGTTGTGGAGCCTGACAGTTGCTTGCCATTGCTCGGTGGTTCTCTCTGGGTTCTACAGCTTCCTTAACCTGTCAAACTGTCCAACACAAGGTGACCCTGTCTGTCAATATTGTCATTAAACCCCAATAAATTAATAAATAATAAATGGCCCCAAATCCTATCATCTTGTAACCTTAATGTAATCCATGGTACTAGTAGAAACAATGACATCATTAACTTTATTTCTGATACTGTACCTTCCAAATATGACTTACGTTTCAAATGAAACTACATCCATCAACTTTTTCAAATTACTAGTTGCTGTTCTGTTTACAATGTTTTTGCCAACTTTTTGGGCTGAAACTAATCTGAGAAATGTACCACATTCGTCTCACAATAGAATGCATACCTTGAATGATCAATTCTCATGGACTTATATTGCTGTATACTGATGGCACCTTAGGGATGACAGCATATCAACTTATTGCACGAGGATTGGGCTATTCAGGGGTGGAGGCAGAAATAAATAAATTTTGAATCCTGATACCGTTCTTCAAGTGATGCTTTTATGCTTGATTGGACTTTGAGGTTTATGCATAATGATTTTTTGATCTCTTTACAAGCGAGGATATTGAAGTTAATCCTGGGGAAATAAAGATCAGTGTTAGAGGTCTCTGCATCAAAACCAATATAATAAGCACCGAATTAGGAAATTATGATACATGTATCATTTTTGTTTTGGGGCTCTGTAGACAAACACTGTTCAAAATAAAGATTGTACACATCAGTCAGGCCTGGCATTCTGAAAAATGCAGGAGGGCAAAAAATCGCTCTCCTCAATCAGCTTAGGAAAGCAATTAGCTTTACACAGCATTTTAAGTATCCAGTTGAACGAACTCATTGAAACTGAAACCAACAGACTACATCAGTGATTTTATTAACTTTACTAAGGTAAAGCGAAATCTCTTAGACATCTAGATGTCTCACTCAACAACCGAACACACACTTGACAACACCTGTGTGTGTACCAAGACCTGTTGTCCAAGAAAGTCATACGCCTACCACTACCACCTTCAACCCCCCAAGGGGGGTTGAAGGTGGTAGTGGTAGGCGTATGACTTTCTTGGACAACAGGTCTGCCTGAATCTACAGTCACATCCTGGAGCAAGTGCTTCAAGTGACAGGATAGTAATAATGGTAGTATATCATAGTGTCAATATTCCTTGAATAATTACCCCTCAAACTGTGATGTCAGTTGTTGAATTTGAAACTGACAGAAAAAAAAATATTGCTGTGACCCATTTTGCTTCAAATGATTGCAACTGTGTTTGGGTATGGTTGCAGCCATTACCTTTTACCACTAAACCACTTTCAAAATGAAATTACGTGATGTTATGTGACTTCGAAGTTAAATTACATTTTTGCTTTACAACAACAATTTAATGTGAGCATAATACATGCAATCTCAATCATCCCAGACCAAAATATTTAGGAGGGCAATTTTTCGCTCTCCTTAATTCTTTCAGGAGGGCAGTAAGGAGAGCTAAAAAATCGCACTCCTGAAATTGCCAAGCCTGATCAGTGTTAGAGGTCTCTGCATCAAATCCAATATAATAAGCACCGAATTAGGAAATTATGATACATGTATCATTTTTGTTTTGGGGCTCTGTAGACAAACACTGTTCAAAATAAAGATATTCAAATACAAGGCTACCATTACCCACCTATTCATAAGGATCGAGGGGAGGGGCTGGGAGGAAAAGTGACCATTTATATTTAATCTGACAGTTTGGCAATGTTGATATGAGCTTGAAATCCCAGGCCTAGAATTCATGTGGACAGACATTCGAAGGCTGGACCAGAAATTTAAACTGGAATATCTTATCTCAAATTGTTAAAGATGCCATACAAATAACTGAACACTCTTGCAACCTACTTGATCTGATTTTAGTATCGGGTCCAATTCTAATTGGAAATTGTTTGGTTATTCCTCTCTTTTGTAGTAACATGCTAATGCTGTTACATTAAAATTCACAAAGAGATAAACAGCCTGTTTTATTAAAACCAATTATAAAACACTTATTAAAAGTCCTTTCTGTTCAGGCCAAGTGGTTGTAGCATTCTTAAAGTGAATATCCAGTGTATTTCAGTGCAGCACTGTTCCTGTTCCGTCGTATTAGGTCCTTCAGGGTCTGAGTGTAAGTCCTTATCATGCAGTAGTGTAAATCAGATACTGCGTGATGGTTTTGATTAAAATGTATGGCAATGGGAGTGTCCCATTTGTGTTTGATATCTGTCAGATACGGGCGTGAAATGGATGTTTCATTTCCCCGACATACCGTTTACTGCATTGATTGCAATGTACATGTAATAGGTAACACAATTTCTTGTCTTACAATTTGTGCAGTGAGGTCCCATGTATCATTTGGAAGTAATTTTGCCCTGGAACCAAAGGCCTTCGGGAGGCGGTGGCAGATGGCGCAGTCTGGTTTTGTACACTTAGTGCATGGGTTTTTGATAATTCTGCTGCTGACTTCAAAGAGGGTGGATAGTTTGGAGTGGGTAAGAATGTCTTGAAAGGAAGGGTTGCATTACCCTGCTAGTAAAGGGGGGGGGAGGGAAGGAGAATAATGTGTTCTGCTCACTGCTGGAAAGAATAGGCCATAGTCGTATATGTGAGTTTGATCTCTGCAACCGCCGGTTAAAAATAAAAGACTATTACACCAAACATCTAAACAGAAGATTTCATCTGAAACTTCTTAGCAAAAACAGATCACATATCACTGTGCAGCCATAAACAGACCTATTAACTTTAGCCATGCGAGAGATAATGGAACACCAGGGAGCAAGTACTTCACACACTGTACCACATGCAAACTTGGTGTGCTTGTGTGGGGTGACATCTGTATGGGAGCTGTCAATTTTCTTCCATTGCTGTCAAAAAATGTTGCCGCTGACCTTTGAACTTAGTTTAGTCACACCTCAATATTTCCCTTTAACACACCCTTCAGGGCACATTTATGATCGGATCACTTGAAACTTGGTATGTGTGTTTGGGGTGACCTCTAGATGTGCGCTATTTTTTCATTTCCATAAAAAGTTATTGTTGTTATCACCAGCCTTTGAACTTACTGCATTTGTGCCTCAACTTATTATCCCTTTTGCACTCTCTGCAGGGTATATTTATGAATTTCCGTGAAAAAAATCCCCCAAAACCCCATTGCCACAAAGTATTGACCTTCTACTTAGTGCATTTGTGCATTAACATCTTCCTTTGGGATGCCTCAGAGGGCACATTCATTATCAGGTTGTTTTGAAACTTTGTATGCTTATGCAGGGTGACAAAGATAGGAGCTATTGATTTTCTTTTCATTTCCATCAAAAACTGTTGTTGTTAGCAACAATCTTTGAATTTATTGCATTTGTGCATCAACATTCTTTGACATGGCCTACAGGCCACATTTATCATAGGTTTGTTTTTGAACTTGGTGTGCTCATTAGTCAAGAATTCTAGATAAGAGCTGTTGATTAACATTCATTTCTTTGAAAAAAGTTGCCATTTACAATAACCTTTGAACATACTGCATTTGTGTATCAACATTCTTCCTTTAGCCAGTCTTACAGTTTACATTTAAAAATGCATGGTTTACTCTTGACGTTGTGCACACACAATGCTGTTATGTTGAAATTTCATCAAATAACATTGGTACCAATGATCTTCAATTTTGCCATTTCATTTAAACTTACCAAGTTCAAGTTTGTCAAGTTGAGCTACAGTGTCATTGACACTTTCATTTAGTACAGACTGTGGCTTAGTGGGAGAGAAGAGTGCCACTATTTTCATTTTGCATTCTTGGTGTCTGCTTCATTACATTTTAATTTAAAATGATGTAAAGCCAAAATGTTTTTAGCTCACCTGACCAAACTCAGGAACAGCTTTACTGATCACTTTTCATCTGTTGCCCGTCCGTTGGGTGTTAACTTTACGTTATTGGCTTCTCTGAAACTACTGGACCATATTGAACCAAATCTGGTGTGCACCCTCACTAGATGTCAATTCAAGGTTGTTCCAATAAAGTTGCAACGCCGACAGGGGGCACCACAAAGGGCATAACTCTGATATCGCCCATATATTTGAAAAAAATTGTTTTTAAAATCTTCTCCAGAACCATCAATCTTTCAAATATCTTTTGAAATTTGGTATAGGAGATCTCGGGTTTATGGTCTGGGGTTCAGATTCAAGGTTGTTCAAATCGAGTCCATGGGTTAATATTTGGGCTCTCTATTGGATTGAATTGTAACTTAGTGCAATGTGAGGAAATTTCCATAAAAATCTTCTCCAGAACCACCAGTTAGAATCTTTTGATATTTGCTATATAACATCTTGCTTGGGATGGGAGGAGGGGGGGGGGGGGGTTCTAAAAATCTTCTCCAGAACCACCAATTAGAATCTTTTGATATTTAGTATATTACATCTTGCTCCCTTTGGGAGCCCAAATTTTAACTTAGTTCAATATGAGGAAGTTTCTTTACAAAATCTTCTTAACCCTTTACCCAACCTGAAAAGCAGACGACACTTGCAAAAATAATTCTTGAATAACTCATTTTTTGTCTCAAAAACATAGGTTATGACCCCTCGTTGGAACGAGCTTGAGGAGCTCGTTCCAACAAGGGGTCATAACCTATGTTTTTGAGACAAAAAATGAAAAAAATAATGAAAATTAATTGGCGATTTTTTAGAATAGCGCTGGCTGGTTTGGGCCATTACGTTAGGTAAGGGGTTAACATCCACTAATGAGAATGCTTTCATATTTGGTATACAACATCTCTCTGGGGTCAGATTGAAGTTTGTTCAAATCGGGTTATGGGTTAATATTTGTGCTCTCCATGATAGCCCTAATTTTAACTTAGTGCAATATGAGGAAATTTCTTCAAAAATCCTCTTCTTCAGATCCACCAGTCAGAATCAGCATCTCTGTGGGGGGAGGGGGGGGGGGGGGGTCAGATTCAAGTGTGTTCACATCATATCCATAGGTTAATATTTGGGCTCACTATGGTAGCCCAAATTTTAACTTAGTGCAATATGAGGAAATTTCTTTAAAAATGTTCTTCTTCTTCAGATCCACCAGTCAGAATGCTTTCATAATTGGTATACAACATCTCTTAGGGGGACGGTGGGGGGGGGGGGGGGGGGGGGGCAGATTCAACTTTGTTCAAATCGAGTGCTTGGGTTATTATTTGGGCTCCCTATGGGAGCCAGAATTGGCCATGTAGCTAAAGAATTGGAAATTTTGTATTCAGTACCCTCTAGAGGTGTGTAACTAAGATTAATCCACAGGGGTTGTATCAAGGGGCTTTGTAGGGGAGGTCAACTTTTTACATAATGATCAACTGAAGAAAAGGCATGATGCTTGGGACTATTTTAGTCACTCCTGAGGGGCTCAAGGATTGATAATGGATCCTATGGAGATGGATAGATAATGTAAATTCTTTACTGGACTCTGTTTATATCATGTTCTGTTCAAGGTCAGCACTTCAAGCCCTGTTGGCCTTTTGTTCAATTTAAACTGTAGGGCTGGCAAAAGGAAGAATGTTGATACACAATTGCACTTAGTTTAAAGGTCACTGTAAACGGCAACCTTTTTCTCACAAATGAATGCTAATCGATAGCACTTATCTAGAGGTCTTGTCTAATGAGCATACCATGTTAAAAAATATTCCTGTGATAAATGTACCCTGTAGGCCATTGAAAGAACAATCAATGTTGATACAGAAATGCACTAAATTCAAAGGTCGTTGCTAACAGCAACAGTTTTTGATGGAAATGAAAAGAAAATTGATAGTTTTCCCATATACAGTACCAAGTTTCAAAACAACCCGATAATGAATGAGCCCTCTGAGGCGTGCCAAAGGAAGATGCTAATGTACAAATGTACTAAGTTTGAGGGTTGTTGCTAGTGGCAATGTTTTTGTCTTCTCTTTTTGATGGAAATTCATAAATATTGTCTGTAGGGAGTGCAAAAGGGATGTTGCTGCACTAAGTTCAAAGATTGGCGGTAACGTTTTTGATGGAAGTGGTGGAAAATCGATAGCTCCCATCTAGAGGTCACCCTAAACAAGCGTACCAAGTTTCAAAGCAATCAAATCATAAATGTGCTCTTTAGGGTGTGGCTAAAAGAAATATTGATGCATAACTAAGTTCAAAGGTCATTGCCAGTGGCAACATTTTTTTACAGAAATGGAAGAAAATCGATAGCTCCCATCTGGTGGTAACCCCAAACAAGCATACCAAGTTTCAAAGCAATCTGATAATAAATGTGACCTGTGCGATGTTTCAAAGGAAATTGCATACTTTCAGACATACAGTTAAAACTAGAAGTCCTGTCACGAAAAGTGCGCTTATCTAGGCTTAATTGTGTATTGGAATTGCGCACAATTGCCACATCGAATGACATCCAAAGCACGGCAGGTTCTCGTGGTTACTCATAGCAAACACATGCAATGTTTCTGCCAATGGACCTCCAGGTTACCCGGAGGTCCATTGGCTGAAACATTGCTTGTGCACAGGCCATATGTACAGAATTTGATAGCTTTACTTGGGCCATGACGCGTACATTAACGCACATATCAACGTGTTATTCGTGCGCATTTCATGACAGGACTTCTAGTTTTAACTGTACAAATGCTGACAGACAAGAAGTGATGGCAATAGCTCAGCTTGATTTTGTCAAGTTGAGTTTAAAATGCTCTAGAAATCCTTGTTTCACTAATAAGGCATATTATCCCTACTACAAATAGCAGGTTTTCTCTCATGAGAATTAACCCATTTGCTGTATACCCACGGCCACTGGTATTATGGGAGGGGGGGGGGGGGGCTTAACTTTTTTTGGACAATATCAGACATAAACCATTTAAATTTTTCATCTTATAAGTTTACATTGGTTTTAAAAAGAGAACATGCGGCTGCCAAATGGACCATGTGAGAGGGCCTGGGAAACAGATTTTTAAATTTTTAGGCCTCAGTAGTAAAGCACCAGAAAAAAATGGGATCCATTGGTAATTCTTTTGTTTTTAAAATAATTGTGCGGAGAATGAAAAAACCTAAGTTTGCTGACAAGGTGGCCATTTTGAATATTCCACAGAACAGATTATTGGGAGAAACCTTCCTAAAGTCAACAGTAATACACTCGAAAAGATTAGATCCATTGGTCATTCGTTTTTATATGCCAGTCATTTTTTGACGGACATATTATGTTATGGCATTGTCCGTCTGTCTGTCCATAAACAATTTTTGTGTCGCCTACTCCTCCAAAAAGGAAAACCAGTGTCTTACACTGTATGATCAGAAATGCATGTAGTGATTTCAATTCAGACAGATATGCCAATTACATTTCAGACTCTGCAGAATGCTCTTGTGGGTATGGAATTGAGGATGCAAACCACTTCTTCTTTTCCTGCCCATATTATGCTGATATATGAGCTGTGCTTTGGCAGACCCTGACAAGATTTAGAGCTCAGAGAGTTGAACAAATTTTATACGAAGAGGCAAATTTATCAAATGAAAATAATAAGATTATTTTTTTGGCAGTGCATCGTTTTATATCAGATTCGAAGAAGTTTAATATATAGAATATAACAAATAAGTTATCACCTTTCCAAAATAAGTTATTTTTTATTCATACCATTACACTTATGAAATACAGTTGTGAAAGAGTTCAACGTTAGTTGCAGGACTCAGAGGTATAGAGACAGCTCACTCGAAAATGGGCATTATTAGTATTATTATTATAATTTTTGTGTCACTGTGCGTTTAACATGATGTTGATCACGAAGCAAAGACATTCCATTTGCCTCACTACATGAGGTAGGAAAAAACTGGATTGTGGTAATTTATAATTCAAATTTTACATTTTTCTATGTTTTGTTCTTTTCTTGTTTTTTTTTTCTTCTCCTTTATTTTCGAATTGTATTTTATGTTTATTTAAGAATTGAATGCAATTTTTATAATCTTTAGTGGAGTATGAACTTGTGGGAATGGGTACAAATCATGTATGAATCCCGAATCGGGATTCATACATAATTTGTACCCATTCCCACACGTTCATACTCCAATAAAGATTATAAAAATTGCATTCAATTCTTATAATTACATTCCGTAACTGTTTAAACTACTTTTTACCAAACAACAAAGCAGAAAGACAAAATAAAACATGTACAAACGAACGAGGCAAAACACCACCCTCACACAAAAGACAAAGCACACAACTGTGACTTCAGCGCCGGTTTTCAGCATTGACCCAAATTTGTCAAATTGCCGTCTTTCGCAATGAAACTTGGAATGTTCAAAACAATTTATTTAACATATCAGTAAACTATAATCACTGATCACTGCGAGAGGCGCTAAAAGTTATAAACCCGCTCAAACACCGCTCGAATTACATTCTGTCAACTGCGCTCATTGGAAAATGAATTACATTTGGTCATGACGTTTTCATCCAGCTGACCAATGGGAATTGAGTATTTGGACCCAAAACGTATAACTGCATTAACAATGTAATTTTTGTGCTATGATCTATCACTATTAGAATGTTATGTTTATGTACTGGGAGAGGAGAGTTGCTACATGTAAGTGTTATGTTTATGTACTGGGAGAGGAGAGTTGCTAAGTGTTATGTTTATGTACTGGGAGAGGAGAGTTGCAAAGTGGTGAGCACTTGTTCTCCAATCCCTTTTGCAAATTAAATGCGAATAAAATATGTTTAAACTAAACTACTCCTCCAAAGGTTTACATGCTATATTGTTCAAACGTTACAAACATGTTGATCAGTAATAGGGCTGCACGATATTCAAAACTGAATACTGGTATCAGTATTCAAAAAAATACCGCGGTATACCGGTATATCGAAAACTGTTCAGAAAAATGAACATAAGTGCCACAATCGAGGCTTGAAGCATCACAGTCAGGACGAATTAGCATGCCTTGATGACGCAGTTCAAAAAACCTTTACCCAAGGCAGACAGGCAGACGATATCAAAATTTATTATTTTAAAAAAAAGTTAATCAGATTTTCCAAAAAAATTCTACAAAACAATATCATGTGACCTCCTCATTGGAACGAGCTCAACGAGCTCGTTCCAATGAGGGGTCACATGATATAGTTTTGTTGAAATTTTTGAAAATTATTTTTTCAACTGCTGAAATTGTATAGTACGTGAGCACATGCAGATGATTCCTTATAGGTAAAGGGATATTATTCATTCGGGGCTACAGTTAAAAAACTCAAGACAACTTGAAAATTAAATTGTGGGTAAATAAATAATGACGATAATCCGATATTTTTGTAATTACACCGGTATTCAATTGATATTGGTTTGAATACCGGTATATATCGGTTTATCGATGTACCATGCAGCCCTAATCAGTAATTGCCGTTGTACATGTGACAAGAGCAGGTAACTCCATTTTATTTTTAAACGGCGACAATCCTCGCCGCTTATAGTTGTTATTATCCTCAAAATGTCCTTTTCCTTGGCGTTACCTGCCATCAATCGTTATCAATGACTTTAACATGTCAATGAATGGATGCTACCATTGTAAACGGCGAGGAGAATCTTCTACACCTAAAAATTGTTTGCATTTTCATTCTGCATGCTAAAATTTCACAAAAACAATATGAAATGTGTGCACACAAGCATACAATTTGAAACCCTTTACCCCAGACAGGGCAGGGGAATGGGCAATGATTGGAGGGGCGGACAAACATAGTGGAGCCAACAAAAATTTTAAACTTTACCCCAGAGAAACTTGTGCATATTCCAATTTTGACGGGCGTATGTTGCCCCGCTAGCCGGTGCTCTTGTTCAAATTCTTGGTCAGATGGTCAAAAATCATTAAAAAAAACAACTCAAAATAGCAGCCATATTGGATATACGAGAATGCTGGTTATTGAAAAGAACAATCCTCAAGTTATGACATGTACATACATTTTTTTACTGCTCAATTTGCAATTTCTGCAGATGGATGCAGCCGATTTATTAAGTAAAGGGATGACTATCCCAATTTCTTTCACATAAAAATTTGTTAGTTCCAGTTAATTATACCCCCCGCAAACAAAGTTTGGGGGGGGGGGTATATAGGAATCACCCTGTCTGTCCGTCTGTCCATCCTTGTAAGCGCAACTCCTCCTAAACCGTTTGAATAATTTTCATGAAACTTTACACAATGGAAGAACTCCATATGAAGATGTGCATGAAGCAATATAGTTCCGTTCTGACATTTCCAAGTGGAGATAATCTAACTTATACATTTCAGGCACGGGGGTATCACTTTGTGAGTTTGCTCACAGTACCTCTAGTTTTGTTAAAAACCATGTTTAAACTTCATAGGTTAACCTGGTTTAGAAATTTAGGTCAATATCATCTTTATAAATTCAACTTATCAAAATTCTTGGACTAAATGAAATGATTGAATAATTTCTCAACTTTTTAATTGTAATGGAAAACCACCCTATTGTGCTGGAATGTTCTCACTGAAATCAAGTTGACATCTCACAACACATTTAGGATAAAACAGAAGTAGTTTGAAATTTTTGTCAAATATAGTTTTGTTAGGATAATCATAAAACAATTATGTTCACCAGTCACCCATCTTTAATTCCCATATTTTTTATTGATTCTTTATTCAGTAGTATACTGACAACGTACATATATACATAAGTACTACATATTAGTTGTGTAATAATGTGTATACTACAGGGAGACAACATAGGCGGATTGGCTGTCTACCTGTTGTCTCCCGGAAAGTTGAATCATGCAACAATGGAATCAGACTGCGAGGCTTCTTGTTAACTGCCTGGTCACTGGTGGCCTGGTGTCACTTACACTCCTTCATACCAACCGCCCCTGACCTCTCAGTTTCTTTTTTTTTCATTTTGCAAAATAAATAAAATTTCTTCCCATTCTTCCAGTAATTCTCATTAAATTCGCTTCAATACATGAATTGTGTACCCATTAGGCCCACAAAATAGTTCTTCTGTTTCTCAAGTTGTTTTTTGTAAAATTGCAAGTGGGCGGACGGTTTTTAGCTCACCTGACTTAAAGTCAGGGTGAAATTTTGTGATCACTCCCCGTCCATCGTACTGCTGAACCAATTTACATTTAAAATGCCCATATCTCCAAAACTACAGAGCACTGAGAATTTTTATCTTGTGTGAAGCTTCCTTAGGAACAGTAGAAAGGAATGGTCCCCCAAAAATTGCCATCGGTTTTATCATAGGGTACTTTTCCAGGACTTTGAGTCATCATTTTTTAACACTGTGAGTAATGGGAAAAACATCAAAGAATCTTCTTTTCTTATACCACCTCTCCAAATGCTTTCATATTTTCACATATAACATCTTTGGAAGATGTATTCACATGTGTGTTGAAAGCAAATCCCCGGGTCCATATTTGGACTCTCTATGGGAGCCCAAATGTTCAGATTAGTGCAATATGAGGAATATTCTTCAAAAATCTTCTTTCGATCCATCAATCAGAATCTTTTGATATTTGGTATGCAGCATCTTTTGGAGGTGTGTGGGGAGGGGGGGGGGGGGGAGGGAATTCAAGTTTGTTAAAGCCAAGACCTGGGTTCATACCGGGGTATTTGGGCTCAAATTACAACTTAGTTCAATATAAGGAATATTCTTTAAAAATATTTTTCTTCAGATCTAGTAGTTAGAATGTTTTGATATTTGGTATAAAACATCCTTAGGGAGGTGAGATTCAAGTTTGTTCAAGCCAAGACCCTGGGTTTGTATTTGGGCTCCCTGTCAGAGCCAAATTATAACTTAGTTCAATATGAGGAATATTCTTTTAAAAAACATTTTTTTACAGATCCACCGGTCAGAATCTTTTAATATTTGGAATAAGCTTTTCTTAGGAGGGGCAGATGCAACTTGTTCAAATCAATACCCTGGGTTGATATTTAGGCTACCATGTCGAGTGAGCGCCCTCAGGCCCTCTGTTAAATCTTATTTATTTGTTGCATTGTTTGATTTTGACGAGTAGACCCTTAACTATATTGTGAGAACTTATTCTTCAAGATCCGATTGACAAAATAATTAAACATTTGGAATTCAGCTTCTTTTTGAGTTGTACACTAAAGTTTGTTCAAGAAAAGTCTGAGATACAATGCTTTCAGTTGTTCTAGAAGAGGCAAGTTTTTTGTCCCTGTCCAAACTTTCTATGTTCAGAACTATGGGTGAATTTGAACCCAATTTGGTATGCATTAGTTTGGTGTCATAAGTATCTGATGCCTGAAAAAATGGAATTTTAATCATATCCACTTGGGAACCCTAGGAGCTTAAAACTGAAAAATTTGCAAACACCCATATTTCCAAATCTGCACTGATCAGAGAATTGTTACTTTGTATGAAGCATCATTATGAGCAGTTGGAATGAACAGACTTAAAATTGCAGTCGGTCGAGTTATAGGATACCACATCAGATGGGGGACTCCATTTTAACACTGTCAGTGATGGGAAAATGCTGAGGCGTGGTTTTATGATAAGCTTGAGTTACATCCATTATACCATACAACACTCGAAATCATAAAGTCTTTTTCCTACACCTACAGTATGTGGAGAGTGTTTTATCACTAAATCACCTGCAAAGTGGAGATTCCACCTGAGCAATAATTGCAAATTTGTTGCAAAGCATAACAAGCACAAGCAAAATTCCTACCAATGGACCTCCACGATAAACCTGGAGGGCCAATTTGGCAGAAACTTTGCTTGTATTTCTGTCCTTATGTACAAAATTTGAAAGTGATAGTTTGGGTGATAACTCCACTCCACAGGTGATTTAGCTACAATCCACTCTCCATGTACTATATCTAGTACCACAATTAGTAAATTACTGAGTTTCAGTAAATAGTGCAAAATGTCATTCTGATTTAGTTATGTTGGATAGAAATACACACACCTGCAGAGTTTCATATTGATCAGGCCCATAGTTATTTAAGAAATTTGTTTGGAAGTGTTTGTCTGCTTCCCATGTTAGGTAAAAGGGTCAAATGACTCTCTTATTCCAGCCTGTGGTTCATTTTTAGCAGTACTGACTTACTTGCTACAGATTCCAAAAACAGTTCCAATCCAAGCTTTGCCCCATTATGTGCAACCTATGTGTGAAGTATGAGCATATTGCGATCAAGGGCACTAGAGTTATTGTTCAGAAATGAGCTGTGGGTACAGAAGGATGAACAGGCAAATTGATTACTTTAGACCCCTCCCCCCCCCCAACCTTTATAAAGTATGGAGGAGATTAAGAAGTAAATTCTGTTTATATTTTCTTTTTCAGAATCTTGTGAATAATTTGTGCTATGAAAGATATATTGATAGGACATCCATGAACCTCAACTTAACTGATGGAACACAAGGGTCAAAGATAGTGCGCTTGTGTCTGAAACACCAGTTTGTTAACAGCAAGAACAATCTCCTTACTTACCAAAAACCTCACAATGGTTGAAATATTATGTAAGTGTGTGCTTTGTTGTGGCACAGAATGTCTTACAAGCAGCAAACCAGTTTCATTTATGACCACACATTGCTTAAACAATTTTCTGTGGGATTTAGTGGTAACTTTTGTGACTTAATTTGTGTTTAATAGATAATATCCATATTCCTCAGAGTTCACATCTGTGAAAACCAAGTGAATGGTAGTGTCTGTATAAAAACCTTGCAAATGAATTTCCACTCCAGTAATCCTCCAGTTAATGCAGATGAAAAATCACTCCAGTATAATATATGTGAGGAGGCTTTTATTGAGAAGCAAAATTTCAAGGATGATTTAGTACTGCATACAGGTAAAACACCATTCCTCAAAAACCAGAATCTTGCTGATCATCTCACCATTCACAAAGGGGCAAAGTTGTTCAAGTGTGGTATTTGCAATAAAACATTCAGTAGAAAACATTTAAGGACCCACATATGCTCTCACTCTGGTGGAAAACCATTCAGTTGTGATGTTTGTGATAAAAACTTTGTTTCAAAGCAGGGCCTTAATAATCACCGAATTCTGCACACTTGTGAAAAACCATTCAAGTGTGATATTTGTTACAAAGCTTTTAGTGGAAAACATTATCTCAGGACTCATCTACTATCTCACTCTGAAGGAAAACCATTTTGTTGTGGAGTTTGTGACAAAGCCTTTGTTACAAAACAGAGCCTTAATGTTCATCTAAGACTGCATACTTGTGAAAAACCATTCAAGTGTGACATTTGTAATAAAGACTTTAGTGATGAAAATTATTTCAGGACTCATGTACAATTTCATTCTGGTCAAAAAACATTCAATTGTGATATTTGTGACAAAGCATTTGTTACAAAGCAAAGCCTTAATCGTCACCTAATTCTGCACACTGGTGAAAAACCATGGAAGTGTGATATATGCAACAAAGACTTCAGTCAGAGGTCACATCTCAGAATTCATCTAAGAGTTCATTCGGGTGAAAAACCATTCAGGTGTGATATTTGTGACACTGGATTTCATTTCAGAGCAAATCTCACAAGTCACCTAAGAGTTCATACAGGTGAAGAACCTTTCAAGTGTAAAATTTGTAACAAAGTCTACAATGAAAAACGATATCTCACTTCTCACCTAAAAGTCCATACAGGTGAATTGACTAAAAAACCTTTTAATTGTCATATTTGTAACAAATGCTTTATTAGCAAGTATAAACTCAATATACATATGAGAGTTCACACAGGTGAAAACCCCTTCATCTGTGATATTTGCGACAGGGCATTTCTTACAAAGCAAAATCTCATTGTTCATGTTAGAATTCATACTGGCGAAAAACCATTCAAATGTGAGATTTGTAACAAAAGCTTTACATCCAAACAAAATCTTGCCTTTCATCAACATTTTCACAGAGGTGAAAAGCCATTCAGATGTGCAATTTGTGAGAAATCCTATTCTGCAAAGCGGTACCTTGACAGTCATGTCGTTAAAGTTCATTCAAGTGGAAAGAGCGTTCACTTATAATACAGCGGAGAGCTCAAATATCAGAATATCTCTTAATTGAATACCCTGTTAAATGAATACAATTTCCAAACAATTTATATACCCAACCTTCAGTACAAATTGACCTGTTAATTGCATAAAAAATTATAGAGCAAACTTCTGTGAATTGAAGAAAGAAAATCTTGTTGTATGTTGGAAAACTACCCTTCCATTTATCAAATTTCCCTTGTTTGTAGACCTGTTTGACCTCAATACATCTAATGCAAGTATTTAATCTATATTGTGTTTGACCAGGCTCTGTTAAAAAAGATGTAATAGAATAAATTCTAAGGTTATGTTTGAAATACACTTAGTACACGGAAGTGACCAAATCTCTTTTAAATGGATACTCCTTTTTGCTGAATAAATTTCATTTACATGTACAAAATTATTATGTTCAATTACCAGAGCCCCACTGGACTTGAAAGCCCTTTTTATGAGAGACTAGCGGGTGAATACCCGGCATTGTATGGGAAAAGATGGTTATATCAGCCGTTTTTGAAATAGAAGGTCAAGGTCACCAATTTCAAGGTCAAGGTCACCCCACACAGGCACCCCGATAAAGACAAAATGATCGATGGGTCAATATACCTGCACATATGAATTTTTAGCCCGAACGGCCCAGCCGTTTTCGAAATAGAAGGTGAAGGTCATCAATTTCAAGGTCAAAGTCACCCAGCACAGGCACCCCAATAAAGGCAAAATGATCGATGGGTCAGTATACCCGCACATATGAAATTTTAGCCCGATCGGCCCAGCTGTTTTCGAAATAAAAGGTCAAGGTCATCAATTTCAAGGTCAAGGTCACCCCGCACGGCACCCATCTCATGTTACTCGCAGGGACGAATTACCCCCGTGTACAAAACTTGAGATCGATCGGTCAAGAAACTGAGGTGTTCATCCAGAACAAAGATAGAGAGATACATAGATACAGACATTCGCCTTTATATATTAGATTTTCTGTGTAAAATTTGCTCTAGTCGAATAATCCTTATTTGTGATGTGTATGACAAAGCATGCTTTGCAGAAACAGCAATTTCTGAATCATTTTGGAGATCCAACAGATGAGAAACCATGGATGTGATTTTTTGCAACATATTACAGCCTTGCTTTTGAAGCACAAAACAAGTACTCATCTGAAACAAGAGTGTACACAGGCATAAAACTGTTCAGCAGTGATATTTGTCAGAGCTGAAATGGTTAAGGGGTTTTCTTGAACGATTAATCAATTGGATTAACCTTGGTTAACTGATTAATCACTTGTCCAGATAGATGTCTGAATAACTGCCATACCGTTGATGATTTACAACATGAACCCTTTATCCAACGTAACAAACAAAACCGACTAGGCCTATATACAAAAATTTCCATTCAAATTTATTATGTTTTCTATTATGTCTCCCCTTCCCAGAAGGGAGACATATTGTTTTAGTGCATATTTTGGATTTTCCTAAAGGGAAAATCTATTTGTTATTGCATTGAATATTTTTTTTTTTTTTTTCGTTATTATTATTATTATTATACCCCCGCTTCGAAGAAGTGGGGGCTATATAGGAATCGCCCTGTACGTCCGTACGTCCGTCCGTCCATCCGTACGTCTTTCCGTCCGGACAAATTCTTGTGTGCGCAACTCCTCCTACATTAATGAACCGATTTTGATGAAACCTTCATCTCTACTAAGTGAACGTGTGCATATTCCAAACTTTTTGATCTGCGACAATTTTAACCAGGTTATCTCTCTTGAACTTTGATTTAACATGGGTTTCTACATGAAATTCTTGTGTGCGCAACTCCTCCTACATTTATCAATCAATTTGGACAAAACTTTTCAGACATGATCACTACTAAGTGAACATGCGCATATTCCAAGATTTTTGATCTGCGACAATTTTAACCAGGTTATCTCCCTTTGACTTAGATTTATTGTGTCTTTCCATGCGAACAAATTCTTGTGTGCGCAATTCCTCCTACATTAATGAACCGATTTTGATGAAACCTTTCAAACATCATCTCTACTAAGTGAACATGTGCATATTCCAAACTTTTTAATCTGCGACAATTTTAACCAGGTTATCTCTCTTGAACTTTGATTTAATATGGGTTTCTACATGAAATTCTTGTGTGCGCAACTCCTACATTTATCAATCAATTTGAACAAAACTTTTCAGACATCATCACTACTAAGTGAACATGCGCATATTCCAAGATTTTTGATCTGCGACAATTTTAACCAGGTTATCTCTCTTGAACTTTGATTTAATATGGGTTTCTGCATGAAATTCTTGTGTGCGCAACTCCTCCTACATTTATCAATCAATTTGGACGAAAGTTTACAGACATCATCACTACTAAGTGAACATGCGCATATTCCAAAATTTTTGAGCTGTGGCAATTTTAACTAGGTTATCTCCCTTTAACTTAGATTTATTATGGGTTTCTACATGAAATTCTTGTGCGTGCAACTCCTCCTACATTGATCAATCAATTTTGACGAAACCTTTCAAACATTATCACAACTAAGTGAACATACGCATATTCCCAAATTTTTTATCTGCGACAATTTTAACCAGGTTATCTCCCTTTAACTTGGATTTATTATGGGTTTTCAAATGGGATTCTTGTGTGTGCAACTCCTCCTACATTAATGGACCGATTTTGAATACATGTTGCACATTGTAAATGTGTTTTTCCAAATGTAAACCATATATGTGTGGGCTCTTTAAGTATTCAGTGCTGTTCTGTGGAAGGCCACATGCAAATACAAATTTCAACAACAAAAAATGATCTTTATGTATACATTTCCTTATGGCCTTCGCCTACATGATCAGAAGTGCATTCCTCTAAAAACCCAAAGCGGGGGTATTAATCACCTTCAGTGATAGTTCTAGTTATTATTATTATTATTATTATTATTATTATTACACACTTTTATTTTCACTATTTTATCGAAAACGCTCTGAACGATGTTTTTTAAAGTTTCTGTACTCATAAAGGGTCATAAGTTCTAACTGAACGTCATATTCCCATTTTTCTGAAAATGTTTTATTTAACCCTTTATGCCAAAAAACACAAAAATATTCGGCAGCTCCTATCTTTGGACTGGAAAGGGCGATTGACTTAAAATTTTTGCAGGCATGTCAGCAATACACCCCTCTATCAGCATATGGTACAAAAATGTATGTAGTTAACACCTTTCTGCCAAACGTTTTTCAAAACGAAAAAAAAATTCAAAATTTGACCATTTTTGAACTCAATCTCGGGACAGGGATATGCTGAACCATCTAAAATGGCTTAGAAATGAAGACTGTATCACCGAATTGTAAAAACCATCGAAAAAATTTTGATTCAAATTTCCGACAATCCAAAATAGAGGCCGAAAAATCGAATTTATATTTTCGATTATTTATGCTTTTCAGGTCATTTGGAGACGAAAAAAACAATTTTTTTGCACCAGAAAAATTTTCGGTTTGGACTTAAAAATTTTCGACCAAAAGTCGGAAATTTTTGTTATGACTACTTTGCCGTCACAGTACTCAACAACGGGGGTGATTTGAAAGCTTCTAAGGTTAGAAATGTTGAATTCACAGTGTACATGAACAGTTATCGTCTTTTGGAATTGGAGTTGTTCTTCGTTTGGCTTTTGCTAGCAGTCAAACATGGCTTCGGGACACTGTGACCAAAAATTGAAAAAAAATTTGTTTTTTTTTTACTTTATTATGTCTAGATTCATTAGTTCTCATAAATAAAACTATCTGCATATTGCGGAAAATGTTTTTCCAGCCAAAACCGCCCAAATATGCGGGAGCCGATATCTTTGGACTGGAAGGGGCGATTGACTTGAACTTCTCACAGGAATGACTGTAATACACTTCTCTATTAATCAAGGGCACAAAATGGTAGTTGGTTAACACCTTTCAGCCAAAACATTTCACGAAAACCGGAAAAAAATTCAAATTTTTATTTGGTATCAAGCTCCCTTAGGACTTGCTGAGTAGAACAGTGAGTAAAACCACTAAGGAAAATCCTGTGTATTGTTCTGAAGGTACAATCACTTCCTCTAGTCTTCTTCTTCTTCTTCTCATACAAACTTTGTCCGGGGCATAACTTTTTTGTCTTTTGACCTAGACCATAGATATTTGGCATGTGGATGTATCATCATGAGCCGGTGTGTCGCGTACCATAGTGACCTTCATGTGACCTTGACCTTTGACCAGGTCAGATTTATGTGATTTTTAAGGGAAACTTTGTCTTGGGCATAACTATTTGGTCTTTTGCCCTTGACCTTAGATATTTGGCATGTGGATGTATCACCATGAGCTGGTGTGTCGCGTACCATAGTGACCTTCATGTGACCTTGACCTTTGACCTGAAGGTCAGATTTATGTGGTTTTTAAGGGAAACTTTGTCCGGGGCATAACTTTTTTGTCTTTTGACCTAGACCTTAGATATTTGGCATGTGGATGTATCACCATGAGCCGGTGTGTTACGTACCATAGTGACTTTCATGTGGCCTTGACCTTTTATCTGAAAGTCAGATTTATGTGCTTTTTAAGGGAAACTTTGTCCGGGGCATAACTTTTTTGTCTTTTGACCTAGACCTTAGATATTTGGCATGTGGATGTATCACCATGAGCCGGTGTGTCACGTACCATAGCGACCTTCATGTTACCTTGACCTTTGACCTGAAGGTCAGATTTATGTGCTTTTTTTTAAGGGAAACTTCGTCCGGACCAGAACGTTTTTGTCTTTTGACCAAGACCTTAGATATTTGGCATGATTATCAATATTATTCATGTATATATAATGTGCAGTGCATTAAATAAAAAGGAAGGGGAGACTTATGTTTTAGTGTGCTAAAACAGTTTCTAGTTTTTGTCTCAAAAACAAACATAGCTTATTACCCCTCATTGGAATGTGTGCATTGAGCTCATTCCAGGGAAGGGTCAGAAGCTATGTTTTTAAGACATAAATTTAAAATTTTGAGTAATTCATGAATTTATTTTGCAAGTATTGTCTTCTACCCATAATGGGTAAAGGGTTAAGAATGACCTTTTCCAGCTAACTGATACAGTATGATGATCATGCAAGTAAACAAGTATGGCAGCAAGTAACTTGCATGCTTTACTCTATCTCTTATTATTGATGTGAGTCAGCGTGACAATTTTTGCCTGTTTTGAAGCAAGTTTGTTCCTTTGTTAACCCATATAATACAGAAGTTCAAAAGAAAGGGTTAATCAATCAATTACTTTTTGGATCGATCAAGATGTTGATCATTGATTAATCGATTAATCGGTTAACCATTTCAGCTCTAATATTTGTACCAAACTATTCAACATAAAAGGTTTGCGAAGATTTTTCACAGGTATTTTGTCTAAACTGTATTTATTTCCTAACATTTTTCAAAGTGACACATAGATTATATAATCCTTTGAACCTGAAAGGCTGCTTTTACAGTCCAGGGACACAAATCTTACTTTAATTAAGTATGATGGCTGCTAAGTTAAAGACTGTGCACTGAAAATAGTAATTGGTCTTCCCCAAATAATTAATATGGACTCTTCCAATTGCTTCTATTGAACTGATATGGAAGATACCACCAGTTTAACAAAGGTTAACATCGAGTGTGATTTTGTCAGTAAAGTGGTACATGTAGCTTATTCCAGGCATGCAGATTTCATGGAAACAATCATTCCATTCCATGCAGGGGCCGTACAACCAAAATCAGCGAAACGAAAAACCGGTTTGCACAATTTTTTTAGCATTTCGCTTCTTATCAAGGGGCCATTAAAACACACTACTAGTTTTCTGCCAAGACTGAAATTGTATTGTTTATCATCGAGGTACATGTAGCAGTGATCCGATTAGTGACAGAAGTGTGAGCTAGTTTTGACAATATCAGATGATTCAGATACTTGAGCATGCATGTTTCCTATAGTTTCTGACTCTTGATTACTAAAACCGAATGCGCACAATTTCAGCGTGTTTGACAACAAAACTGCATGAAGCTGAACACACAAAACTGTATCATTGAAAACAATAACAAAATCACTTTTTATCACCAAAATTGATTGCTAAAATGCAAGATATGTTCTTCTTCTAATTTCACAGCACTCCGTGCCGAATCAAGGAGAAGTGGTCTGGTCAAGCTTTAGTTATAATCAAGTTTTACAGACATTTTGTTCCTAGCTATTCAATATTGTTATCTTCCTCAATGAGACGTTTCGCACTTGGACAATTCCCCCCTTCCAAACTTGAAATGCACAAAAGATTCCCATTTAATTATTTTTTTATTTGTACACCTTTAAAGTAAAAAATGAAAGAATAATTTCCTTGTCCTCCAGATAGGATTGTTTTTTAGGTGCGACGAGCAGCTCCATATGTGACAATGCCAGTCTGTCTGTCTGTCGGTCTTTCACCACAAAAAACACCATAACTCCTAATATACTTGATGGAATGACACCATACTTGGTATGCAAGTGTATCTTCATGATGTCTACACCCTCTCAATAGTGCATGTCATTCGGATAATTTCTGTCACATTTATGGACTTGTCACTTACAAATATTTTTGTCACCAACAAGTTTTTTTGTCACCAACAAGTTTTTTTGTCACCAACGAGTTTTAAAACATCATTGGCGTTGCCCGAATCGTCGCAGCTTCAGCACTGTGACAGTGCACTTTAGTTCTTTGTTATCTTTTTCACTTACAAGTAATGTTGTACACACTCATCTGAGTTCATCAGTCACTTAAATTGAGTGTTCAAGGGCGGCTTGAAGGGCTGGGCACAAAATACACAAATGAAAATAAACATTATTTGTTTCACTTCTCTATTAGCTCACTTAACTGCAAGTCAGTGTGAGCTATTATCATCTGGTGTCTGTCATCCTGCATCCGTTAACTTTTGGAAACATGTCTTCTTCAAAACCTCTGGGCCAAATCAAACACATTGTACAGACCATCTTTAGAGTTTACCCTTTCTGTTTTCTTCAAATGAAGCAGCTGCCATCTTTGTGCTATGGTTAATGCCCATAGAGCCTAAAAATCTTCTTCTCATGAACCACCAGAGAGATTTCTTTGATATTTGTTATGAAACATCTTTTGGTGTTGAAGATTAAAGTTTGCTCAGGGTAAGTTTGTAGGTCATTATTTGGGCTCTCTGTGGGAGCATATCCATTTTGGGCTTCAACCAAAATTTGTACTCAACTCTTAGAGACCAGGAGTTGAGTTTTCTTACCTGTGATGTAATATGGCAGGTAATCTGGTGGTGATCATGGTTTGGCTGTCTTTGGGCTGGGGGAGAATTAAACACTGAACAGGTGCTTCTAGTCAAGTGTTGGCTGCCTGAATAGGCAGATGGCACTTGACTAGAAGCACCTGCTTTACTGTAAGTTTTTTGCAGTATGTCATGTTCAAAAAATTCATTCTGATTCCCCATCTCCTAAGAGTTAAAGACCTGATGTGCTGATTTGAACCAAATTTGGCATGTAGTATAATTGGGTCATAAGAACTTGATTGATGCCCGAAAAAAACATTTTGCAGCCGTGTGGAAGCCACAGGAGCAAAAACTAGAAAAAAAATCAAATGCTCATATTTCCCAGACCACATGGAACAGAAAACTGTTCTTTGGAATGTAGCATCCTTAGGACCAGTAGAATGGAATGGTAAAATAAAAAAAATTGCCACTGGTTGTCTCAGGGTGTTCTGTATGGGGCATCCAAATTGAGTCATATTTTTGCAAAAATTTAAAAAATGTTCTTCAGAATCACTGATCAGAATCTTGATATTTGGTATGCAACATCCAGGAGGGGGGGGGGGGGGGGGGGGGGGGGGTCAGGGGTCAGATACTAATGTGTGCTCAAATTGAATCCTTCATATTTGGGCTCAATACAGTAGCCAAAAACTAAGGGCACTATGGATAATAAGCTTTAAAAGTCTTCTTCAGAACCGCTAGTTAGAATCTTTTAATATTTGGTATTTCTCATTGCTACTAGGGTCAGATTCAAGTTTGTTAAAATCAAGTCCCTCAGTTAATAATTTCTTTTAAAATCTTCTTCAGATCCACCAGTCAGAATCCCTTCATATTTGGTATACAACATCCCTAGTGGGTCAGATTCAAGTATGTTCAAGTCAAGTCCCTGGGTTTAGATTTGGGCTCCTTATGGGTGCCTGTATTTTAACTTAGTGCAATATGGGAAATTTCTTTTAAAAATCTTCTTCAAATTCGCCAGTCAGAATCTTTTCATATTTGTTATACAACATCCGTATCGGCAACAGATTTAAGTTTGTTCAAATCAGCCCCTGGGTTAATATTTAGACTCGCTGTGGGGCGGAAGAGGGAGCAGTTGCATTGACTGCAGTGACATAACAACCCATGGAAGTTTTGCAGTGTTTGTCTACAGCCGATAGAATTGGAAGCAGTCAGGAAGCCTTTGATAATAATTATCTGACATGGTCACAAGTAGAGTTATGAATAATTTCATGACTTCATTCCTCTGTAGTGTTGATGAACCATGACTAACTGATTGTGATTCAAAACTGTTCTTTTAACCACTTTGTCAGGTGAATGATTAAGGCCCCTTGGGGGCCTCTTGTTTTTTAGCTCACCCGACTGAAAGTAGTGAGAGCTATTGCCATCGCTTGGCATCTGGCATCCATCGTCCATTAACCTTTGGAAACACAACTACTAGGCCAAATTCAAACATACTGCACAGACCATCTGTGGAGTATAGTCTTTCTGTTTTGTTCAAATGAAGCGCCTGTCTCTTCGTGCGTTGGTTAATGCCCCAAAGGTTTAAAAATCTTCTCATGAACCACCAGAGGGAATGTTTTGTTATTGATATGGAACACCTTTTGGTATTGAAGATTAGTGTTTGTTCAAGGGAAGTTGGTAGGTCAATATTTGGATTCTCTACAGGAGCATATCCATTTTGGGCTCTGCTCAAAATTTGTGTTTCAAGAACCGGTGGGACAATTTGAATCCAATCTGGCATGTAGTATACATGTAAATGGGCCCCAAGTAATTGACTGATGACTCAGCCCCAGGGGCTAAAAATAGAAACAATTCAAAAGCCCACATTTCCCAAACAACACGGAACAGAGAACTGTTATTTGGTATGAAGCATACATAGGACCAGTAGAATGGAATGGTTAGAAAAATTGCCACTGGTTATATCAGGACGTTCTGTAGGGGAGGGGGGGGGGGGGGGGGGGGTGGCATTGAAAAAATGATGAGTCAACATTTTTGCAGTAATTCTGAAGTAATATCTGTGGCAGTTATTCAAACTGGAAAACAATTTACTCTTATGTAAACATTCATTTTCAAGAGCAGTAGAGTTAGCTGTCAAACACACATTATCTTATTATTTTAATCAAGTGAAACTGAAATGATTCAGTTCAATACTTTTAACCCTCTCAATACTTACTTAAGTGGCAGAGCCACAAAATGTCCATTTCTGATTCCTTCTTCGAACCCTTCTAATGTTGTGCACTTGTGTGTTTTTTTTTTTGTGGCAGAGCCAAAAATGTCCATTTATGATTCCATGAGCGAACCCTTTCATTGCTGTGCACATATGTTTTTTTACAAGTGTTGAAATGATTAATGTCATTTGTTTGTTTTACTAATCAACTAATCGCCGGGTAGTAGACGACGATCAATCGTCTACTCGGTTGGGCAATGTCAGATGCTAAACTAAGCAATAAATTCTACAAAACTGTGGTTTTAACTGAATTCATTGGGTGGAGTGGCTTCCAAATTACAATATAATTAATAGGTCTAACTGCGCGACATTATGGAAGCTGGTGTCTCCATGTCCTCACGACCAAACAACTGGTGCCGCAAAAAATGAATTGGTCTAATAATAAATCTTTGGTGTTCCAATATTCGGTTCTGTGAAATATTTTTAAGCTAAATTGAACTTTTCCCCCCAAATTCCCTTGTATATTGTGGTCTAATAAGAAATTTCGAAACTTTGTTATTGTGTTTAAAAAAACCCTGAAAGCAGAAAACAGGTCACTGAAGAAGTTTACTCTGATGACGTGATTGCTCCATGACCTGCATAACTTAATCAACCCCCAATGAAAAGCTAAACAAACTATAAACAATAGCTCATTGAATATTAAATACATCACGTGACCAAACAGTGCAATTTGATTGGTCAGTATGTGCATTACACAATGCGAGTTGCAGTGGTGGCGCCAGAAATTTTTTTGTGGGGGGGGGGGGGGGCAACTAGGGGGGCAGACTCCCATGAAGGGGGGGGGGGGGCAAATACGTAAAGGATCATATCATTACTTTGTTATGAGGTAGTCCAAATTTGGACCCAAAGTCCGTAATATACTTTTTTGGTTTGGTACGTCCTGTGGACGTACCAAACCAAAAAAGTATATTACGGACTTTGGGTCCAAGTTTCGACTAAATGTAATGGTAATTAGCGGTCCGCCTTTCAAAAAATCCTGGATCCGCGTCTGGTGGGTCTGTGCGTGAGAGAGAGAGAGAGACTCATAATGCCCGTCTGTCATAATGCGAAATCCATGATTTTTTTTAGACAAGGGATATGGATAGACATGCCTTTGTTGGCTCATAACTTAATTATAACTTATAAGTATCTGCATCCGAGTCATTAAATCTCTACTGCCTGGATGTGTTCATCAGCTAGCCTGAGGCTTTGGGCTAAGTGTGTATGGGAAATTATTGGGAATAAAAAAGAGAGGTGTGTGTGTGTGTGTGTGTGAGAGAGAGAGTGACTGAATGTGTTTGTGTGTGAGGGTGGATGGAAATGCATGCGAGATAGTTGGGGGGGGATGCCCCCCCCCCCCTCCCGTAGCTCCACCACTGGTGAGTTGTAAAACTTCATTCAGTAGCAAATATCATTATGTGACGTTTTGTTTTCTGGACAATCTTATTACAGCTACATTTACCCAAAACAAGAACGTGTTGAAAAAGCATGAACATTAATTTTGTACAGAGCTTTTGTTTCCAATGTAGAAGCGCGAGTGCGATAGTGCACCCCAAATCGAAAGCATTGAATTAATTTAAACAAAATTAAATAAAATTTCTTAAAGTTACACAAAATGGAAACTTCAAGGCATTAGAGAATACACTCAGGTGACTAATCGACAAGTGATTCACTAATCGGTTTATAGATTTGTTTAGTACTAATTGCGTCAGAGTCGACTAGTCGATAAATCATTTCAACACCTATTTCTTTCTTGGAAAAATGTATTCGATTCCTGTATGAATATCTTTAATTTAACGTTCTCAAGACTTCATTGTGGGTTCCAAAGATTTTATTTCATGTATTATATGTGAAAATAATGATAACCCTTTCCATACTCAAATTTATTTATTTATATTTATTTATTGGTGTTATGGTCATATACTTATGCACAATGGCTAATCATGACCTTGACAGTTTTACGGGTGGAGGAAGCCGGCAAACCTGGAGAGAACCACCGAGCATCGACGAGCAGCTGCCAGCTCCACAACATCTTAACTCCGCACTGCAGTACAGGCAGGGTTAGATTGGTTGAAGACATGCGTACCATCGACGTGTAGTACGCCTTAGTATACGGCACCATTGTGCCCCCATGTGGACAAACAGGGTTAAGTGCCTTGCCCAAGGACAGAACACGGGAGTCCGAATTGATCGCTAAGACAGTCACCCATCCAATGATTACCCGGGCTCGACGTTGCTTAACTTCGGTGATCTGACGAGAACCGGTTAACGCAACGCACCTTCCCAATACTCACATTACTGCTGTAAACAACATCATTCAGATAAATGGCAGAGCCAAAAATGTCCATTTCTGATTCCTTGATCGAATCCTTTTAATGCTGTGCAGGCATGTTTTTCCTAGTTTCTGGGAAAAATTTAACTCGTTCCTGTATGAATATCTTTAAATACTGTTAATGAAAACCTATTTCTTTTAAAATATTTTAACAACCCCCCCAGCCCGCCACCCGCGTTCCACACCCACCCCTAAAAATAAGCCTCCATAAATTCTCGTTCTATTTTGTCCATTTCTGATGCTTTGACCATTTTCACACAGACTTGAATTTACTGGTGGCAGTAAATTCTGTTTCTCTCGTTTGATAATTTTCTTATTCTTCAAAACCACTGGGCCAAATTCGTTCATTTATGACACAGACCATCTTTGGAGTACATCTTTTCAATTTTGTTCAAATGAAACTGCAGCCATCTTCAGGCTGGTGGAGTTTACTCTTCTGATTTTTTTTCCAAAAATTACTACATCCCTTGGGGTGGGTAAATGCCCATCAACCTAAAATGCTTTTAAAAAAATCATCTTTTCATAAGCCACTTAAAATAACGCTTAGATTTCTGGTATGGAACTTACTTTAGTGATGCAGATTAACTTTTTAGCTCACCTGACTAAAAGACAGGCGAGCTAGTGATCACTCACCGTCCGTTGTCGTCCGTGAACATGGTGTTTGCGTCTTCTCCTCCAAAGCCGCTGAACCAATTTAATTGAAATTTAAGATAATAGTTTGTTATGACATCGCATTTTGATTTTGTTCAAATCAATTTGCCTCGCCCTTCGGTAGGGCCACGCCCAAAAGTGTGTTTAAATATTAAATCTTCTCATGATCAGCAGTAGCAGAGACTTGATATTTGGTGTGCAGATTCCTTTTGAGGTGTAGACTCCGATTTGTTCAAGAGAAGTTCGAGGAGCAATATTTGCCTTCGTTATGGTAGGGGCAAGAATTTTCGGTCTGCCCAAAATATTTATCTATTTTCCAAACCGAGAGGCTGATTTGAACCAAATTTGATATGAGGGTTTATTGGGTCGTAAGTACTTAATTTATGCAAAAAAATATTTTCCTGTCGCCCCCATGGAAACCGCAGGAGCTAAAAATAGAAAACATTTAAAACGCCCATATCTCCAAAACTTCACGGCACTGAGAATTCTTATGTGGTGCGAAGCTTCCTTTGGACCAACAGAATGGAATGGTAAAAAAAAATTGCTATCGGTTTCATCATGGGGTACTTTTTCGGGATTTTGAAAAAAGTTCTCAGCTGAGTCTGCATTTTTTAACACTGTGGTAATGGGAAAAACATTTAAGACTACTTTTCTCCCAAACCACTGCTCCAAAAGCTTTCAAATTCCACATTTAACATCTTTGGAATATTGTTGCACACGTGAATTGAAATTCAAATCCCTGGGTCCATATTTGGGCTCTCTATGGCAGCCCAAATGTTTAAATTAGTGCAGTATGAGGAATATTCTTTAGAAATCTTCTACAGATCTACCAATCAGAATCTTTTGATATTTGGTGTGCAGCATCCTTAGGGGGTGAGATTCAAGTTTTTTTCAAACAAAGTCCCTGGGTTCATATTTGGGCTCATTGTGGGGGCCTGAATTATAACTTAGTTCAAAATGTGTAATTCTCTTTAAAAATCTTCTTCAAATCCAGCTGTCGGAATGTTTTGATATTTGGTATGCAGCATCCCTAGATGATGAGATTCAAGTTTGTTCAAGCCAAGTCCCTAGGTTCATATTTGAGCTCACTGTGGGAGCTCGAATTGTAACTTAGTTCAAAATGAGGAATTTTCTTTTAAAATCTTCTTCAGATCCAACAGTCGGAATGTTTTGATATTTGATATGCAGCATCCTTAGGGGTGTGAGATTCAAGTTTGTTCAAGCCAAGTCCCTGGATTGATAGTTGGGATCTCTGTGGGTGAGCGAATTATAACTTAGTTCAATGTGAGGAATATTCTTCAAAAATCTTCTTCACATCCACTAGTCAGAATCTTTTGATATTTGGTATTCAGAATCCTTATGGAGGTGAGATTCAAGTTTGTTCAAGCCAAGTCCCTGGGTTCATATTTGGGCCCCCTGTGGGAGCCCGAATTATTACTTCGTTCAATATGAGGAATATTTTTTTAAAAATCCTTTTTTTGGATCCACTGGTCAGAATCTTTGGATATTTGGTATAAACTTTTCTCAGGAGGAGCAGATGCCACTTGTTGAAATCAATTCCCTGGTTTGATATTTAGGCTACCATGTCAGGTGAATGCCCTCAGGCCACCTGGGGCCTCTTGTTTTCAAAAGAACTCAGTAGGTCAAAATTTGGGCTCCATTCAAACTTTGTATTTTCTTTTCAGACCCAATGGACAGATGTGAACCAAATTTGTCAGGTAGTTTATAACTGGGTCACAAGTACAACATTTATGCCGAAATTTAAAATTTGGGGGGGGGGGGGGGGGAGGGGGAAAGAGAGAACCACAGGAGTTGAAAACAAAACAACAATTTCATTCGGTTGTCCTTTTTTAATACTTCACAGAACAGAGCTTGCTAGAAGCTTTGCTAGGACCAGCAGAAATGAATGTCCAAAAAAGTTGCCTTTTGTTGTGTCATAGTAAATCAAAAAATTCCTCTTGCTGCTGATCACTTACTGATACAATCATCTCTTTTGACAACTTGAGCCAGGTGAGCGTTTTAGGCTCACTTGAGCCCCTGGTTTCAATTTCACAAGTTTCTCCGGTACTACTAATTACAATCTTACAATCTTTTGACACTTGATCATCCTCGGAGGGTCTTATTCAAGTTTGTTCAAATCAAGTTCATTTGAGCCTACATTTTAACTTCATCCAATATGAGAAATATTCTTGAAACATCCTCTTCTCAAAAACGACCAATCAAAATCGTTTGATATTTGGTATACAGCATCCTCAGTTGGATCAGATTAAAATTTGTTTGAAGCTAGTTTCCTTAGTTCATTTTTGGGCTCGATGTTTGAGCTCAAATTTGAACTTAGTGCAATAGGAAGCATATTCGTTTAAAATCTTCTCTATAACTACCAGTCAGATGTTTTGATATACACAGATTATCACGATAATGTGCATGTCCTGCGCTATTCTCTAAAATCGCAATTAATTTTTTTATTTTTTGTCTCAAAAACATAGGTATGACCCCTCGTTGGAACGAGCTTATCATAACCTATGTTTGTGAGACAAAAAAAAGAAAAAAATTAGTTATTCAAGAATTGTTTTTGCAAGTCAGGGACCGACCTGGGCATGCGCCAGTGCGTATTTGGTTCTGAAACATCAGGACCTGGCTCTTAAATCTCAGAAATAGGCTTCTCAGTTGGCGCGTAACTTCTCAGATCATATTTTGATATTCTTTCGATGGATAATCGAGAGAGACACTCTTACATGTATTATATATATGATTATCATTTATCATTGTTGTAGAGTGCTTAAGTTAATACTTCAAGTCTTAATTACCAAGCATTAATCTTCACTGTGGTTTCTGATCAAGTCTTGGCTGCCTAAATAGGCAGCCAAGACTTGATCAGAAACCACATTGAAGATTAATGTTTGCTATAGTGTACTAAATGAAAATGATGAGAGCTATTACATACTTGCAGTGTGTGTTACAAACAACAGTGTGACTCCGTAAATTGAAATCTGGCGCATGAATTGAAAAAAATAGGCTCCGAGGCTAGAGCGTATTTTAAATAGTCCTGATCGGTCCCTGCAAGTGTCGTCTGCTTTTCATGTTAGGTAAAGGGTTAAAACATAAATGATATCATTTGCATGTAGTTTCTGTGAAATTCCCAGGCATTACTTTTATTATAGACTCAGCTATAAATACAGATTATCATGATAATGTGCATGTCCTGTGATTTGCATCGGATTCGAGGTGGTGTCCAGAATGGGATCTCAACGAGCCAGCTTTGCCGGCGAGTTGTGATTCCATTTTTGGTCACCATCGAGAATGCACATTATCATGATAATTCATTTATCTTACAATTCTGTCACATAAACAGATTAAAACTTAACTTATCAATAGAGGTTTGGGACATAATGTTGAACGAGAAAAAGTTAAAAAAACCGTATTTTATGGAATTATATAGTTGTGCACTCTAACAAACAATGAGTAACATGGTCACCGCAAATTTCAGAGTTGTGTTGTCAAATTATTCACTCTCAGTGTCACTTCCTATGATGAACCGCTTGAATTTACGAGTGTGCGACGAGGGCACATCCTCAGGAACTGGGTAGGTGTAATATTGGACTGTGCAGCTTATATTTATTGTGGTGGGGGACTGACTATAGTTCTGTCGCTAACTGTAAAAAAAATTGTTTTGTTTTGTAAGCGATCAGACGAGTCGATCACTGAAATGCACAAAGACTGTATCCATGCGCCTGTTATGATCGCCCGACACGTTACCGGGAACGAGTCGTCTATATGATATGGAATCAGAATGAGTTTCGACTATATGATACGGAATCAGAACACATTATGTGATAACAGTAATAATAAGAAAATTTAGGGTTCACAGCAGCTAAGAACTCTTGTTTATTTACGCATATTTAAGTTATCATAAAACTGATGACTTGGCTCAAGGAGGGATTTTGCAGATTGTCTTCCCGAGGGACACATTGTCTCCGGAAACGTCAGCCGAGGTAGATAATGGTTCCAGTGGGAGACAGCCTGCAATATCCCCACAGAGTCAGGATCACTATTATTTTATTATACCGAATAGAGAGGTCAGTTAGGTTTACCTTTGCTTTAAAATGGGGGAGGAGGCAGGGGGTGCTTGAGTGCATGACCTTAAATAGGCAGTAAGAAAGAGCTCAATAATGTTTAATGTAATTTAACAAATTCAATTATGTTATCACAGAATTAGCTTAATTTCCTTGATGGTGCCAGTAAATTATTGTTCAATCTTAATCATCCTTTGGATTGAGGTACTAGTGTTTCTGTCAGAATTTAATTTTTGTGCACTGCATGTTACATGTAGAATTTAATAATGAATTATAAGAATCAATTTCAAGTCCAAGCAATTTATCAAGTTCATCATCACTCATAGTCAAGATAGCATTAACGTTAACATCAAGTTCAAGTCGACCTCTCTCTAAGAGCTGCTAATTTTCCAAGCTCTTCGATGTTGTAGTCGAAATAATGTCAGAGTTTTGCCATTTCTTCCTCTAACTCAAATGATTTGCATATGATCTGCAAGAAGATTCTGCTTTATGCCCTGTGCTATGTATCATATGCCGTGCTTCTATAAAACGGGGGTGGGGGAGTGTTTGGGGAGATGTCTAAAATTCAGCCGGAAAAATAAATACGGGTTCATTGGTCCTACAGCCATAATAAAATAAGTACCATGGTACACAATGATGTCCCAGAACACAATGGTATATAGGGTAATCCCATTGTATATCATGATGTTCAGGCCTGGCATTCTGAAAAATGCAGGAGGGCAAAAAATCGCTCTCCTCAATCAGCTTAGGAGAGCAATTAGCTTTAGACAGCATTTTAAGTATCCAATTGAACGAACTCATTGAAACTGAAACCAACAGACTACATCAGTGATTTTATTAACTTTACTAAGGTAAAGCGAAATCTCTTAGACATCTAGATGTTTCACTCAACAACCGAACACACACTTGACAAGACCTGTGTGTGTACCCTGACCTGTTGTCCAAGAAAGTCATACGCCTACCACTACCACCTTCAACCCCCCCCCCCCCCCCAAAGGGGGTTGAAGGTGGAAGTGGTAGGCGTATGACTTTCTTGGACAACAGGTCTGCTTGAATCTACAGTCACATCCTGGTGCAAGTGCTTCAAGGATAGTAGTAATGGTATTATATTATAGTGTCAATATTCCTTGAATAATTACCCCTCAAACTGTGATGTCAGTTGTTGAACTTGAAACTGACAAAAAAAATATTGCTGTGACCCATTTTGCTTCAAATGATTGCAACTGTGTTTGGGTATGGTTGCAGCCATTACCTTTTACCAATAAACCACTTTCAAAATGAAATTACGTGATGTTATGTGACTTCGAAGTTAAATTACAATTTTGCTTTACAATAAAAATTTAATGTGAGCATAATACATGTAATATCAATCATCCATTCCCAGACCAAAATATTTAGGAGGGCAATTTTTCGCTCTCCTTAATTCTTTCAGAAGAGCAGTAAGGAGAGCTAAAAAATCGCTCTCCTGAAATTGCCAAGCCTGGATGTTTAGAGACTACCATGGTGTGCCATGTCACTTTTTTAGAATGAGGACATTGCACTCCAGTGTACGAAATATTGGCCTCCCACCTTTCAAATAAGTAAGGACATAAAGAGATAAAATGGGTTAACTGATAAGCAGGTGAAAATGGAAACGATGGAACAACGAAACGCTTTGTAGTAGATCAACATACATCAGGCTGCACTATTTCAGTTACATGTCATTGTGTCCAAATAGACAGTGAAAGAAAAACGCATATAAAAAATGCACGTAAATGTTTCGGCATCAGGCAGACTTATACAACTGTTTATGCAAAATTACACACTGTGAAGTTTACAAGTAATTAACATCGACATTACTGTGCCAGAACGCACCGATTTAAACTTTTCCGTTGATTCTCAGATGCAAACCGACACCATTTGTTTTGGCCGGCGAATTCAGGCTAATGATTACAGTTATGAGGATTTGGGGCCCTAAAATGTCAAATGATAAAACCTGGGATTTCAATAATCTTGTAACTTAGGACGCCACCCTAGAATGCCGTTGTTCCACGAATTTGGGATTTTAATTACCATTTTGTCTATTTGGTCAATCTTAGCGGTCAATCTGACCCTATAAAAGGGGTCAGAGTATGAAACTTAGCATACCAATTATCTTGTATCTCAGAGCGTCACCCTACATCGCCGTTTATTCTGCGAATTTCAGTTAATAACAATTTTGATCACTTGGTCACTTTTAGGGATCAAGCTGACCCCCTTAAAAGGGGTCAGATATGAAATGTAGGATTTCAATAATCTTGTATCTTAGGGCACCACACTACAACGCCATTTATTCTGCGAAATTTGGCCAATAATTACCATTTTGTCCATTTGGTCACTTTTAGGTGTCGAGCTGAACCCTTAAAAGGGGTCAGAGTATGAAACTTAGTATTTCATTAATCTTGTATCTTAGGGCGCCACCCTACAACGCCATTTATTCCGCGAATTTTGGCCAATAATTACCATTTTGACCATTTGGTCACTTTTAGGGGTCAAGCTGACCTCTTAAAAGGGGTCAGAGTATGAAACTTAGTATTTCAATAATCTTGTCTCTTAGGATGCCACCTACAATGCCGTTTATTCCACGAACTTTGGCCAATAATTACTATTTTTACCAGTTGGTCACTTCTAGGGGTCAAGCTGGCCCCTTAAAAGGGGGTCAGAGTATGAAACTTAGTATTTCAATAATCTTGTCTCTTAGGATGCCACCTACAATGCCGTTTATTCCACGAATTTTGGCCAATAATTACTATTTTTACCATTTGGTCACTTCTAGGGGTCAAGCTGGCCCCTTAAAAGGGGTCGGAGTATGAAAATTAGGATTTCAATAATCTTGTATAGTAGGGCGCCACCCTACATCGCCGTTTATTCCACGAATTTTGGCCAATAATTACCATTTTGACCATTTGGTCACTTTTAGGGGTTGGGTTGACCCCTTAAAAGGGGGCGGAGTGTGAAACTTTGGATTTCAATAATCTTGTATCTTAGGGCACCACCATACATCGCCGTTTATTCTGCAAATTTTGTTGAATAATAACCATTTTGACCATTTGGTCATCCTTAGGGGTCGAGCTGATCCCTTAAAAGGGGTCGGAATATGAAACTTAGTATTTCAATAATCTTGTATCTTAGGGCGTCACTTTACAACGCCATTTATTCCGAGAATTTCGGCCAAAAATTACGTTTTTGACCATTTGGTCACTTTTAGGGGTCACGCTCACCCCTTAAGAGGGATCGCAGTGTGAAACTGAGGATTTCAATAATCTTGTATCTTAGGGCGCCACTCTACAACGCCATTTATTCCGCGAATTCCGGGCAGTAATTACTATTTTGACCATTTGGAAACTTTTAGGGGTCAGGCTGACCCTTAAAAGGGGTCGGAATGTGAAACTTAGGAATTCAATAATCTTGTACCCTAGTGCGCCACCCTACAATGTCTTTTATTTCGCGAATTTCGGCCAATAATTACCATTTTGACCATTTGGTCACTTTTAGGGATCACGTTGACCCCTTAAAAGGGGACGGAGTGTGAAACCTAGAATTTCAATAATCTTGTATCTTAGGGCGCCACCCTACATCGCCAATTATTCCACGAATTTTGGTGCATAATTACCATTTTGACCATTTGGTTACTTTCAGGGGTCACGCTGACCCCTTAAAAGGGGTCGGAGTATGAAACTTAGTATTTCAATAATCTTGTATCTTAGGGCACCACCCTACCACTCTGTTTATTCCGCAAATTTCGGCCAATAATTACTATTTTGACCATTTGGTCACTTTTAGGGGTCACATTGACCCCTTGAAGGGGGTCGGAGTATAAAACTTAGTATTTCAATAAACTTGTATCTTAGGGCGCCACCCTACAACGCCGTATGTTCCACGAATTTCGGCCAATAATTACTATTTTGACCATTTGGAAACTTTTAGGGGTCAGGCTGACCCCTTAAAAGCGGTCAGAATGTGAAACTTGGGAATTCAATAATCTTGTATCCCAGTGCGCCACCCTACAATGGCTTTTATTTCGCGACTTTTGTCCGATAATTACCATTTAAACCATTTGGTCACTTTCAGGTGTCACGTTGACCCCTTAAAAGGGGTCGGAGTGTGAAACCTAGGATTTCAATTTCTTGTATCTTAGGGCGCCACCCTACAACGCCGTTTGTTCCGCGAATTTCGTCCAATAATCACTATTTTGACCATTTGGAAACTTTTAGGGGTCAGGCTGACCCCTTAAAAGGGGTCGGAATGTGAAACTTAGGAATTCAATAATCTTGTATCCTAGTGCGCCACCCTACAATGTCTTTTATTTCGCGAATTTCGGCCAATAATTACCATTTTGACCATTCGGTCACTTTTAGGGGTCATATTGACCCCTTAAAAGGGGTCAGAGTGTGAAACCTAGGATTTCAATTTCTTGTATCTTAGGGCACCCTACATCGCCGTTTATTCCACGAATTTTGGTGCATAATTACCATTTTGACCATTTGGTTACTTTCAGGGGTCACGCTGAGCCCTTAAAAGGGGTCGGAGTATGAAACTTAGTATTTCAATAATCTTGTGTCTTGGGGTGCCACCCTACATCGCCGTTTATTCCGCGAATTTCGCTGAATAATTACCATATTGACCATTTGGTCACTTTTAGGGGTCAAGCTGACCCCTTAAAAGGGGTCGGAGTATGAAACTTGGTATTTCAATAAACTTGTATCTTAGGGAGCCACCCTATAACGCCATTTATTCCACGAATTTCGACCAATAATTACTATTTTGACCATTTGGTCATTTTTAGGGTCACGTTGACCCCTTAAAAGGGGACAGAGTGTGAAACTTAGTATTTCAATAATCTTGTATCTTAGGGTACCACCCTACCACTCCGTTTATTCCACGAATTTTGGCCAATAATTACTATTTTGACCATTTGGTCACTTTTAGGGGTCACGTTGACCCCCTTAAAAGGGGTTGGAGTGTGAAACTAGGTTCCACCCTACATCGCCGTTTATTCCGTGAATTTTTGTGAATAATTACCTTCTTGACCATTTGGCCACTTTTTAGTGTCAAGTTGACCCCTTAAAAGGGGTATTGTATCTTGTATCTTAGGGCGCCACCCTACAATGACTTTTATTCCGTGAATTTCGGCCAATAATGACCATTTTGACCATTTGGTCACTTTTATGGGTCACGTTGACCCCCTTAAAAGGGGTCGGAATGTGAACCTAGGCACCACCCTACAGCGCCGTTTATTCCGTGAATTTTGGTGAATAATTACCATCTTGACCATTTGGCAACTTTTAGGTGTCAAGTTGACCCCTTAAAAGGGGTCGGAGTATGAAACTTAGTATTTCAATAATCTTGTATCTTAAGGCGCCACCCTACAATGCCATTTGTTCCACGATTTTCGGTCAATAATTACTATTTTGACCATTTGGATACTTTTAGGGGTCAGACCGACTCCTTAAAAGCGGCCAGAGTGTGAAACTTAGGATTTCAATAATCTTGTATCTTAAGGTGCCACCCAACATCGCCGTTTATTCCGCGAATTTAGGGGAATAATTACATTTTGACCATTTGGTCACTTTTAGGGGTCAAGCTGACCCCTTAAGAGGGGGTGGCAGTGTGAAACTTAGGATTTCAATAATCTTGTATCTTAGGGCACCACCCTACAACGCCGTTTGTTCTGCGAATTTCGGTCAATAATTACTATTTTGACCATTTGGATACTTTTAGGGGTCAGGTCGACTCATTAAAGGCAGCCAGAGTGTGAAACTTAGGATTTCAATAATCTTGTATCTTAGGGCGCCACTCTACAACGCCTTTTATTCCGTGAATTTTGGCCAATAATTACCATTTTTTACCATTTGGTCACTTTACGCATCAGGTTGACCCCTTGAAATGGGTCAGAGTGTGAAACTTGGGATTTCAATAATCTTGCATCTTAGGGTGTCACCCTACGTCGACGTTTATTCCATGGATTTAGGTGAATGATTACCATTTTGACCATTTGGTCACTTTTAGGGGTCAAGCTGACCCCTAGAAAGGGGTCGGAGTATGAAACTTAGTATTTCAATAATCTTGTATCTTAGGGCGCCACCTTACAACGCCATTTATTCCGCGAATTTCGGCCAATAATTACTATTTGGCCATTTGGTCACTTTTAGAGGTCACGTTGACCCCTTGAAAGGGGTCAGAGTGTGAAACTTAGGATTTCGATAATCTTGTATCTTAAGACGCCACCCTACATCGCCATTTATTCCGCGAATTTAGGGGAATAATTACATTTTGACCATTTGGTCACTTTTAGGGGTCAAGCTGACCCCTTGAAAGGGGTCAGAGTATGAAACTTAGTATTTCCATAATCTTGTGTCTTAGGGCGTCACCTACAATGCCGTTTATTCCGCGAATTTCGGCCAATAATTACTATTTTGACCATTTGGACATTGGTCACTTTTAGGGTCAGGCTGACCCCTTAAAAGCCGTCGGAAACTTAGGATTTCAATAATCTTGTATCCTAGGGCACCACCCTACAATGCCTTTCATTCTGCGGATTTCGGCCAATAATTACTATTTTTACCATTTGGTCACTTTTATGGGTTACGTTGACCCCTTAAAAGGGGTCGGAGTGTGAAACTTAGGATTTCAATAATCTTGTATGTTAGGGCGCCACCCTACATCGCCGTTTATTCCGCGAATTTCGGTGAATAATTACAATTTTGACCATTTGGTCACTTTTAGGGGTCACGCTGACCCCTTAAGAGGGGGTGGCAGTGTGAAACTTAGGATTTCAATAATCTTGTATCTTAGGGCGCCACCTTACAACACCTCTTATTCCGCGAATTTCGGCCAATAATTACCATTTTGACCATTTGGTCACTTTTAGGGGCCAAGCTGACCCATTAAAAGGGGTCGGAGTATGAAACTTAGTATTTCAATAACCTTGTATCTTAGGGCGCCACCACACAACGCCGTTTATTCCTCGAATTTCGGCCAATAATTACTATTTTGACCATTTGGACACTTTTAGAGGCCAAGTTGACCCCTTAAAAGGGGTAAGAGAGTGAAACTTGGGATTTCAATAACCTTGTACCTTAGGACGCCACCAAACATCTCTGTTTCTTCCGAGAATTTCGGTGAATAATTACCATTTTGACCATTTGACCATTTTGGTCAAGCTGACCCCTTAAAATGGGTCGGAGTATGAAACGTAGTATTTCAATAATCTTGTATCTTAGGGCGCCACCCTACAACGCCGTTTATTCTGTGAATTTCGGTCAGTAATTACTATTTTGATCATTTGGTTACTTTTAGGGGTCAAGCTAACCCCTTAAAAGGGATCGGGGTGTGAAACTTAGGATTTCAGTAATTTTGTATCTTAGGGCGCCACCCTACAATGCCTTTTATTCCGCGAGTTTCGGCCAATAATTACCATTTTGACCATTTTCTCACTTTTAGTGGTCACGTTGACCCCCTTAAAAGGGGTCGGAGTGTGAAACTTAGGATTTCAATAATCTTGTGTCTTGGGGTGCCACCCTACATCGCCGTTTTTCCCCCGAATTTCGCCTAATTGGTGAATGTTGAATAAGGAACTGGAAATAAGTAAAGGATTTCACAGCGCTCTGGAATGTACTGATATTTTTTAAAGCAGCAAAGCTAGCAAGTACCAGAATACCCGAAATCAGATACCCTTGAGGTGGACAGAACAGAGCGCTGCATGTGCCAGATTAATTCAAACACGAGCAGATATTATCCCCGATATTTGACATTATCGAATTATTTATTTATTGGTGTTTAAGGTCACATATGTCTACACAATAGCTAATCATGACCACAGCATGGAGATAAAGCCATGTTTCGTCAATCGTTTATACCCATATTGCCCACTTTAGAGAACTTCCACCCCAAGCATTGGTGACTGGGTCCTGAGGCCATACTAAACAAACCAGGAGGGCAGAGAGAAGGCTGCTGCTGATTGGATCAGTATTCTTCACTCTTTTAATAATTTTGCTTATAGACGAGTCCAATAGAGTAGCCGCAAAACACCCCCAAAAAGAAATGGTTCGACCTCAGGTGCAAAGACTTGAAATGCACAGTGAAAAGCATTATAAAAGATATGAAGCTTAATCTAAACGACAGTTCACTTATTGCTAAATTTTTCACTGCGATGAAGGCTTATAAGACAGAAGTGAAATGCAAATCAAAAATGGTGTGACATTAATAGTCTTAAGATTCCGACACCGCTGTTCATCTTTTGAACAACATTTTCCCCAACGCAAAACGCTGAAATTTTAAGTATGCAGTCCTCTACTTCTCGAATCTTGACCCAAATATTAAACTGTGATATAATATCTCCGGAGGAAATCAGGAAATCACTCCGACAAATAAAAAATGAAAGTGTCAATGACACTGTAGCTCAACTTGTGTAAGACATGTACATGTATAGTATGTGACACAGCAGTGACAAACATCTAGGTAATGACCTAATAACAAAGGTACATATAAAGTATTGTAACGGTCTGTACATAAATGCAGACCGTAGCCTGTAACAAATGTATAGGTAAAGTATTGTAAAAGTGTGCGACAGTTAGATACTAAACTAGAAAAGAAATCTTTGTGTCCCAGAGTGGGTCTGACTGAACCCCAAAATATTTGTTCTCATAGCACAGTGATAACAAGGGCACCTAAAAACACTCGTTCCTGTCCAAAGGTGATAACAAAGGTACCCAAGAAGTTTTGTGAAGATCTGTTCATAAATACAGACTCTAGCCCGTGCCATATTTACATGTGCACTTACTGTGTATAGGTAGCACTGAATAAATCAAAGTTCATCTAATTTGCATAATTTCTGCACGAGAAAAAAACCTGTATTATATGTGATGTATTCCTTGTTACTAAACATTCATACAAAAATTTATTCAAATCAGAACTTTCATACAAAAGTTCAGTACAAAAAACTGATTGCACTAATTTTGGTATAAAATGGCTGCTGGCAGCCATCTTGAATTTCGGGCCGCACCCAAAAACATGTGTTCTCGTCCCACGGTGATAACAAAGGTACCCAAGAAGTTTCGTAAAGATCGGTTCATAAATACGGCCTCCAGCCTGAGCCGTATAGAAATTGTGTACAAAAAAAATGATTAGACCTAATTTCGGTACAAAATGGCCACTGGCAGCCATCTTGAATTTTGGACCGCACCCAGAAACACTCGTTCTTGTCCCAAGGTGAAAACAAAGGTACCCAAGAAGTTTCGTGAAGATCGGTTCATAAATGCAGCCCCTAGCCCGAGCCGTATTGACATGTGCACTTACTGTGTGTTAGGAGCACTGAAAAAATCAAAGTTAATCTAATTTGCTGAATTGCACGAGAAAAAAAAAACCCGTATTATTTGTGATGTATTCCATGTTTGTTACTAAACGTTCAGACAAAAATTTATTCGAATCAGAACTTTCATACAGAAGCGACGCGCGTCTTGAGGGGGGGGGGGGGGTCTGGGGTTCGTCCCCAGGAAATTTTTGAAAATGTAGTATTAAATGAAGCGTTCTGGTGGCTTGGTTTCTGAACGGTGAAAATTACGTTTTTTTAACAGCATGTTTCAAAAATCAGAATTCTAACTAACTGTTAACCGTTACTTGAATCAATGGCCTGGAAACGAAAGTAATGCAATAAAACAGTACATAATTTACCTTAACCTGACCATGTTGGTTCGCAATATGACGTTCTGCACATATTTTATTGGGGTGGGGCGAATGCCCATGATGGTCCACTCTAGTCTAGCTATCTGAATGTTGTGGCTGCCCACAACATAGTGGGGAAGCCACGACATTTCTGTTAGTTGAACTAGGAGCACTGCCGCACTCATTCTTTGTTTTGTTGTGGCCCCTCCGTGTCCAAAACCCCTGAGCCACATATATTTTGCCAAGTAACAAGGCTATAGGCATTCTGTGAAAGTGCCAAAGGTGTGCTGACTCACCCTGACTGCGATACTGGGAACATATGCAAGTATGACAGAATCTGATGAATGAACAAAAAACATAATATTGAATGAATGTTGTCACTTACCTGAATATAACTCAGCATGACATCAACAGAAACAGCCTCGAACACAAAAATAACAAATGATACTAAGGTCTGTACACTCCAGCACGCCAGAAAATAACCAAATTCTACACTAACTACAAACTAAAATACAGTATCAACGTCTCTGTCTTATCCAACAATTAGCGACAGTCCTCCTCTACAAATTAAAATTTAATCTTCGTGCGGATGTTATCCCAAATTTGTCAATCACAGAGTCAATGTCAGGACAGTGGATGCGATGAGTTTGAAGCACGATCAGCGCTTCTAGTCTTGCCTCGTTCATTGAAGCCCTGATTGCAGTGATGGTCCTTTCCAATTTGGAAAACACTCTTTCAGCCTCAGCTGTTGTCACTGGTAATGTTGCTAGCAGTTGAAGAAGAGTTGATATATTTGGAAAGTATTCTGAACAGTGATCAAGTGCCGAAATCGCTGAGGATGGACGATCATCTACGGAGACCCGTTTCCATTTCTGACGCCAGAGTTCATACTCCGATCTGATAACAATTAAGGGATCATTCATGACAGCAGAGTACAAATGTATGGCATCCGTCAGCTCATTCCATTGTTTTTCACAATCACTGTCATTTGAAAATTTCAGTAAACTTGGAACCACGTGGCTGAGTTTGAAAGCATGCATTTGTTTAGGTCCAAATCGGAGCTCCATGTCTTGAGTTACCATGTCAAGTGTGGGGTAAAAGAAGTAAATGCGGTAATAGCTTTCAGTGGAATCATCTTCTGCCTGAGCATGGGCCGGTGTACACTCCCAGAGACAGTTCATGGTTTCTTCAGTTTAATTTTAAGAATACTTTCTGCTACCAGACTTGCTTCCTCAAACAACTTGTGAAATGTCCCTTCACTTCGGTAGCCTTTTTAAGATGGAGACAAGGTCCGACACTGATGTCATTGCCTGTACTAGACCACATCCAATTGTTAGCAAAGCACGGGTGACTGGTAACATAAGTCCTGATATTTTCTCAAGAATTATCAGGGAGACAATGAAATCAGATTGGCAGATAGAGCACTCCAGACTGCTTGACTTATTTCTGGTTTCAGACCAATCCCAATCTTTCATTTCGACAAGTGCTTCTACTACGTATTTAAGTAACTGTCGGAGTGTAACAACAGCTGTGTGGCGTTCAATGAATCTTGTGTCGCATAATGTTATAAGCCTTTTTGGTCACACTTGTCTCACTGTCATTCTCAATACATCTTTTAAGAAGATCTGTCCTCTTCGCACTCGATCGGAATGTTGCTGAAATTTGTCATACAACATTCTCCGCATTTCTGATGGGTGGAACACTTATTGCCTTAGATCCCTTAAGTTAAGACAATGCATTGCACAGTGAAAATAGAATGCCAGTGGAACTTTATTTAATATTCTGGCCGACACACCAACACGTTCACTTGCCATTGAACTTACACCATCATATCCCTGACTAACACAAAGAGAAAGATCCAACCCAAGATCACGGATCTTTCGTAAGAGGGTTTCTGCAATCGCTATGCCACTTAACTTGACTTCATCGTGCATGCTGGTTTCTGACAAATTTTATTTGATGTCCGATATTAAATCCAGGACTGCAGCTGTGTCCTCACGAATAATCCAAGATTCTGAGTCATTTCTAATAACGTAGCGTATGACAACGGCCAGTTGCTCTCTTTGTTGACGATCAGTAGTCTCATCGGCAATGATAGCCCAGAAGGGGCGCGGTGGCTCAGTTGGTAGAGGTGCAGGCTGCAAGCCGAGAGGTCCTCGGTTCGACTCCCACCTGCGGCAACCGCGTTGTGTCCTTGGGCAAGACACTTCACCCCGATTGCCTACATGGGGGCACGATGACGCTGTGTACTGAGGCGTACTGCACGTCGATGGTGCGCATGTCTTCAACCAATCTAACCCTGCCTGTGCTGCGGTGCAGAGTTCAGAGTTACGATGTTGGAGAGCTGACAGCTGCTCGTCGTTGCTCGGTGGTTCTCTCCGGGTACTCCGGCTTCCTCCACCCGTAAAACTGTCACGGTCACGATTAGCCATTGTGCATAAGTATGTGACCTTAAACACCAATAAATAAATAAATAGCCCAGAAACGAGCTTTTTTGATATTAGATACAACCCTGTCCTTGACCAATCCACCTGCAATTTGTATCAGTTCATTTTGTATTGCAGCAGATTGATATGCCGCATTTGCCTTTGATGTCTTGATATGATCACTTAGGTCTGGATCACCACCACGGACTATGTACCGAAGCAAGGCTAGAAAATTTCCGTCATTTACATCCGGTTCATCTCCGTCAGACATTAAACCTAGCTCACCCCGGTGACCCATGAGGGCAATATTCTGGCGACCACATGTAAGTATGGTGTCAATGATTGGGCGCAGGTGTTGCCTATTTTCCATAACATTTTTCTGGTGCGACTTGTCCATATTCCCTCTAATATCAGTTTCTCCTTGAATGAATGTTTTATGAAGTTGTCCATAAATGTTACATTTGTTCTATGATATTCGTTGTCTTGATGACATGACAGCACCCCTTGCTTTCCTGTCAAGTCATCGAATCGATCTAATGGCTTTAAAACCAGTTTTTCTGGTAGCTGACGGTGACCACTTCCACTTTGTCGACCACCAACTCCGCTCTCGTTTGAAAACAAGACGCACGGCACACAAAAAGCTCCTGCCTTTCCTTGCAATTTGCTGACAGCCAGCCAGGGAAACTGAATCAAATGACTTGGCATTAATCGTCGTTTTCTCTCTTTACCACCCTTCATGCGTAATGATGAAGGAAATTCGTCCTTGTGTTGAGGCTTCCATGGTATCATGAATTTAGCGCGGTCTTCGTCCCTTAGCGTTATTGAAGCAGATTACCTATGTCGTTACTTGCTGTTTCTTTTGGTAATAGTGGCGAAATACTCCTGGTGGTATCCTCTGCAACATGTCTTTGAGATGTCCCCTCGTCTGTTGGCAGGACACTGACATCAGCCGACTCTCTAGACTTTGCAAAGAACGAGTTCAAAGTTCTTGACTTTTTATTTTCTTTGATGGTGGAGCAGACATTCTGATATTGGAATGTTATGTGTAGTGTACTAGTGTGATGAACGTATGTGCATCTGTGGTTTAGCTACATAACATACCATGCTTCCAAAGTTCCAATTTATTCTTAAATCGGACGCAACCCACTCAGGTCACTAAACTTGACTATTTCACAGAACAAGCCGGCAATTTTCTGTGAAACCAAACTGTCACAATTTTGAAGTTTATGTGTAATTAGTGGGGATTTACGCCTGTTTTTTATTAGCAGTAAGGTGGCTTTTGAGTATCAAATTGATCATTTAATGAGACAGATTTCTATTAACAATATCTTTATCTGCGTCCATGTGATTAATAGCAAAATGTGTGGTTCTTATAAAATCCTATGCTATGTTTATACAAACTTTTATAAATCAGGATATGTAATTTACATCAATGAGAGTTCTCACTCTCTTTACCCACCATGCTGACATGCATTTCTCTATGTTTATTGTGCCACACACACACACTTGCCCCCCCCCCTCTCTCTCTCTCTCTCTCCATGAGACTCCCTCCTTACTCTCTTCTCTTTCTCAATTTTTTTTTTTTTTTTTTTTTTGGTGGGGGGGGGGGGGGGCATGGCCCCCCTGCCCCCCCCCCCCCTCTGGCTACGCCACAGGTTATAGTCCATGTTATCTTACTAAAACTGCCAATGGTGTAGCTCCGCCACCACTATCCCCAATCGGGGTTAGACAAGGCTGTTTGATCTCCCCGACCCAGTTTAAAATATTTATAAATGATATTAGTAAAATCTTTACTAGAAAGTGCGACCCCAATCATCCCATAGTTGTGAATAATAGGTGCATAAGTCATCTATTTTTTGCAGACGACCTAATATGCTCTCAAGTACGCCTATCTGGTTACAAACATGTTTAGAAAACTTAGAAATGTATATGAAGAATAGCCACCTGAGGGTGAACACCTAGAACCTAAGTGCTTAGTGTTTCCCCTAAAAAGGTTCAAGGTTCCCTAGTTTTTACTTTAGCTGACAAAACGCTGGAGATTTTAACTATCTATTCTTAGCTGGGTATATCATTTTCAGCTAAACACCCTCTATCTATTCTTATCTGGGTATACAATTTCCAGCTGAACACCCCCCTCCCCCCCAACCCATCCATTGCTGTAATGTCCAAATTATTTGATCAATTAATTAAACTCATATTGCTATATAGCAGCGAACTGCGGGATACAGAGTATCATCTTGCAATGCGGGTTAGACTCCCCGCTGAGGTTGTACATATCAAATTCTGTAAAATGATACACGGCGTTAATAAAAACTCTTCGAGCCATGCCGTTCGTGCTGAATTTGGCAGATTCCCACTTTCCCCCGAGTGCATCGTCAAAAAGTTCAAATTCATCACCAAACCTCACTCTGCGACTCCAGGGTACCGTACATTTCTACATGATTTACTGGAAGAGCATAAATTAAAGATGGAATATAGCCGAATCCGCAATATGTTGGAAGGTTGCAATATATCGACGGTTGCAATGCACTATAATAAATCCGGAAAATTACATCAAAATTTAAAAATCGTGACACAATCTGTTTTAATGAATGGCGTAATAATGACAATAAAAAGAACGGTAAAAATAAATTGCGTACATATTGCTCCTTCAAAAATGACATAAAATTCGAGCCCTATTCAGCTTACTCAAAAACAAAGGAGGCGTGGAGTATGTTTACAAGATTACGGATTAATAATCATAATTTGGCAATTGAAAAGGGGAAACATGCACAGCCGCCAATTCCCTTAGAAAATAGGATTTGTAACGCTTCTGTTGTTTGTTAGGACGTCAGGGATGTGGAATCCGAGATGCATTTTGTCATGGACTGCCCGGCCTATACAAACATCAGAAAGCAGTGTTGTTTGCAATAATTAACAGGAACAACGAGGACTTCTCAAATGCAAGCAAACAAGATCGATTTGAATTTATCTTTAAAAATTATTCGCCCCCATTATGCGACCCCATTTGCAGCATAGTCTTGCTGTTCTTCGGGAAAAGAGCAACAATAATTACAAAATCGTAGGTCATTAAACTGACTATGGTTTTGAGTGTATATTCTTATATTATGCATTAGCCTTATTACTCTTCAAAAATAGCGATTTCATTTGTTATTAGTTAATTATAACACACGATGACACAACCCCGGGTTCTTCCAGGTTCTTGGATAAATTTCTTATCGCTAATTCAAGTAAAATTTCTTATCGCTACTCCACATTGTGTATTGGCCGTACGCCTTTACTGCGGATCTCGTGCCCCACCCTTTTGGAGGTTAAACTAAAGGAGTCCGCTGTGAAACCATGACGGTGAGCAAGACTTCTGCGAAATGATAATGGGAATTCCAGTACATGAATTTGAACGTAAGTCAGATTCAAACTGTGAAATATCGTTTATAGTTTCCAATTGTTCTTTTATTTATTTACCATTAATTGACAAGACACATTCACGTCACCACACGGACTGGTGCGTGCATTTATGATGACCAGTCTAAGGACACATCCTTCCTGACTTCATTAAATGTCCAGTAAATTGTAAAGTTAAACTGTACCCACTACTATTAGTACTTCAATTTACATTTATAGTTACACTATTGGGTATTATATTATGGATGGGGCGAAATGTAACTTTATGTCAATAATATTAATAATTTAAAATAGTGAATTGGAAAAAAACAATGAGACAGGCTGACTCGGGCACTATAACAGCATAACCAGGCTAAAATTTGGAGACTATAACAATGGGTTAATTCAGATACTTTGAGAATAACGGATTTTTAATCAATGAATTGATGGATTAACTCATTAAGATGTTGTTCACTCATACGATTAATTACAATGGCCCATTTGATTAATACAAGAGTCTACATGTTATTTTCACACCAACCAATGTTGATTGTTTTATTTTAATAATGTTACTTAGATATTGTACATATAAAAGCATGTTAACTCTGTAAATTTGGTAATTCGGACAGCCGATTGCAAGAAAGTTGGACGGAGAGTTTGGTAACCTCTCCCGTCAACATTTTGTATTACTTGTACGCTGCTGTCAAGTTAATAAATTTGTTACATAGTGTAAAGACTTTTAGTCTCAGTAGTTTGTGGAGTGAGGTCCCCGGTACGAAATAACTTCGCGACCAGTTCCTCCACACCATAATTTGGTGGAGCAATTCGGGCATACGGTGACTTTTTAGCTCACCTTGAGATATCGGAAGGACATTTCTGAGCCAAAGATGTGCAGCGTGATTCCCCTACACATTGTGAACCTACTGCGGATCTTAAACGTGGAGAGATTAGAACTGTCTTGGGAACTTCAAGCAGAAACACACTAGACCATTCTTATGCTTAAGTAGAAGAAACAAGTGGCATGTGCAAAGAAACCAAGATCAGCAGCAAAACGATGCAAAGACCGACAGCGTCAGGAAGATTTCGTTATGAGGAAACAAAGAGACGTTTACGTCCGTGAAAGTAGTGGAAATGATCATAAGGATATTTGTGCTTCTGTTCCGAATACTGGGAAGGCATCTGATGTGAGTAAACAAACGTTTGAAATCTTTATCTGCTGTTAACTTGGATAAAAAAAACTCTCAACCAAATGGCATTAGTAGACTCACCCAAAGTGTGTCTGCTACATCAGGCACATCAGCAAAGGCGTTCGTCGTGCGAAGAGACACCTTGTCGGGTACATTTGAACCTAGCTCGTTCGTCACTATGGCGTCAAAAAACAAGGCGACCAAAAAGGCCGACCAGAGAAGTAGAAAACCATCAGAAGCTACTAGCATTTATGCCCTAGGTGACAAAACTGTGAGAAAAAAATACTCTGAAGAAATTTAGTGTCTTACTCAGGGTCTATAAAATAAATTCAACAAACAGAGTGGACATTGATGATGACAGTTCGGTTTCTTTGGATTTAGGCCTACGAAAACGTCAGACACTCGATTCTCGTCGCGGAAACATGAACTCGAATAAAAGGTTCCGAAATCCAAATGAAATAGTGGACATTTTATGTGGACATATTTCACAGGGTTCAAAAATCTTTTGTGTAGAGTATTGTGATGGCGATAAACAAGAAGTGTCTTTCGAATCGGTTCCTGTTGTTATAAGAGACCGACTAGATTCAAACTGTTCACTTGGTTAAGTGGATAAAATTATGTACACTAATATGCACTAATATGTTCATTTATGTCACTAAAATGCAGTCAGTTCATTTTTTCGCATATTACTTTTACTAGTGCTTAATCACACCAACCAATGTTGATTGTTTTATTTTAATAATGTTACTTAGATATTGTACATATAAAAGCATGTTAACTCTGTAAATTTGGTAATTCGGACAGCCGATTGCAAGAAAGTTGGACGGAGAGTTTGGTAACCGCTCCCGTCAACATTTTGTATTACATGTACGCTGCAGACCAATTAATAAATTTGTTACACAGTGTATAGACTTTTAGTCTCAGTAGTTTGTGGAGTGAGATCCCCGGTACGAAATAACTTCGCGACCAGTTCCTCCGGTCATAATTGATAGCTTTAGCCATGTACCGCGATCGGTATTTCTCACGATGAAGACCTCCCTCAAACTCACTAGTTATTCTACACGCTTCAAGTTATATTTAGAAACTAGACTAACAAATTAATTAACCCAAGCTATTTAAGCTTTCATGGCCGATTGTCCAAGTGATTAATTAGGAGAAAAAATAGAATGGTAAGGCGAAAGCAAAGCCTTTAAAGCTTTCCACCTATCCAAAGCCCACAGGGCGTTCTGTCACACCAAAAAAGGTATTCACTCCTCTAGCCCCTTAACATTTCGGTATCCATGTCTGTTCAGTTAGTGAATTGCAGACGTCGCTCCCTTGGACCAATCGAACTGAGCAGATTCCAGTCCCCGAGCTGCGCCGAGGAGCCCTATTTATAGGCATACGCTGACGTGGCCATGTTACCCTGTCTACCGTATCCGCTGGGTTAAACGCACAACAGAGCAGACGTGAAGTTGATGCATACTTCCTGTTTACATTAAAACAAGATGGCGGACGCATATCGCTTCCGCCACACTTGAATAAACACTATTACTATTCAGACACCCCACAAATGAACTAAAGACAAAGGGGAAAAGAATACTCAATCCGTAAAAGCTATCGAGAGGAAATTATGTTAACAAGGTGTTTGTTGGTAATTTAACCATTTGGGAGAGAGTGGGATTACCAAGTATAACATATTGAACTATGGGATCCCCCTGAATCGAGGAACTTTACCTGAACTTAGAGATCCTACAAAATGATGTGGGTCGGTGGATAACCTGATCTTGTAACACAGCCGCACTGGAAGCTGTCAGAGGGGAACTCGGGTGGATGTCGGTTAAGGATAATAGATATTGGAAAATATCTGGTTAATCTCCAAAACAGCAGATCGTGTAAAGTGACGTTCAACCATGTATAGAACTCTGACATACAGACAGACAGACAGGGTGGTTAAGGCAAGCGAGGGACCTAATGGAGAGTTACTCTATACAGACTGAAGGTCTAGGAAGAGGGGCTGAAGTAGGGGAGTAGCCTCATCAGGGGAAGGGTGCCCGATGATTGTAATAGAAACTGGCAAGCTGGAAGTAGGACCAAGTGCTCATAAGTCTGCCTACACTGAAAAAGATGCGCCAGCTTTTGAGGAGTACCTAGACGGATCGTTTGTGGGGGGTTGGGGGGTCATTGTTGTTCAAAGTGAGATCCAAGTCGCTGGAGTTGAGGCGAGAGAGAGTCGGGAAAGACGAGGAAATAGCGTGCCAAATGTGTAACTTGTGAGTAACGGAGACCCTGGAACATTTCATTGTAGAATGCCCCAAATATTTGCCCAGTAAAACAAGATTCCCTGGGAAACTGATGGAAAAATGGGATGGAAATTTTATATGAAGGAAAAGTGGATGAGAAATGACATGAGGGAAAGGGTCAATTGTATAGTTGGGGAGATCGAGAAAGCGCTAGTTGGTGGAATTATGAAACGGTTTCTGACTGATGCTGGGAGATTAGGAGGGAGAGTAGGGGTGGAATAACACGGCGGGGGACTGGATCGAAGTAGGACTCCTCGTAAGAGGACCGCGACAAATCAACGGAAGGCCAACGAATTATTATTATTATTAATTCTCGTATGGCATTAAAACCGTGCACAGACTGTTTAAGTCTGTTTATTCCTGCGAGAGCGACAATTGATAATAACATTTCTAAAGCTAGAAAGACTTCGAATAGCCTTGTGCCTCTTGGATTACATGGAGACAATGGCCTGGATCCAGAGACCTGCATACATCTATATCGGACATATATTCTACACACCGATATGTCAGTGGTGTTACCTGTGCAGACAGGTGAGGTGCAAAACAAATATGTGCTGAAGTATTGAAAGCGCCGATTTATATAAACTGTACATAGACGACTTACAACATACCTTAAACAAAGCTGCTATAGGAATGAAGATAGGGAGCATCAATGCAAATGCCACTGCTTGTGTTGATTGTTTTGCTCTGATGTCCAGCAATCCTGAAGATCTATGGATTCTGCTTAATGCAGTGTACAACCCGCATATGTGGAAAAATCCTGCATATGTAAAAACTGTAAATGTGAAAGACAATCAACCGCATATGTAATAAAATTTTTCACATATGCAGGATTTTTTCACATATGCGGGTTGTACAATGCAGTCTTCAATTACAGTGCACAACACAGATACATGCTTCTGTCGAGAAAGAGCTTGGTCATTCAAGTCTCCCCAGCAAATAAGTGTAAACAAACTGACAAAGAGTGGCATCTTAACAACTTTCCAATACCTTCGGTTGAGACAACTCCACATCTTGGAATAATAAGATCTACATCTCTATTAATGACTGCAAGAGCGACACTTGATAATAACATTTCTAAAGCTAGAAAGACTTCGTATAGCCTTATGCCTCTTGGATTACATGGAGAAAATGACCTGGATCCATAGGCCTGCATAAATCTATACCGGACATATATTCTACCAATGCTGACCTATAGATGTGAGCTTCTACTAATCAACAACCAACAAATGAATCAACTTGAACTATTTCAAAAGAGGTACTTGAAGCAAACCTTCCTACTTCCGTCAAGCACCATCGACGCTGTGGTTTATATACTTTCGGGCATATTGCCTATTCAAGCCCAAATAGAAGTCAAAACTCTCCAACTCGTCTACAGCATATGTCGACAATCAAACAATTCCACTGAAAAGAAACTTCCATCTGGTCTACTGCTTATGAAGGGAGACAACAGCAATAGCTGGTTTATCAACGTGAAAGAGCGGCTATATAAATATGAACTTACTTCACCACAAGAACTGATTATGACTCCGCATACAAAGGATGCATGGAAAATATATCCAAGCTTGTTGTCAACAAATATTGGATCAGCTACATTCAATCTATAGATGTCAATATCATCAAAGCTCACGCATTTGAATACCAAAATCTACTCCCCTAGTAAAGTTCATCCAATCATCAAACTGCACCAAGCAAACGTCACAAAGTTCCGAAACACGCAACAAAATTAAAGCTTTTAACAGATACATATACTCTCCCAAAAAAAGAAAGTGTGCATGCTAAAAAATAACACTAAAAAAAGATATATATCATTTTCATTCATGGAAATTATATTCAATCACAGATGAATCAATTTGTGATCAACACGAGAAATTTCATTACGCTACGACAAATACTCTTGGTGCCATGGAAAGTCAAAGACACTAAGGGCCAAACACAAAAGTCACACACTCAATATCTGGTGTGACCTCCGTCTGCATCGACCACTGCTGTGCATCTACGCCTCAGGGAAGCGAACAAGTTAGCATGGAAGTGTTGTGGGATGTTGTTCCATATTCTGATAAGCTGTCTTTGGAGTTCCACAAGCGTTGACGGTGCATGGGGAAGCCGGCGTAGATGACGTTTCATTTCGTCCCATACGTGCTCAATGGGTGAGATATCGGGCGAATTTGCGGGCCAGGGAAGAACATCCACTTGTTGTTGCTGCAGATACTGTTGAACAACACGAACTGCGTGGGGTCGGGCGTTGTCCTGTTGTAGAATGAGGCCGGGGCCGTGACGTTGCAGAAATGGGACAACAGGTGTAAGCACTTCATCACGATATCTGGCTTCATTGAGATTGCCATCAATAATGACCAGCTCAGTTCTGTTACGGGCAGTGATGCCACCCCACACCATGAGAGACCCTCCCCCATAACGGTTTCGCTCCACGACACATGGATCTGCATAGCGTTCGTTTCGACGTCTGTACACTCTCTGGCGGCCATCTGATGATGAAAGATGGAAACGACATTCATCTGTGAATAAAACACGTCGCCACCAGTGTAAGGGATGTCTGAGATGTTATCTACACCACTGCAGTCGAGCACGACGATGACGTAACGTCAAAATCGGACGAATTGCAGGTCTTCGAGGACGTAAGCCGTATTCTCTCAGCCGGTTGATTACTGTTTGAGGATGTATCCGTCTCAGGTTAGGGATGTTCCTGGCTGTCTTCGTTGCCGTTTGTTGCCGGTTCCGGAGATGGACGACACGGATATACCGATCTTGTGCAGGGGTGGTAACTCGGGGTCTCCCGGAGCGGGGTCGGTCTCGAACGTCATCATGTTGTGCATGTCGATGGACTAGCCTGTCTACAGTGTTACGGTGGCAGTTCAAATGCTGGGCAACCTCTCTGTGTGTTCTGCCAGCTCTAATCATACCCAGAGCAAGGAGACGTTGATTCATTGTCAATCTTGGCAAGCTAATGTGGAGTCGTTTTAACAGCAGCGCAAGTTTGAATGTGAACGATAGGAAGGCCTTACTTTAGTGTTTAAATACCCAAGGATTCACACTGCTGCATGAATTTTCAGACTCTCCACGTGCAAAACATGCCTTTTCACAAACGTGCAGCACGTCATTTAACATTAATGCAATTTTAACGGGGAAAGCTGTTTTTGTGTTCAATATAACTTATTCATGAATAGGTTAACACTCTTTACACCTTCGAAATTATTTTTTTTGGAGTTTGATCAATTTCTGCAATGCACACTTTCTTTTTGGGGCGAGTATACATACTTCAGACCCACCGTAGCAAATACAATCTGAACATCGTTCTTGCGACCTGTCAACTTTGTGATGAAGAGGACGAGACCCTAGCGCATTTCAACCTTTTCGGATAGCTCTACAACCAATACGCCATGGTTATTTCCAACAGCTTGTGTGTCTTCACATCAACTTTCCTGGCTACAGAACTCAACAATCTCTGCGAAAAAGAATTATTACAATTAGTGCAAGATCCTACTACAGTTGCAGAAAAACAGGGCATTACTGATAAAGAATTCTTACCAATGATTAAGAAATGCTCAATGGACTTGTGCCACAGTGACAGTTTACACAATTGTCGATACAAGTTTTTATCCTTGACAAGGGTCCACTAAAGCAACGTTGCATGCATCCTAAAAATCTTTTTTTTTACACTGGTATGTGAACGTTTATATATGTTCCAACAAGACTAAAATCATCCTCCTCTGATTGGACGAGAGCTCGCTTAGTATAGTCTATGTTTACGGCTCAAGTGGCAAATGTTACCGTCTGACGTCAGAACGCGAAATATTTGCAATGACGTCGTCCGTTTCGTAACTGCTTCATCAGCCGCTTCATTTTTCTGGGTGTTTCACGTGTGCAGCAGACGATGTTCCGGATGAAGTGTTGTTTAAATTACAAACCGATTTACGATTTGAACTAAGATGGAATGAGTTTATCTGGATTATTAATTATTTATCCGGTGCCGTCGTGGATACACGAGAGGTTTATTTACTAAACAAGGCAACTTTTAACGGCCACAAGTTTAGTAAAAAAGCCTGTCGTGTTTCACAGCGTAGGTTTTGGGCTATGGGTAGTGTCTATTGGAACATATACGTTATTGTGATGAATTGACGGTAACATAATCTGAGGTTTGCGGCTCGGGGCGTATGTTCAAGCTCGACGCTTCGCGTCTCGGTAGAACATAAGCTCCGAGCCACAAACCTCAGACCACGTTACCGTCAACTTATCACAATAACTTATAATGTTGATGGTGTACATACAAAAGCCCAATGTAAATATCAACATACGATAGGTTACACAATTTTATGTGGTTGTCCAACAGGACGGATTGAAAAACAAGAAAAAGAAGAAGGTACTCATGACACACCACCCCTGCCCTTTTCATCCCATTCCTACCTCTATTTCCCGTCACCTCGGCATTCCTCGGAAATAACACCCATATCGTCCGCAAGCCGAATCGTCCGCTGTAAAAAAGAAACGCAGCAAAACTTATGGCATATTAAGTTTTATGAAAACAAAATCTTATAATTTTGCAAGTATTCATTGAAAGGCACCATCGTGCTTAACCATGAATAATCACAAAATTCGGGAAAAAATAAAGGAAATTGTTGTAAGTGGCCAATGAATAATCATAAACTTAGTGAACAAATACATAATAAGAATTTATATCAAGAAACGTATTTAAAAGATGTTCTCTGTTGTAAAAAAAAGTTATGCTAACTATTCAACGTTCTGTGCTATTTGATACTGAATAAATATCATTAAAGTTATTTTCCATCTGATGTTTTGCTGATTTTCAAACCCATGGCGGACGATTTGGGGCAAATTGCAAGCTACAATTCGGCGCGTAGGCGGACGATTAGGGTAAAATTACAAGCGTACGATTCGGCTGGCGGACGAAACGTCCATATCCCTTCCTCGGCATCCCTCGGTGTTTAGTATGACAGCTGGTTGGCAGATGGTTATAATTTAATAAAAGTGCTTTCATGGATAATTTTTTAAAACCTCCTTTGAAAATGGTAATTTTGTCTTTCTGACACAAGCCATCAAGTTAAACTACTAAACAACTATCATTTATTTCATTTAATTAGAAGTACTTAAGTGATCAGACTCAGGTGCCGAATCGTCTAATAAAACCAAGTGCCGAATCGTCAAACACAATCAAGTGCCGAATCATCCGGACACCGGGGGAGCGCGGGACATCGGGGGGGGGGGGGGAGTGAGCGCGGTGGCTTAGTAGGTAGAGATGCAGGCAGCGAGCCTAAAGGTCCTCGGTTCGAATCCCACCTGCGGCAACCGCGTTGTGTCCTTGGGCGAGACACTTCATCTCCATTGTCCGCGTGGGGGCACGGTGGCGTTGTGTACTAAGGCGTACTGCACGTCGATGGTGCACTTGTATTCAACCAGTGTGTATTCACCGCTGTATCTTCACTGTAGAAGTGAGAATATTATGCAGAAAGGTGAGGTGTAAAACAAACACTGCTTGTGTGGAGTTCGTATGTTGGGGAGCTAACAGTTGCTCGGTGGTTCTCTCCAGGTACTCCGGCTTCCTCCACCCGTCAAACTGTCGCGGTCATCATTAGCCATTGTGCATAAATATGTGACCTTAAACGCTAATAAATAAACAAATAATCCGGACACCGAAATTCCAGCCCGATCGGAGGCCGAAACGACCAGGCGGAAACGTCTCGAGAATTGATGTCCCAAGGACGATGCGTACGGAAAAAAACGGATCAGGGACAACCCGCCCCAGGGACAACCCGTCCCAGGTCTATTTTTGGGGCGGGTTGTCCCCCTTTTTGGCGCGGGTTGTCCCGATTTTTTTGGGATACTTCAAACAATTTTTTTTTTGGGGGGGGGGGGGTATAGTAATATGTAAAAAAGATTTTTACTGACTTTTTTTTCAAAAATTATCCAATTTTGTTTAAAATTATCCACAATCCACATTAATCCTGTTAACACATCCCATAATATCTGAATTAAACTAATAGTTCCAAACTGAATGGTAGCATGTAGAGACCAGTCAGAAGTGGCGTGTTGTTTTAGTCATGTTGTTTCAGTCGGGTACCCTCTAAGAGGAATGATATTTGTCTGTTGCGCAAAAATCAAATGACATGACATGTTGTTTTAACGTGATATGGATTCATCACAGCGTTGAGCTCTTTTCCTTTATCTAAGACTAAAGTTGTTGTTGTTGTTGTTTATTATAACACCCACAGATCTCAATCCATTGTCCTTCTGTCCCGGCGCGTAATTATAATTCATTCGGAATTATTCATATATGTTATTACTTATAATACCATCATAATTACGTCAAATTGCGGGTTGTCCCTTATGTCCCGGCGCGTAATTATTATTATGATAGCGTTATAAGTAATAACTGCTGAATAATTCATTCGGAATTATTCCCATGCTATTACTATTAATACCAACATAACTAAGTCCAATAAACAAATCCATTGTCCGTTAATTAATAATGACAGCTGAATAGTTTATTTGTTATTACTCATAATCCAATCATAGTCCAATATCATAGTCAAATAGCTGATAACTGCGGCGCGTGAAGATCTTGGGGCGGGTTGTCCTAGCTGGTTTGGGGCGGGTTGTCCCTGGGGTTGTTTGTCCCGTTCCCAAATAAACCGGATGTTGCCGCAAAGATTTTTCTTCGGGTAAAACTTTCGAAAACTTTGTATTTTTTGAAAGATTATATTTTACGAACGCTGTATCTTCACTGTCGAAGTGAGAATATTATGCAGAAAGGTAAGGTGTAAAACAAATCTGTGTTGAAGTATTGAAAACAATAGCATTGCCATAAAAGCAGCCAAAACTGGTGCATCGATTTACCACAAAGAACCAAGGTCGCACTTAGTCTGAACCCACGGGTCCTACTAATTACCGACCAAAACCGTCCAAAACAGACCAATAGTGCTAATTACCGACCAAAACCTTATAAGTACAGACCATAAATGAGTACCGACCAAGAAAATACGATTTTTTAGAATCGCAAAGGTTTTTAAGCAGTTATTCGTGGGGGGGGGGGGGGGGTGGGGGGGGAGGGGCGGACACAGGTGCTCAACACAAGCTGAGAACTCTAAAAAATTACATTTGATAAGGATCTTTTTAGATCATTTGTCTTCACCTCCCTCAATCGATTTAAAATACAAGCATGTATTTTATTAGTTCAGCGATCCGAACGTTGTGGCTACCCCTCTACTAGTTCAGCGATCTGAACGTAGTGGCTACCCCTCTACGTTCAGATTCTTCCCATTCAATCCTATAGAAAAAGTTCCCATCAAGTTTTTATGGGAACTCAAAACTCGAAATTAGGAATATATATCAAGCTTTTGCCCTTATTACCGGCTGCAATCGATAGTACACGTATTTCCTTACATTTGGGAAGAGTTTTTTAATCCAAACTAGGTTTTATCCTTTAAATGTCGTCATTTGTATACTCGAGAGGCGGCGACGGAGATTTCAAAATCGGCCATGTTGTTGTTTAAATATAAAACAGTAAAAACGATAACCTGGTAATGGCGCCGAAACGAATCGACCTTTTCATCAATGGGGAATAGGAAATTCGATCGCAATTGTGCAGAGGAGGTCATCGCAATTGTGCAGAGTAAAAACAATAACCCGGTAATGGCGCCGAAACGAATAGACGTTTTTATCGATGCGGAATTGGAATCTCGATCTCATTCGCGCAGAGAAGGTCATCAAACTCGGTCGCATTCGCACAGAGCAGATTATCAACCGCCCTCTGCGCAATTGCAATCAAATTTCCGATTCTGCATCGATAAAAAGGTCTATTCGTTTTGGCGCCGTTACCGGGTTATCGTTTTTCCTGTTTTATATTTATACAAAAACATGGTTGATTTCGAAATCTCCGTTGACGCCTCACAAGTACTCAAATGATGACAATTAAAGAATAAAACATAGTTTGGATCAATAAACTCTGCCCAAATGTAAGGAAATATGCGTACTATCGATTGCAGCCGGTAATATGGGCGAAAGCTAGATACATATTCCTAATTTCGAGTTTTGAGTTCCCATAAAAACTTGAAGGGAACTTTTTCTGTAGGATTGAATGGGAAGAATCTGAACGTAGAGGGGTAGCCACTACATTCGGATCGCTGAACTAGTCTTTTATGTTTTATATCTATTAAGGGGCTATTTTGGAATTTTGTTTATTTTGAAATTCCCACCTCGGATATTCCGTAAATTCAAATTAAATATACACAAATTATACACCAAAATGAAGGTTGGGCGATAGAGAACACAAAAAATATATGAAATCAACTCATAGAGTTGACAGCAGGCACCAATGGTTCCTGAAAGTCTGCTCCCTTATTCTTACCAAAACTGATAATAAAATAGTATTTCCTATATTTATGCCTGACTAAATTAGTTTAGACAGGCATCAATATGTTCCTTTGGCATGCTCTACAAGGCACATTTATGATCAGATCGGTTTGAAACTTTGTATGCTTGTTAGTTGTTACCTCTAGATGGGAGCTATCTATTTCCACAAAAAAATGTTGCCACTGGCAATGACCTTTGATGAACTCATTGCAGTTATGCATCAAATTTTCCCTTTGGCACACACTGCAGTGCACATTTTTCACCAGATCCTTTTGAAACTTGGTAATTCTTGTTTGGGGTGAGGTCTAGATGGGAGCTATCAATTTTCTTCCATTTCCGTCAAAAAATGTTGCCGCTGGCAACGTTCTTTAGAACTTAGTTAAGTCAGACCTCGATGTTTCTCTTTGGCACACCCTACAGGGCACATTTATGATCGAATTGTTTTGAAACCTGGCATGCTTGTTTGGGGTGACCTCTAGATGGGAGCTATCAATTTTCTTCCATTTCTGTCAAAAATAGTTGTCATTGGCAACAACCTCTGATGAACTTAGTAAAAACGTCATGCAGTTATGCATCAATATTTCCCTTTGACACACCCTGCAGGGCACATTTATGATTGGATCACTTTGAAACTTGGTATGTGTGTTCGGGGTGACCTCTAGATGTGAGCTAATGATTTTTTTTCCTTTCCATAAAAAATTATTGTCGTTATCACCAGCCTCTGAACTCACTGCATTTGTGCAGCAACTTATCACTTTTGCACTCTCTGCAGAGTATATTTATGAATTTCCATAAAACAGAGAGAAAAAACATTGCCACAAGCAATGATCTTCAAAAAGTTGCTGTTTACAATAACCTCAGAACTTACTGCATTTGTGTATCAACATTCGTCCTTTAGCCAGTCTTACAGTTTACATGTACATTTAAATATAACTTACCAAGTTCAAGTTTGTCAAGTTGAGCTACAGTGTCAGTGACACTTTCATTTATTGATTTCATCGATTTTTTTTTTTAATTTGATAAATATAAATAAATGTTTGGAGACCAGTCACATCATCTCCACCTGCGACTTCTGACACCCTTCGAAAGAGTGGAACGTAGATTCAACAACGACATTGATCACCCCTATTACAAAGACTTTGTCACAAATCGTCATTATCCGTTCAGCAGCTGTCAGGGCTCTCAAGGAGCAAATTGAAATTGGTGGTGATTGATACGGCACTCGCCTACAGTTGAGATTAGGTGAGTAATTGTCTAATTGAAATGCAATTAGCCTTTCAGGGAATGATTTTAAGAGTTAGAGGCGAATGATCATCGCTCTCCACTTTGGATGTTTTGTCGAGTGATAGGAGAGTGGGAGTGATCACTCTCCACTCCTTGAGAGCCCTGACCTGTCATCAATGGTTGGTCAATATATAATACCAACAGTTCTGTTCTTGGTGTATACATTCGTACCCATTGCCTACCAATGGTCAATTCTTCATGTTTAAACTGCCTCAACAGAAAGATACGTGGTCAATAAGTCATTTTTATCTGTTGAAACCATCCAGCAATGCTCATCTTTGTGATCTTTAACCTGGAAACATTAACTGGACTGCATCAAAGTTGAGCAGGCTTGGCAATTTCAGGAGAGCGATTTTTTAGCTCTCCTTACTGCTCTCCTGAAAGAATTAAGGAGAGCGAAAAATTGCCCTCCTAAATATTTTGGTCTGGGATGATTGAGATTACATGTATTATGCTCACATTAAATTTTTGTTGTAAAGCAAAAATGTAATTTAACTTCGAAGTCACATAACATCACGTAATTTCATTTTGAAAGTGGTTCAGTGGTAAAAGGTAATGGCTGCAACCATACCCAAACACAGATGCAATCATTTGAAGCAAAATGGGTCACAGCAATATTTTTTTTTCTGTCAGTTTCAAGTTCAACAACTAATAATAATAATAACTCTTTGGCCAGCCGCTGATTTGTCGCGGTCCTCATAAGAGAAGGCCATCATTCCCCCTGCACCCCACCCCCTCTTCCCCTCCTCTCCTCCCAGCATTCAGATATAAACTGCTTAATAGTGTCCCTCACTTCCTCTTTTTCAATTTCTTCAATAAGCATTCCTACCCTCCCCTCGTGTCCCCCTTCAGCCATCTATCCTTTGTTTCTTCACCCCACTTCTGCATTATTCTTCCAGTAAATTTTATTCTATGAGGTATATACTGTGGGCATTCCAAGAGAAAATGTTCCAGGGTCTCCACTACTCCAGAGTGGCACATTTGGCATCCCTTTTCCCCATCTCTCCCAATTTTTCCCCGAAGCTCCAGTGATCTTGATCTCAGTTTGAACAGCAGTGACCCTCCAAAGGTGCCATCTAGGTACTTCTCAAAAGCTGGCTTTTCTTTATATTGTAACCCCTGCAGTGATCTTTTCACGCTAACCCCTGCTCGCCAGTTTCGATTGCAATCTTCCATGACTCTCTCTTTGACAAACCTTTTGCCTTCTTTCATTCCTACTTCTATGTTTGTGACCTCTATAGAGTAATTGTCCATTAGTTCCCTCACATGTTTTGACCACCCCGTTTCTATATTAGAATTCCAAATGGTATCGAGCATCAATTTGCACCACCGGTTGTCAGGCAGGTTTCTCAAGTAGTTAAAGTAACACAGTTTTCCCAAATCTACCCTGTCCTTGATTTTCATCCACCCAAGCTCCCCCCTTACTGCTTCCAAAGCTGCAGCATTACTCGACCCTGTTATCCATCTGCCGGCATCATTTTGAGTATTTTCCAACTTCTTAATAACGGTTTGGTTTAATGGAATCACGTCCGTGCCATACGTTATACTTGGTAAACCCACCCTCTCCCACAGTGTTTTCCCCACAAAGACCTTGTTGAAACTATTTTTCCCTAAAAGTTTTAGTTGGTTCAGAATTCTTTTCCCCTTCAGAATCAGTTTGGCTGAGTAATTTCTGTACACCCCTCTTCCCGTTATATTTATGCTTACCCCTAGATACATGTACTCATACTCTCCCGTTTCTCCTACAGTGATTTGTTTGCTTTCCCCTTCGGGGATTGAGAACTGACATCACAGTTTGAGGGGTAATTATTCAAGGAATATTGACACTATAATATACTACCATTACTACTATCCTGTCACTTGAAGCACTTTCACCAGGATGTGACTGTAGATTCAAGCAGACCTGTTGTCCAAGAAAGTCATACGCCTACCACTACCACCTTCAACCCCCTTGGGGGGTTGAAGGTGGTAGTGGTAGGCGTATGACTTTCTTGGACAACAGGTCTGTGTACACACACAGGTCTTGTTAAGTGTGTGTTCGGTTGTTGAGTGGGACATCTAGATGTCTAAGAGATTTCGCTTTACCTTAGTAAAGTTAATAAAATCACTGATGTAATAGTCTGTTGGTTTCAGTTTCAATGAGTTCGTTCAATTGGATACTTAAAATGCTGTGTAAAGCTAATTGCTCTCCTAAGCTGATTGAGGAGAGCGATTTTTTGCCCTCCTGCATTTTTCAGAATGCCAGGCCTGGTTAAGCTGTGCAAACACACAACACAATATCCTTTAATTACACTCCAAGCGTCAGTACCGGTAAGGGCTTGGGATTTAATTAAATGATATTAATATTGTATAAAGGATCCCTTAATACCAACGGTATTATAAAGGTGACAAAGGATTAATAACACCTTTTGTACACACCAAGTAACTTCCGCAAAGTTGCTTACTGTAATTCAGGAACTTACTGCAAATAGACTGACCGGTACATTCTCTAGTTGCCTACTAGTAGTCACCAGCTATTAGTCGCCGACTGGTCACCGCATTCTAGTTTGGGCCACTGTAGTCATTAAAATGTCCATACAGGTGTGCAGGAAATCGTGCATCTGCAAAAATGATAATTTGGGTGTGTCTTTGTTGAACTTTACTTCTTTGACATGAAAGGGTTAAGGCATTGGAATGTTGAATGAACAGTATCTGAATCTGACCAATTTTATTAGTCAAGTCGATGATACCAAATGTTTGTTACTCTGTATCAAACATATCAAAGTGCAGACAGTCAAGCACAGGATATTTTCTGTGTGAGCAGTAGACAGCACATGTCTGTCTGGTGTGTTGACTTACTCTTTGATGAGGCGTTTTTCATCACCGGTTATAACTCTAAAAAATTACTCAGTGTTAGTAATGCTGCTTCCAGAATAAATTGACTATCCATGGTACTTTTCCAAAGTGTTTTGTATCATATGTAATCTTTTACCTAACGAAACGGCAAAAAACGACTCGCACAATACAAGAAAAATGCCATTCATTTTTAGCTCACCTGGCCTAAAAGGCCATGTAAGCTTTTCTCATCACTTGGCGTCCGTCGGTCGTCGTCCGTCATCCGGCGTCCAGCATCCGTAAACTTTTCACATTTTCATCTTCTTCTCTGTAACCACTGAGCCGGTGTGAACCAAACTTGGCAGGAATGGTCTATGGGAGATCCTCTACAAACGATCCTCATTTTGTTCCCGTCGGATGAAAAACATGGCTTCCAGAGGCATTCTTTGATTCTGGTTGGTGGATTTTCAAAAATCTTCTCCTCTGAAACTGCCAGGCCAAATGTTTTGAAACTTCACATAAATGATGACTGGGACCCCCCTCTACCAATGGTCCTCATTTAATGTTGATTGGGTTACAAACATGGCCACAATTGCGGCTTATAATTACTGTAGAAACCCTATTGGAAATCACATTTTCCTCTTCTTCTCTGGAAAAACCGAGGCAACATGAAAACAAACCAGGCAGGGATAGTCTATGGGAGGTCCTCTACAAATGATCCTCATTTTATTCCCGTGGGTTGAAAAACATGGCCGCCAGAGGCATTCTTTGATTCTGATTGGTAGATTTTCAAAAATCTTCTCCTATGAAACTGCCAGGTGAAATGTTTTGATACTTCACATAATGATGACTGGGACCCCCTCTACAAACAATCCTCATTTAATGTTGATCGGGTTGCAAACATGGCCACAATTGCAGCTTATAGTTACTATAGAAACCCTATGGGAAATCACATTTTCATCTTCTTCTCCGGAACTACTGTGCCGACGTGAACCAAACCTGGCAGGGATGGTCTATGGGAGGTCCTCTACAAACGATCCTCATTTTGTTCCCGAGGGTTGAAAAACATGGATGCCAGAGGCAGTCTTTGATTCTGATAGGTGGATTTTCAAAAATTTTCTCCTCTGAAACTGCTGGGCCAAATGTTTTGTTACTTCACATAAGTAATGCCTGGGACCCCCTCTACCAACGATCCTCATTTAATGTTGATCGGGTTGTAAACATGTCCAAAATTGTGACTTATTGATACTATAGAAACCCTATGGGAAATCACATTTTCATCTTCTTCTCTGAAACTACTGAGCCGACGTGAACCACACTTCGCAGGAATGGTCTATGAGAGGATGGATATATGTGGCCACCAAAGGCTATATTCTAATGCTTAACCCAGTGCCCCCTCCTGTCTGCACAAAAGATTGGTACTGTCAGCAAAATACTTGTTTTTTGAGAATCTGGTAAGGGTGGGTTCCAGTTTTTTCTCCACTGAGAACTGGGAAAAAAAACCCCAAAATATTGTGTATACAGTACAAGTCAAAATAAGCTGTAGCATAACTGCAATAAACTACATGTAAGTAGACTGCAGCTTCTGCCCTGACAAGATCAGAATCTGACATTTTTCTGGACAAGCTATCAGTGAGAGATTTCCAGAAAATGATGTCAGCTTCTGGTCTTATCGGTGTAGGAAGAGAAAAGATACATAGTTTATAGGATTATCCTACACAACATATTTTGACTTGTACTGTAAAACAAGTGCAACTGTAGGTTGATATCTTTAGCTGTAATCTAATTATGTTTGACACATGTTAAATTGTTTAGAAAAATCTAGGTTACATTGTAAATTCTCTTTATTATCTTGCAATCATGTCAGCTCAGATGACAGTAATTATTGTATATCTTTTAAGATTCCTGTAACCCTTTACCTCACCAAAAGCTATTTTGAAAGAGAATACTGTCTGAAAAAATTGTAATTTTCAAAATATTTTAACCCTTTTTTACTGATTTTTTTTTGTTGAAACAGAATTCATAAATGTGTGCATTTTCAAGAAAATCTTCTTTGAAACTACAAAGCCAAATGGTTTGAAAAAACTTAATGTGACTGATGACTGTAACCCCCTCTACCAATGATCCTTATTTTAATCTTCATCGGGTTGCAATTATGGCTGCAATTGTGGCTTATAGTTACTATAGAAACCCTATAGGAAATCACATTTTCATCATCTTCACTGAAAGTACTGAGCCAATGTGAACCAGACTTGGCAGGCATTGTCTATGAGAGGTTCTCTACAACTGTTACTCATTTTATTCCAGTTGGGTGAAAAAACGTGTCTGCCAGAAGCATTCTTTGATTCTGATTGGTCAATTTTGAAAACTCTTCTCCTCTGAAACCACAGGGCCAAATGTTTTGAAACTTTGCATGGTTAATAACTGGGACACCATCCGCCAACATTCCTCATTTTAATGTTGATCGTTTTGCAAACATGGCCACAATTGCGGTTTATAGTTACTATAGAAAAAAACCTATAGGAAATCACATTTTCATCTTCTCTTTGGAACTATTGAGCTGACGTGAACCAAAACTTGGCAAGAATGGTCTATAGGAGGCCCTCTACAAACAATCCTCTTTTTGTTCCCATTGGCTGAAAAATATGGCCACCAGAGACATTCTATGATTCTGTTTGATGGATTCAAATGTTTTGAAACTTCACGTGATTGAAGACTGGGACACCTTTTACCAATGATCCTCATGTAATTTTGATGTAATGTTGCAAACATGGCCACAATTGCAGCTCATAGTTACCATGGAAAGCCTATGGGAAATCACATTTTTAGCTTCGACTAGCAGCTCTATAAGTGGCAATGTAGGTCTGTCTGTCTGTCGGTCTGTCTGTGACCAACGAGTTTCATGTCGGTCTGTCTGTGACCAACGAGTTTCAAAACTCAATAACTTTTGAAATACTTGATGGAATGACTTTATATTTGGCATGTAAGTGTATCTTATTGATGTCTAGCCACTGTTCAATGCATGTGTTGTTATAGATATTTTTCTTGGAGTTATGGCCCTTGATGAACTTAGAATTTTGTGAGATTGCACCACCCGTCGCAGCTACGGCGTCGATGTCACGATTTTTACATGTATTTCCATGTGAGCGATTACAGGCCCTGTAGAGCCTCTAGTTTTTTTATATTTTCACTTTTTGCTTCCAAAACATAGGTTATGACCCCGCATTGGAACTAGCGTGACGCGCTCGTTCCAATGAGGTGTCATAACCTATGTTTTGGAAGCAAAAAATGAAAAATTTTAGTAACACAAGGATGTTTTTTCCAAGTGCCGCCTGCAACTCAAGTTAGGTGATGGGTTAAAAAGTCATACTAAGTGGCTAATTTGTGCGTGTGTGTGTCATATGATAAATAGAATATTTTATGAGTGTTTTTCTCATATAACATTTATGAAACTCGTCTGAATTTTCTGTTTGGGCTCGTCAGAGGCTCGCCCAAACGGAAAATTCTTAAACTTGTTTCATAAATATTATATGAGAAAAACACTCATTCTATATCCTCTATATTTATTATACATTTCCAGATCCCTGTGGGCGAAAATTGGCATAAATTATCTTTGGGGAATAGAAACCGCAAACTCTAATGGACTGGTGGAAGAGACCAGAAAGCCCAAAACTCCTTTAAAAGTTCCTCATAAACTGCCATTCAAAATACTTTGGAATTTAAATGTATATGTAGTATGCAACATTCTCATGAAGTACTCAACATTCAAGTTTGTTCAAAGAAAACTTCTCAGGCAATATTTTGCCTCATGTGCGAGGGGCAAAAATTTTGGCTCAGCACAAAATTTGTATTTTTTCTGAACCTGTTGACCATTTGAACCAAATTTGCTATGCAGTAGTTTTAGGGAAAAATGTACTCGATTTACATGTATGCCTGGAAAGACCCCTCCACTCCCCCCACCCCCCTCTCCATCCCTACCCCCCTTCATCCTCCATCCCCACTCCCCACACACACACACTCTAAAAATCTGCTTCAAATCCATTACTTAGAATTTTCAAATTTTTTATTTAATTGTCGGCATTCTGACGAAGGGTGGGGTGGGCTGGGATCATGAGAAGCAAATTTTACAGATTGACCTTGTGAATGAAATGGTTTTTGCATGCCGAAGGCGCACAGGGACACTATGGGGCAAGCCCCTTTCGACCCTCATTAGCTGTATAATATTTCTGTTATGTTCTGAGTGCGATAAAGGAGGAAAGGAGAAGGAAGCAGCTTTCCACGTTTGTGCTTTCTTCGTGACTTTTTTGGAGAAGGTGGCTGCGATGGAGAGAGAGAGACCGTGGAAGTGATGGTTGGCATTGTTGAGCAATTAGCTGTGTTCTGTTTATTGATGAATTCCCTCGCTAGTCTGGAGATTTCATCAGGGTGTCTATCGTTTTCTTCGGAGCGTCTATTGTTTTCTTTGCATTTAGCCATGAATTGCCAGTGTTCTGATAATGTATTTGCCAGAGAAAGGTCTGTATGCTCTTTGGAAGTAGTCTGTGAAGCCAGTGATGGTTGTTTTTGATGTTTTGATGTTAGTTCCTTGTCCTGGTTGTTCGAGAACGAAGGAAGAGGGGAGTGAGAGGTGGGAGGTGGCAAAAAAGCAACTTCCAGTTCCTCCTCAATCTCCACAGGATGTTCCTCATCCAACCGACTGGGGAACCAGCAGTTGGTTGGGTGTGCCTGTGGGATTAGGAGGAGAACTGGTGGCTGCAATTGTACAGGCATATCACAAAGGAATAGTTGATTGGCTATATCATTGGTGTTGTGATTACAGGATAACAAAGCTTGATTGTTATTTTATTTCTTTAATTCATATAATTATTTCATTGTTATGTACATGTAATGTCAGATATGTTTTTGTCAATTAGGAGTGGACAATTAATGCATTTGAGCACCTGTAATTCTGTCCAAGAACTTTAAATAAAAAGAAGATCAGAATTATTATTCTGCTGGAGTTTTCAATGGAAACTGCTTATCTAACGCTTGAAAAAATAGCTGCAATGTTTTGATTGAATAATTATTTAATGTTTCCATATGTTATCACTTAATTTTGATTTCTTCAAAAACCAACATATGCATAGTTGTATTTCTTTCTTGGAGATGGAAAAGAACAAAATAGAGTGCATACTTCCAAGTTTGAGACTTTCACTGTCGTGCAAGCCTGTTGTAAACAGTTGTGGTAGGTATAATAAGAAAGGAAATTTACTATAAAATTTAAATATTCTGTGAATGTAACCCATTTTATCTTTGAAATGACATTATTGAGCCTGCGAGGATTTGCCTTGTTACAGTTTTGGGGAGAGTGCTTTGAGACACTCTCCCATAAATTGTAACAAGCCTAAGACAAGTGAACAAATTTTTTAATAGTCATATGTCCGATATCCAGTATTGGGAACAGTATAAAAAAATGAACATATTTCAAATGATGAAACCTTCAAATTACAGCTCTTCCCTTGAAGCAAGTTTAAATGGTTGAGTTGTATTTTGGTGGTCTGAATTTGTTAGTCAAAATTTGTTCAGTTACAAATTATGGGGGAGTGCCTACAGGCACTCTTCAATAATTTGTATTATAACAATTTATATAAAATTTTTATTGGGGTTTGACTGAATATGAAACATAAGCAATGCCAAAGAAAACGTTTTTTGCTCTGGTACCCTCTTTTTTTCTGAAAGCCCCGATAGTGGATTTCAGCACTCAACCAGTTAAAGATGTTTCTTTGCTTGAAAAGTACTGGAATTTTCACATCCTCCCTTGAAACTATATGAGTCAGATTAACAACAAGACCTGAGAAGAGACTTCAAGATATCAACTTAGTGCAATATGAGGATTTTTTTTTAAAATCTCCTGCATTTTCCCTGTAGTCAGAATGCTTTCATATTTGGTATACAACAACTCTAGGAAGGCCAGATACCCCTCCCTACCCACCCACCCCCACACACCCACGGTCAAATATGCAAAACGTTTATTTTTTTGCTCCCAAAATGTGTTTTGAAGGGTTTATACAGATTTTATGTGAAAAAAAATTACCCACCCCTCTCCAGCCGCAGGAGCCCCAGGGGGACTCAATTTGACAAGAAAAAAAATATTTGCGGCCATATACATTTCAAAGGATTTAAAGTGATTTTATGTGGAAAAAAATTAATCCCTATGAAGGGGTAAAAAAACATTTTTTGCACACATAATCACTCAAAATCCTTCAAAAACACATTTTGGAACAAAATTTATATTTTTCCTAATTGACCCCTGTGGGTGGTGGGGGGGGGGGGGGGGGGTGGTCATAGAGGTAAAATTTAAAGCTTTGTGCATATAAGGAAACCCATGTTATTGTACAATACTAAAAATCTATTTATAGTAACAATGACATTGACCTTCAATGTATTGGCACCTGGCATAATCCCATTGATTGACACCTCACAGGAAATCAGTGTGTGAAGTTACAGCTTAATGCGTAAAAGGAAATAAAAAATTAATGCATTGAAACCAAAAAATCTATTTATAGTAACACTGACCTTGACCTTTGACTTATTGACCCCAAGTGGAATCCCAATCATCAACACCTCATATGCAATCCAAATATGACGTTATATTTTGTGCGCTAAAGGAAACTTAAAACGTTTTTGCAGGGAAACAAAAAATCGTTTTATAGTAACAATAACCTTGTCTTTTTAACCTACAGATCCAAAAGCAATCCTAATCATCACACCATTATGGGCAACCTGTGTGTGAAGTATGAGCATTGTGTGACCAACAGTGCAAAAGTTATTGCTTGGAAACGACTGCGATGAACAGAAGGACGTATGAATGTACAAAATGATTCCTATGTACCCCCTTTTTATAAAAGAGGGTGGGGAGAATATTTAACAATAGCAACAGAAAAGTGACCTCAGAGGAATTTTTTTTTTTTTTGGCATAAAATCAAAGTCCTTCAAAACTCAGTTTTAAGCCCCCCTCCCCCCCCCCCCAAAAAAAATATATCCATTGGACCACACCTCAGATACATCCCCCATCCCTTACCTGCTCCATCCCTCCCCAGTCAAAAATACTAGAGTTTTGACACTAGCTTACAAACCTTGAAAGCTCTGAAACTTTACACTGGAAAAGCAATCTTGAAAACTGTGGAAAATCCAAGAATTTAATTTTTGACTGCATTTGAGGGATAAGCTGTCTTTTGTTCAAGTGAAAAATAAAACAAAAAATTATGTTGGGCTCTTAAATCACACACAACTGTAGTTGATTTTTCAACCAATGTTCTGAATTTCCTCATACAAAACTGGCCCAAATTTTATATTGTTGTGAAATGAAAGCATGTCTGATTAAAGCCCAACCAGGCTGTTTGTGCTGGTTAAAATTATGGCAGTTCCATGTGTGTCTGTTGCAGAAAAGGTAAGGAAAAGAAGAAATAAGATGGTCTCAAATGCTAAATTCATGTTGGACAGACAGAGTGGCTCTAGATAGGTGAAGAATTTTACCCCTAGTTCATTAACATGAGGGAGTGTATGACAGTGTGTGTGGGTGATATCAGTGTCATTTAAAAATGGAAAAAAAAGTTCATTTCAGAATTTTGTATTTTACCCAAGACAAGTTTTGATCGATAACCACCACCCCTCCCCACCAGTGCTCCCCCCCCCCCCCACCATTACACACCACAAGGGACACAACTCTGATAGCACCCATAAAATACAAAAAAAATTTTCTTCAGATCCAATGATCAGAATCTTTTCATATTTGGTATACATCATCTTTTCATATTTGGTATACATCATCTCTAGTGGGGGTGCAGATTTATATTTGTTCTAACCAAGCCCCTGGGTTAATATTTGGGCACCCTATTGGAGCCTGAATTTTAACTTAGGCCAGTATGATTAATAATCTTTAAACTCTTCTCCAGAAACACTCATTGGAATCATTTAATATATGGCATACTGAATCCTTAGAGGGGTCGGATTCATTTTATTCATCTCAAGTCCATTGGTTAATAATTGGGCTGTCTAAGAGTCAGTAAGTGAGCCCAAATTTTAAATTAGTGGAATAATCTTTGGAAATCTTCTTTTTCCAATCTGCAAGACAGAATCTTTTGACATTTGGTATAAAGTATCCTTAGGGAAGTGAGATCTAAGTTTGTTAAAATCAAATCTTTGGGTTAATATTTGGGCTTCCTATTGCAGCCCAAATTTTAACTTCAAGGAATAATCTTTAAAAACCCACTTCTTGGGATACAATCAGAATCTTTTGATATTTGATATACAGCATGCTTAGAGGGTTCAAATAAAGTCCCTGGGTTGATAATTGTGTTCCCCATGGGGAGGGGAGGGAATTATTAATATAGTGCAAAATTGGCAATATTCTCAAAATCTTCTCCAGAACTACCAGTGACAGTCGGAATCTTTTGATATTTGGACACCCTAGTTTTGCATTACTGGAAACTTTGGCATTATTTCTGCAGTAGCATCCCAATACTAGAAAAAAATCATCTGGCAGAGTTATGAATAATTAAATAACTTCATTCCTCTGTAGTGTTAACTAGCCATAGATGCTAATTAAATCCTTCTTTTGAACAACTATTTTCAAGTGAGTGACTCAGGCCCCATGTTTATTCGGTGTTATCACTTTAGTAATGGCCGCTTTGAAATGAGAAACTTTTTTAGAAAGTGTTTCCAAGACGATAATGAAACTATTTGTATTAGAGAAGCAGAATAATTTTTGGAAGTAATTACATGTACATATCAAGGATGTTCCAAAACATGTAGTTTCTATAAAAGTGATAGTACATGCATCACTGCATCGAGATCATTGCGGTATAGGTCCCAATTAATTTTAGTGAGATTCCTGCGGATAGTGGGGGTATAATAATAATAACTCTTTGGCCAGCCGCTGATTTGTCGCGGTCCTCATAAGAGAAGGCCATCATTCCCCCTGCACCCCACCCCCTCTTCCCCTCCTCTCCTCCCAGCATTCAGATATAAACGGCTTAATAGTGTCCCTCACTTCCTCTTTTTCAATTTCTTCAATAAGCATTCCTACCCTCTCCCTCGTGTCCCCCTTCAGCCATCTATCATTTGTTTCTTCACCCCACTTCTGCATTATTCTTCCAGTAAATTTTTTTCTATGAGGTATATACTGTGGGCATTCCAAGAGAAAATGTTCCAGGGTCTCCACTACTCCAGAGTGGCACATTTGGCATCCCTTTTCCCCATCTCTCCCAATTTTTCCCCGAAGCTCCAGTGATCTTGATCTCAGTTTGAACAGCAGTGACCCTCCAAAGGTGCCATCTAGGTACTTCTCAAAAGCTGGCTTTTCTTTACATTGTAACCCCTGCAGTGATCTTTTCACGCTAACCCCTGCTCGCCAGTTTTGATTGCAATCTTCCATGACTCTCTCTTTGACAAACCTTTTGCCCTCTTTCATTCCTACTTCTATGTTTGTGACCTCTATAGAGTAATTGTCCATTAGTTCCCTCACATGTTTTGACCACCCCGTTTCTATATTAGAATTCCAAATGGTATCGATCATAAATTTGCACCACCGGTTGTCAGGCAGGTTTCTCAAGTATTAAAGTAACACACTTTTCCCAAATCTACCCTGTCCTTGATTTTCATCCACCCAAGCTCCCCCCTTATTGCTTCCAAAGCTGCAGCATTACTTGACCCGGTTATCCATCTGCCGGCATCATTCTGAGTACTTTCCAACTTCTTAATAACGGTTTGGTTTAATGGAATCACGTCCGTGCCATACGTTATACTTGGTAAACCCACCCTCTCCCACAGTGTTTTCCCCACAAAGACCTTGTTGAAACTATTTTTCCCTAAAAGTTTTAGTTGGTTCAGAATTCTTTTCCCCTTCAGAATCAGTTTGGCTGAGTAATTTCTGTACACCCCTCTTCCCGTTATATTTATGCTTACCCCTAGATACTCATACTCTCCCGTTTCTCCTACAGTGATTTGTTTGCTTTCCCCTTCGGGGATTGAGAACTCCCCACTCTCCATCTCTTCATCATATCTACCTTGCGTCCAACGGGTATCACCTTGCTTTTATTTTCATTTAGTTCGAGCCGCCAAGTGTTCCCATATCTACCAACAATTTCCAGCAATTTCTCTAGCCCCTGTTCAGTTCTAGACATTAACACCATGTCGTCCGCAAAGAATAAGCCTGGTATCTTTATGTCTCCAACATTTACCCCCTCCGCACTCTGAATTAGTTCGTCCCCTAAATCTTTAACATACAATGCAAACAAAATCGGTGAAAAGATACACCCCTGCTTGAGGCCTATATCCATAGGGACTCGTTTTGTAGTGATACTCCCTAGACTGAGTTGGCTTTGCACATCTGTATACAGAGCTTTCATGATTTCCACAAAGTCACCCCCCAGTCCGATGCCCTCGGGCTTTCGCCACATACCTTCCCTCCACACTCAGTCGTACGCTTTTTTCACATCTAGAAATGCCAGAAACATCTTTTTCTTTTCAGCCTTTGTTGATTCTATTAGTTGGGTGAGTGTAAATAGGTGATCAGTGACTCTTCGTCCTTTCCTGAAACCATTTTGAATTTCTCCTAAAAAACCTTTCTCTTCAATAACTTCCTCTAGTCTACCGTATATGACCTTACAGAATACTTTTCCGATGTTACTACTAACTGATATCCCCCTATAGTTATCTAGAACTTCCTTATCCCCCTTTTTGTGCATGAACGACACCTTACTTTCCCTCCACTCTCTAGGGACCTCTTGCTTTCGCAGAGCCAGGTTGAAAAGGTTTGTCAGGACTTCAATAAGTGCCTCCCCTCCATTTTTGAGGAATTCGTTCGGAATTTCATCAGTCCCTCCCGCTTTACCATTTTTTAATTTCGAGACCACGTTCCGCACTTCTTCTGCCATTATTTCGCTACATACACGATTGGATAGGTTCTCCTCCACCAGTGTATTTCTTTTTGGTGGGGACCCACTGCCCCATCACCTATCGTTTATCTTTTCCCAGTGCTTGACTAACTCTGAAGCGATACGGCCTTTATCTTCTGTACTTTCCCCATCCACTTTGATACTCTGCACACTACTTTTCCCCCATTTATTTACCCAGTTCCAAAATACGTTTGAGCTCGAACCCCCCGTTTTCTTTATTGTTCTGGCAAGACTGCAATTGCACTCCTTCCTATTATTATTCTTTATCTCATTCACCTTTTTCCGTGCCAGTTCATATTCTCCTTTCATTAGTCTCGTGTCATTGTTATCCACCCCTTTAAGCTTCCTACTTCTTCTGTAAGCAGCGCATTTTACCTTCCTTTCTTTTATAGCCTTTTTCAGTTCCTCGTTAACCCTGTCTCCAAGCTCTCTCGTTGGGACCCTCACCCTTCCTATACAATCCTTCCCTGCCTCTGTTAGGCTATTTACTATGCCATCTGAAATACTCTGGACATTTGCATCCCTAGGTATACATTCAAGATTTGGTTTTAGTTTTTCCCGAAACTGCTTCCAGTCGGCTCCTTGTTTTAGTCCCCAAACTTCCTTGAAGGTATTTCTGTCTCTATTCGTCTTTTTGCCCATAATCTTAACTGTTATCAGGTTGTGATCACTACCCAAGTCATTTTTTCCCTCATCATCTATTTCTACATCTATAACCTCCCTCCATACGCTAATGTCAGTGAGTATGTAATCAATTATTGTTTTCTTATCATTCCTCTCCCAGGTCCATTTACCCTTACATTTCGCATCCCTGTTCAGGATCTTTAAACCAAGCTCTTTTGATAGGTCCAACATCTTCCTCCCATTCGTGTTAATTTTCCTATCACCTCCCTGTATGCCCTCCTCCTTATCCCCGATGTGCCCATTGAAGTCCCCCATTAGGACAATACTGAACCCTCAGCTTTCAAGCTCTGTGATATGCGATCTAAGAGTTGTATATATTGAATCATTCCACTCGGGCTTACTTCCCCCACTGCTAAGTATACCACACCAACGGCAACACTCCTGCTTCCTAACTTGATTTTTGCCCAGACTATTTCGTTGGATACTGGAATCTGAGTCCTTGCTTCTGTGAGATCTGTAATCAATGAGGGCTGTAATTCCTCTTTAGCGTAGATGCCAACACCCCCACCCCATTTCTGACCCTCATTTCGCCCAGCTCCTATCCACACGCAACCCTTCATCTGATCAACCCGCTCATCCCGTCGTATCCACGTCTCACTTAGACCCATTATATCGAAGTCTCCTTCGTCCATCATTGTTGATATTTCGCTTACTTTCTTGTGCAGACCCTGGATGTTGCAGTACCCTAACTTAATGAATCTTTGTTTTTTTGTCATCACTGGCACATTATTATAACCCTGGTATGTCCCTGTGTTGTGCATGTTTGTTGTTCTTCCTATGTTCCCAGCATTTGTGCCCCTCTGGGTTATCGGCTGTGGTCCCCTACCCCCCTTTTCTCCAAAAAAGGCCCAGCCACCTGTAAAATTTTTTGGCCCAACAGGTCTGTACCCATCCTACTTAAATGCAATCCGTCTCGCCCATACAACTCTCCTTGTCCCCAGAATGAATCCCAGTGGTCAATGAAATGTATTCCCAAGTCTTTGCAGTGCTCTTCCAGCTCCTCGTTTAGTGCCATATAGTATAACGAAGTGGTCCTGTACCAAAGCTAATTGTGTCAAGAACCGGTAGGTGATCACTGCCTATGTCGTCATCTCCTTGTAGGTTTAGTTTTTCAGTAATATTATATAGGGCGTCTCCGTTGGGGATTGGTGGATCTGCACCCAAAGTATAAGTGCTTGGCGTTGAAGTCTCCCATGTAGATACAATGTTTGCATTTACCTGAGAAAAATTCAAGCACCTCACTGTTGACTGTTTTGTATGGGAGTTGTAGTAACAGATAATTGCTATTTTTTTTATTGTCAGCTGTTAATTTCCACGGCCACCACCTCGGAGTCAAGGTGGTCTGTTTTGTTCGGTTTATGCTTGATGTCACTTTTAATTAGTAGGGCAACTCCTCCACAGCAAGCCTGTGTGACATTGAATCCATTGAATGAGAAACTTTTCTATTTACTTAGCCAAGTCTCACAAATTCCTGGGACATTTATGTTTTTGAAATAATTACCGGTTTGTAGTTTTTTTTTTATTATACATGCATCTGGCATTCCATACCGCTAATTGGAGCTTATCCATGTCGGGTTTTAATTAATCTGGGTATTATGCGATATTAGATTGCTTGGTTAACCCTTTACCCAATGAATTGCCCACATCCGTCCACTTAACATGGAGATTCAGCAGCTGAAAAAATATTATTTTTCGAAAAATTTCAACAAAACCATATCATGTGACCCCTCTTTGGAACGAGCTCATTCCAATGAGGGGTCAGATGATATGGTTTTGTTGAAATTTTTCGAAAGAAAATTAAAAAACGATATTTAAATTAATAAATTTTGTTTTTGTGTGCGTTGGATAAAGGGTTAATTGGTGTTTTGACTGATGGCTGCATTGATTAAGGTGTGAGAAATTTGAGTTTTGAATTGCCTGGATGCCAACTTGCTGATATCTTGGCAGATGTCTGTCAAGTTGGCTCTCAGGTGTTCATTTAGTACTTTGTGCGGGCGATGAGGGAGCGGAGAGGGAAGGGGAGGAGGCATTGACTGGCTTACATAGATTGACTCTTTTTAACTCCACGCTGGTTTTGACCTTCTTGTAATGGGGGCACCCTTTATAATTACTGGTATGTTCCCCCTGGCAGTTAGGGCATTTTCAGACAACTGGTTTGGATGTGCTTGAGGTATGATTTTCCCTGCATTGTAATGCCCTTTGCAGTTGTTAGCTATATGGCCAGATTTTTGGCATTTCTGACCTTGGACAGGGAAAGGGAACGGTATTCTTCAGCGGAATGCTGCCTTCCCTTGATAACGACCCCCTGTGCCATGATTTTTAGTTTTTCCTCCCAGCTTGGACATTTTACCTTCAATTTCCATGTGCATTTGCCTGTAGACTCCTGCGTTGTGTCCTTGGGCAAGGCACTTAACCCCGATTGCCCACATGGGGGCACGATGACGCCGTGTACTAAGGCATACTGCATGTCGATGATATGCATGTCTTCAACCAATCTAACCCTGTCTGTGCTGCAGTGTGGAGTTAACGATGTTGGGGAGCTGACAGCATTGCTGGGTGGTTCTCACTCCGGGTGCTCCGGCTTCCTCCATCCGTAAAACTGTCACGGTCATGATTAACCATTGTGCATATTAAGTATATGACCTTAAACACCAATAAATAATAATAATAATAATAATTTGCCCATAGCTTTGGAGGTAAATCTATCCCAGTTGCACCTTGGGAGACTGGCAGTGATGGTACTCTTGGGCCTTCCGGATGGACCCTTGTTATGACTACTATGTACTCCTTTTGGTGGGCACTTGTGGTGAGAGGTGGGGCTGTTGCTTGTTTTGACTCTTTAGACTTTTTTTTAATTGCATTGGGGACAGGAGAGGGTTTGCTTGCTGATGTAGCATAATTCATGTGAGGCTGGGTGATGACCCCACCTGCCTGGTGATTTAACTGGTGGTGGATCCATTAGTTCCCACCGAGAGAGGTGGTCCACTGTAACTCCGTTCATTAAGTCCACAGTTGTTGAGATTAGAGCCAGAGCTGGAGGAGTTGGTGAAGTGAGGTGTTCTTATTTTTTTTAATCTCCTGTCTCTTGTTTGGATGAACCCTCCTCATCCAGCATCTCCTCCAGTTCAGGCTCATTGTCTTGGGAGTCCATTTTCCTCTTAAGTATATTGGGTTTTTAGCATCTGAGATAGTGTGGGATCCGTATCCAGCACATCCAGAGGGCCTTTATTGTTTTTTTTTTTCATCATTTCATGCTGGGTCGCTGATTTGATTGGTTCTGAGAGGTGCTTTGTAAGTTAAGTGGAGCAAGATTTGCATAGACCTCTGCCACCATCATGATCTCCGTGGGGCAGAGCCTCTGCAGATACTGTAGCTGGGATTGAGCCCACCTGAGGGTTGTTTCCTGGACTACTGTCGACCTTGTCCTTTACCAGTAGCTGGATATTGTCGTTCATGCTTCTCATAAAAGTTAACTGTCAGTCGGACAGCTATTTTTAGAACCGAGCATAATTAAGCCCTCAACCAACTTATTCACACATCTGTCTGTCTGTCTGTCTCTCCCCTCTCTCTCTCTCTCTCTTACTCCAACTCTCTCACACTGTTGAGCGGCACATTCAGCAATTGTTTGCCCACTAGCAGGTTTCTCATGGTCTGCATAGACAATACACACCATAAAAGCTGACATTTCACCTAACGAATCTGCAATATCTGCTTGCTTAATATTAATAACTCGCCAAATTCAGGATTTATTGTTTTTTCCCCACAAATCCTGACTGGTGACCCTCATTTGAACGAGCGCGATGAGTTGAGTTCTTTCCAATAAGGGGTCATACAAAGTTTTTCTTATCTAGATTTTATAAAGATACTCATGTTTATATCGCGTATGTACCCCCCCCCCCCCCCCCCCCCCCCCCCCCCAATATTGCAGATTCATTAGGTGAAATGTCAGCTTTTATGGTGTGTACCCCCTCATTATCACTTGCTTCTTTTTTCCTCGCTCTCTCTCTCTCTCTCTCTCTCTCTCTCTCTCTCTCTCTCTCTCTCTCTCTCTCTCTCTCATTATCTCCCATTCACTTAGCATGGTCACTCACTGGGTTAACTCTCTCCCTCTCCATATTAGCAGTATTCTGCGTCCTCCCTTTATCCTTTTGTCTCGCTTCCTCCTGACTCGCTCCAGAGATCACATCTGCGCTAAGACAGAGCTGCTGACAGGCAGTCTAGAAATCTTATGGAATTACCCAAAGTGTCTGCTATCAGTCAGTGTCATGGCTGCTGTGAAGCAGCAATGAGTGCCAGTGACACGGATCAACACTAAACAATACGAAATATCACTGACATGCGACTTGTGTGAGTCAAATTAGTAACAGTCTCACAAAATAGCACTTTGTGTTTTGTTCTTGAACCCTCGTTAACTTGAATGGTATCGCCTTTGTGTATACTTACACTGAGATGGGCGGTCCAATATTAATAAACAGAAATATTTAAATAATAGCTGTGCTGTGCAGTCAGACATCTGCGGCATGCAGTCAGGCGGCTGCACACTGCAGTTATTATTTTATTGTTGCTGCACTGTGGATAGACCTCCTTCAGTGAGAAATGAGGTGAAAATTATGCCTTGGACCACAAAATTGGTCCTGAGAGCTCTAAGGTCCTGAAAGTTTTAAGGATTAAATACCGGTTTTATTTTTGATTTTTTTTTTCATGTTTTCCTTATCCATATTTATAAATACTCATGTTTATATTACGTATGTACCTCTACCTCCTCATTCTCACACTCTTCCTCTCTCCCCATCTCCCTTCCCCCTCTCCCCTCTCCCCCTCACTCTCTCTCACCCTTCAATTTCTCCCTCTCACCATCTCCCATTCACCTTGCATTTTCATTCACTGGGTTTAACTCAGTCTCCCTCTCACTCTCCATATTCCTTTTTCTCGCCCTCTCCTGACTCATTCCAGGGATCACATCCAATCTGAGTCAGAGCTGTTGAGAGGAAGTCAAGAAATTTTATAGAATTACCTCATGTGTCAATGACTGGTCAGCATCATGGCTGCTGAGAAACAGCAACAAGTGCCAACGACGCTGATCAACACTAAACAATGGGAAATATCACTGACATGCGACTTGTGTGATTCCAATTAACAGCGGTTTCACTAAATAACATTTTATGCTCTGTTCTTAAATAGTCATTCCCTGGAATTGTAAGGTCCTTGTGTTCACTTACAGTGAGATGGGGCAGTCCAATAGTAATATACAGAGTAAATAAAATAATTGCTGCAGTGTGCAATCGGCCGGCTGCACACTGCTGTTATTATTTAATCGTTGTCGCCCAGTGTATAGACCTCCTGCAATGAGACAAAAATGGGGAGAAAATTTTGCCTTGGACCGAAAAATTGGTCTTTGAGCGCTTTTCGGACTAAATACTTGTATTATATTGTTGCATTCGAATGTTTTGTTTGCATGTTTTTGCTTTGTGCCGCCTACTCCTTCAATATTTTACATGCTATATTGTTCAAACATTGTACACATGTTGATCACCAAATGCTGAAAAAGAGCAAGCAGGTAACTCTGTTTTGTATTGCCAGAGTTATGTCCCCCCCCCCCCCTTTTAGTACTTAAAGAAATACAGTATTGTGTCGCCTACTCCTTCAACATTTTACAAGCTATATTGTTTAAACTTTGCACACATGCTGATCACCAATTGTCGCTGTGCATGCGACAAGAGCAGGTAACTCCATTTTGTATTTCCAGAGTTATGCCCCCTTTTAGTACTTGAAACATCACAGTATTGTGTTGACTACTCCTTCAACATTTTACATGCTACATTGTTCAAACTTTGCACACATGTTGATTACCAATTGCCATTGTTCATGTGACAAGTGCAGATAACTCCATTCTGTACTTCCAGAGTTATGCCCCCTTTTAGTACGTAAAACATTACAGTATTGTGTCGCCTACTCCTTCAACATTTTACATGCTATATTGTTCACACTTTGCACACATGGTGATCACCAATTGCCATTGTGCATGTGACAAGAGCAGGTAACTCCATTTTGTACTTCCAGCGTTATGCCCCTTTTAGTACTTAAAACATTACAGTATTGTGTTGCCTTCTTCTCCTTCAACATTTTACATGCTATATTGTTCAAACTTTGCGCACATGGTGATCACCAATTGCCGTTGTGCATGTGACAAGAGCAGGTAACTCTGTTTTGTATTTCCAGAGTTACGTCCCCCGTTTTAGTACTTGAAACATTAGAGTATTGTGTCGCCTACTCCCTTAACATTTTACTCCCTATATTGTTTAAACTTTGCACACATGCCGATCACCAATTGTCTTGTGCATGTGACAAGAGCAGGTAACTCAATTTTGTATTTCCAGAGTTATGCCCCCTTTTAGTACTTGAAACAACACAGTATTGTGTTGCCTACTCCTTCAACATTTTACATGCAATATTGTTCAAACTTTGCACACATGTTGATTACCAATTGCCATTGTTCATGTGACAAGTGCAGGTAACTCCATTCTGTATTTCCAGAGTTATGCCCTCTTTTAGTACTTAAAACATTACAGTATTATGTCGCCTACTCCTTCAACATTTTACATGTTATATTGTTCAAACTTTGCACATATGGTGATCACCAATTGCCGTTGTGCATGTGACAAGAGAAGGTAACTCTTTTTTGTATTTCCAGAGTTATGTCCCTTAGTGCTGCCGCGGTTAAGACTTTTTTCTGACCGGTTAACCAGCGTGTTTGACCGTGGTTAACTGTGGTTAACCACATTTAAGGTACCTATATTTGTAGTGTGTTCTTGCTTCAACTGTAACTATCATATCGGGCCGGCCATTGACCATAAATAATAATGAAGAAGTATTCTATTTAGTCGTTGTTGTTCAATCACCCATGTGTTTACATCAGTGCGTGTAATAGGAAATCAACAGGTTTGTGGGGCCAATATGGATGAAACCATAAAAAATACAAAATCATCAAAATAACAACGAAAAAAGAAATAATAACACATTAAATGTTTGCCAGCAATACCTGGAGAGACGTATTTATTTATTCCATGAACTCCAATTCACTGATGTGTAATGTCCGGTTATAAATTACGCACACATGCACCAGGTAAAGTTAGATTCAAGAGCACCAACAATGCTTAAGTGGGACAACAATTTGAAAATAATTTACGCTGTAACCTGCGCATTTGTTGTATTTTTATTGGTTTTTCCGAAACGTTCTCGCGTTCCGGAAAAAAAACAACTTAATCACAACAACTGCGCAGGTTACGGCGCAAATGGTGCTCTGAATCGTCTGATTCTGAAACTATGAAGTTTCAGTCACAAACGAGCGCTGGATTTTCTTGACAGGGATGAAGACATTGGGGTGATAAACAAACAACGAAAAACAAATAAATGCGAGTATTTTTTAAATCTTTAATAATAATTTTCCTTTATTCTTTTATCTTATTCACCACGTGGTAACTCGTGAAAACTTACCTATTTCTGTTGCATCCCAAACGACTTATACATGGGGGAGACTTATACACGGACATATATGATGAGTATAGTGAATGTAAGGTTAACCGGTTAAAACATTTTCTTGACCGGTCAAAGTTTTAACCACAGGTTAACTGGTTATCCGGATAACCGCGGCAGCACTAATGTCCCTCCTTTTAGTACTTAAAACATTACAGTATTGTGTCGTCTTCTCCTTCAACATTTTACATGCTATATTGTTCAAACTTTGCACACATATTGATCACCAATTGTCTTCGTACATGTGACAAGAGCAGATAACTCTGTTTTGTATTTCCAGAGTTATGCCCCCTTTTATTACTTGACACATCACAGTATTGTGTCACCTACTCCTTCAACATTTTACATTCTACATTGTTCAGATTTTGCACACATGTTGATCATCAATTGTCGTTGTGCATGTGACAGGAGCAGATAACTCCATTCTGTATTTCCAGAGTAATGCCCCTTTTAGTACTTAAAACATTACAGTACTGTGTCGCCTTCTCTTTCAACATTTTACTTGCTATATTGTTCAAACTTTGCACACATGTTGATCACCAATTGCCGTTGTGCATGTGACAAGAGCAGGTAACTCTGTTTTGTATTTTCAGAGTTATGCCCCCTTTTAGTACTTGAAACATTACACTAGTGTGTCGCCTACTCCTTCAGCATTTTACTTGGTTTATTGTTCAAGCTTTGCACCCATGTTGATCATCAGTTGTCGTTGTGCATGTGACAGGAGCATTTAACTCCATTTTATTTTTAAAGGACAAGAATCCTCCCTGTTTTTTTCCCTGTTGAAAATCTCCCAGCACCCACAGACTAACGAATATAGACACAATACTTAGCCATGGTTTCATCCCTACTATAACGAAACCAACGAGGATTGCGGATCATTCAGCAACTCTGATTGATCACATATTCACAAACTGTTTAGACGAAAACATTAAAACCGGGATAATAATAATGGTCCTGGCCGATCACTTTGCAACATTCTATCTTGAAATTGGCATTAAAAACCAAAAAACTATGAGTCCATCACCCACAAGAAACTTCTCCCTGTCAAATATAAACAGATTCTAAGCTACACTAGCACTATATAGCCTTAGACAACAACCTGACTTCGTAACCCCGGAAGATGCATATAATGATTACATAGATTTCTTCAGGAAATCATTCCAATCACATTTCCCTGTGGAAAAGACAAATGTCTCAAGAACGTTTGTCAAGCAACAGCCCTGGATGACAAACAGACTTTTAAAATCCCCTTGTATAAAGCTAGAACTATATAAATAGCAGCTCAGGCATCCTACAGTTCAGAATGTCACATGCTACAAAACATATGTCCAAAATTTCAATTGGATCAAATGTAGACGTAAAGACGATTATAATAATGCCATCTTAGAGAAAAATAAGAATAATATGAAAAAACCCTGGCAAATACTAAACGAGGCTATTCAGAAATCTAATATATCCCTCCATTCAGTAACGTACATCAAAACTAACATGGAGTACTCTCATCCTCAAGATATAGCTGCAGAATTCAATAACTTTTTTTTCCAGTATATGACGATCAACTAGCATGGAAATACCTGACACTTCCATGATCTACATGGATTATTTAAAAGGAAATTTCGAGAATAGTTTTTTCATATCCCCGACATGTCCAGACGAAGTAATACAATATAATTAAAGATTTTAAGCCCAAGAGGAGCAAGGATTGCGACGAGATTTCGATATAATTTTCTTCGAAAACATGTTGCTGAAGAAATAGCCCATCCAATTTCAGATATCATCAACCTATCCTTTCAGACAGGTTTTGTCCCTCAGAGAATGAAAATAGCAAAGGTAACCTCAATCTTTAAATCATGCGACAGGCACATACTAAACAATTATAGGCCCATCAGTTTACTTCCCGTAATTTCAAAAATTTTGGAAAAAATTGTGTTAAAAAGGCATATATATTTTGTAGAAAGTTATAAGATCTTATATTCCAAACAATTTGGCTTTTGGAAAGGTCACACAACCATTCAGCCCTTTCTGAAAATGCTTGAACATTCAGCATACAAAAAGAATAAAACAACTAATGACAGTACCTTGGCCGTCTTCCTCATCTTATCCAAAGCGTTCGATACAATCAATCACAAAATCCTCTTGATAAAATTGAACCACTACGGCATCAGGGGTCTCCGCAAGAGTTGGTTCTGTGACTACCTCAGCGAGAGAACACAGTTCGTACAATGCTCAGGATATAAATTTTAGGCCTAATACTGTTCTTATTTCATATTAATGATATATCCAATTCAACATCCCTTAATTTATTGTCATTTGCTGATGATACGACAGTGTACCCATCAGGACATGACATTGATGGTCTGTCTGAAACAGTTAATGCCGAACAAGAAAACGTCCAGATATGGTGCTCCACAAACAAATTAAAGCTAAATGCTAACAAAAGTAAGTTTATATTGATTAACCCCCCACAACTTAAAAGTGCCAACTTAAGAATTTTCATTAATAACGGCCAAGTAGGAAGGGTGGGATCAACAGAAAATGAGAACGCAGTAAAATTTCTTGGAATACATATCAACGACAAACTGACCTACAAATTACATATTTCAATACTCTGCTCTAAAGTTTCCAGATCTCCTAATGTAATTAGCAGAGTTAAAAACATATTGCCCCACCATGCATAACTTTCCGTATACTATGCCCTTGTACATAGTTATTTTCTATATGGAATGCAGATATGGGGGCACTCAAAATCTATCAATAAATTATTCTTTTTTCAGAAGACAGCCAATCTGGCTAGGCCATTCCCTGCAGAACATATATGCTGAATATCTTCATATAATTTATTAGAGATGAGCCGATTAGTGAAATGCCCCATCAGACGAATGCCGATTATTTTTGACAACAATCGTCCGATACCAAATGCCAATGTCAGATGGTTTCTTTACTATTGAAGCTTACTGCAGAAGCTGGCAGATTTACAGTAATCAGAATTTAGTTTATGTGCCATTAATTCCCATCAACATGATCAACCCGGAAGATAATACACTTTTAATACTCACTTAAATAAGTTAAATAACAGACATCAAGGGGTTTATTTTATGTCAATGAAGCCCCATCATCAGTGCAGTATATTTTCGATTTAAAATAAACAGCTAGCAACTCTGTTGAGAAGTTATCAAAAGCCGCAGTTGGAACCACGTTTTAAAGTGCAAGGTTCTTTTTGGTAAACCTATTTATGGGATTGTATCTGCATTATCTATTTGTATCACATGCTCCACACATTTCAACATGAGAAAAATTCAGTGGCTTCGTGTTGATAAATCCCATGCCGAGTGGCCCGATATTAAACTTATTGCACGCAAACCTCTCACAGTTAACACGGATTACTAATATGGAGGAATTATCTGTCCAATATGGGAAAAAAGACTGTCATTATATATTTAATGAGACGATGAGCGTTGTTGAAAGAAATATTGTGACATTTTGCAGAATGCAGTACAGTTCGGGCAGTGAAGAACATCCGTATTCACATGATGGATAAAAACAACAACTCTGTACACATTTACACAATCAAAATCTTAAATATAATATTCTGCCTTTTCTTTCACGAACTGTCACTTACGCGTACCTGATATCAGTAACAGACGAGTGACATACTGATCGCTTGCCACTGGTTGTCCCACGAAGGGGAAGAAAGTTCATTACAGATCATCCATAACACTTTCACATTCACTGAGTTTCAGACAATCAGCTAGGGCCGATGTTGAACCATCGAGTGACGATTGTGAACCGATGGGCGCTTATCGTCTGAGTGCTGATGTTACACCAATTAATCGTCTCATCGCTATAATTTATAAATACTTCATAAAAATGATGCGTACATTCTTGGAGAACTTAGTCTTATGTAAATGCATGTGCTGCAAATAAAGAGTATTCTCTCTCTCTCTCTTGGTAGTTATAGATTGGATATTGGCCATGGCGGCCTCATGCCTTTCTTTGGCTATGGTTCTTTCTTTGGCTGCAGCAGCCCTTTCTTTGGCAGATTTTTCTCGCTCAGCTTCAAGCTAGCTTTTGAGTTCAGAAATCACCTGTTCCTTTTTTTGAGTTCTTCGGCATGCTTCCCCTTGGCCTCTGATAATTGCTTTTTCCATTCAGCTCTTTCCCTCTCTCTTTCTAAATTCTCTACATTGGGAACTTTGCTAGATTCTTGTGTGTGCAACTCCACCTACATTAAGGGACCGATTTTGATGAAACTTCTCAATCTGACAACCAAGTGGGCATGTACATATTCTAAAATCTTTCACCTGCAACAATTTGAACCAGGTTAACTCCCTTGAACTTAGATTTATTATAGATTTTCAAATGAGATTCTTGTATGCACAACTCCTACTACGTTACTGAACCAATTTCGATGGAAAGTCTCAAACTTTATGACAAGGCAAGTGGATATGTGCATATTCTAAAAATTTTCACCTCTGACAATTTTAACCAGGTTATGTGCCCTGAACATAGAGATTTATTGTCTATTTTCAAATGAGATTCTTGTGTGAGAAACACCCCTTCTATATTTTTGAACCAATTTTGATGAAACTTTTTAAACATGGCCACTAATGAGTGAACATGCAAGTATTTCCAAATTTTCCATCTCAGATGATTTTTACCAGGTTATCTCCCCTTCAACTTAGATGATTTAATATAAATTTGTATATGGTATTTTTGTGCAAGCAATTACTCCTGCACTTTTTTTTACCAACTTTGATGAAACGTCTCAAACATTATGACTAGCGAGTGAACATTCTAAAATATTTTTACACTATAACCCAATGGCCCAAACTAGCTGGTGCTAACTCCAAGTTATCAAGGGCCAAACACAAATTTTGAACCTCCAATCCCTAAAATTTGCTTGCAAAACTGAAAATTAAAAGTCCTATCTGGCCCTCCATACATTTACTCTACGTGCATGCGCAGAGATCAGGGAGTGACCACAATTGGCGCCAAAATCATTCTTTCTTGGCCTTAAAGTCATCAACAATGAAATGACATCTGTGCTTGAAAATCTCCTTTTTTGAGGATGCCAGACACAAATCAATGCAAGAATTAGTGGATCCAAGGCTGTTATAGGATGATGGAAATGTTCAACGGTGGTTTTTGACGTTCAGGGCTGTAACTTTATAATAATTATAAAATTATTTCATGTTTCCCAATTTCGGGACATATGCCTGACGTCATCATTTTTGTTAATGATTATTCCACTGTTTGTTAAGTATTCCTTCCCTATCCTTCCATGAACCCTTCCTGTTAAACTCTCAAGTTTTTTGGCTAATTTTTATTGAAATTTTTTATTAAATTTCTTGGGAGTTTAACATTTCTTACAGAATATTATTCTGTTCCTTCCCCATGGTTATGCCCTCACCCTTGGGGTGTTAGGTCGTTTAGTCTTGCATCTTCTATCCGATGTATCGTTTCTTCTTCGCATGAAGATCCAGCTTTGCATCTGGTAGCATTAAATTGTTTTATGACTTTGGGCCTTTTTGTGAGCCTGATATCTTGTTTACATTGACGTTGTTTACATTGACAATGTCCTCATATATAGATAGTTTTTTTATATTCTTTTACTGTGGAATTACTGCAGGGTACATGGATTACTATTCTAGTTGTGTAGCTCAAAAATTTGAATTTTGTCCGCTCTTAGGCTCTTTTGGGATGCCTTTGGGCTCTTAATGCTCCCTTTTTCCAAAAAATATTTTGAATTGATTTTTGATTGCTATCTTTCATGTATCTTAATTATATATATTTTGTTGTGGAGTTTGGTGGTCTGATATCTACTTAAGTTGATGCACTCCTGCGGACTCTTGTCATTCTTGTGTTCACTGGAATGATTAATGTTGGAGGCGGGTGTCACGGTACGTTGTTGGCGGTGAGGCTCTGAGGGCAGGCCTCTCACCACGTTATAATTCATTTTGTCAGTTTCTATTTCTGAGGAACATGAACATGGTGCTTATATCTGACACCTATCCAAGTGTGCTACTGTCGTCATGCTCGTGGAGCATATAGAGCTAGCTGCAGTGCTCATGATTGCAAGAGTTAGGATCCCTTGTTAGGGTTTTAATCTCTTGCAAGCAGCTAGCTCGACCGGTGAAGCGGTACTCTGTCTGTGGGTGCCGTAACGCCGGGTAAGTCCGTTGCGGTCTAAGAAGTGATTGGGTAGAGTGAGCACTTTAATATAAATAGCTCACCCAGCAATGACTGAAATAGGGAGGAAGTCAGCCAGTTTCTTGTACTCGGCGAGGTCTATAGACCGCAAACGAGAGAGGCCCCCCCTCTCTAACCTCACAGACATTTGGGGCCAAGTGTTCTTTTGAGAAACTTGCACGAGCCGGAGCATATGTCCGCCCTCCACTCGGGATGCTCTGTTTTGTCTGCAGCCGGGGTCAGCTTCAGTCACTGCTTCCTCCTCTACATTTCACACGTCAAAATGAAGTTTTCTGGTTGGATACTTGCATGAGATGGAGCATATGTCTGCCCACCACTCGGGACGCTTCGTCTAGTCTGTAGCCGGAGTCGGCTTCAGTCTCGGCTTCCTACGCTACGTTATTAAAGCACACACGACCGCATCCTAGCTACCCGACTTCGGATTTTCAGTCTGCTGCATGAAGAAGGAACTACTCTTCGCCTGTGAAGTCGGATCATCTGGTAGCTAGGGAGATGAGGCCTCGATCATTGGGACGTTCGGAGAAGAGATCCATCTCCGACACACCGTCCCAGGAGCAGCAAGTGGCTAGGAAACAGAAGACCGCTGCTCCTCAGGTCTTGATGACGGACTTGCTGTCACAGATTGCACAGCTGATCGCAGCATCCCAGCAAGTGCAGATGCAGCCTCCCTCAGTCTCAGAACCTGAGCTGTCGGATGGTGCTGGGTCGGTCCAGTCGTCTGTTCACGCAGATGCAAGGGACCGAGATTCGCAACTGATTGTCTTGAATGGTGAAAGGGATAAGGAAGAGGATTACCCTTCCCTTTTGGAACAGCACAGGGTTGCGATGGATTTCATCCATCAGTACTACCCTGAATTTGTTCCGATGAATCAGAAGGCTGCGACGACAAGAGAGAAACTGCTGGCGTTGTTGGACGCAGGCTTTATCTGGACAAAGGAGGAAATCCTTTCATTTCCAGCCCAGTCTAGACAGGTTGCGCAGGCCTTCGGCCATATAGACGACGCCGTATAGGAAAGGCGGTTTCTTAGATACATCTTCCATAAACATACCATTCCATGGACTACGTTCATTTAAAAAACAGTTGGAGAAGATGTTCGGAGAGCTCCACTGCGCTTGAATGAGCAGCCCGGGGATCTAGATGTTTCCTTGCCTGCATCATTCACTATTCGCTCAGACACAATTACAACGGCATTGACATCAAGTAGAGCGAATTTGGGAGCAATGTCATCTTACCAGAGCTATGGCGCAACGTCTCAACATGAAGGAATTTGAGGACATTTGTACTTCTCTTAGAGTTCTTTCCAGAGCATTTTGTATACCACGCATTATTCCACCCTTACAGTGGCTAATCTGGAGTTAATTCAGATGTGATGCTGCCCTTGCGTCATCATCACTTATAGATGACAAGGTGAAAAGCTCTCTCTCCGAGGCGCTGTGGTCTCCGGACATACTATTTTGGACGACAAGCTTTCGTCAGCCCGTGATCAGGCTATTTAGAAAGCGTCAAGTGATCTGCTATTGAAGTTGGCGTTTCATCAACCCGCTTCAGCAGACGAGTAAAGGAGGACGTTCCAGATCTAAATGACAAAAGGGAACTCCTCACGATGGTACAAGATGCCCTTTTACAATTACTCTGGAGGTTGTCAATATAGCGACTCAGGAAAAGGGCATAGGTCTGATCGGGACTATCGGTCAGACCCCCCTAGGCCAACGGGATGAGGTTCTTCGCGGGGAGGACGTAGTTTCTCCTCCCGTAAGCCTCACAGGTCATGCAGGTGATGTTCAAGACCTCTATTGCTTGCCAGTTGGCAGAAGGGTATCATCTTCACGAGAAACTGGACGGCAGTCACAGAAGATCAGTGGGTGAGAGAAGTGTAGTCTTGGACGGCCTATGGCTATCATTCTGAGCGGCACCCCCACTAATAAGATTTCTACGTTGGTCAGATCTTACGTTGGATCCTTTCAAAAGAGAGTCTCTCCTAGCAGAGGAACAGGCAATATATTAAAGGAAGCAATAGAGGTCGCCGAGGATTTGCAGGGTTTTTACAGTCACCTGTTCCTCATACCGAAGCCAGTTGGCTCGTTCCTACCAGTGATAGACTTAAGCTGGATAAACAAGCTTATCATGGCTCTAAAATTCTGTATGGGGACCATTCGGTCTATAAGAGCGAGCATTTGAGTGATCGACTCTGCGGCAAGCATAGATCTAAGGATGCGTACTTTCATGTCCTTGTACATCCGGCATTCAGAAAGTTCCTGCGATTCGCTGTACAAGGGAAGGTGTATCAGTTCAGAGCAATGTGCTTTGGTCTGAACCTGGTTCCCTGGGCATTCACTCGTATAATGAACTCGGTAATGTCATACTTCCGAGTTCATTCGTCTGCGATAATGTCGGCTTACTATGACGACATTCTTCAGAGATACGGCAACAGAATTATTCTTCAGAATGATATTCAGAATCTGCTTCTTTTGTTCCGACGTCTCGGTTTCATCGTAAATGAGAAAAAGTCGGATTTAGCTCCGTCCAAGTCATTCACTCACTTGGAAATGAGCTTCAAGACTCACAACAATCTGGTTTGTCAGCCATTACCCAGAGCAAAATTTGTCAGTTGTTATGCTCGCTTTTGTCTACACTCAGATGCATTAACGGTGAAGGAATTCATGTGGCTGATGGGCTGTGCGGAGAGGCTTCAGATCTTATTCCGATGAGCCACCTGTGCATGCGTCCCCTCCAGATATTCTTTACTCAGAACTGGAGTGTGATGACGCATTTGCTTGAAACCAGTATTGTTTTAACGGACCTAGTAAAACAAGGGTTCAGATTTGGGCAGATATTCAGTGGTTAACTCAGGGAGTTCTGCTGCAACTGCCGGATACGGATTTTACGATTATGATGGATGCGAGTCAGACGAGTTGGGACACGACCCTAAGTCCCACAGATTTGAGGTGTCAGGGTCTTTGGGACCCGCGGTTCCTAGAGAAACACATAAACATCAAAGAGATGATGTTAATTTGGTTAGCGCAACATTGAATTCACATAATAGTGGACGTCCATGTTCAAATTTTGTAGGACAATTTGACAGTAGTAGCTTACATCAGGAACCAAGGCGACACTCATTCAATGCCATTATGCAAATTAATGGAGAACATTCTCCTATACATCATGAATCATCATGTTCACCTCTTCTGTCCGCCATATAACGGGTCGTCTGAATGTACTAGCAGACTCGCTCTCTTGAAAAGGTCGCCTGTTGCCATTGGACCGGACTCTCAACAAGCGAATATTCAGGCAGATTTGCTACCAGTGGATCGTTCCATGATAGATCTGTTTGCGACACACCGGAACAGTCAGTCACCGACGTTCTTGTTGTCATGCCAAGATCATCGAGTGTACATAGTATATGCTCTGTTGATCTCATGGAACAGAATGATAGGATAGGCGTGTCCTCCAACTCCGTTGATTTAGCAGATTCTGTTTAGTTCAAACAGTCTCGTTGTGAAATCCTGATAGTAGCACCTCTGGATCAATCTTCTTGGGTGTCTGTTATGGGACGTTCCCCAGAAGCTTCGAGAGGACCTTCTTTATCAGGGGAAGTATTTGTTCTTCAAGTCCTTCTCTACCCTTAGTTGCATTATGGAGTCGATTAGAAGTGAGTGAGCCCTGTGGTTCCTATACTATTTGATAACGAACACAAGAACAATTTAAGTAATGCGGGTGAAGGGTGTTCGATATGATTTCAAATCCCCCCTCCCCCCACACCTTCAATGTGTTAAGAGGTGATTACCTTGCCATGTTCTATGCTGACCTCATGGGCACATCCACTTTCTAGTTGGTTGATTTCCTCTGGTTGTTCGTCTATATGTCATATGCGAGCATATGATTCATCGTCAATAAGCCTTGGGGTACCTTGGAGGCTGTCTAGTCAGTTAACTGGTATTCAGATGATTACATGCGGAATTTCAATGCTCACGTACATAATAATCACATTATTATGCAGACTCATTATTGTATGCTATGGACCTTAGAAACTATGAATTATTTCGGGGGCGGTCCGTTGCGAGTCTGTTAATCATACCTCGATCCATTTCTAGATCCAGCTTTCTATTAATGGCGGTACCCATTCAAATACATCTTGTCTTGCACTCTCGGATATTCGCACGTTTCCAGGAACATAGATATCGGATAGAACACGTCTGGGAGTGTTATTTACAGGAATTTATTGTACACCTGAATGGGGTCGCCTGTGGGTTACCTTGGAAGTGTGTTTACTCTCCAGAGATCATCCATTTTGTGATTCTATTGGACATGTGTATGTTATATATTATATCACCGGTTTTTCGACCTATCTGCGTATGCCAACTCCGGTATGCGTTACAAGGGTGCAATATTAATTACCCGCCTTAGCTTCTGAAGTGGTGTTAAGCACCAATTTATTAGTATAATTAATACCTGGGTGTCTATTCGACGAATATTTATATTATTATTTGATACCGCTTTTACTGATTCCAGAGCACTCCCCTTTGCTTTTTAGCTCACCTGACTGAAAGTCAGGGTGAGATTTTCTTATCACTCTTCGTCTGCCGTCCGTCCGTCCGTCGTCCTGCATGAAGGTGGTGTTTGAGCCTCTTTCTCCTAAACCACTGGCCACATTTTAATTAAATTTCATGTAAGTAGTGGTTATATAGGGGCATTTTGGGTTTTTCTTCAAATTGGATTTCTGCTCATATTGTGGAGTGGGGTGGGGCCAAAATGCACAAAATTTTAAAAAATCTTCTCATGAACCAGCCATAGCACAGACTTGAAATTTGGTATGCGGCTTCCATTTGAAGTGTAGACTCAAGTTTGTTCAAGAGAAGTTTGATGGGCAATATTTACCTTTGTTCTGAGAGGGGCAAGAATTTTTGCCCTGCCCAAAATTTCTATTTTTTGAACCCAGAGGTCGATTTGAACCAAATTTAACATGAGGTATTATTGGGTTATAAGTACTTGATTTATGCCAAAAAAATTTCCTGCAGAGCTAAAAATAGAAAAAATGAAAACGCCCATATTTCCAAAACTGCACGGCACCGAGAATTTTTATTTGGTATGAAGTTTCTTTAGGACCAACAGAAAGGATTGGTAAAAAAAAATTGCCATCAGTTTTATCATAGGGTACAGTTTCAGGACTTTGAAAAAGTGCTGAGTCAGCACTTTTTAACACTGTAGGCAATGGGAAAAACATTAAAAAATCTTCTTTTCCAGATTTCGAACTTGGTGCATTTCAGGCAAATTTCTTAAAAAATCTTCTCCAGGTCCAGCAGGCAAAATCTTTTGATATTTGGTATGCAACATTGTGGGGTGGATCTGATTCAAGTTTGTTCAAATCGGCCCCCTGGATTCATATTTGGGCTCACTATAGAAGCTTGAATTCGAACTTAGTGCATTTCAGGCAAATTTCTTTAAAAATCGTCTTCTCCAGATCCAGCAGGCAGAATCTTTGGATATTTGGTATGCAACATTTTGGGGTGGATCTGATTCAAGTTTGTTCAAATCGGCCCCCTGGATTCATATTTGGGCTCACTATAGAAGCCCGAATTCGAACTTAGTGCATTTCAGGCAAATTTCTTAAAAAATCTTCTTCTCCAGATCCAGCAGGCAGAATCTTTTGATATTTGGTATGCAACATTGTGGGGTGGATCTGATTCAAGTTTGTTCAAATCAGCCCCCTGGGTTTATATTTGGGCTCAGTATATGTTATGCAGAAAGCCTACACCACCACCTCTCCTAAATGTCTTTGAAAATCTTCTTCTCAAGATCCAGCAGGCAGAATCTTTTGATATTTGGTATGCACCATGCTTAGGGGGGTGCGATTCAATTTTGTTCAAGCCAAGTCTCTGGGTTAATATTTGAGCTCACTGTGGTAGCCCGAATTATAACTTAGTTCAAAATGAGGAATTTTCTTAAAAAATCTTCTTCTTCAAATCCAGCAGTCGGAATGTTTTGATATTTGGTATGCAGCATCCTTAGGGGTGGAGATTCAAGTTTGTTAAAGCCAAGTCCCTGGGTCCATATTTGGGCTCCCTGTGGGAGCCCGAATTTTAACTTAGTCAATATGAGGAATTTTTCTTTAAAAATCTTCTTCTTCAGATTCAGCAGTCGGAATGTTTTGATATTTGGCATGCAGCAACCTTAGGGGGCTGAGATTCAAGTTTCTTCAAGCCATGTCCCTTGGTTTATATTTGGGCTCACTATGGGAGCCCGAATGACAACTTATTTCAAAATGAGGAATTTTCTTTTAAAATCTTCTTCAGATCCAGCAGATGAATGCTTTTGATATTTTTTATGCAGCATCCTTAGGGGTGTAAGATTCAAGTTTGTTCAAGCCATGTCCCTAGGTCCATATTTGGGCTCCTTGTGGGAGCTCGAATTGCAACTTAGTTCAAAATGAGAAATTTTCTTTAAAAATCTTCTTCTTCAGATCCAGCAGTTGGAATGTTTTGATATTTGGTGTGCAGCATCCTAAGGGGGGTGAGATTCAAGTTTGTTGAAGCCAAGTCCCGGGGTTCATATGTGGGCTCCCTGTGGGCAGGGTTGGTTGATTTGAAGCAATTGATTTAAATCACTGTTTTAAATCATGATTTAAATCACCGATTTAAATCATGATTTAAATCAATGATTTTTAATCAAAAATTTTCAAATATTAAGAAATATTTTCAAAACAACTTGGAAATGAGCTGAAGCAAGAGGGAATGCATATTAACTGTTGAAATACAGTTATTAGCCCTTGTTCATGATAGTTAGAACTAATCTATGGAGTGGGAAGATATACATCCCACTGTGTCTTGACTGCTGGAACATGCTGTAGGGAAGTTAAATGTTCCCGAATCTTTTTTAAGTTTATATAATTTTCAGCTAACATGAATAAAACTATATTTAAGTGAACATAGATTTTAAAACATATGCAGGATAATCTTTCAATGAACCCATCCAAAATACAAAATCAACTCCAAGAACAACGATCAGTGACTTAAGTATCAAAAGTATCAAAAATTATTTTCAAGATGTCATCTTCCATCCAGCAATGCTAAAACAGTGAGAAAACACAAGTTTCAATGATTCCTTTCTATTTCCATCTATGCCAAATGTCTATTCTGTGCCAAATATATTCTAGATACAGCTTCTTGTGTTTTATTGTATATGATGTATGTTTGTAGGGGATAGCCTCTCATTCTCAAATAGGCTATCCAAATTTCTGGGGCTTAGTCCGGGCTAGCCTTAAAGATTGGGAACTTGTTACATCCAAATTAGCATAGTCTTCATGCTAAGAATACGGAATTACTTGAATTGGGCTCCTTATTTATGATATGTCTTCTCTATTACTATATAGAGAGACATACATGTAATTCCTAATAATTTTAATTTCCTTTCACCTTGGATTGCAGGACTGGAACTATGTTGGTCTACTATTCTGAAGTCCTAGTCCCTCCGCCTTTTTACGATTCAGCTAGTCTGGGCCATTGGGTTATAGTGTAAAAATATAAATTTAAAGTAATTTGTATATTTTTAGCTGTGACGAGCAGCTCTATATGTGGCAATGTTGGTCGGTCTGTCTGTCTGTCAGTCTGTCACCAACAAGTTTAAAAAACACCATAACTCCTAAAATACTTGATGGAATGACACCATACATGGTATTCAAGTGTATCTTCATGATGTCTACACCCTCTCAATAGTGAATGTCATTCGGATAATTTCTGTCACATTTATGGACTTGTCACCAATGAGTTTTTTTGTCACCAAAGAGGTTTTTTTGTCACCAACGAGTTTTAAAACATCATTGGCATTGCACGAATCGTCTCGGCTTCGGCACTGTGACAGTGTGCTCTAGTTATACTTACCAATGGCCCAGATAGAGATGGCCCTCCCATGAGTGGGCACAAATACCTCCCCGCTGAATTATTATGTAGTACTCTCTTCCACAAAGAATGATGTTTATCCTGGAGGAAATGTTCATTCACTGAGAGCTTTGATTGGCATATCGTTCTTAAATTAACAAACCTTCTGGTATGAACTTTGTTATCTTGTTATTTTAATCTGAAAATTCTATGGACTATTTGTTTGTTTTGCAAAGATTTTATTTTATGTTGAATAAACCATTTCAGTGCTGGAAAACATCTGATACCTGTGTGCATGCCTTTAATTTAACCCTCTCAAAACTGCAGTGTGGGTTCCAAAGATTTTATTGATGCCATGAACAAACAAAAAAACCTTTCAATACTGTAGATGTATTTTTCTGGTTCCTTAGAAAAAGATTGATCTGATTCCTGTATGAATATCTTTAATTTAACCCTCTCATGACTTCAGTGTGTTTTTCTACAGATTTTATTTCACGATGAACTCTTTCACTACTGTGCACATATAAGTTATTTCATGTTGAATGAACCCTTTCAGTGCAGGAAAACATTTATCTGATTCCTGTGTGCATGTCTTTAATTTAACCCTCCCAAGACTGCAATGTGGGTTCCAAAGATTTTATTGATGCCATGAACAAATAATTTTTTTTTCTTGGGGGTGGGGGAGGTGAAGGTGGGGGCAAAGAGAACCACAGTAGTTGAAAAACAAAAACAAAAAATCACAGAACAGAGCTTTTCTAGAAAGCTTTCCTAGGACCAGCAGAAATGAATGGCCAAAAAAATTTTCCTTTATTGTGTCATAGCAAATCAAAAAATTGCTCTTGCTGTTAATCACTTACTGATACACTCATCTCTTTTGACAACTTGAGCCAGGTGAGCGTTTTAGGCTCACTTGAGCCTCTGGTTTCATTAATGAACCAATGTTGATCAAAAGTTTCAAAAATTATGACTGACAAGTTGATGTGTGCATGTTTTAAAATTTTTCATCTACAACTTTAAACAGGTCATCCCCATGAACTTAGGTTTATAATGGGTTTTCAGTGTGATTGTTGTGTGCACAACTCTTCCTACATTACTGAACAGATTTCGATGAAACTTCTTAAACACAGCCATTGATGAGTGAACATCTACATATTTTCAAATTTTCCATCAGTTGTGTTTTTATGAGGTTATCTCCCCTTCAACTTATAATATTTAACATAGATTTGTACATGAGATTTTTGTGTGTGGAACACCTCCTTCATTAATGAACAAATTTTGTTCAAACTTCTCAAAAGTGGGCATATGCATATTCCAAAATTTGTGGCCTGCAACAATTTTAAGGAAGTTACCTCCCTTGAACTTGGATTTATTATTGGTTTTTCAAGCTCAACATTCAGAGGTGCATTCCAGTAGGCTAAAGGTGGGCGTATTAATCACCTTCAGTGATAGTTCGAGTTCTTTGTGGATGCACAATATCTAGCATCAAATGAGAAATATTCAGTGTGAAATGTGTTGTATGTCCAACACACATTGCATTATACATGTAGATAGAGCCACAAAATGTATATATTATGACAGGACACACTGGAGTTTCATCTATATACATGGGGGATACACACCAGTGCTGCTGACATTTGAGGGTCTTGTGCCATAAAAAATTCTAGAAATGTAATCGTAATAATATCTTCCAATAAGAGTAAACTCCTCACTTGGATAAGAGCTAGCATAGTTTCTTTTATGTGAACAGCTCCAGCAGCAAATGTTACCATCTGACGTCACCACTCAAAATATTTGAAATGGCATTGCCCATTTCGTAATTGCTTCATCAATGGAGTGATTAGCAATCTGCTTCATTTTTCTGTATTTTTCACATGTGCAGCAGACGTTGTTCCGGATAAAATGTTGTTTAAATCACAAACTGATTTACAGTTTGAACTAAGATGGAATGAGTTGATCTGGTTTATTAATTATTTATTCAGTGCCATTGTGGGTACACAAGAGGTTTATTTCCTAAACCTGAGATCATTAAAATTTGCCTTGCAGAAGGCAACTTTTAACAATCACAAGTTTAGTAAATAGACCTCTCGTGTTTCGCGATGTAGGTTTTGGGCAATGGGTAGTGTCTTATTTGAACATATACGTTATTGTGATGAGTTGACGTAACATGGTATGAGGTTTGCAGCTTGGAGCGTATGTTCAGCATTAGCTCCAAGCTGCAAACCTCAGACCATGTTACCGCCAATTCATCCTAATAATTTATAATATCCAAAAAACACTGTAATCACTGACCACCTGAAACATGAGAAAGAAAAACCATTTACATCAAGATAAATACTTAACATTCTCGAGTAGTAGGCAAAGGACATAATATTGCCACATTCTGAAATTGCACATATGCATGGCATCACATCAGTTCTGTTGATCACAGTTAAGTGCATTAGGCTCACCTTGAGGCTTATGCTATTCATAATACAAAAATCATGCACATGATATCAAAACAGCACATCAGTAAATTGTATTTATATTTTATATTTCAGAAATTTACAAATAAATGGTATTGGAAGGTATATATTTATGGGGGCCTTCATCAACCGGAAGCCGTGTTGATGAAACACAGTGTTCACCACTTCGTATCTGAAATGGATACAAATTTTGCAGTTCTCATTTCGAATGAGTAGAATAGAAACAAGAAAATGGAGGAATTAAGAGAAAATAGATATTTGATTCCATCAAAGGAGAGAAGGTTTCAACATTAATCTACTTTTGTCACTGGTTATAATAGGCGCATTAATAGATGCTTCATACATATTGATATGACAGAACATAAGAACGTGAATCTGCAGCCAAGTTTGATGTCTGTGAAGGTCACTCAGATTGCTGTTTCTCAAGAAAAACAAAATCTTATGACTTTCAACTTCAGTCGGCATGTGGTTAATACAGATGTAAAATCTTGCATGTATGATACCGATGACAAAGCTTCTAAGGAGGAAAAGAACTTGAAAGAAAAATCATTTATTTGTGGTGTTTGTGACAAAGCCTTTAGCTCAAAGCAGTATCTTAATCATCATCTCAAATTTCACACAGACGAAAACTCATTCAAGTGTGATATTTGTAACAAAGGCTTCAGTAGTAAAAACTATCTTGGAATTCATGTACGATCACACTCCAGTTTAAATCCATTCAGTTGTCGTGTTTGTGACAAAGCATTTGTAACAAAGCAATCACTCAACAATCACTTAATTCTGCACAGTGGTGAAAAACCATTTATTTGTGGTGTTTGTGGCAAAGCCTTTATCTCAAAACATTATCTTAATCGTCATCTCAAAGTTCACACAGGTGAACAGTCAGTCAACTGTGATATTTGTAACAAATGTTTCAGAAGTAAAAACTATCTCAGAATTCACATACAATCACACCTTGGGGTAAATCCATTCAGTTGTGGTTTTTGTGACAAAACATTTGCTACAAAGCAGTCACTCCACAATCACATAATTCAGCACAGTGGTGAAAAACCACTCAGATGTGAGTTTTGTAACAAAGGTTTTACTCAGAACTATGCTCTTAGAAAACATCGAAGAATTCATACAGGTGAAAAACCATTCAAATGTGATAACTGTGAGAAAGGTTTTATTCAGAATTGTGCGCTCAAAGAGCATCAAAGAATTCACACTGGTGAAAAGCCCTTTGAATGCAAGTTTTGTAACAGAATCTTCTGTCAGAAGCAGACTCTCACTCGTCATTTAAGTATTCATACTGGTGAAAAACCATTCAAGTGTGAGGTTTGTAACAATGGTTTTGTCAAAAACTATGATGTTAAATCACATCAACGAATTAATGCAGGTGAAAAACCATTCAAATGTCAGATTTGTAATAAAGTGTTCAGTCTGGAGGTGACCCTCATACGTCATCTAAGCATCCATACTGGTGAAAAACCATTCAAATGTGAGATTTGTAACAAATATTTTATTTTTAACTCCATTCTCATAAGACATCAAAGAATTCACAAAGGTGAAAAACCATTCAAATGTGAGATTTGTAACAAACACTTTAATGCGACCCAGAATCTCACCAGGCATATGAAAGTTCATACAGGTGAAAAACCATTTAAGTGTGAGGTTTGCAGCAAAATGTTCAGTGACAAGCAGACTCTCACTCGTCATCTAATCATTCACACTGGTGAAAAACCATTCAAGTGTGAGATTTGTGACAAAGTTTTCAATAGATCCAATCATCTCGCTAGGCATATAAAAGTTCACACAGGAGAAAAACCATTCAAATGTGAGATTTGTAAGAAAGGTTTTATTTTTAAGAGCGATCTTGCAATACATCAAAGAATTCACACAGGTGAAAAGCTATTCAAGTGTGAGTTTTGTAACAAGGGTTTCACTCAGAAGTCTAATCTCACGGTACATCAAAGAATTCACACAGGTGAAAAATCATTGATATGTGAGATTTGTAATAAAGGTTTTAGTAGGGCCCGTGATCTCACCAAGCATTTGAAAATTCATACAGGTACAGAAACCAGTCCAGTGTAAAGTTTTGTAACAAAGACTTTATTCAGAACTTTGATCTCACACAATCAATGAACTCACATAGGTGAGAAACCTTTCAAACATGAGATTTTTCACAAAGGAATTGGTGACCCCCCCCCCCCCCCCCCCCCCCCCCCCCCCCGACTCTAGCCATGCATATAAAACGTCCCTTAAAAGGATGAAAAACTATTCAGATGTGACATTTGTCATAAAGGATTTAGTTACCACCAGAATTTAATTAAGCAGCATATAAAATTTTACTCTGGTGAAAACAGCACGCAAATGTAAGATTTGTAACAAAGGTTGTTCAACAGAACCAGGCTTTCTGAATTCACAGGGCATCAAAAAATTTGCACAGGTGAAAAATCATTCAGTTGTAACATTTGTAACAAAGGTTTTTATTTTGAAAAAGGCTCTCATGGGACATCAAGGAATTGATGCAAGCAAAATCTATTCATATTTGGGATTTGTGACAAAATCTTCAGTTGAGAGCTTACTCTCACTTGTTATCAAAACATCAATACGGTTGAAGACTAGTTAAGTTTGATGTTTGTAACAATTTGGTTCAGAATTCCAATGTCACATCACATCATAGAATTCACACAGGTTAAAAACTCTTCAAATGTGAGATTTATAACTAAGATCTTATAACACAGGTAAAACTAGGAGACCTGTCATGAAATGCACACGCCGATCTGCACGTTAATCTACGCGTTATAACCATAGCAAGGCTATCAAGTTCTGTACACAAGCAATGTTTCAGCCAATGGACCTGTGGTTAACCCGGAGGTCCATTGGTAGAAACATTGCCTGTGTTTGCTGAGTAATCAGGAGAACCTGCAGTGCTTTGGATGCCATTCGATATGGCAATTGCATGCAATTCCTACGTGCAATTAAGCCTAGATAAGCACACAGTTCGCGAAAGGACTCAAGCAGGGTTAACATTGGTTAAAAACAAGTGCATTATCAATGTGCAGTATGCCTCAGTACACAGTACCACCATACCCCCATGTGTGCATCCAACTGTGAACCTTTAAGTTTGAAGTCCAATGCTGTAAAACCACTGAGTCACCATGCTCCCCTTTTGTGAATAGTTTGTGATACACCAATGGGTTAAGATTTCATAATTGAAATATCATGAGACCAAAACTGAATAATCAAAATAGCATATTGGATTCAATGTTCTTGCATTCTGTTTCCAATGTGTGAGAATTCATGGTAGAAATTGTGCCCAGAAGAGATATCAGGGAAAACATGCTGCAATATTTTCAGAAAATATCTTATTATTTAGTTTAAACAATATTTATTTGGAGTTTAGCATTTGTATACATTAAACAATACATAGTCAAAAGGCACAACAACGCAAGTATACAGTATAACAAATAAGGAAGTAAACAAAGATACAACGAGGGGATTCGACAGGAAGCCTAAAGCTTATGATGGTCGTCTCCCTAGAATATCTTATTATTTGATGTTATGATATATTCTTAACATGTAAAGATATATTTCTAGGGATCAGAGTAATACCAGAATAATAAATAAAATATATTAAAGAATATATAATGAAATAAAACAAAAACCACTACTCCTGCAAGAGCTTTCCTGATGTTTAGTACACTTGGTAAAATACATTGCCATCTCTATTTTTTAATTGTTTATCTAGAATCCATGTGATGCAATGTGAATCTTATATGTATATTATACAAAACCCATCATCAAAGGGACAATAAGCCTCCATTTTAGATAAAAATATAACTATTTGATGAAACCACAATTTCATTATGCAAAAATATCCTTATGCTCAGTTTATCAGTTGTATGAAAGCATCTTGATAAATTACTTCAAAGATGTTAATTTACAGAATTCTTCAAAAAAAGAATGCAATCTTAGACTGGGAAATAAAAAGATTGTCTAGAGAGACTATCAGCTCTTACAGGTAAAACATGTCAGATTAGGACTTTATGTTTTATTATTTCCCCTGCGGTAACCCTGGTAAGTGAAGCAGTGCTTGTTTACTGTGGTAAACAAGCTATTCTTAACAGGTAAAGTAGGACCCAGTCACTAATGCTTGGGGTACGAGCCCTCCAAAATAGGCAGCATGGGGTTTTAACGATTGGCAGATCTTGACTTTATCTTCATCTTGTGGTCATGATTAGCCATTGTGCAAAAGTATGTGACCTTAAAAACCAATAAATAAATAAATAAATGTTTTATTATTTTGTTGACATTTGTATTTTTTTGTCGTAACCTATATATAGTTCACGAATGTATTTCACAATTGATGTAATCACCATGTAACATAAATGATCATTCGCTGATTATTTCCAGGCTTGCAATCCTCAGAAATATTGATCAAGCTTCTGATCACTCTTAGAGATTTTCAGGAGAGCACAAACTTTATTTGTTGTAATTTGCTCTTTCAAAAGGGCAAAAATGAAATTTGTGCTCATGTGTTTGTTTATTATGGAAGTGTATTCGTGCCAACAAGTATAAAAAAAAATTGGGTACCATAAGTCCTGATTGGGAGATATTATCTCATCATTAGGAGATATTATCTCATCATTAGGACTTATTATCTCATCATTAGGCGATATTATCTCCTCATTAGGTCTTATTATCTCATCATTGGACATAATTATCTCCTAATTAGGACTTATTTATCCGCTAATTAGGACTTATTATCTCATCATTAGGAGATATTATCTCACTATTAGGACTTATTATCTTCTCATTAGGGCATAATTATCTCATCATTAGGAGATATTATCTCATCATTAAGAGATATTATCTCATCATTAGGACATTATTACCTCCTAATTAGGACTTATTTATCTCCAAATTAGGACTTATTACCTCATTATTAGGAGATATTATCTCATCATTAGGACTTATTATCTCATCATTAGGACATAATTATCTTATCATTAGGAGATATCTCATCCAGGGACCAGCCTGGGGGGAATTTTAGGGAGTCTTCATGTCTCCCTCCAGAAAAAATAGGGAGACTGTAGATTCAAGTTGGGAGACTTCATAGGCAACTTTTCAATTTGTGGTCCTCCATTAACGTCCGATTAATTCAAGTCCAGTTGTCTATGATGCATCTCTGTCAGGTTAAAAAATCACTAAGTAATTATTGACTGAAAATCCCCCACTGCTACCCTCTCCTTCATGACCCCTCCCCTCTGCCGGTCACGGCAACCTGGCTCAACGGAGGATTTTAGGGCTTGTAGTTAAAGATAAATTAAATGGTGTTCGAACGAGGGACGGGCATATTTTCATGTTGGAAGAAATCGACTGTGAATGCGCTAGTGCAGATAACTTGAGTTTTTGGAATGGTATTTAAACAGAAAACACATGGGGAAAAAATTGAGGTGGACATAGGATGCTGATTTCAAAATTTCTTTGAACGTTACGTCATTGACGATGAAAGTAACTGAAAATCGATGATGGATAATGAGTCTCAAAATTCTGTGTTTTGCCTGGCACGTCATCATTGGTGTGGAAAATACCGGATTTGAAGATTGTCAGAAGATATATTTACTATTGTGCTAATGTGCTTGACATTCCAAACTCAAAGTTGACTACGCAGTTCAGTAAATTTAAAAGGACTGGAGTGGAAACGGAGAGTCAGAGTATACTGACGGCGATTCAAGTTCAGCTAACACGACTATAACACTGACTATACGATTGAGATAAAAGCAGTATCGGAGCATCAGTCTATTATATGCCACATGAAGGCTGTTTAAAATGTGTACCGACCAAAATATATTTGTTACGTGGTCTGTTTAATATGTCTACCGACTAAATTTTTCGAAGTATCGGAGCATCAGTCTAATATCTTCCATAGCAATTGTGCGACTGGACAAGTTGGCGGAACTTTTCTCATATCTTAAGGAGTCGACGCAAGACTTGTCGCGCTTCAAGAACACTGACATAAGAGCGAATGAATGAAAGCAAAAACCCCTTCGTGATTAATATTAGGACTGGAAACGCAATGAATCATGCATCGCCTGGAACAAAATGAGTATAAGCTTCGAACTGCAGCACCGGCCTACATGTTGAGTTGATGTTTTTTGCCTATCACAGTAGCCACACTGTTGGACAAATAAACAACAACCGACAAGCTATCTTGCCATCCACGTCTCTGAATTGGCCTTTTATTTAATGTTTACAATATCTTTGAGATATTAGTGCTCCTGGTAGAGGAGGAGTTTCCAAATACAGATACAGATTTACTAAAGCTTTTTTTCATGTGTTTCAATTTCATTTGTGTTTTTCTGGGAATAGACCGCCCAACAGTTAACAGTCATCTGCAAAAAGAAATAAAAATACAGTGTTAGAAAATACATCCGTTGTGTATACATTTTCAGTCTCCTAAGCGAGGTAACCTACTTTCAAACTGGGTTATTCTGTTGAGTCGCGTAAGTCACCTATTTTCGTTTGACACTTGGAGCTACCTATTTTCGTTTGACACTTGAAGCTCTGACTGAAACGGAACAAAATAGAAATAGAAAATCTGCCAAAAGCGACAATGGACAATTGATTGTCGTGTGATTTCATATAAATGGTCGTTTATTTGACGAATGAAAATGCTCATTTATCATACTCAAGCACATTCGATTCTTAAAAATAATCGTTTTTATGTAAACCTTGGATCACTCAGTTCAGCCTTTCCATATTTTGGCCAATTTTTAGAGGGCGACTTGTAATCACCCCATCTATTTTTCTAGGCGACTTTGGGCTTAGAAGGGCGACATAATCGCCCTAGTCGCCCTCACGGCTGGTCCCTGGTCTCATCATTAGGAAATATTATCTCATCATTAGGACATATCATCTCATCATTAGGACTTATCTCATCATTAGGACAAAATTATCTCCTAATTAGGTCTTATTATCTCATCATTAGGGGATATTATCTCATCATTAGGACATATTATCTCATCATTGGGAGATATCTCATCAATAGGAGATATTATCTCATCATTAGGACTTATTATCTCATCATTAGGACACAAGTATCTCCTAATTAGGACTTATCTCATCATTAGGACTTATTATCTTATCATTAGGAGATATCTCATTATTAGGAGAAAATATTCCTTATATTTGACCTGGAACAAATGTCATAGCCATAAACTGGGAATAGATGATGTCTCCTAATGAGGAGGTAATAAGTCCTAATTAGGAGATAAATAACTCCTAATTGGGAGCTATATTAGTCCAAATTAGGAGGTAATAAGTTCTAATTAGTAGATAAATAAGTCCTAATGATTAGATAATATCTCCTAATGATGAGATAATAAGTCCTAATGATGAGATAATATCTCCTAATGATGAGATGGTATCCCCAAATGATGAGATAATATCTCCTAATTAGGACTTGTGGTATCCAATTTTTTATACTTGTTGGCACCAGTACACTTCCAGAGTTTATAGATTTTTTGTCCATGTCATTTAATTTTGGACAGTCACTGTTGATATAGGTGTTATGGGCTTCAGGGTTAGAGTTGATATACTATAGTCATCGTGGACTGGTTGTACGTAATCCACACCTTGGCAGTGATGTCCATGCATGTGTTTACCAGGTAATAATGAAAGTGTCAGTGACACTGTAGCTCAACTTGACAAACATGAACTTGGTAAGTTATAAGTGAAATGGCAAAATTGAAGATCATTGGTTCCAATATTATTTGGTGAAACTTCAACATAACAGCATTGTGGTGCCAATGTCAGAGCAGTCCCTGCTTTTTTAAATGTAAACTCTAAGGCTGGCTAAAGCAAATGTTGATACACAAAAGCAGTAAGATCAGAGGTCACTGTAAGCAGCAACTTTTTTCGCAGAGATGAATGCTAATTGATAGCTCTTATCTATGTATAGAGGTTTTGCCTAATAACTGGTTGAGGGCTACATTATTTTTGATGGTCTGAATTTGTTCATCAAAATTTGTTTTATTAGAAATTATTGAAGAGTGCCCTCAGGCACTCTTCAATAATTTCTGATAAAACAAATTTATATAAACAAAATATTATTTGTGTTTGACTGAGTATGAAACATGAGCAAGGCAAACATTGGCTTTTGCTCTGGTATCCTCATGTTTTTCAAAGACCTGATAGTGACTTCTAGCACTCAACCAGATAAGCACACCAAGTTCAAAAACAATCCTACAATAAATGTGCCCTGTAGGCCATGTCAAAAAAGAATGTTGATGCACAAATGCAATAAATTCAAAGATTGTTGCTAATTAAATTTTTGATAACTAAACCTATAATTACTGTTTGGAATCTAATATTATTGCACCTGTGGAAATATTGCCCACCTGTGGAAAATGACCAGTCCACAGCAACCATACTGTACTTTGTAAATGTATTTGAGTATGGGTACGTTGAGATTTCTTCAATATAAATATGAATTCACTAATTTTAAAATGGAAGTGAATATGAATATTTTGAAATGTATTCACGCATACATTTTTGAATACTCTTTAATGTAGAATCATTCATCAAAGATTTCAGGATTCTCTGTTTTGGTGCTAAGGTCACCTAAAACTTGTGGTGCAATGGCTGAAACATTTCTTGCATTTCCCATGCATGGTCAAAACTCGACTAAACCATGGATGACATATTAATTTGTCCATGTCCTGTATATGTTATTTGTACTCACAGATTAGAATTCCCAATTGCAGTAAATACTCGCAGAGTCGAGTTCCTACCTGGACGTTATTAAAATAATGGTTAATATTGCAATGACAATGCATAAGAAAACGCTGAGTTTTGCCAGTGAATAATGTGGTTCAATCTGGAGGTCCATTTAGCTGAAATGTTGTTTGTTCTTATGCTTTCTGTTGCTGAGCAAAAACTCCACTTGTTCAGTTGTGATCCACACTTAATTTACTCAACTTTGTTGGTTCAGTTTTAAAACTGCGACTACAGTTAAAACTAGAAGTCCTGTCCTGAAACGCGCACAAATAGCACGTCGATTTGGGCGTTAATATACGCATTATGACGATGGTACGGCTATCAAATTCTGCACATACGGCCTGTGCACAAGCAAAGTTTCAGCCAAATGGACCTCTGGGTAATATTCACCTGGCAGAATCCTTTCATATTTGGTTTACAACATCTCTAGGAGAGTTAGATTCAAGTTTGTTCAAATTGGTTCCCTGGGTCAATATTTGGGGTCCCTATGGCAGCCCAAATTTTAACTTGGGGCAATATGAGGAAATTTCTTTAAAAATCTTCTTCGTGAGATCCACTTGTCAGAATGCCTTCATATGCTTTCAGAATGCTTTCATATTTGGTATACAACATACAGGTCAGATTCAAGTTTGTTCAAATCGGGTCCATAGGTTAATATGTGGGCTCGCTATGGTTGCCCAAATTTTAACTTAATGCAATATGAAGAAATTTCTCTAAAATTTTTCTTCTTCAGATCCAACAGTCAGAATGCTTTCATATTTGATACACAACATCTCTAGGGAGGACAGATTCAACTTTGTTTAAACAGGGCGCAACCTATGGGAGCCGGAATTGACCATGTAGTTGAAGACTTAGAAATTTTGTACTTGGTACCCTCTAGACGTGTGTAACTAAGATTAATCTCCATAGGCTGTATGAAGGGGCTTCATAGGGGAGCTCTACATATTACATTATGATCAACTGAAGAAAAGGCATGATGCTCAGACTATTTTTTCACTCCTGAGGGGCTCAAGGATTGACAATGTATCCTATGGAGATGGATTGCTCAATGTAGACTCATTCTGGGACTCAGTTTATATTGTGTTCTATTCAAGGTGAGTGCTTCAGGCCCAGTGGGGCCTCTTGTTTTTATTTTCTTTTTCATTTTTAGTTCACCGAAGGGAGCTCAACTTATCACTTGCCGTCCGTCGTCTGTCGTCGTGAACATTTTTCAAACGACTTCTCCTCAGAAACCACTGGTCCGATTTTCACGAAACTTCATGTGGATGTTCATTACCATATGGCAATTCATGTTTGTTCAAATGAAATGGCCATGTCCCTTGGGGGCTCTGTATGGGGCATAACTCGGATAGCACTGTATGAATTATAGAAAAATAATTAAAAAATCTTCTTCTCCAGAACCTTTGGGCAGAATCTTTTGATACTTGATATGCAGCATCTTGGTATGGGTCTGATTCAAGTTTGTTCAAATCAGCCCCCTTCGATTCATATTTGGGCTCACTATAGAAGCCCAAATTCGAACTTAGTGCATTTCAAGCAAATTTCTTAAAAAATCTTCTCCAGATCCAGCAGGCAGAATCTTTTGATATTTGGTATGCAACATTGTGGGGTAGATCTAATTCAAGTTTGTTCAAATCGGCCCCCTGGATTCACATTTGGGCTCAGTATAGAAGCCCAAATTCAAACTTAGTGCATTTCAGGCAAATTTCCTAAAAAATCTTCTTCTCCAGATCCAGCAGGCAGAATCTTTTGATATTTGGTATGCAACATTGTGGGGTGGATCTGATTCAAGTTTGTTCAAATCGGCCCCCAGGATTCATATTTGGGCTCAGTATAGAAGCCCGAATTCGAACTTAGTGCATTTCAGGAAAATTTCTTTAAAAATCTTCTTAAGATGCAGCAGGCAGAATCTTTTGATATTGGGTATGCAGCATGCTTAGGGAGGTGAGATTCAAGTTTGTTCAAGCCAAGTCCCTGGGTTCATATTTCGGCTCACTGTGGTAGCCGAATTATAACTTAGTTCAAAATGAGGAGTTTTCTTTAAAAATCTTCTTCTTCAGATCCAGCAGTCGGAATGTTTTGATATTTGGTATGCAGCATCCTTAGGAGGGTGAGATTCAGGTTTGTTCAAGCCATGTCCCTAGGTCCATATTTGGGCTCACTGTGGGAGCCTGAATGATAACTTAGTTCAAAATAAGGAATTTTCTTTAAAAATCTTCTTCAGATCCAGCAGTCGGAATGTTTTGATATTTGGCATGCAGCATCCTTAGGGGGGTGAGATTCAAGTTTGTTCAAGCCATGTCCCTAGGTCCATATTTGGGCTCACTGTGCGAGCTTGAATTGTAACTTAGTTCGAAATGAGGAATTTTCTTAAAAAATCTTCTTCTTCAGATCCAGCAGTCAGAATGTTTTGATATGTGGTGTGTAGCATCCTTAGGGGGGTGAGATTCACCTTTGTTCAAGCCAAGTCCCTGGGTTCATATTTCAGCTCACTGTGGTAGCCCGAATTATAACTTAGTTCAAAATGAGGAATTTTCTTTAAAAATCTTCTTCTTCAGATCCAGCAGTCGGAATGTTTTGATATTTGGTATGCAGCATCCTTAGGGGGGGGGGGGGGGGGGGGGGGGGGGGAGGGGGGGGGGAGATTCAAGTTTGTTCAAGCCATGTCTCTAGGTCCATATTTGGGCTCACTGTGGGAGCTTGAATTGTAACTTAGTTCGAAATGAGGAATTTTCTTAAAAAATCTTCTTCTTCAGATCCAGCAGTTGGAATGTTTTGATATGTGGTGTGTAGCATCCTTAGGGGGGTGAGATTCACCTTTGTTAAAGCCAAGTCCCTGGGTTCATATTTGGGCTCACTGTGGGAGCCCAAATGATAACTTAGTTCAAAATGAGGAATTTTCTTTAAAAATCTTCTTCTTCAGATCCAGCAGATGAATGCTTTTTATATTTGGTATGCAACATCCTTAGGGGGATAAGATTCAAGTTTGTTCAAGCCATGGCCCTAGTTCCATAAAATTTGTCTCTCGTGACTTCATTCCTTTGTAGTGTTGATGAACCATGTCTAACTGAATGTGACCCCCAAATACTTCTTTGAACCACTTTGGCCGGTGAGCGATTAAGGCTCCTTGGGGCCTCTTGTTGTAATATATCTTTGCCATTAAAAATTCAAGTTATTGCTTTATGTTTGAGGCCTCATAATCAATAGAATAGCAAGGGTGGTGGTGTATTTCTTCCCCTGAGTGCAAGAAGGCTTTGCAATGCTACAGCATTGCAAAGCCTTGTTGCACTCTAGGGACAAATGTTTCACTTGTATTAACTTGGGTAAAATATCAGACATAAACCATTTAATTTTTATTTTTAAGTTTGCTTTGGTTATAACAAGAAAGCATTGGTAGCCTAAAGGACCATGTAGGAGGGCCTGAGGAACAGATTTTTTAGCTTAAGGTTTGTTAGGATACAGTAGAATGAGTATTATACTGATAACAACTCTATCTTTTAATCCTATGCAATTCGGTGAACTCTGTCAAACAAGATTAAACAGGCTAAATTTCTAATTATATCATGAAAAAAGTTGTCAAACCAAAATTCAGAGATTTTGACATCAGTGTGTGAAGGGTTAAATATTTACTTTCTCAGTAAAATAAATTAAAAGAAAAACTTCACACAAAATACCGTTAAATATTATAATTGTATGTGTATGTTCCAATAAGACTAAAAACCCCACCCACTGATTGGGTGAGAGCATGCTTAGTTTTTTTCTGTGTTTATGGCTCCAGTGGCATACCAATGTTACCGTCGGACATCAATAAGTGAACTATTTGAAAAGATGATAACAATGAGAGTAGATCTTGTATACTGCCTATAAAATCATATTTTTCAAGACCTCTGATCATTCTATGAATGTACACTCACAAGCCACTAATAAAAAAGCCATGGTTACTCCATCTCAGATCAAATCATGAACTTGTTCATGAATTGAACTGAGATGTAGTAACCTCAACCTTTTTCTAAGTTACTGACTTTCTGTTGTTCAGTGACATCATGGGGTACACGAGAGGTTTGTTCACGAAATTTGTTATTATTAAAGTTAACTTGTTTATTGAAGTTGCCTTGTCAATTTCATTATCTGGGTTTTGGGCTATGGGTAGGCTCTTATTGGAACATATACATCCTGGTGAACGTGAGCTTGGGGCTTCAATCCTTAGACCATGTTACTTGTCAATTCATCTCAGTTACTTGTGATCAGTAGTGGGGTGGCTCAGTGGTAGCCTGTTGGACTTCCATGCTAGAGGCCCCAAGTTCGATCCCCTTCCAGGACGATGTGTGTCCTTGGGCAAGGCACTTTATCCTGGTTGCCTACATGGGGGCACGATGACGCAGTGTACTAAGGCATACTGCACGTCGATGGTGCACATGTCTTCAACTGATGTAACCCTGCTTGAGCGGCACTTGAACAGAGTTAGAATGTTGGAAAGCTGACAGTTTCTTGTTGTTGCTCGGTGGTTCTCTCTGCGTACTCCGGCTTCCTCCACCCATAAAACTGTCATGCTCACGATTAGCCATTGTGCATAAGTATGTGACCTTAAACACCAATAAATAAATAATAGGTACCGAGGCCCTCTTACAGGAAGTAGTATGGAACATTATGTATACCATGTGTTTAATCTTTGAAACAATCAACTCAAGTATACCCACAGAGACACTGGCTCTTCACTTTGCCCTGTTAGGGGAACCAAATTTTCACAGATTTCCTAACACGAGTATTTAATAGGTTTTTAGCTCACCTGAGTAAAGCTCGGGAGGAGCTTTACTAATCACTTTCGTCAGTCATCCATCATCCATCTGTCGTCCGGTGTTAACTTTACATTATCAACTTCTCATAAACCACAAGGCCAAATTGAAACAAATTTCATGTGCATGTTCCTTATCATATGTCAATTCAAGATTGTTCAGATAAAGTTGCCACATCTACAAGGGGCATAACTGATAGTACCCATATATTTGAATTTTTTTAAAATCCTCTCCAGAACCATCAATTAGAAACTTTTGATATTTGGTACTCAACATCTCTACGGAGGTCAGATTCAAGTTTGTTCAAATCCAGTCCCTGAGTTAATATTTAGGCTATCTGTGGGAGCCGGAATATTGGTGCAATATGAGGAAACTTTTTTAAAGATCTTTTTCAGATCCATCAGTCAGAATGCTTTTACATTTGGGATACAGCTTCTCTAGGGTGGGGGTGGCTGCAGATTCAAGTTTTTTCAAATCAGGTTCCTGGGTTAATATTTGTGCTCTCAACTAGAGCCCAAATTTTAACTTAGTGCAATATGAGGACATTTCTTTAAAAATCTTCTTCAGATCCACCAGTTAAAATGCTTTCATATTCAGTATATAACATTTCTAGGGGGTGGGGGAGGCAGATTCCAATTAAAATTTGTTGAAATTGGGTCCCTGGGTTGATATTTGGGCTTTCTACTGGAGCCCAAATTTTAACTTAGTGCAATATGAGGAAATTTCCTTTAAAATCGTCTTCAAATCCACCAGTCAGAATGCTTTCGTATTTGGTATACAAAATCTCTGAGGGGAGGAACAAGTTTGTTCAACTCAGGTCCCCTAGGTTAATATTTGGGCTCCCTACTGGAGCCCAAAGTTTAATTTATTGCAATATGAGGAAATTTGCCATGAGCATTGACCTTTAACTTTGCTCTTTTGTGCATTGACATTTTCCACACTGCACAGGTCAAATTGATGATCCGATTGCTTGGAAACTTGGTGTAGTGGTTTGGAACAACCATCAGATGCGAGCTATTGATTTTCTTTCATTTATGTCAAAAAAAAAAAAACATTTCTGTAAGAAATAATCTTTTAATTCATGATATTGAAAGTGTGTTCATATGTTTTGGTAGGGTATCTAGATGTGCATAAGTTTCAGATTTTGATTTGGCCCCATGTGGCATCCATAGCACCACTTATAGAGTTAGAGAACCGGTTTCTGGTAGAAGGTTCCTAGGGGTTTCAATTCAAAACGTTGACAGTATGTTTAGACGTCCCGGTAGGGTCTTTAGATGTGCATAAAGGTTTCAGACTTTTGATTCAGCCCTGTTTGGCTCTCATAGCACCACTTTTCTCATTAGAGAATCAGTTTTCGGCAAAAGGCTCCAAGGGGTTTTAAATCAAAATGCTTAAAGTGTGTTCATATGTACATCATAGCACCACTTTTCTCATTAGAGAATTAGTTTTCGGCAAAAGGCTCCAAGGAGTTTTAAATCAAAATGCTTAAAGTGTGTTCATATGTACATCATAGCACCACTTTTCTCATTAGAGAATCAGTTTTCGGCAAAAGGCTCCAAGGGGTTTTAAATCAAAATGCTTAAAGTGTGTTCATATGTACATCATAGCACCACTTTTCTCATTAGAGAATCAGTTTTCGGCAAAAGGCTCCAAGGGGTTTTAAATCAAAATGCTTAAAGTGTGTTCATATGTACAGGTAGTGTCTCTGGATGTGCATAAATGTTTTGAATTTTTGATCTGGCCCCATGTAGTTCCTGTTGAGTCACTTTTGTCGTCAGACAATCGATTTGTGGCAAAAGGCTCCAAGAGGTTTTAATTCTAAATGTTGAAAGTGGGTTCATATTTTCAGGTAGGGTCTGTAGATATGCATGAAGGTTTCAAGGTTTTTTATTTAGCACCATGTGGCACCCATAACAACACATTAGTCATCAGACAACCAGTTTCCTGCGAAAGGCTCCTAAGGGGTTTAATTAAAAACATTGAAAATGTGTTCAAATGTCCATGAAGGGTCTCAATATGTGCATAAAGGTTTCAGATTTTATTTAATACCTTTTCATTTTGTCTGTATCAAGCATTAACCAATAATCAAGAATGCAAATGCGGGGATATGCTTTGCACACAAATGACACCATCTAGTTTGATATTTGGTTGACAGCATCCTTATTGGGGTCAGATTCCAGAATGTTCAAACCAAATCCCTGGGTTCTTCTTTTTCAGATCCACCTGCCATAAGAAGGTTGGTATACAACATCCTTATGGGGATCAGATTCAAGTATGTTCAAATCAAGTCCCTGTGTTCAAATTTGGGCTATTTATTGGAGGCCAAATTTTTATCTTAGTGCAATATCAGGAAATTTTTTTTATCTTTGAAAATCTTATTTAGACTCACCACTTAGAATATCTTGTCATATGGAATTTAGCATTCTTAAAGGGTTCATATGGTTTATTTAGATCAAGTTTCTACCAATTAGGCTTTCGGTCATTTCAACCTGTTCCACCTCATTTTTCTGTATTTTGTGGAAATTGATTATTACTGTTCATGTGAAGTATTTGTAATAATGTAAGTTACTTGTGAGAGATCTGAGATGTTCGTCACTATAATTAGTGAGCAAAAAGGACAAATTATTTTTTTAAATCCTTAAATCTTTTTGTGAAGAACCAACATGTCTTTGTCAGGTGAGTGCCTCATGCCTAAAAGGGCCTCTTGTTTTTATTGTAACTTGATAAAGTCAAGATAAGCTATTGCCATCACGTGTGTGGAAGTCTGTTAGTCTGTGAGTCTGTTCACAATTTTTTTTAGTACAGGCTACACCCCATAGTTCTTTCATATGTAGGTTTGAGGTCATGTCTAGATGAGAACGTCGCATTTTGGCCATGATTGGTCAACCGTGATGGCTTCACTAGTCAGAAAACCTTTATTATGTCTCCCCTTCACCGAAGGGAGACATATTGTTTTACCCTGAATTCTTCTTCTTCTTGTTGTTGTCGTCGTTACTGTTGTTGTTCTTCTCATACAACCGTGTCTGGATCAGAACTTTTTTTTTTATCTTTTGACCTAGGATTATATTTAACATGTGGCTGTATCAACATGAGACGATGTGCCGCTTACCATCATGACCCACATATGACCTTGACCTTTGACCTCAAAGGTCAAATTACTGATTCTGGGCCAGAACTTATTTACCTTTTCACCTCGGCTTATGATATTTGATATACTGATTACTGATTTTTTGGCAAGTAAGCTTTTCTGGACCAGAACTTATTTACCTTTTCACCTCGGCTTATGATATTTGATATACTGATTACTGATTTTTTGGCAAGTAAGCTTTTCTGGATCAGAACTTATTTACCTTTTCACCTCGGCTTATGATATTTGGCATGTGGGTGTATCACCATGAGACAATGTGTCGGGTACCATCATGACTCACATATGACCTTGACCTTTGATCGCAAGGTCAAATAACTGATTTTTTGGCAAGTAAGCTTTGACATCGACCCACACATGACTTTGACCTCAAGGTCAAATTATTGATTTTTTTTTCTTTTGACCTAGGCTTATGATATTTGGCATGTGGGTGTATCACCATGAGACAATGTACCATCATAACCCACATATGACTTTGACCTTGACCCACATATGAACTTGACCTTTGACCTCAAGGTCAAATTATTGATTTGTTTTATATTTTGACCTAGGCTTATGATATTTGGCATGTGAGTGTATCAACACAAGACAACATTGTATCATGTACTGTTGTGACCTTGATATTTGACATCAAGGTCAAATTATTGAATTGTTCAGCTAGGTTTATGATATTTGGCATATGAGTGCAACAGCTAGGCTGATGTGTCATATTCTATCTTGAACTTGCATGATCTTGACATTTGACTTTTAGTTTGATCTTTGTTAGTCGAAAGTTGGAAGCATGGAACTAATTAAAAAAACAGTTCTCTCTAGTTTAGCACAGTCAACAGGTCGTATTTATGAAGGGACTTCATTTAACTTGGTAAGATGACACTGTATAATATCTTAATGAGAACATCCGATTTTTCTTGGGTTCAGTTAACCATGATGGCTGCAGAGGCATGTTATCTAGATTTCTTTTGCACAGTCTGTAGGTTGCATTTATAAAGGGATTTCATTGTAAATTGGTAGGATTATTCGATATAATTTCTAGATGAAAACATCGTATTTTGGCTGGCATCTGCCAGCCATGATGGCTGCAGAGGCGCGTGACCTAGATTTGTTTAACACAGTCTACAGTTCATATTTATGAAGCGATTTCATTGTAGCTTGGTAGGATAACTCGGTATGATGTTTAGATGAAACTATCCTAAGTTGGTCACGATCAGTCAGCCGTTACCGCCACTTGGGCAAGGGAACTAGATTCCTTTAGCTCTGTCTACAGGTTGTTTTTATGAAGGTATTTCATTGTAACTTGGTAGGATAACTTGGTATGATATCCAAATGAGATTCTCCTATTTTGGTCATGATCGGTCAACCATACCACCGAACCATCATGTGACCTACATTCCTTCAGCAAAGTCTTTGAGTCATATTTATGAAGGGATTTCGTTGGAACTTAGTATGATGACTCATTTTGGAATGATTTTACTGTAACTTGGTAACTTTGTTTGACATACATTAACTATGAGGGCCGCATTAACCCACATCTCACTTTAGTACGGTCTGCACCTCAGATTATTCCTATTCAAAAACACAGAAAATAACATATTCTCAATTATCACAATGCTTGTCTTATTTCATAATCCATTCATAAACGCTGAACGTTACCCTTTTCATCAAACACTACACAGTAAAGTTAAGCCACAGTGTCATTGACACTTTCAATATTTTGTGAAAGGAACTTAGCAGGTCAATATTTCGGCTCCACGTGGGAGGATGTCCATTTTGGGCTCCATGCCAAATTTCAGTTTTCAGAACCAATAGGCAGATTTGAACCAACTTTGCCATGGCATATAATTCGGTCATAAGTACTTGATTTATGCCAGAAAATGTTTTTCTGCAGCACCGTGTGAACCCCAGGAGCCAAAAATAGACAAAAATTCAAATGCCCATATTTGAAAAATTGCACGGAGCAGAACATTGTTTTAGGTTTGCAGTTTCCTTAGTACCAGTGGAATCAGGGACAGCAAACTTGCTGTCAGTTTTGTCATGGGGTGCTGTATGGTGGATTCCCATTTTAACACTTTTGGCAGTGGGAAAGTGCAGAGATCATCATCTACCTTGTGCTCTATAAAATAAGTATTCTTTTTCAGAATCTTTGGGCCAAATCTAAATTAATTTGGTACAAAGCATATTTGTGGAGTATAATAATACATAATAACACTTTGGCTGGCTGCTGATTTGTCGTGGTTCTCGGATGAGAAGGTCTTGGTTACCCCTGTGTGCCCAACTACATAACTATTCCCAAGCTTCATCCCTCCTCCCAACATTCGGAGACTAACTGCTTGATGACATCCCGTGCCCCATTCTTCCCAAGCATACTCTTATGAGTTTTTTTCTCCAAAAGTCATTTCTCCGCTTGGGCCTTGGGTTAATGCCTAAAAATCCTTGAAAATATTCTCTCGTACTTCCACGGAGAATGCCTTGATATGTGGTATGAAACTTCCTCTGGGGGTGGAGGTTAAAATTTGTTCATTGGAAGTTTGCAGGTCAATATTTGGGTTCTCTGTTGTAGCATGCCCTTTTTGGGCTCCACCAAAAATTTCTGTTTCATGGACTGATGGGCTTATTTGAACCAAATTTAGCATGTAATATAATTGGGTCATAAGTACTTGCTTTATGCCTGAAAAATTCTGTTGCTGCCCCATGGTAGCTCCTGAAGTTAAAAGTGTAGCCCAAGAACATTAGGTTTCACTAGGGGAAAAAATCGGAGAAAGCTGATTTTTTCAGGGGATGTCGAGTACATGTCACTGAACGATTAGACAAAAGTCCCCTAAAATCCCAGTTGAGTTTTTTTTCTACAGCCTTTTTTCGAAAACGCGTTTGAAAAAAATTAAAAAAAATCGCACGAACTTTGTAACCTCGAATTGATCCAACTGTATTTTTTGTTTACGCGTATTTCGAGCTACATAATGTCTAATATACATTTACCTAGAGGAAAATGTGCATTCTGTGACAATTTCTGCGAAAAATTATTGAAAATTCACAAAAAAGTATCGGATTTACGCAAAAAATGACGATTTTCCTAACGGATTTGCACAAAGGGTCGTAGTACAGAACGGGATGTTAGTTGGACAGACGATAAAAAATCCACCACCATTTGAAGACTTTTATCATTGCTTACAAAATAGACATTATGGAAGACCCCCTATGCTTCTGGCCGAGTTCCCCTTTTGGCATAAAATTTGTCAGCATGAGAACTCAACTATTTTCGGGCTTGGGACCGAACAGACACGTCTATGTCTGGCAGCATTAGATCAATAAATAATATTTACAGAATGTACAAAAATCAATAAATAATATTTACGGAATGTAGAAATCAATCAACATGGATTAAGTTACATTGACTATTATCAACGCTATATACAGAAATGACATGACCTATATACATATTATTCATCGAACGCAGAAATTTCCGACAGAACAGTGTTTCTGTGGTTGTTACAAGAATCCGAACTGCAATTACACAAACCTGAGCAAGAGAGTCCTGCCTTCTTACACCCACACCTTTTTGTACAAGCACTCTTGCAACCACAACTGATCAGATTCAGTAGGTTATCGGGGGCACATGGCTTTGTGGCTGCAGTCGATACAAGAAGTCCATTGTCTAGCGACCACCCCCAATCCGTCGGAGGAAGCGAAGTGCCCAGCCATTGTTGGACCTGGAGATAACATCTGTAGACATGTTGTTGTGCAGCATCGCTGCTTGGTGGGAGTGAGGCTAGGTCGATGGGTTTATTCAGTTTAGATTTTGCTACATAACGCTTGTAAGTGACATATCTATATTGGTCGAGAGAGGAAACAGTTTTACTCCCGTATAAGATCAGGAGAAGTTGTTCCCCGGCAGCGGCTACTGCACTTGGTGTACTGTCATCCGCCAAAATTGTGTTGACATACTGTTGTGAGTCGCTAGTAACATCGGAGACAATTGTACTGAATACTTTCTTCTTACCAACAGTAGTGCAGAAGTAGTGTCACAACCACTTATAGAATGTGCTACAAGGAGGTTGCTTCTATGGTCACCCATTTTGGTTGCTATTTCACTAACTGAAACTAGTAAGTTTGGGGTAATGGAATACATCATGTGAATATTACATCCCGGTTGAACTCGAGAGGTAAGAATGACTAACAAGTATGTGTCTGTTCCCACAACGACAACATTGTTGTCATCTTGAGCGATGTCAAGTGCAGTTTCGGCTATCAGTACATCAGCCTCGGCCTGCTTGGACTGAATATTGATAGCAGATAGCTCCTGCATTAGAAGATCGATCAGTTGGGTTTTGTTCTTGGCATTTGCAAGGAAATCGGATTGGGGTGTGGTGGCTGGTAACTCGGGTGAGATATTGATATCAATGGAATACCTGTCTTTAGATCTACGGGCTTGTTCCATGCCCTTTGTCGACATTGTACAAGCATAACCATCAAAAACGGGATCGGGAAGATTCGTCCCCGAGAATATTCGTCCCCGAGAATATTCGTCCCCGGGAATATTCGTCCCCGCTTAGTGGGAATATTCGTCCCCGAGAATATTCGTCCCCGGGAATATCCGTCCCCAGTATATGAAAAGTATTAAAAGGTGAGTGCAAAAGATAAGTAACTAATGGCTCAAGAGAAATATTTGATTTTTTAATAGTCAAACATTTAATGATTTTAACATAAATGAGAGTGGTAACATATAATTTTTTTATGTTTTAACGTTCATTTCACAGGTACAGAATTGGATTTTAAAATAAATGAGAGAGGTGACATAATATAATTTTTTATGTTTTAAGGTTCATTTCACAGGTACAGAAGTTGCTAGTGATGGGCGCAGTTTCATTGTTGTCATCAGGTGCTTGAACTGGTGTTTCTTCAGTGGTGAGCGGCGTTTCAGCCGTATCCATAGGAATGTCAGGACGAGTTTCTCTGTAACGAGAGAAAACATTGTTTTAATAAGAATAGTTAGAAGTAAAGAAAAAAAAAACATGAAATTGAAAAAAATTCCGACCCTTCACCCCCCCCCCCCGCCCCCCCTAAAAAAATCCCCCCCCCCCCCCCCCCCAAGTTCAACCGCCGAAAGTAAAAGCAACAAAAATGTATATCTAGTATATCTACCTTTCATCTTGGATGAAATCAGCTGCGGTGTGACCAGTTGGCTCATCATAAATGTAAACTGCTGAACAGACTCCTGACTCATTGCAATTTTTGCAACTAAAAAATATTGTACATTCAGACCTTCTCGCTTCATTGTAGATTCCTGCAACACAAAATATGATCTCATATTAAACTCATAGAAATGGAAATGAGGTTCAGTCAAAGTCAGATGAAACTGTCAGATTCACGTTAATTCTAGTTACAGGTTTTATTTCTATTGAAAATTAATTAATAAATAATTATTACATTGAATTGAATTAATTGAAAAAAAAGTATGAACGTAAAACTATTTACTCTGAAATGAAATACCTGTCTTTAGATCTACGGGCTTGTCCCATGCCCTTTGTCGACATTGTACAAGCATAACCATCAAAAACAACCACGACGTTCGCCCTAAAATGTCTCACTAGATAATTGGAATATGATGTACATATGTCCTTATATGACGACTGTTTAGGCCATACAACTGCCCTCAATAAAAATCCACTATCTACAACAAACAGAGAATGTTCTGGGATTTTAGTTTGCTCGGAACCGTATGTTTTGAGGATCTTACCAAGCGTGCTTTTCTGTGTCTTCCTCATTCCAGCAGAATCAAACAATGCTGGTGGTTTCGGGGCGAGTTCATATTTGAGATACTCTTCCATCTCTACTTGTGACTGAATAACACATGTGACGCGGTTGAACAGAATTGTGGGGTCAATCACTACCTTACTTCCACGGACTTTGATGCTATTTGCCATCGATGCGAAAGACTTCACAGTGTCAACACGTCGTAGTTTGATGCTGTTGAACGTTTTGCTTACAACTTTCGATACGCAACATTCACTAATTTTGCGAACTTGGTCACAGTTCACAGTTTCTTCGGCCACAAGCCCGGTCGCTATAGAGACTAATTGTAGTGGATCTCTGTTCTGAAAGGGGGAATGCACTCTGAGCCAGTTCAATAATTTGGTGATATCATTGGCATCAGTCAATTGTGAACTTTGACGGAGATCCTGATGTTGTTCGCCATGACCAGTGTGAACATGAACAAAATTTTCGAGAGCATTACATATCGGAAGGCAAAGAGGTAGTCCATGTACCCATTTCGCAACAGTGCTATCGGTTATTTCCCTGCCATGTGTGAGACCACCAGGGAGCTTGAACATTCCCATTAAACACTGCTCTATGGTCTGATCAGAATATATCCCGTCCCAGAATTTATCTGAGCGCCTTATGGTAAAGTAACCTTTCTCAGTGAACAACTTCAAATCATCCTGTTGCATTATTTCTGTTAGCTCATTCATCTGCTGCAAATAGAGATGAGAACTTTTTGCGTATGCAAAATGACCACCTGCGTAAAATACTGGAATCATATTGCGAACACAATATGTGTGGAGTTCCCAGTCGCCTGTGCGCTCAGCTCTCAAGAATAACTGGAGAAGACCTATTTGCTCGTAGTATTGTACCCAAAGCTTTCCTGTGCGTCCTACGGACGCATTCTGGAGCAGTTCGTGTAATTTTGACAGTAGATGGTTGACACTTTCTTGATTGACAGCGTCAGCTGTTGTACAGTCACCTCTGGCAAGTTCACAGAATATTTCATTGACTTCTGTGCAGTCTATGTTATCTAGTGTTCGGCTTTCTTCAAACACAAGTTTTGTAATGGCAATTTGTGTTAGCAAATGGACACGAACTGCTCTTGAATATGCATGACCACTGATCAAATGATGGATTGACCCACCAGCATAAACAGTCCCCCAAAGTTCATCCAAGCCGCTACCAGCCATGATCGAACCAATTGCCCCTAAATATGACATAATCATATGTTTATGAGTACACATCAAGGGCGTGCACACATTACATGCCAATGCATCTTGAGTGTAGGCGAACATCACATTATGTGATTTAATCGAACATGGAAATTGAAACAATGATGCTATAATACGGTATTTGAATGAGAAAAGTCGATGCCGTTTGAATTTGAGTTTAGGGGGTATGGTTAATATTTCACACGTTTCACCAGTTCATTATGGAATAAATGACTATTGTTATATATCATTATAAAGCCACTGCTTTTCTGCAATTTTTGATATATAATTTAACTCCCAAAGTAGTCGTAGATTTGATTTAATGGACGTTGTGTACCGTTGTGTGTATGAAAACAATAAATTTTTTTTCGTAATTTTGTACATTTTCGTGAATATTTCACCATTGAGTGTGAGGATTGGTACAAAGTTGGCATTTTCTATTGGGGATATGTATTCTCAATATAATTCAGCACGATATTTATGATTCTCACCCTACTAAGGCGAATAAGAATGAGAAATATGGAGCTGGGTCGAATTATTTTTTTTTTATTTTTTTTTTCATCAAAAAAACGCTATAACTAAAAAAGCTCAACTCGGATTCGCGGGGACTTTTCACACTTTATCCGCAATGTGTGTCCCGGAAACATATAAAAAAATCAGCTTTCTCCGATTTTTTTCCTTACTTTCTCATTTTTATGTATAATGTGCCTGGACTAGTGGAAAGAAATTCAAATGCTAATATTTCAAAAACTCCAAGGACCACACTATTGTTTTTTGACACGAAGCTTCCTTAGCATGAGTGGAATCGGATGGAGTAAAAAAATTGCTATCGATTTTGTCATGGGGTGCTGTATGGGGATGCCCGTTTTAACACTGTTGGCAATGGGAAAATGCCAAGTCATCATCTTTCTTGCACTCCATCAACTAAGTATTCTTCTTCAAAATCGTTGGATACAAAGCATCTTAGTGGAGTATTTTCTTCTGAATTTTTTCCCAAAAGTTACTCTGCCTCTTGGAGTGAGGTCTAAAAGCCAAAAATTCTTTAAAATTCATCTCATAAACCACTCAAAATTATGCTTAGAAATCCTGATTTGGAAATATTTAGTGGTGCAGATTATTTCAAAGGAACTCAGTAGGTCAATATTTGGGCTCCCTGTGGAAGAATGGCGCATATTAGATCCACCCAAAATTTCCATTTCCAGAACCAATGGGCTAATTTGAACACAATTTGTCATGTAGTACATAAATTGGGTCATAACACTTTATTTATGCCCAAAAGAAAATTTTGGTGGGGTAGAGAGAACCACAGAAGTTAAAAACAAAAAATTGTAGACACTTTTTTAAGACTTCACAGAACAGAGCTTTGTTTTTGCACGAGAAGCTTTCCAAGACCACTAGAAACTAATGGCCCCAAAACTGCTTTTGGTTGTCCTCTGCGAACCCTGGAAAATGAAGTAGTGCTTGTTTACTGTAGTAAACAAGCTGTGTTTTAGTTTTACTAGGGTAATAGACCCAGTCATCTCTAAAATGGGCGAAATGGGTATAAATGATTGGCTGGATTTGATTTTATATCCATGTTGTGGTCACGATCAGCCAGTAGGGGATAATGGGAGAACCCAGCCCACCTCAAACAGGGTGTACTGGAAAGTCAGGTGGGCTGGAAAAGTTGAGTTATTTTTGGAAAAACCTCAATTTTTCTCGTATAAAAGTTGATTTTCTTGGAAAATATTTGTTTTTTTCCCCAAAATAACTCAATTTTCGCCCCAAAACCCTGGGTTTTTCCGTAAAATGTTTAAAATTCAAACATTTCTGGCTCACTTTCAACGGAATTTCATAGAAATGTCTAAAAATTCTCCGGTTTGAAAAATTCAGTTTTTCATAAATTTAACAATGACTTTGCCATTGGGGTGAATTTTTTCGAAATTCCTCGAATAGGGTTTTGGACGATTTTGACCGGAGACACGATCAGCACTGCGATTCATTTTGGCAAAAATTCCAAAAAGACATGTTTATTTGCAGTCGTGGACTGGAAAAAGACATTATCGAGGCATTGATTACCATAGGAAAAGATTCTGGTTCAACCGGTGAATCTGTAAATTGGGCTTGTAAAGTTGGCTGGTAGAGATCGCGCGTCCGAGTCTAAAATTAGCTCGATGGCGATTACGTGCTTGTTTTTGTCAGTAAGGAAAAAAAAACTGTAAAAATGTTATTTTATTTTTTACATATATTTATATATATTTGTAAGAAGAAAAAAAACAAAAAAAATATTTTTTACAATTAATTATTATCATTTTAAAAAAAAATACAAAATTTAATATTTTATAAAAAAAATTCAAAACGACAACAAAAATAATCAGTCATGAAATCGACAATACCTAAAAAATCGGCATTAAACTTGAAGAGAGTTGAGAGATATTCAAAGTTTGATAGTAAAATTTATAGACTGCAATCGCACGACGTCATCGAATTGAAGGACATGGCGATGAGTGGGTTGAGAGAGGAATACGACAAATATGTATTGCCTTTGAAATTGAATGATACCATCCTGGATTTAATGTATGGATATCAAGACGATCTATTGGCCATCCTGTCAGAGAAGATAGAAAATTTTGACCCAGACGATTTGTTGCTATTCTACGGGAGTAATATATATCCCAATATCTCTAAAGAAGTGGTCAATAGATTGAATATGACCACTGAGGAAGAACAGACTTCAAGAGGGTGAATCTCGTTTTCCAGTGGATTTATCGCTGGGGAGACAATAGCTTTAAAGTTAACATGCTCATAATGGATGTGAAATTATGAAAAAAGACTTAGTCCATTAGATAGATTTTAATCTCGTCTCGAAAACCCCTTAAAGTGCTTTTCATCTATCTCTCTTTCAGTTGAGAATGTGTGTGTTTTCATGCTTGATTAATATTTCAGTTAGCGTGATTCTACATGTGCGAATCAAATGATTGCTTTTCATTACTGAACGAAGTGAAAAATGTGAAATCGATGGATTTTATTTATTATACCATCTGGGGGAGTGTTTTTCGATGCATGTGACTATTCACCTCTGTTTGGAATGAAGTGGGAAGAGAGGTAGTACTCATTTTTCTGCAGTATACAATTTTTTTTTTTTGCTTTACTGATGGGACTCAGTCGTCAAATGTTTTGGGGTTTTTTTGGAGCGGAGGTATAAACGATTAGGTCAGATGTGATGTACCTAATCATCTTAATTTATTTGTGTATTAAATGTTTTGTGTTAAAAAAACTGATTTTCATTAAAAAGGATAAAAAGATATATATATTAAATAAGAAGTTTAAAAATTCGCAAAAAAAAACTAAAAAAAAAACTAAAATATTATATATATTAAATAAGAAGTTTAACACAAAAATGACAAAAACATCTATCGTGGAAGAGTTATATTTCGTCTACCGTACCCGAATTGAAAAAGTACAGTAGAAACCTAAGAATTAAAAATTACAGCCGTTACGGAACCAAAGGACAATTGATTGAAGCCATGTGTGAGGAGACCTGTGATCTAACACTGGTGAGATTACAGGCCAAAGTGCGTCAGTCATTGAATTTGAAAGGTGTTGAATACATGAAAAAAGACGAATGCATTGTCCATTTGCTCAACGGAAAGGCAGTGGACGAAAGATCTTCGGCAGCGACAAAACAACGCAGACAAAAGACTGTGGAAACTAAGAAGAAAGCTGTTAAATGTAAAAGTGGAGCAGCAGGTTTCGACAGAGAATTAAAAAATGAAAAGTGATGTGGTTCGATATGATAATTCATTACAAAAAATGATGGATGCACTCAAGAGAGCACTGAATGAAAAAAAGGGACTCGATGCGATATAGGGAATCGTAATCAAACCGTTAGAGTCATCGTTGATCCCGATAGAACGAGATGTTTAGTTTTAAAACTTTCGACGTGATTCCCGGTCTCACTAAACTCGATCCCAAATCATTCATGGAACAGACGAAGGGTGGAGTGTTGGATGTATTTCGAAAACATCTAGTTATGGGTCTAAAAATAAAAATGATCTTGCATTGTCTGATGAAAAAGGTCAACGCGAACACGGGTGAGAGCGTGGTGCAAGATGCCTATTTCCATTCTAAAATCGAGACTGTATTTAGAGACGACGAGTTACTGATTCTTACAAAGTGATGAAAGACAAGATGTTGGAATCTATGGCTCATTATCAAGACAAGGAAAGGGGATGGACGTTCGAGAAAGTATTGAATCTTGAGATTCACATGGACAGACACGACCCTTTGAGAACGTCTTCCAATATAAAATTGCCTTATTTCGTATTTAATAAAAATGCCGTGATTAACATGATAAATAAACAGGATAGCAAGTGTTTCAAATGGGCGATCACATCGGTCTTATATTCCGTAGAAAAGTATGCTCAGAGAGTTTCCAAGTAAATCTCGATTGGACAGGAGTGCCTTTCCCGACGCGGCTGGAAGACATCGATCATTTCGAAAAGCTAAATCCCACTGTGGCCATGAATGTCTTGGGATACGACGAAGACTATAAAAAACGAATAGTCTATCCGCTCAGACTGACTTCGCACAAAGAGAGAGAAAAGATTGTTAATTTGTTATTGATTTCCGAGAGTGACATTCAACATTATTGCTGGATTAAAAAATATGAGTTGATTGCTGTCGAAGCAGACTACTAAACATAAGTGCGAGAGATTTTTCTGTCTCAACTGCATGAATTCATTCCATTGTCAAGAATCGTTGACGCATCATCAGGAATATTGCAACGAAAAGCGAAGCGCTGCCGTCGAAATGCCTAAACCTAACACTTACGTGGACTTTCGCCACCACAGTAGAATATTAGAACCGCCATTCATCGTCTATACCAATTTCAAATGTTTCACCACAAAAGTGAATTCTTGCCAGCCCGACGAGCATAGGAGTTAGGCCTACGCCGAAAAATATCAGAAGCATGTACCTTTGGGCTGTTGATATTATGTAAAATGTTCTTTTGACGGCCGAGAATTGTCAGGTCCATTCGTCTACACTAAACATTCGGAATGTGATGACATGGCTCAAAAATTCCTGGAAAAGTTAGAATCGAAAATTAAAAAATTATACAAAAAATTTTAAAAATCCAAAGACATGATCATCACACCAGAGCAACAGCAAGAATACAATGAAACCGATGAATGTCACATCTGTAGACAATCATTCGATATTAAGTCTGAAAATAATATAAATGTTAGAGATCACAATCACTACAAGGGTCTGTTTCGTGGCGCGGCTCACAACAAATGTAATTTTAAGGTTTTGAGATGCTCAATTCTATCCGGAGATATTTCACAATATCTCAAGCTACAGCAGTCTTGTGTTCGTGAAAAATATGGGTGTCACCGACAGAGAGTTGAGCTGTATCGCGCAAAGTGACGAAAAATATATTTCCTTCACTAAATGGAAGTTTGTTGATAAAAAGAGAGTCGTCGATGGACTGACTCAGAAAACGATTCCCATCCGTAGAGAGATACATTTCATCAACAGTTATATATTCATGTCAGCCAGTCTAGAAAAATTAGTCGATAGTTTGAATACGGAGAAATTTAAAATCACGAGTAAACATTTTGACTGAAAACAATTGGTGGATGTCATGTTGAGGAAAGGCGTCTACCCTTACGATTACATGAGTGATCTCGAGAAATTCGACAACACCACTCTACCTCCTAAAGGAGATTTTTATTATTATTACCAGTCCCACATTTCCGACGATGATTGCGAACACATGCAAAAAGTGTGGAAATTATTCAACATGAAAATCCAGGAGAGATTATCACAATCTCTATCTGAAAGCTGATGTGCTTCTCTTGGCTGACGTGTTCGAAAATTTTTGACGAGTGTGTCGTCGACATTACGAACTAGATCCGGCTTGGTATTTCACGGCACCTGGACTTTCCTGGAATGCTCTTTTGAAGTCCAATTGGAATTATTAACAGACATCGATATGTTGCTCATGTTTGAAAAGGCCGTAAGGGGTGGAGTCTCTATGATTTCCACCAGATATGCTAAAGCTAATAATTCTCACATGGGAAAAGACTTCCATTCGGAAAAAAAGTAAAAAAAAAATGAGTAAATACATACGGTATTGGGATGTTAATAGTTTGTGTGGTTGGGCCATGAGTCATCCTTTACCACCAATCAGATATCTCAAATGGGTCGAAAGGTCAGAAGAAAAGCAAAAATGGAGAAACTATCCTTGTATTCTAGAAGTCAAGTTGGACTATCCGGAAAACGTTACAATATCTACACAACGATTATCCGCTGGCTCCCAAACGAATGGAAGTGAACAGCGTCGAAAAACTCATTTCCAATTTATATCACAAACGTAAGTACGCGGTCTATTGCGAAAATCTGAAATATTACATCGATCACAGGATGAGCCTTGGATGAAAAAATACATCGATCTCAACACGAATTTAAGAATGCAGGCTAAATGCGACTTCGAAAAAGATTTCTTCAAACTCATGAACAATTGCATGTATGGGAAATCTATGGAAAACATTAGGAATAGAACCGACGTTTGACTCATCAAGTCTGAAGAGAGGTCTAGAAAATTAATCTCGAAACCCAATTATAAACATAGAACCATATTCGACGAAAATCTAGTGGTTGTACACATGCAAAAGGCGCATCTGAAGTTCAACAAACCCTATTATCTCAGAGCGGTCATCTTAGTTGTCAGCAAGCAGTTGATTCACGAGTTTCACTATGATTACATCAAATCAAAATTGGATTCAAAAGCCAAACTATTGTTCACCGACATGGACAGTCTGGCTTACGAGATAGAGACTAGTGACGTCTATGGGGACATAGTGCCAGACGTGAACAAATGGTTTGACACGAGTAATTATCCCGACGAGCACCCATCTAAGATTCCAACGGGTGTCAATAAAAAGATGTTGGGTAAATTTAAAGACGAGAGTGGTGGAAGACAGATCACCGACTTCGTGGGTTTGAGACCAAAATTGTACGCTTATCTCCTGGACGGTGAAGAGATCAAGAGATGTAAAGGTGTTTAAGCGTGTGTGACGAATAAAAACTTCACTTTTGACTAGTATAAAGAGTGTCTTTTCGAAGGTTCGACGGTGTATAAAAAGATGACTGCGATTCGAAGTGAAAAGCATGAGATGTACACCAAAGAAATCAATAAGATTGCGTTGACGGCCGACAACAATACGAGAATTATATCTGAGGATGAAATACACACTTTTGCACTCTGGCATTATTCCACGATAATTCAACAAAATTGAGAGGAAGAATGCAGTACGACTGAAGACATCGAAATGTAAGTTTAAAAACTTGTGAGTTATAAATTTAAAAAGAATAAAAAAAAAATATATTTATGAATAAGAAAATAAACGCATATCCGCAGAAGGTGTTGTCTAACCCAACGAACCCCTATCCAATATTCATCTGTCGAAGGCAGCGAAAGATTTAAAATCAAACATTTTCAAGGTGTGTTTTCTAGAGATGCCTTACCGAGGAGAAAAGACGATTCGGAATGCAGAATTTTAAATCTGTATGATATCGGAGGTGAGGGCACACATTGGGTCGTGTGGTTTTCGAACCGGAATAAAAATTATTATTTCGATAGCTACAGAATCTCGCCGCCGATAGAAATAAGGAACTATTTAACGTCAGTTATTTGCAATACCGATCGAGTGCAAATGCCAGATCGAGTGTTTTGTGGTCACCTGTGTCTCTACATTCTCAAGAGACGGTTGGAAGGAGATCACTTTCAGGATATTCTCAACGGTTTACATTAAAGGAGAAAAAAAATTTATATATATATAGATATATAAATTAAGAATATATAAAAAAAAAATGCAATAAAAAAAGTTATTTAAAATAAAGTTATAAAAAAAAAAATAAAGTTCTAATTAAAATAATAAAAAAAATCCCCCAAAAAATTAAATAATAATAAAAACAAAACAAACATGCTAGTAGATAAATTCGGTGGCGCTGACGATAATGAAGGTACCCCTAGAAAGAAAAGAAAAATGGTCGAAGTTGGCGGTGACATTGCCAACTTGGATGAACGATACATCCGGAGATACGAACCTCGAGAAGAATCTTTAAACTTAAACAATAAGAAAATCTACAATCATCCCTACTCTATCCATCTGGCAGAAGCTGCGACTAAAAAATAAGTGGATAGAGGAGACGAAAATTTCTGGCAGAACATGAGAGATAATTACGAGGATAAAGACATGACGGACGATCTGGACTTGAAATCTAAAAGAGTGGTGAATCTAGCGGATCCTAGAGATTCGACCGATGCCGTCACTAAAAGAGATGCGGATGACGCTCGCACGAGAATCTGTAAGCATCTGAGAGATCGCTACATTCCTAAAGTGATTCAGTCTGAATTGAAAGCGAATTCTAACAAGATAACCAACATGTCCATTCCCATGCGGTGACCAAACAATACGTAGACTTGGAACTTAGAAAGAATAACAACAAGCTTGAAATGAAATCGGATCTGGATGCAGGATTCAACAAGATATTGAATCTGTTCCAGATCGACGATGCGGATGAAGACTCAACGGCAGTCAACAAAGGCTACGTGGATTCTACCCTACAGGATTCTCAATCCTATCTGGAATCTCATATTGACGAATTGTATCTGAACAAAAAATCTGGAGAAACCGTGGAGGCCAGCATCGACATGGACGGTTACAGTCTATTCGGTCTCACTGACATTCCGGAATTCGCTTCCAGCGTGGTCAGCAGACAGTACTTGGACAAACATATGGTCTGGAGAAAGGGTGATGTCTTGGAAGGCAAACTGGACATGGGAGGACACGCACTCACGAATCTAGCGGATCCCGTGCACATGTCGGATGCCTACACTCTGATCTCTGTCGTGGAAAATATAAAATACGCCAGTCATTTGATCACCGTTTGGGCCGAGGAGAGTGGCACGTTAGAAGAGAAAAAAGCAGAATGGTCCTTCGGAAATGGAGGTAACGGACCACTGCATCGTCAGATAAGATATCCCATGCCAGCGGGAGGTGAGATTATTCAAATGAGTCTGGCTTCTACGGACTTGAACAATAGAGCGGTCGTCAATGGTGAACGGTGTGGAAACTGATAAGAGGTACATAGTCAAAAAGATGGAGGATCCTAACACCAGCGTCTTCGGTATGCCTCACAAGGTGCAGATGGGGGATAGGATTAATTTCAAGATGAAAACCAGTAATCCCGAAGCCGTCATTTCCGTGGTCTCTCTGTCAATCGAACTCAATCCTCTGAACAAACAGAGAAAAAAAGAAAATTGAAATATTTATAATCACTTTTGTGTTGCAGGGGAGACAACTCAATATAAAAAAATAAATATAATTGGATTTTGAGAGATTGAATATTCAGTCTCTCAAAATCCAGTTTACATTTTTTTTTTTGATATTTTTAATTTATTTATTACTCTTTTTTTGGTATTTTAATTTATTTTTTTTTCAATTATTACTTTCATCGAACGATGGACATTTTTTGTCTGTCCGATTCGAATTCTAACTCTATCTGACAGGACTAGGGCGAAAGCCTCGGTTCTCTTTGGCACATTCCTGTCGAATTGCATCTTGATCTGAATGTCTAAGACGCTACTCTTGAGTCGCTCGCTCTGTTTACTAACGTCGAATACGAACAGGGGATACATCGATTTGTATTCGGCGGGAGTGAACTTAGGATTACACATCAATTCTTCCAGTCGATATTTCTTTCTGAAATCGGCGGCATCACCGTATAGCCTGCTGAAATCATTCTTATTGAAAGAGGCATTATAATCGATGGCTGGATATCCCGTGGTGTTTAGAAATATCTGCATGTTTCTCAAGTGACAATGATCGAACAGGGAAGGATTTTTCTCTTGAGACCCACCCCCGTCAGTCTGAAATTCCACTACGATGAATCATGGTCTTTCTGAAGCAGATTTCACAGTCAATCTCCAATCAAAGTGACTGGTGGATGATGGAATACTAGCCGTGTCTCATTCTAAATCCCACCGGTAATTTACTCTTCGATTCTATGATCTTGTAGATCCGTATTTTCTCCGCGAGCGAAGGCAACACGTACAGAACGAACCAAGATATCTTGTTCAGATGTATCGGTCGCGGTGAGTCTCATGATGGCTTCGTTTCCTTTTTGAATCAACGTCAGATTGAATGTGTTTGAGTCCGTAGAGAATCTTATTGTAATCCTCTGCGAATCCGAATATGTGTTTCAGAGGTATCCTGAATGAAAATGTTCCTTTGGGTCTCGACATCTTGACGACGTAGTGGTGCCACTGGCATTTGCTGCACTCATGTCGGTGACGGTGTCTTTCACCCACAAGTGATTGAGTCCTTTACATTTCGAAATATTCCGAATACGTCAAGAGTCTGTAGATCGTGCTGGCCTGCCTGGGATGAAACACGGATTCTATCTCTTGTCCCGAGAGCATGTATTTTATATTACTGAACAGATGCATCATTCCATTATTGGCTAGAGTGACTATGTCATCGTCGGCGTAATCACTTCAGTCTTCCTTGGTGAGACGTCCCTGTATCACTATGTAACTTTCACCGGGGTGGACAAACCGATCTTGAGTCTTGACGTTGATTCTTATCTTTCCGGCATTGTTCAGACTGGTTCCTGTCGTGGGTTCATACTCGTGAACTTCATATTCTTGTATGCTTTCGTCTCTCAATAGACCTTCGGTTATATCTAATATATTTGTCATGTTTTGTTTTTTTTAATTCATTTGGTTTTTTATTATAAATTGTTTTTGTTTTTTTTTAATTATTATTCTACTTTATTTATTTTTTTCCCCTCACTTTTTATGTGTAAAAAAAAAAGTGAAGGTTTTTTTTAAAATGCCGTCTTCTGCAATTCTTGTTCGTAAAATGTTCCAATAATTTCTCTGCTGCCATCTTTGTCATCCTTTAACGCTTCTATTTCATAAGTCACAGGATCTGATGCATTTCAACGGGAAGGATTTTTCTCTTGAATCTTCAGGCCAGCACCACGTTTGACGAATTGTATCTTGGTCAAACCGCACACTTTACACATTCCGCGAAGCATGGGTCTGTTATTGTTTGTCAGTACTTTTTTAACGTTAACCGTATCTGTAACTCGCTTGCATTTGACGCTGTACATTTGTTTTTCGTATATATTTAATTATTTATTTTCGTATTTTTAATTTATATTTATAATTTTTCTTTTTTTTTCTTTTATATCTATATATTCTTCAATCGACTGCTTCTGGAATCTTTTTGGGATCCAACAATTTACGAAATGATCGTCTCCCTTCTTCCCTACCTTTTTCCACGAGAGAATCCTTCAATTGTTCCTTGATGATCTGACGACTCTTGACTCTTATATTCGCTTTCATGACTTCGTATTTTTGTTTTTCATTCAGTATGTCAATGTAAACGCCGTCCGAAATCCTACTGTCTTTCAACGTCAGGGAGATTTTATCCGACATGATGTCGATCTTTGCATCGGCCAAAACACGTTTTCATGCTTTTTGGCCTTTACAGATAATTTCTTAGTGAATACTTTTCTGATCGTACTAACGAATCCGGCAGTCAAAGCCAATCCTTCTATGGCCAACATGACTGGATGAGAAATGACGGCGGTCGACAATAGACTGATTCCGGCAACATTCGAACCCATAGAGGCCGCGATGAGAGTCAAATCCACACCATTCACAAATTTCTCTAATCTCGAATATTTCTTATTGAGCGAACGACGAGAATCCCTCTCTCACGTCAGATATGATTGAATTCTATTAATTTATTCGATTCGATACCTCTGTGCCACGTCGTCACTTTCTCCTCGTTCTAACAGTGGTGGTAGAAAAGGTGCCGTGGGCTCGAAGCTCGACTTCTCTAATGGTGGATACATTTTTTCTGTTTTATTTATTTATTTATATCTATTTTTATGTATTTGTTTTATTTTATTTTCCTCCCTTATTATTTAACAAAAAAAATTTAGTGGTCTCCCCTTTTCAACAATAATTCCAAAACACATCCGCTGTCTTTGGTGGTGGGACCTCGATGCGCTAACTTCAACTCTTCTGAATTAGTGGGCTTGGGTTCTCCGATGCAAGAAACGAATTGCCTCCAGCATTCGATCGGGTCGTCGTGTCTGACATATTCTAATGCGGGCATGAAATACGTGGTGACGATGTCTTCCCATTCCATCATAAGACACGAATGATTAACATGGTTAAAATCTGTCTCCTCCCAACAGCCGAGGCATCTTTAGTGCAAGACGCGAGGAAGTTGTTCATTCACGCAGATCGCATAAGCTCTGCACAGCACCCTTCGAAGAAACCAAGCCCTCGATTCCACGGAATCGTTCGTTTCGCTCATAATTTTTATATAGATATAAAAAAAATTTCTAATTCCTAAAAATAATTTTTATATTTTTTTTTTATATATTCTTATTTTTTTTTTTAGTATTTTTTTCGTATTTTACTTTTATATATATATTACGTTTTTTATAACAACAAATTCTATTCATCGCATCATCAACTGAAGGAATGAATACTTCTCGTCTATTATGATCGCGCGTATTATAGGAAAGAGATGACATTTTTTCGAAAGAAGGATTTTATGCTTTTCGTATTTCCATGAAACCATTTTTTTATCGTCATCGTCGTCGTTAGAATGATATGGGTAATAATCGATAACCTTTTAGCAAATTTAATCCAGGATCTATTTGACGCAAATGAGTGTAATCTGTGAATAAATTCAAAACACGAGCGAATGGATTTTTCAATATTTTCATCACTACCACGAATACATTAACCACGTTTTCCGCGCAATAAATAATGTAAGGATATTTCACGTAATTGTAACGTTCTACACGTTTCACTTCATATTTCGAATGATCTAGGATATCTATAATCAGGTGATAATTTCTTCCGTGATAAAATTTTTGGTAAGACACATTTTTTTCGTTCGGACACTTCACCGTTTCGATCTTTTTGAAATAGCTTCGTTTTAGGAATCTGAAGAACAATATTAATGAAAACAACGTTCCGTACATGTTTAAACATGCATCATGTACGATTTGTTCCAATTGAATTCTTTCTAATACATACTCATGTAAATGTTTATAAAAAGCTAAAAGCTTTTCGTAATATGAACGTTTTGTTAACACGTCTGTTGGAAGATGTTTTTTTTCTCTCCATTTGCTTCATTTTTTTTAAATTAGAGGTTTTTTTTGTTATTTTTATAATAACATACCCAAAAGGGGGTATATTCCTAAATGGTGAATTTGGACCCAACAACAAACCTTCACCGATCGATTCCACATTCTCTCGAGTCTTAAGATTCAGACCATCTCCGTTGAAAGCATCACCACCACCCTTTCTCACAGGTCCTAGATACAATCCTTTACCTTCGACGTTTACATAACACGGGACTCCTCCCTTCTTCAAAAACAGTCTGTTACCCCTCTTCTTCAAAAACAGCCTGTTTCCCCTCTTCTTCTTCAAAAACATTCCTCTACCCACTAATTTGTCGACTCCGGAACTAGCGAGTCCCGAGAGAGCTTCCACTCCCAGAGCTGACAACACCGTCTTTGTGAGAATGGGTAATACTTTGGCGGCGAGTCCCGTCAATAGTGGTAAGAAACCACCTTTCATTCTCGGATTATATTTCAATTGAGAGGGACTCAGTCTCACCGTCGGATGCAGCATGACCTCGATTCATCTTTCGATCGAATCCCAGCATCTCGCTGATTGAATCTTCTGAACTAAAATCCACTAGAAAATTATCTCCCAAGTCTTATATCATCTGTAGAGTCCTCGCATTGGGCGCGAGTCTTATCACCTTGCTTCTGTGACTGTCTGTCTTCAGTATCGTCTGGATGTGACGGTTCATCAGATCGTCTATGTTGTAACTCCCTTTGGGAATTCGAATCTCGAACCAATCCGCTCCATTATTCTTTTTGGTGATGTTGGGAAACGAATAGTAAGTCTTGAGATTAACCAACGCCATCTCGTATCTATTCCTTCTTCAATTCGATGGAAGGTTCGAACTTCGTAGTGAATCAAGTCATGTCATGACTCACTACGATTTGAAAGGACAGTTTCGCAGCCGTATTCTCAACTATCTGTTCTAATAGATGTTCTGACATTTTTAGCTCACCTGACTTTTAGCTATAGTGATCACTCACCATCCGTCGTCCGTCAACTTTGTGTTTGCGTCTTCTTCTCCCAAACCGTTGAACCAATTTAATTGATATTTGAGATAATAGTTTGTTATGACATCGCAATTTGATTTTGTAGGACCACGCCCAAAAAGTGTGCTTAAGACTTAAAAAATCTTCTCATGAACCAGCAGTAGCAGAGACTTTATATTTGGTGTGCAACTTCCTTTTGAGGTGTAGACTCAGATGTGTTCAAGAGATGTTCGAGAGCTATATTTGCCTTCGTTATGGGAGGGGCAGGAATTTTTTACCTACCCAAAATTTCTATTTTCCAAACCGAGAGACAGATTTCAACCAAAGTTTATATGAGGGCTTATTGGGTCATAAGTACTTGATTTATGCCCAATGTTTTTTTCCCGTCGCCCGCAGTGAACTGCAGGAGCTAAATATAGGAAAAAATTAAAACGCCCATATCTCCAAAACTACACTGCACTGAGAGTTCGTATTTGGTGTGAAGCTTCCTTAGGACCAACCGAATGGAATGGTAAAACAAAATTGCTATCGGTTTTATCATGGGTTACTTTTTGGGGACTTTGAAGAAGTGCTGAGTCAGCATTTTTTAACACTGCGTAATGGGAAAAACATTTAAGACTACTTTTCTCCCAAACCACTGCTCCAAAAGCTTTCAAATTTCACATATAACATCTTTGGAAGATTGTTTCGCACGTTTAGTGAAATCAAATCCCTGGGTCCATATTTGGGCTCCTATAGAGAGCCCAAATGCCTAAATTAGTGCAGTATGAGGAATATTCTTTAAAAATCATCTTTTTAAGATCTACCGATCAGAATCTTTTGATATTTGGTATGCAGCATGATTATGGGGGGGGGGGGGGGGGGCGGGGGGGATTCAAGTTTGTTCAAGCCAAGACCCTGGGTTCATATTTGGGCTCACTGTAGGAGCCCAAATTATAACTTAGTTCAAAATGATGAATTTTCTTTAAAAATGTTCTTCAGGTCCAGCAGTCGGAATGTTTTGATATTTGGTATGCAGCATCCTTATAGGGGGTGAGATTCAAGTTTGTTCAAGCCATGTCCCTAGGTCCATATTTGGGCTCACTGTGGGAGCTCGAATTGTAACTTGGTTCAAAATGAGGAATTTTCTTTAAAAATCTTCTTCAGATCCAGCAGTCACAATGTTTTGATATTTGATATGCAGCATCCTTAGGGGAGGTGAGATTCAAGTTTGTTCAAGCCAAGTCCATGGGTTCATATTTGGGTTCACTGTGGAAGCCTGAATGACAACTTAGTTAAAAATGAGGCATTTTTCTTTAAAAATCTTCTTCTTCAGATCCAGCAGTCAGAATGCTTTGTTATTTGGTATGAAGCATCCTTATGGGAGTAAGATTCAAGTTTGTTCAAGCCAAGTCCCTGGGTTGATACTTGGGCTCCCTGTGGGAGGCCGAATTATAACTTAGTTCAATATGAGGAATATTCTTCAAAAATCTTCTTCTTCACATCCACCAGTCAGACTTTTTTAATATTTGGTATACAGCACCCCACTGGAGGTGAGATTCAAGTTTGTTCAAGCCAAGTCCCCGGGTTCATATTTGGGCCTCCTGTGGGAGCCCGAATTATTACTTAGTTCAGTATGAGGAGTATTCTTTAAAAATCATTTTTTTAGATCCACTGGTCAGAATCCTTGGATATTTGGTATAAGTTTTTCTTAGGAGGGGCAGATGCAACTTGTTGAAATCAATTCCCTGGCTTGATATTTAGCCTACCATGTGAGGTGAGCGCTGTCAGCCCCCTGGGGCCTCTTGTATTATTTATTGTTTATTTATTTTATGTTTTATTGATTTTTTTTATTTATTTTCTTCTCTATTATTATCGAAAATATAAAAAAAATCATCGAATCCGCTTCGATATTTTCCGTTGTTAAATTCGCTAATCAAATCGATCACTACGAAATTGTGAAGTCCTTTGCCCCACACCTTCTTACAGAATCTCCTGAATTCTTCCCTGCTCATGTCGTTGGCCACGTGATCTCCATAGATGTGATTGAGATTCTTGAGATCCTGACGAAAGAGACAAGAAAATTAACATTCTCCCTTATCGTCTGTCTGGGCAGTCGAAAATAATTCTGAGACAGATAGAAACAATCCACGTTGCTGTGACATCCTCGAATGCAATACGATTCGCATTGATTCTGTCTCTCCAATAGCAGATCGTCGAAAATCATGAGATTCTTATTCTCCGACTTCAACTGTCTGGGATTGGGAATGTCAACGGCCTTCTCGTAAAACAGACATACCACATTCGAACACTCAGTGTTTCTCCTAGTCAATTCTCTCGCCACCCCTTCCAATATATTCGAAGTCTCGTGTCCTTCGAATTCGTCTCGATTGTCAAAGATTCTCGCCATGACGTCCTTGGGTAATTTACGATTCATGCACTCTCGAAGCAATCTGTATTCCGGTTGAAAGAGACTCTTGCCGAAAACTCAATCTCTCGTAATCCAACAAGTCCGGTCACAACGATAGATTCACCAAGAGATTGGTCTTTCCACAATTCGATTTTCCCACTATCAGATCAGACCTCCTATGCTGTTGGGAAAGTACTCGTCATTCGACCTCTTGGTCATCGCGTCATTCCAAGATATGTCTTTGATATCCATTTTTTCCCCAGTTTTTGAACTATGTTTTTTAAATTCAGTTTTGAACTGTTTTTGTCTTTCTTTTTTTATTTTCATTCTTATTTTATATATATTATTTATAAAAGTTTTTTTTTTATTATTTATGAATCACTTTCTATCCCGATCCTTTCGTCATTTTAGCTAAGTCTTGCATGTCTTCAACCAATCTAACCCTGCCTGTGCTGCAGTGCGGAGTTACGATGTTGGGGAGCTGGCAGCTGCTCGTCGTTGCTCGGTGGTTCTCTCCGGGTATTCCGGCTTCCTCCACCCGTAAAACTGCCACGGTCATGATTAGCCATTGTGCATAAATATGTGACCTTAAACATCAATAAATAAATAAATAGGTAAGTCTTGTATCGGTACGACATCATCATCATCATAGAAGTCTCACCAACTTCTCGGCTCAATTTATTTTCGATCGTTTGGCAGGTAGTGGAGTTATTAATTTATGAATCAATGCGTCGGTTCCCCGCGGGAATCCCGGGAAGTGAAGCAGTGCCTGTTCACTGCGGTAAACAGGCTCTGTTTTACTGGTAAAATAGGACCTAGTCACCAATGCTTGGGAGGTGCAAACCCTCTCTAAAATGGCAGTGGCGTAGATAGCTTTTCGCTGGCGGAGGGGCAAGCCCAAAATTTCCCGACAGACCGAAAATTTTCCAACAGTGTAACAACAACAAAAACACAAACAAACAGAAAGAATCTGTTTACTGCAAATGTACTGAAAATTGGTCTTTTTTACCCCAAATTTACCCAAAATGGCATGTTTTTATCCCCAACGCCAGCAATTTAATGTTATTAGGCATAAATTCGCCTAAAAATGGTCCCAGAAAATTTCCGACAAAACTTCTGGTGGGGGGAGGGGCCTCCGCCCCCGGCCCCACCCCCCCCCCCCTTTTATCTACTCCACTGTAAAATGGGCAACATGGCTTATTAACGCTTACCCCTGGTCTTGAGTTGATACTCATGTTGTAGTTATGATTAGCTATTGTGCAAAAATATGTGACCTTAAACACCAATAAATAATAATAATACAATGCGTCGGCACCTCTCTTTCCAGCTTCCAAAGCTATTCTACCGTTCGCTTTGGTTGCCGCTTTCTTACCCACATCGATCACCGTCTTCTTTCCAATTTTGAGAGCGCTCGAGGCAATCTGTTTGGTGGCATTGCCAGTGAATTTACAAGTTAAAAATGGCATCATCGAATCCACGATGCCCGATCCACCGTAGACGTAAGATCTAGCGTATCCCCTGTTATTTATCACTAACATTTTTTATTTTTTTTACATTTTTGAATATATATATATTTTTTTTTTATTAATTTTTTTTCTTTTCTCTTACTATTTATTATTTCAAACCGTTCATCAACTCTTTATAATCCTTCCTAGTCAAGACCTTCTGTCTCAACAATTCGTCGCACATGCTCACTATCTCGTTATCCTCTCCAGTGTTACCGCCCTCTCTGCTGGCCAATCTTGATCTCTCCAACAAGGCATCGGGATCGTGCGGAAGAAATATTGTATCGGTCATTCCCTTTCCAGTCATCGATCTCACGAATCTCATTCACCTCCCATATGGGTCTCACAACGGTCTTCCACTTGTAATCTCTCCTATCCCTTCAATTTCGTCTCGTTGCATGGGATCATAGTTCCTCTTCATGGCGTGGGTCTGAACCAGAATGTCTCCGTAATTGTCGTGATCCTCATCGGTCTAATCTTCGGGTCTCTGGTGTGAGAGCAGAGTATACAATCCGTCGGTCAATTCGTACTTGTTCGAACTGACGATCAAATAGCCACCTTCATGCGATACTTCCGTGACACCTACAAAAGTTTTATCGCAATCATGATAAAATCCGAACGTCGGATCTTTCACGATTCCACTACTATCGTCAGATCTGATGCTAACAATGGTCGAAACGTCACTATCGACGCTACTTCGACTGGTCTTGATTCCCGTTGGAGTGTATTTGGACAAAGTTCTCTGTACAAAACTACCGAGGATCGAAGCCATCCTCTGAGAACCTTCTTTTATGGGTCTCAATTCCTTGACGATCTCTTTCCTGGCTCGTTCCTGAACCTCGGTGACGGGTCTGAACAACCTGGTCGTCTCAATTCCGTCTCTCCCAATCGCCTGTCCCTATCCTGCGTCTGAATATTCTTCTTACTTTGTATTAATTCGCGAACCAACTCGTCCCTTCGCTTCGAATCTCCGATGTGTAGAAACATTGTTTTATTTATTTTTTTTTTTTTTTTCTTTAATGAAAAACAGTTATTTTTTGTATTCTTATTTTTTTAAGCTCACCGAAGGGAGCTTAACTTAGCACTTGCCGTCCGTCGTCGTCGTCCGTCGCGAACTTTACATTATCGACTTCTCCTAAACTACTGCACCAAATTGAACCAAATTTGGTGTGGATGTTCCTTATCATATGTCAGTTCAAGCTTGTACAAATAAACTTTTCCGCATCCACAGGGGGCACCACAAGGGGCATTACTCTGATAGCACCCATATTTTTTTTTTAAATTAAAAAAATCTTCTTCTCATTTAGAATCTTTTTGATATTTGGTATATAACATCTCTATTGGGGTCAGATTCAAGTTTGTTCAAATCGAGTCTCTGGGTTAATAATTGAGCTCCCTGTAGGAGCCCGAGTTTTAACTTAGTGAAATATGAGGAAATTTCTTTAAAAATCTTCTTCTTCAGATCCATCAGTCAGAATGCTTTCATAATATTTGGTATACAACATCAATAGGGGGGGGGGGGGGGGGGGGGCAGATTCTAGTTTGTACAAATCGGGTCCCTGAGTGAGTATTTGGGCTCTCTATTGGAGCCCAAAGTTTAACTTCGTGCAATTTGAGGAACTTTCTTTAAAAATTCTTTGGATCCACAAGTCAGAATCCTTTCATATTTGGTATACAGCATCTATAGGTGCGTCAGATTCAAGTTTGTACAAATCGGGTCCCTGAGTTAGCATTTGGGTTCTTTATTGAAGCCCAAAGTTTAACTTCGTACAATTTGAGGAAATTTCTTTAAAAATCTTCTTCTTCAGCTCCACCAGTCAGAATCCTTTCATGTTTGGTATACAAATCTAGGGGGTGGGGGGGGGATCAGAATCAAGTTTGTTCAAATCGAGTCCCTGGGTTTATATTTGGGCTCCCTATGAGAGCCTGAATTTTAACTTAGTGAAATATGAGGAAATTTCTTTAAAAATCTTTTCAGATCCACCAGTCAGAATGCTTTCATATTTGGTATACAACATCTTGAGGTGGGTCAGTTTCAGGTTTGTTCAAATTGCTTACCTGGGTAAATTTTTGGGCTCCTTATGGGAGCCTGAATATCAACTTAGTGCAATATAGAAAAATTTTTTTATTAAAATCCTCTTCTTTAGACCCTGTAGTCAGAATGTTTTCATATTTGGTATACAACATCTCTAAGAGGGTCCGATTCAAGTTTGTTCAAATCTGGTCTTTGGGTTGATATTTGGCTTCCCATGGGAGCCCGAATTTTAACTTAGTGCAATATGAGGAACTTTCTTTTAAAAGTCTTCTTCTTTAGATCCACCAATCAGAATCCTTTCATATTTGGTATACAACATCTCTAGGTGGGTCGGATTCAAGTTTGTTCAAATCGGGTCCCTGGGTTAATATTTTGGCTCCCTATTTGAGCCCAAAGTTTAACTTAATGCAATGTGAGGACATTTCTTTAAAAACATCCTTGTTCAGATCCACCAATCGCAATCAGAATTCTTTCATATTTGGTATATACATTTGTAACATCTCAAGAGGTATCAAATTCAAGTTTGTTCAATTTGAGTCCCTGGCTTATTATTTGGGCTCTCTATGGGCAGGGTTGGGGGGGGGGGGGCAGGGGAGCATGTTAGGTTCAGGTTTGTTCAGATCCATTTCCATAAAATTTGCCTTTGCATGTCTTCATTCCTTTGTAGTGTTGATGAACCATGTCTAACTGAATGTGACCCCAAACACTTCTTTGAACCACTTTGGCAGGTGAGCGATTAAGGTCTCCTCGGGGCCTCTTGTTTAATGTTGTTTTATATATATATATATTATTTTTTTTAAACAATTTTTTTTTATTATTCATCTTTTAACTTATAATATATATTTTGTCAATCGCGATCCATTCCACATCGCCATCGAGCTAATTTTAGACTCGGACGCGCGATCTCTACCAGCCAACTTTACCAGTCCACTTTACGGATTCACAGTTTGAACCAGAATCTTTTCCTATGGGAATCAACGCCTCGATCGCGTCTTTTTCCAGTCCACGACCGCAAAACAACATGTCTTTTCGGAATTTTTGCCAATGGGAATCTCAGTGCTGATCGAGTCTCCGGTCAAAATTGTCCAAAACCCCATTCGAGGAATTTCGAAAAAATTCACCCCAGTGGCGAAGTCAGTGTTAAATTATGAAAAAGTTAATTTTTCAAACCGGTCAATTTTTAGACATTTTCAGGAAATTCCATCGAAAATGAGCCAGAAATGTTCGAATTTTAAACATTTTCCGGAAAGGGTTTTCGGGTGAAAATTGAGTTATTCTGGGGAAAACCCCAATATTTTCAAGAAAATCAACTTTTTACGAAAAAAATTGAGGTTTTTCTAAAAATAACTAAACTTTTCCAACCCACCTAACTTTCCAGCACACCCTGATTGATGTGGACTGGGTTCCCCCATTATCCCCTACTTGAGCCATTATGCTTTATGCAGAATATGTGACCTTAAATACCGATAAATAAATATACAAATTCAAAAAAGTAGGGGATATTTGATGAAAGTAAGATACATGAAGAAATATATTTATATTTTCATCAAAAAGATTTCAGGGATAGTTGGGTTTCTGACAAGCACACATTCTACGCACTGAGCTGTAGAAGACGTGGACTGTCAGTCAGAGAATTTACCACATCCAGTCCAACACGCTAAAAACTAAAGTGTTAAAAACTACACTTGAAGTGCTGTATTTAACACTTACTAAGTGCTGAACTAGCACTTTATTCAAGTGTAGATATCCCAGAACTTGACAGGTGTTACAATAATACCACTTGACAAGTGTAATATCGCGACACTTAAAAGGAAACAACGCAGATGACGCGGATCAGGCTCGAACTCTCGAGCCTGATCCGTGTCATCGGCGTTGTGTCCTTTTAATTATGTACCCACCAAGCGCAAATCAAATTATGGACGATTCTGGAAGAACCACAAATGCTAGACACATGGGAAGTTTCAGATGTCTGACGATTGTAATGTCTAAGTGCTTAAAGCATTGCACTTTGAGTGTTAAAATCAAACCCCAAGAGTTAGAATGGGTTTAACAGCTTGAAAGTGTCAGTTTTAACACTTCAGTTTTTAGTGTGAAGACCTCAATACCTTGTGAATCTTCCTCGGTTCACGAGACAAGCGCAGATCCGACGTGGCATACTCCTCACCAAACTCCAATATCAGCTTGACTGATGTTATTCCATTTTTTCTTGCAGTGCAGCGACGAGTTCCTGTACATTGGTAGGGGCTGTTGTCGTAGGCGCCTGCCAAGCATATCCCAGACGTGCTCGACTGGTGAAAGGTCTGGACTTAGTGCTGTCCAAGGCAGTGTAGTGATGTTCTGCTCCTGGAGGAACTCTGTAGCGACACAAGCCCTGTGTGCTCTTGCACTGTCATCTTGGAAAATGAATCGATGGCTGTGACGCCGCGCATGTAATGTTCTTTGTGCATGCTGTGGACATTAAATTTATTTAATATTAATAATAGAATTTTCGGAGCTTGTTAACACTTCTTTATTCTCTCGAGTTACAACCACGTCTTCGCCCACCGATTGTTTCTATGTTCAGAACAGGAACCAGAGTTCCACTCCATATCAGAAAGTGTGCACTCACTCAAATTGTTCCAGTTAATGAGGATACTACAGCCCTCCCTTTATTGGATCAGTGTTTTACTGTAAACGCCTTTGTCTTACAACATTGACTTGGTCAATGGGAAGTAACTCTGTAAGACTATATTGACAACATATATTGCTCGTGTCGGGGTTTGAGAGTACTATACTCTGAAACTGTTAACACAAATAATTAAGTGAAGTTGAACACAACTCTTTTCAAGAGTTTTATAAGGGACTAGCAGGGTTACCTGGCGTTGCTCGGGCTGAGGAGAGTATTTTCATGCTGGTCATAACTGTTGGTGCCCCCTCTACACCCCCACCCCCATCCGGCACTTTTTTAAACCTCACCATTAGATTCCTGGTAAACAATTACCCCTAGGTGACCCCTTTGAAGACCTATATCGGCGAGAAAATTTTCGGTCATAACTTTTGGTGCCCCTCCACACCCCCACACCGACCCTGATACTTTTTTAAACCTCACCATTAGCTTCCTGATAAAAATGTACCCCTAGTAGACCCCTTTGAAGACATATATTGGTTAAAACAATTTTGGTCATAACTTTTGGTGCCCCCTACACCCCCACCCCACACACTTTTTTTTAAACCTGACGATGACCTCCGCCATACAAAAAGTACTCCTAGTAGACCCATTTTGGACACTCGGGGTGGCCCCATATTCATTTCTATAGCGGACAGACAGACAGACATTCTAAAATATAGTATTGAAAGATAGATTATTATGCCCTGACACTATAACCATAACAAACTACACAAAACAAATCTTGACTCTCTTCAAGAGTTGGTGGTTACAAGGGATTATTATTCCCTGACACACACAGTAACCACATTTAAAGAAATCTTAACGGAGTGAACTTACGGCACAGAAAAAAAGAAAAACTTGGAATCCTCACAAGAATAACACGTACTTGTATGGAATTAGTACATCACATAATCTTTGAATTTTGTTGGAGTGCGTCGGTTTTGCAAAGGCAGGCCTGGCATGCTTTAGGAGTGCAGAAGTGCTGCACGCCTATAAAATGAGGGCAATTATTTTCACCTCTTGTTTTTGGAATGCCAGACCTGTTTGGGACTGCCTTTAAAATCTATAATCATTTCGTTCCCTAAGTTCCAATGTGTTCTCTGTGCCTACTGGCACAGAGAACACATTAGAACTCAGGGGACGATTTGTCAATGTTGCACTGATTCGCAGGAATTCATGACCCATTCTGTGTCGCATTTCAATACATTATGAGTGCAGAAGATGGTCACACAAGAATTGAATTCAACATTTTGAATAATGAGAAGATGTGTGTGCCAATTTTTCCACAATATAGCTGAATTTAGTACAGTTTTTGTCACAATATTAATACCTTGAAGTGAATAGAACCAAAATAGCATACAAGTTTTTGTATTGAAAATTTCAGGTGCAAATGGACTCCCAAACAATCTGGGGAGGGCAATTGTCATGCACTCCTGGATTTTCTAGATTGAAAGGCTGCAAAGGTCGAGCATTTTGTGTATCTGTTGGTTCATTAGTGGTGTCTGATGAATGGTTGTTGTGTGAAGTTGTTTCCATCTCAGAATTTGGCTATGAACTCTGTTGTAATGACGAGGATAACATTTCATCAAGATTATCATAAACTGTTGACCATGCACTGCTGAATCTTGATGTTTTATCAGTTGCTTAGAAATTTTCTTGGATCTTGGACAGTTGCGGGGGGAACAATATGCACACCATTTGTTGCAGTAATCATATTTCCAGTGTGCAAAATTTGACGAGAACGCTCATTTCGTTCGCGTGGTGGTTCCGAAAATTTAAATCTACGTGAATGGATGACCGGTTAGCCAAAAGTTGCATCTTGAATGGTAAAGTCTGGTAGAGTGTTAATTTTTTTCTCCGCCTCAAGATTTGTTTACACATTTTCGTCTTGTTACAATTCATGGGAGAGTGCCTATAGGAACTCTCACATAAATTAAAACAATATAAATCGATGGAGATGAAATAATTTTACTTACAAGATAATATGAAGAACATCCCCAGAATATGAAGCCTTTAACTTTAGGTACCTGCAGTACAGAATAAAGCCCAAAATATGGGCTTCTAGCACTCAACTAGTTAAGAAGCCTTTCATGTGTCTTGATATATTTTTAGACTTTTGTAGTGAGAGGCTATATATATTGTAATTCCCTGCAATATATGAATACTTGTTAAGGATAAAAAAAACAGTTTCCCAAGAATTTTTACATAGCCAAGCACTCGGTTAGTCATCTCCAACCCACGTGAACGGTCAGTCGGTTAGCTTCATTTTTGAAATTTTGCACAGTTTTTCCTTTCTTGCTAATAACAGAATATGGATTTGAGCAAAATGGTGTAGATATTTTAGCAAGTTTCTTATCATATTTCACTAATACAGTGTTTGCAGTGTGAATGCCATTTCTCACAGGGTTTCTCCTTTTGTCAAAATAAGACTTCATTCTCTGTTTTGACATTCTTTGTTTTGCCATAGTGTCATTTACTGTAGCTTGATCTGAAATGTGTGAGTTAATTTTGTCAGTGTCAGACCTTACACTAGGTAACTTTGTTCTCGGTTGTCTTCAAATGGTGAGCATTTAGTAGATGGGTGAGGCGTAGCTCGATATTGTCTCCGAAAATTGTAAAGTTCTTATTTCCAATTTTTATGTGACATGTGCAGCTCGAGCTGCTTTCATCAGTGGCTTATTGAATGACACGGCTTCTGCATTCACTCTTAGCCAGTGAGGTGTGATTTTCTATGTACAAATCCACTCTGTTCAGAAAATGTTACAAATGCTTGTGAGTTGAATGGATACCAATATCAGTCTCTATTATTTTTGGGTAACCAAATGTAGAGAGAACTTAGTCAATTACAGGAGTAACACCAGCAGGAACTGATTTTCCGATCTCTTCAACAGGGTATCATGAGTGCTCATCAGTGATTACAAGCAGATATTCTCCTGTGTGTAGTGGTCCACACAAATCTAAACTTAAATTCTCCCATGAGTTCTGATGCATATCTGACATTTGAAGAGGCTCAAAATGTTTTGGTCCAGAATATGTTGCTTGACAAGGAAGACAATTGTTCACTTGGTCTTTATTACTTTCCAAAGTGTGATTTACTGGGATTTCCCGGTTTGCTTATTAACGATAACTTCTCAAGTGAATTATGCAGTCGACAATTGGGTCATGTCACAAACGAAGGCGCTTTGCCGTGGGTGTAATGGAGACTTCATTGTTTTTTGTTTTCTTTAACCCTTTAACTAACATGAAAAGCAGACGACACTTGCCAAAAAAATCCTTGAATAACTATTATTTTCATTTTTTGTCTCAAAAACATAGGTTATGACCCCTCATTCATAACCTTTGTTTTAGAGACAAAAAATGAAAAAATAATGAAAATTAATTGGCGATTTTTGAGAACAGCGCTGGCCTTTCTTGGCCGTTACGTTAGGTAAAGGGTTAAATAATATAGTTATCGTTATTAATGAAAAGTATTAAATAGAGTAATCGCTTGACTGGACTGGTTTCGTGAAATAATTCATTCGAGGCGAGGGACTATATTGTAAAACAATCGTGCGCGTTCGCGCACTCGTGTTTGTACAACGTCCCTCACCTCACATGAATTATTTCATGTAACCAGTCCAGTCAAGCGATTACTCTCTATTTTACTAAACTATTCATGTCCAGAAACCACACGTACTGTCGAAGAAATCCCTTAGTTCTACTCATTCCTTGGTGACCCTCACGTGCAATTTGAAGTGCTTGATCTCTGAGCTTATGTGGTAAAATAATATGTTCACCTTTTAATAAAAGTCCTTCAGGATGAATTGACAATTCATCTTTAATTTTGCTGAGTGCATTGAGTTCACTGACATTTATAGATTTATCTTGTAAATCTTGATTTCAAACCATCGGCCTGAGTCTGATAGCCTTTTGTAATGTCTTGTCATCCAACATAACAGTTTCAGTTGATAAAGATTTAGGAATAAACGATTACGAAATAAATTTAACGTATTTGTCAACCGATTGAAGAGTTTCTAGTTTTGCCTCAGGGGGATGCTGAGATATATAATCAGCTGGATTTGAGTGGCCAGGTCTATAATTCATTGTGAGCTTGTATGGTTGGAGACGTAAACTCCATCTTTCAATTCTCGGAGGCATTTTCTTTTTTTTTTGACAAATGTTTTCAAGAGGCTTGTGATCAGTAATTACCTTATATTGTGAAGATCCTCTCAGATAAATATCAAAATGTTCGCATGCCACCACTACAGCAAGACCTTCAAGCTCAGTTTGGATATATTGCTCTTCAACATCAGATAAAGCCCTACTTGCAAAAGCTTCATTTTTGTCATTTTGGGTAAGAATTGCCCAAAGTCCAACTGGACCTGCATCAACTAGAACAACAGATTGTTTCTTAGGCGAGAAGTAAGTCATTACTTTATCAGTTGTGAGTCCTTCTTTGATCCTTTGAAATGCTTTTTCATGTGTATTGGTCCATGTCGTGGTTGGGTCTTTTCTGGTGAGCCGATGAAGAGGCTCACTAATAGTAGCCTAATTGGGATTGAAACGATTACAGTAATTTACCATTCCTAGAAACTTCTCACTTCGTGAACGCTTTTGAGGGTCTGAGCATTATGAACTGCCGAAACTCTGTGGTGTAGGTGAGATACCATTCTTACTGAAGGCTAATCCCAAGAATTCAACCTTTTTTTTTAGCAAATTCACATTTCTTATTATTTACTGTTAAGTTTTTATCTTGGAGCCTTTTTAGCTCCACTTTGACGTAGTCAAATTCGAGGTTATGTCATGGTCCGTCGTCCATCTGTCCGTCCGTTAACAATTCAATACAGCTCTGTCTATAGGCCGTATTTATGAACCGATCTTTACGAAACATCTTGGGTACCTTTGTTATCACCGTGGGTAGTAGTAGTAAGTCTTTATTAACGTGGCGAGTGCGAAACAGTGATAACATTCATATATATATATTTATTAAAAAGCACTCTGCCCTTTGGACCTATATGGGGTATAAACGATTGACTGACCTTGACTTTATCTACATGTTGTGGTCATAATTAGCCATTGTGCAAAAGTATGTGACCTTAAACAATGGTAAATAAGTAAATAATTTGGACCTATATATGTCACCTCTTCATAGAAAAACGCTTTCCAATTGCATGCTCGATTACATCCACACACCCATTGATTCTTTTATACTTTTATACTCTGAGTCATCCGTTCATTCATTGGCCATTCTTTCATACCCATATTTTCCAAACATTCATTAATGCATTCACTCCCACTCAAATATTTCACCCTTCCCCGCACACCTCCCCCCATACACACACATTCATCCACACGTTCATTCACCCATTCCCTTTCACCATGCAAGCTGGAGACACATCGTAACCCCTAGTCTCTTACCAAAACCAATCAACTTTTACCGCTTTCAAGAGTAATTTGAGGCAGTAATCAACAACTGCTCCCTTAAGGCGCTTTCCCGAAAGAAACAAGGCAAGACCTTTTGGAAGCAAATCAAAGACTGCCCCTAGACTGGCTGTTATCAGCACCACTAACTACAGCAGGTGGAGAGTGCACCATCACCAAATTCCCCACACAGTGGTAACTCCACCCAAGCAATAATTGAAAATATGTTGCAAAGCACAACGGGCATAAGCGAAGTTCCAACCAGTGGACCTCCGAGTTTAACCCGGAAGTCCACTGGCTGAAACATTACCAATGTTTTTGTCCATATGTTCAGAATTTAAAAGTGATATTTTGCGTGATAACTCAGTCCCACTCCCACGTGGGACGAGAACGCGTGTTTTGGGGTGCGGTCCGAAATTCGAGATGGCCACCGGCAACCATTTCGTACCGAAATTAGTGCAATCAGTTTTTGTACATATCTTCTGTATGAAAGTTATGATTTGAATAAAATTTTGTATGAATGTTTAATAACATGGAATATATCACATATAAAACAGTTTTTTCTCGTGCAGAAATTATGCAAATTAGATGAACTTTGATTTATTCAGTGCTACTTATACACAGCAAGTGCACATGTCAATACGGCTCGGGCTATAGGCTATATTTATGAACCGATCTTCATGAAACTTCTTGAGTATCTTTGCTATCACCTTGGGACAAGAACGAGTGACTTGGGGTGCAGTCCGAAATTCAAGATGGCTGCCAGCGGCCATTTTATACCGAAATTAGGTGCAAACAGTTTTTTGTACAGAACTTCTATATGAAGGTTCTGATTTGAATAAATTTTTGTATGAATGCTTAGTAACATGAAATACATCATATATTATACGGGTTTTCCTCGTGCATAAATTATGCAAATTAGATGAACTTTGATTTATTCAGTGCTACTTATACACAGTACACATGCCAATACGACTCAGGCTAGAGGCATCTAACTGTCACCCACCTTTACAATACTTTACCTGTACATTTGTTACAGGCTACGGGCAGTATTTATGTACAGACCTTTACAATACTTTGCATGTCCCGGTTAGTCCTTGGATGGGTGACCGTCTGAGTGATCGATTCGGACTCCCGTGTTGTGTCCTTGGGCAAGACACTTCATGCCGATTGTCCACATGGGGGCACGATGACGCTGTGTACTATGGCGTACTGCACGTCGAATGTGCGCTTGCCTTCAACCAGTCTAATTCTGTCTGTGCCGCGGTGCAGAGTTCAGAGTTACGATGTTGGAGAGCTGACAGCTGCTCGTCGTTGCTTGGTGGTTCTCTCCGGATACTCCGGCTTCCTCCACCCGTAAAACTGTCACCGGCATGATATGACCCTGGCTGTTAATGTGTCGTGAAACCCTAATAAAAAAAAATAAAATGAAAAATGTCTTCAACCACTCAACTCTGCCTGTGCTGCAGTACGATGTTGGGGAGCTGGCAGCTGCTCGTCGTTGCTCAGTGGTTCGCTCCGGGTACTCCGACTTCCTCCACCCGTAAAACTGTCACCGACACGATATGATCTTGGTTGTCATTGTGTCCTTACACCCTAATAAATAAATACTTTACATGTACCTTTGTTATCAGGTCATTACCTAGATATGTGTCATTGCTGTGTCACATACTATACATGTCTTACACAAGTTGGGCTACAATGTCATTGACACTTTCATTTTTAAAGTAGAATGTAAAGCTTTCTCATGTTGTTGCTGGTCTTTACCAAAAATTAAGATATCTTAAATGTTAATCACTCCAGGAATATCTTGTATAACATCTCGAATTGTTTTTCTGAAAGATTTCTGATGTAGAATTTATTCCAAAGTTCAAATGTTTAACCCTTTACTCAACGAATCGCCCGCATCCGCCCGCGTAATATGCAAATTCAGCAGCTGAAAAAATATTATATTTCGAAATATGTCAACAAAACCATATCATATGACCCCTCTTGGCTCGTTCCAAAGACGAGTCACATGATATGGTTTTGTTGAAATGTTTTGAAAAAATTAAAAAAATGATATTAAAAATAATAAATTTTGAAATCGTCTGCGTTGGGTAAAGTGTTAAATCTAAATAAGCCCTATGTGTTCTGAATGTGGTGATGTATTTTAACTGTTTATCTAATTCAGTTTGGTGGTCACCATGCAGATTTCAAATCAATTTTACTAAAAAATGTTGCTCCATTCCAATCATTGATCAGCTCGTCATCTGTGGGCACGCGATGTCGTTCACGAAGAATACCTTTATTTGGTTCTCTTATATCAATACATAGCCTAATTGAGGTTTGGTCTTTTTTCGGGACGATAACAATGGGTGAAATCCGAGGAGCGGGTTGTTCTACTTTTTCAATTTTGTCTTCATCTAACAATTTCTGAAGTTCTTTTTCAACATTGGTCGTACATGAAAAGGAATTGTTTGCTGTCGCAATGCCACAGGTTCAATGTTTTCATCAATATGTAGTTTGTGTCTTTCAACTTGCCAATGCCTTTAAACACCTTAGGATATTTTGTTTTAATTTTATTTATAGCATTTATAATTTTCACGACCCTTAAGTCAGAAGCAATCTCATATTCTAACAATGAACCATGGTTTCCAGCTACAAAATAAAATTTATGTTGCTGGTGAAGATCTTTCAAAGAGAGATATAGTTCACAATATCCCAACACATTAAGAGACTGTCCATCTCCATAAGGGACTAAAGTTGGTAAATTACATGTAGTGAGACTGGCTTTCCCAATGCTGAGTATGTTTTTTCGTCAATTATGTTTACTGATGCTCCTGTATTAGTGTTCAACCGATGATCGGAACCGGCCACCACAATCGGCCGATTATGGGTAATCGGATGACAACGGTAACGGCTTCTGGAACATCGGTCCAACGGATTGTTGCCAAGCATTTTGTGACGATTCATAAACCGCATTTTATTATCTTCTGCAATTGTTCAATTATTAATGTAAAATGATGTAAAATGATGTCAATGAATCCATTTAATAAAGTTGAAAAAACACCACAATGTGTATTCTTAATCTCACTAGACGCCTCTTTACGGGATATACAAGTTAAACGACATGCAAAGCTTACAATTGAGCGTACTTGTGGCAATTACCAGTTCATACCGGAAAAGTGAAGGTTGCACTCCACTGACTAAGGTCGCAGTAAGTTACGGTCCCACCGACGACGCTGCTGGCCGTTAGTCGGCGTTTCATGAATTATCTTCTTTCTTTTTTTTTAAATCTGGCGTTTCTCCAAGTTTCATTTCAAACTTGATGAAACGTAGGTATCTACGTTAAGCTAGCGCTAGATGTAGGTTTAACCTACGCATGTCTACGTCTAAAAAGTAAGATGTAAGTTCGCTTGAAGTTTCTCTACGTCCAGATTGTACATTTCATGCGCGTTTCATGAAGTTTGGGTCACGTTAGGGTGAAGTTTGCAAAGTAAGTGTTACGTTTCTTCAGACTTTTCATACGTTTTCACACGTTCGGTTGACACACGATGTACGTTAGGTGTAAGTTTGTGGCGTTCATCTTACGTTTACCCTACGTTTTCCACGTTTTACCCAAGTTTTAAGACGTTTGCAAAGTACAATGCACGTTTAGCTGACGTTTAACCCGTTTGGGGTACGTTTCCAAAGTACATACTACGTCAATCCTACGTTTATTTTTCCAAAAAAATATATATTTTTCTTTTTCCCTCACGTTTGCACCAAGTTTGGTGACGCTTGGTCCCCGAGTATATATATTTCGCCAACTCTCGATGACATTCCATTTGTGAAACGTGATGTTTACTTTCAGAAACGCCGAATAGGTGTTGGGAAAATTATTTTTTGTCATAACTGATCCACTACGTTTATGTTAAGTTTGAAAAGTACAGGCTACGCTCACAAAGAACAACGTATGCATGTAAAGTACAGGCTACGCTTTCACTACGTTTTGTCAAGTTTTTAAGGTCACCGGGTACAAACGCCACTTTTGGGGTGTAATTTTAAACTCTTGAAAAGTTTGGAATTTTGACCCTACGCTCGCAATCATCTCCACGTCTCATCTCGCTTGTTGAAGTACAACTGACGCTCCCCTACCGTTTCTCAACGTTTTGACAAGTTTTTTTTCGATTTTCAGACGTAGGGTTGACGGCACGTTGGTGGGACCGTAGCTTAAAGATTACCAGTTGAGAGAGTCACGTTTAGCGTCCAAGTATGCACGACTGATAATTTTACTGGACCCGAGTCAACGGAGTTTAACAATGTGAAATATGTTCAATTTAATGTAGTTCTTTCGAGTCATGACTTATCCAGTAGTGAACGAAATGTAAACACCTTAAAATATGTTCAATTTAATGCAGTTCTGCCTAATAATTCACGGTATTACAATCGGAATCGGCCGATTGTGAGGTCAAGTAATCAGTAATCGGTCAGCGGCCATTTTTGGAAATCGGTAGAACACAATCCTGTATCTATAAGGAATTTTCTGTTTATATTGTTTATTTTCACAGTTACAGTTGTGGTTTTCTTGCCGACTTGTTTTACATTGTGTAATCTTTCTCGAACAGTATAGCATTATTCATTGTCACTTGAATCCGATGAAATTGATTTCGATGAAGCCTCATCATTGAAAGTTTTCACAACCTTTCTTTTTAAAATTATTTTCATTTGAACTCATCAATTTCCGATAAGCACTTGAAAATAGTTTCGCTTTTTGCAGTAGTTACATTCCTTCTCCTTAGCTGGACAGGAACCTACATGTAGGAACGATCCATCACAATTACGACAAATGTTATTTGTATTATGTGCTGAATTCATATGAGGTCTCAAAACAGGTTTTGGGTATTTAGTTTGAAGATTTGGTTTCACACGTCGGTGTCGGTAGTATTGCTTTTGCTGAGAACGACTTTCTTTGAAATTTCTTACAGCATGCACGTGTTCACGCTCCACAGGTGTGGCTAGAGAATCGGCCAATTCAAGAGTTTTAACAAGTGAAATAATCCAGGAATAGTGCATGGCTTTGAGTTGGCTACGCCCATATATTGCCCAGTGAGGTGGTGTAGTTCCCGCCGCGAAGCGGAGGGAACTACACCACCTCACTGGGCACTATATGGGCGTAGTCAACGATAAGACATGCACTGATCCTTATATTATATCGAACACCCATAAAGAAAAACATCTGTCCGATTTGTTAATCTGTTACCTAGGTAGCAGCCTTACCAGCCAGCGTTATATAGAAAAAATACCATGTAATTTTTAAAAAACATTTTCTTCTTCCAAAACGCGGCTAACTTGGATTATTGATATGAGCAGAAGACAGATTTTGAATCGGTCGGCAAGGGTAAACAAAACATTTCCCCCCAACGGAACTGTGTATTCTAGAATCGCGCAACTCGCGAATGAAAACTAAAATTTTCGAAATTTGACAACGCAGTTTGATAATTTCCACACATTTGTCACACATATACATTACCGAATGGGCCAGCACGGGATACAAACTCCGAAGATTCAATTGAATTCCACTATTTATTCGTTTACTGCCCTATACATACAATCGAATAGCGAAATAATATGAGCAGCGAAACAAACGACTTTTCATATCCGGACGCGTTCTCATGAAAGTTGGACCCAGGTATGGATCATTCTCTTCGAAACGAGATATGGATCATCTTCTCAAGGAATAAAATGAACGCCTCGAAAAATATGACTTCAACAATGGAAAAGCAATACATTTTTCCACAATGATTTCTTTCCGGGTCGTTTTGTGGATGTTGTGCCTCTGTGAATCGATTTTTAAATTTAGCCTGATCAGTTTTATTCGGCCAGTATGAAAAGAAAACTGATATAATAGTGTGCTAAAAATAGAAAACGTGTAGTGCCTGGGTGTAGTGCCTGGTCAGTTCTGTGGATGCAAACTACACGAAATAGGGTATCATCTTTTAGACAATCAGAATGCAAGGAAGTCACGTGAGATATAATATTGTATGCCTATGATTTATCTGGCTCACGCAAAGCCCTTCGACGGAGACGATTAGACCGACAAAGTTGAATGAGTTGAGGTAATATTTCAGACTCAACGTTTGCAAAATTAGTTTTTTTTGACAATTTACGTAATTCGCTGACATATCGTCTCGTGAGAACTATAAGGTTCTATCTTCCAGTGGAAGATAGAATCTTATGGTTCTCACGCGACGATATTCTTCGTGAGTTTGATGCTCAGTTTGGTTACAGTTTCTTAACTTATAAACCTCCATATGAACGTTTTTCTTGGGTTCAAAATAAGCTTTCAACACACGCTTCGCGTCGTCAAAGGTTGTGGCGGTTTCAGCCTTTTCTGCATCGAAAATGTCGATCACTTGTTCCCCTGCATAGTGAAGTAACAAAGCTCTTTTTCGGTTATCATCGTCAACGCTCATAGCAACGAATAGATTGTTGACCCATATATTCTAGCGAGTACCAGCATATGACTATCAACGTTGCAGTCGAATGTTGAAAAAAACCGGAAGAGTCTCCATTATTCAATGAAAGGGAACAAAATGCGGCGTGTTTGCGAAAATTAGAAAATGTCACTTCAAAATTGTTCAAAATCCTATCGAATAAACGATGAATGTTTGCTGGAAAACTTGCTAAGAAACAGCCTCGTTGGCATTGTAATGTTCATTGTGTATGCTCTGAACGCTAAATTTATTTAATAATAATAATAGAATTGTCGAAGTTTGTCAACACATCTTCATTCTCTAAAGTTACAACTATATACCCCCACCCACCCTCCCGGCTCCGGGACCTGCCGTCCCAAAAGCAGTTCGTCCCGGAACCATTCGTCCAAAATACCTATCGAACCGGGACAATTCGTCTCAGAAAGTAATTTGGGGTTATGAATGATAATACATGTATTATTATTTTAAAATGAATTATCGCGAAAATCGACACTTTGGGAGGGTTAGTCAAGTAAAGAAATACTGAGTGTGAAGAAATAATTCAGATCCAACATAATCTTGACAATTACAAAATACCAAATTATTCGTTCACACTGAATGTCACAATTCATTTCCTGTGCTTTACAATTTATTGTCGACCGAAATAATCAGGCATTTAGTAAGAATGAATAAATAAATATTTAAGTGTAAAGATGACTTGAATACTAAATATTTCTCCACAATTAGTGATGTTTTTGTCGACATTGCCCAGAAATTGCCGAGTTTCGTGTTAATTCTGATTTAGTAATATTCGATTTCCATCCCATTCTGTTGTTCCAATCCAAAGTGGCATTAAAATATCACTGACCTTAATCTTGGTCGAATAAATAAAGAAAGGAAGACTAGTGACGATAACAAACTGAACAATTATTCCTTTTTTCAGAAAGTACACAAAATATGCATAGCATATATATATACAAAATATACATCATGAACAGAAAATGTCAACGTTCGCATGAATGACATGTGATAGCATCCTGACGCGGGCGAACCGCCGACCATAGAAAATGCAGAGAGTCATCAGAAAATACTTGTCTGCTGCAGACAACAGACGTAACTGTCATCATGAATGAATGACAGATTCAGCACGCCGAAGGCATGCAGGGACGGTGTGGGGTTGAAATCCCTAGCGACCCGAATAACTTTATTTGCTTATAAAGCCATGACAGATGGACGTGAGAGCCAAAAATTTTATTTGTTTTGTTGAGACGAATCGTCCCAACAACGAATCGTCTAAGTTGTTATTTTGGGACGAACTGGCTTTGGGACGTAACGTGCCGTACCCCCCCCCCCCCCCCGATTGTTTCTATGTTCAGAACAGGAACCAGAGTTCCACTACATGTCAGAAAGTGTGCGCTCATTCAAATTGTTCCAGTCAATGAGGATACTACCACGCAAATGGCACCACATGAGCTGCTAACATTATTATTATTTATTGGTGTTTAAGATCACATATTTATGCACAATGGCTAATCATGACCGTGACAGTTTTACGGGTGGAGGAAGCCGGAGTACCCGTAGCAACGACGAGCAGCTGCCAGCTCCCCAACATCGTAACTCCGCACTGCAGCATAGACAGGGTTAGATTGGTTGAAGACATGCGCACCATCGACGTGCAGTACGCCTTAGTACACGGCGTCATCGTGCCCCCACGCGGGCAATGGAGATGAAGTGTCTTGCCCAAGGACACAACGCGGTTGCCGCAGGTGGGATTCGAACCGAGGACCTCTCGGCTTGCAGCCTGCACCTCTACCAACTGAGCCACCGCGATCCACAGCTGCTAACACAATCATTAAGTGGATTCGGCGTTGTTAGAAGAGACTGTCCCATCACCAAAGGATGAGGCGTTGCTTTTCTAATAAAGTTGAACATAAAATATCAAACTATCAAAACAGACCATCTGGACGCCAAGGTGGTTGAAATCGAGATAACGGACAGTAATAAAATCGCGATATTATGTTTTACAATAATTTAGCAACGTAGTTAATAACAAAGACTTTGATTTCTTCACAGGAAAAAAACAATTAATGTATCTTCCAGTGGGACTTCAATGCGAAACACCAATACTTCGGCTGTAAGTCCACACGCCATAACGGTGATGCTTTACTTTATATCACCGAAAAGTTTAATTTGCATACCCGCTAAGCGGATCCGATATCTTGAACCTAAGAATGATGAGCGACTCCCTCATCAACCATATTGACGACCACGGGACGGCGATGACGACCAAGGTAGCGACCACCTTCCGGTCCACGCCCCAGGCAAAATAGGAAACGATTCCCTCAGGTACCCGACCACCCCCACCTCACCACTTGCAGGAAGTTTACTAAAACACAGTGGGATCTTTACCGCGAAATAGTTGATGTAAAACTCCCTCGCAATGCCCCACCCAACGCCACTGACCTCGAAGCCCAATGCGCGGATCTACAAAATATAATCAACTCTACCCTATATGAAATATGCCCTAAAGAAGAGGTGCGCCACGGAGAAGAACAGTCTCCGGGGTTACCCTCTCACTCATAATAACTCAACGGAAAGCCCTCCACGCACTAAACTCAGCATGCGACCCAGCCAAAAAGCGGGTCTCAAAAACTTACAACTGCCTTCACGGCGAGGTTAAAAACGCCATCCAGCCCGAGCAACAATCTAACTGGGAGGAGGCCATGTCCAACCTTAACGAGAAAATGGAAGCTTGGAACACCTTCCCAGTGTTAACAGTCCAAAGGAGTAAAAGTAGAAAAACAGCAACCAAGCCCCTTACTGAGGAAGATGACTCCACTGCCGACAGAGATAAGGAGAAGGCCGACACTTTTTGCCGACCTCCTCAAGAAAACTCACCGCCCACCTGGAGGCCCTGGCTATGACGGTAAAGTCAAACACGTGATAAATAGTTTTGTCAATGATCGACGTTCATCTCGCCTCTATCACAAAAAACGAAATCGTCAACATCATAAAAAATAAAAATGCAGGAACTCTCAGAGGAAGACAAAATTAGATATAAAATCCCAACACAAAGCCCAAACTCGTTTATAACCAGACTTACAACCATCTATAATGAATGTCTCGCCCATAGCTACTTTCCAAAATGTTAGAAATCAGCCTTTGGTGTCATGATACCTAAACCAGAAAAAGACATCTCCATTCCGGTTAACTACCGCCCAATCAGCCTTCTCATCTGCATTGACAATGTCTTCGAAAGAGTCCTTACCAGGAGCACCTCAGAGACACCAACGTTTTTAACAAGCCTGCATGAACCACAAGAAAGGCATGGAACACCCCCAACGCCTTGTGGAACAAATGAAAACAGCCATCAATAATCAACAAGTAGGCGCAGTGATCCTATTTGATGTTGCAAAAGCATTCGATTCCGTCTGGTACAACAGAATACTCTGTATACTCTTTAAATTAAATCTCTCAACAAAATTGTTAACCCTTTACCCAACGTAACGACCAAAACCGGCCAGCGCTATTCTCAAAAATCGCCAATTAATTTTCAAAATATTTTCATTTTTTGTCTCAAAAACATAGGTTATGACCCCTCGTTGGAACGAGCTCGTCGAGCTCGTTCCAACGAGGGGTCATAACCTATGTTTTTGAGACAAAAAATGAAAAAAATTAGTTATTCAAGAATTTTTTTTTGCAAGTGTCGTCTGCTTTTCATGTTAGGTAAAGGGTTAAGACTACTCTCCTCCTTTCTTGGTGACAGAAAAATCAAAGTTAGGGACAACAACGAAATGTCCGACCCTAGGGATCCGTTCTCAGCTCCTCCTCTTTATCATTTATGTAAACGATCTTCAATTCACTAATAAACGCGTCCAGGTATCACAATTCCCGGAGGTCAGGTGGTTATGGGATTCCAACAACATATCCTCGTCATAATCCTCTCAAGTACAAAAATCTCTTCAACGCGTACTGGAGGTCCACGCGAGCTGGTGGTAGAAAATTAAACTGAACATAAACAAAACTTAAAGAATAGCCTTCACTCATAGGATCGCGACCTTGCCCTCAAACTACTGGATAAAGTCCTCCCAGAATGCACCAAGGCAAAATTCCAGGGTTCAAAATAAGCGGTATCGCATTGCATTTCGCTGTGCAAAATCATTAAATATGCATAGCGAAATGCGATGCACATTCTCAAGTTCTATATCATTGTGGACAATGGGCATTCGCCCCAACTTGTAACTGCTTATCTGGTAGGAACATGATAGCTCAATGGCAAATCAGCAGTTCATGGACCACCAAGTAGAATACCTGGTGGTCCATGAACACCCGATTTGCCTACAAGTCCTCAAGTGTCCACCCGAGTCTCGAGTAAAAACGTTAATTGGGGATAGAAGCCCACTCACGCGCGATGGCTGCATGGCTACTAAATCAATATGTCTGTACCTTACATGTATGTTCCGGTAGTGCATGGACCAAACCACTTGAAACTTTGGAAGCTACAGTAGTGAAAGATTCCATGTTTGTTCATGCCAGGCGGCACTACAGAAATTTGCAGACCCAGGTAATGCTGCTACTGCAAGTTAATAGCATCATTACCTGACTGTATAAATTTCTTTGTATTTCTGTTTCTTCCAAGTAGGACTACCACTAATATACATGTAACTAAGTAACCAAGTGTCAAATGTTTTCTAGGGAACAAAGGCATTCATTATTGTATATTAAATTTGAGACATAAAAATGTTCTCAATTTTAAAAAAATGCTATATTTTTTTTTTGAAAACGCTATGCAAAAAATGTATTTTGATCCCTGCAAAATTCGTTGGTACAACCCTTGACCAAAAACTTGACCCTCGATAAACACACCAACAATATCATAAAACGTATTAATCCATTAAAAATGATACATAGCACCTTATTTGAGGCAGTTCTACTCAAATTATACAAAACATTCGTGCCTCCTGAACTTGAGTACGGGGTCTTGCTCTCAGTGAAACAAACAAAACCAACCTGGGTAAACTCCAAAGAGCCCAGAACCACGCGTTTAGGGTCGCCCTCCTCGTAAACCACTCCACGAGTGGGCCATCATTCCAGTTATGAAAGACCGCTTAACTACACTAGCTGCCAAAAACAGCGATCGCCTCAAGGACAGCAAACCAATATCAGAATTAAAAGACATCTGTGCCTGTCGACAACCTTCCCCCCCCCCCCCCCCGAAAAAATCAGCTCAAACCGAATTCACTTACCCCAGGTCGGACCTGGTCAGGAATGGGCCCGGACCGACCGAATCGGTTCCAGGCCCGCCTGGCACGTCCACTCCTGACTTCAAAACTTCACCAAATGTAAAAAATCCGCGATGAAACCAGGCAGTGATACGTTCGGGGCGAAAATCCAAGGCTGCCTCCACCACACTTCGCTCATAACCGATCCAATAAACCAAACCAATACCACCAGTAGAATAGCATGCACGACTCTAGCCCCTTTGGCAGGACCCCGAGGTCCGACCTCGTCCTCGAGGTCATTGACCTCGACGTCCAGATCTGTTAGGCCTATTTTTAGGCGCCCCTCCTCTCTCTGTATGTCACCCATTTGTAGGCCCCCTCCCCTTCCCGCCCTGTATGTACCATATGTTTAGGTTATTCCTTCCCAATGCCCATGTAGGGCCTGCCCAACCTCAAAGTCCCTCCAAAGGGGCCCAGGCTGTTTACAGCCCAGCATGTATTTAGGCTTTCCCCACATTGTTTTGGCTCTCCCTGTATTGAGGCTTCCCCTTCCAAAAGCCCAGTGCCTACAACACGACAAACAATGGCAGATTATACTTGCCTGAAGACACCATCCCATCACCCTCGGATAGAGGTAGCACCCTCGGATAGAGGTAGCACCCTTGTGTCTAGAGGACTCCCTCTCACATTGATTCTCACCCGAGGGAGGAAAACAATTGGATTCTTCAAGAACACCAACGCCCACTCCCTCGACTTTTCCTCCTCTGCTGTCTCCTGCCATGGTTGTGATCTACGGAAAACTTCAGATTCAGAACATCAAAGTGGGACCGAAAGGGGCTTGCCCCAAATCCGCGCGCGAAATCATTCATTCATCACTAACTAAATTAAATTATCCGGACGCACCAACGCCGCACCAGGACTTTTCTCGGTAGTTCGGAATCGATGAGTAGTATGCTTGGGGCTGGATGAGCCTGTTCTGCCGGAGAGGGGTGAGAGAGGGGTGGATGATGTCATCATAATTAAAATGTTACGTAAGGTAATTAACGTTACTTAATGATGTTTTTTTTGTTTTTTTAATCACTTTAATTAATAATTGTTGCTTAATTAATTTTAATTAATGAATGTTGCATAATTAATGTAATTAATGAGTGTAATTAGAGTTGATTATAATAATTAGTATATTAATAAATGAAGTAATAATGTCAATTAGTACATATTTTTTTTAAAGTCATAATTTGGGATAGATATTATTAGATAAAAAATTTATTTACAAATAATTTATTTAAAAAACAATATTGACGTACTGGACATATATATGAATGCTATCGACTGACTGACCCGCAAAGGTGAACAGTTCATTGCGTGTGTAGGTGTCATTAAATCGATTTTTCTTTTCAAACGCCAACTACTGACAGATGTTGAAGCAATTAAATCTATTTACACACTTTAACGACTGGTCATAAATATCGTTAGACTGACGCTACAACTTTAAGTGCTATTGAAATTGTAAGATACCAATCTGTCACCTTATTGAATTTAATAACGAATTCCTATTGTTCAAAAGTTATGGGTGTAATAAAAACCTCATTAAATTAACGATCAACACGCAACCTTCTTCCAGACTCTGAGATTCAAATTTTCAAATTTCATCGATTTTTAACGGTCCAAATTCTGCATTTTGACTGGTTCTCAAAAAACCAATCAGTCAGTTTTAAAACGATGGGCGGGGCTTCAGTTTTTCGTTTAAGTTCTGCGAGATGAATCGACTCGTCACTTCACTGAAACAGTCGAGATGGCAAGCTCCAATAAATTTCAAATCGGTTCAAGAAATACTTTTATCAACGTGACACCGTTTCAGGGTAAAGTAAAGGTCCACGTAAGAAGATACACGAAAGACTCTTCGACACCGACTAAAACTGGAATCGCTTTGGATGTAATCGAGTGGAATGACCTGAAGAAAACCATCACAGAAATCGACAGAAGAATTGCCAGCGAAGAATCAGATTTATTTAGAAAAAGAAAACGAGAATTTCCAACATTCTCAAATCATGGAAAAAAGAATCCGACGACCGAACTTAGAAGAATACGGATCCAAACAGAGCTGAACCGAGCTTACGCAACTATGATCCAAAAACATTTAGCTGAGGTGGTTAGTGAACTGTGCTATGGGTGTACTGTAAATCATGGCGGTCAAACCCATCACGATCTATGTTTAATGGCTAGTCCAGAAGAAAAGGTCGAGAGATGTTTCCTCACTGCACTGGAGAAGATTGATCGTGCTGAGCTGCAAGATGTTTGGGCTGCAAACATAAGTAATATGATACCCGCTGTGATGCCGCACGAGTATATTAACATCGACGATTTTGATAGAGAAGCGGTAGAGAAAATGGTTGTAGAAAATATTTCTACGGTATGGTGAAGAAAAAATAAAGACAGAAGCGAATACGAATCACGACATGAAAAAAAACGGCCCTTTTCAGGGCCAACCAAATTATTATAAAAGAGTTGCTTTAGCACAAACGCATGCTTGGTGACCCCTCCAATCTCCCCTCACTTGTACTCCTCTGCACCCCACCCCTGTCGCACGAATCCTCAGTGGGTGGATCCCCCTTCACCCAAACATGTTTCAGTTGAATTTCCGGAATTTGATTATTATTCCAACCAATCAGGTCTCACCAAACTTTACACACCCGCAGTACAACATCCTTCGAGGTTTAACACCCCGCTCCCCCTACTAGCCCATCCCAGTGTCATTATGTAACATTTGCGGTATATAAAGAGCATAACAACCCCTAGGTAGTCATTTTATTTTCGAGATGGATACGAGATGGAGTCATCCCTGTACATGCGTTTTGGCAGGTCCGACTTCTTGCGGCAAGTTGATATTTGTCCACAAATTCATTTCTAATTTAGAGGCTATGATATACCCTATTCCCGAGCGTATCATCTGGTGTTACGGAGAATGGCAGCCATTATACGACACACTTTCGGGGGTTGAATTTGTGGAAGGTGTCCCACAGGATGTCAAGCCCAATTCCCTGGTAATTCTCGATGACTTGATGCTTCAGGCCGACGAACGTGTCGCCCGTTTGTTTACTCAGAGATCCCACCATCAAAACCTAAGTGTTGTTTACATTGTTCAAAATATATTCGATAAGAATAAATTTCATCGCACAGTTTCCCTAAACTCCCACTATTTAATACTTTTCAAGAACCCTAGAGACCAATCACAGATCTCTCACCTAGCTAATCAAATGTACCCCGGGAGGGTTAAATTTTTACGTGAAGTCTTCGACGATGCTACCGCCCCACCCTTTGGGTATTTACTAATCGATTTGAGACAGCAAACGGACGAGGGGTTAAGACTAAGATCTCACATATTTCCGGGTGAAACTCAAATTGTCTATGTCACCAGAGTATAAAAGGGGGTGGTTTGAGGTAATTATCTCATAACTATGTCTATTCGCGTAACACGCAACATCGGAACTCTCAAAGTTCTTTGTCGTGCGAAACCTTCAGAAATTAAAAATATTGTCAAACGTGCCGATAAAGACCTAATTCTTTCGATTTGTGAATGCGCTAAAAATATTTTATTGGGGAACGTACCCGTTTCGAATTATCATTTTGCCAAACTATGACCACATAAAGACAAAGTCAGGAAGCTAGCAGTAAAGAACACATCGGATAAAGTTAGAAGACAGATCATTCAATCGGGAGGTTTTCTGGGTTCGCTTATTGGGCCCGTTTTGAAAGTATTAGCCAAAGGTTTACTGGGATAATAATGGAACACGCCAAGAAAATGGTCTTAGTAGATCCTCGGATGTTAGATCGGATCGATAAACGACCAAATGATTCTGCAGTGTCCGCACTGGATAGAGAATTAACAGAAATAATAAACAAGTCTGATCTTAGTGAAACCGACAAAATCACAAAATACAATCAAATACTTCAGCGGTATTTGACTTTCTATGAGAAATCACTCGAACCGACCACAGTCAAGATTAAAATGGAAAAGACCGATCTGCCCACTCCACATGATGACCGTGAAATTTTAGATACCGTACCTTTAACCATGCATAGAAAAGCGGATTTATTATTAAAATGCTTGAAGTCCATTCCAAATCTGAAATGGGATGACAGGGGACGTATTATAATTAACGAGCAAACAGTTGAAGGGTCAAACATCACAGATTTGTTGAACGACTTACTTAGACAACGCAAAAGGTTTGCACCGGAAGGCTGGCAGGTTTTGGGCGAGGTACTGTGAGACGCTGATATTCCTCAAGAACTCATTGGGATCAAAGAACGTTGGGCTTTTATTCATAAACGTCGGTCGAGAACCACACCCCCTAAATCATCCACGAAAGGAGAGGCTCGGGGTGTTCACCCTTGGGTTCCCTTTTAAATACTTCTGACATGTGTATTTGCGAGTCATTATGAGTTTAACAGAGCTCTATTACACACCTTCGACTCCGGGCAGCTTTGGGGGAGTGACTGCCCCGCGGCGCGTGTCAAGAAAGAAAAGTATAGGTGATAAATTGGCTACAAAGCCAGGACACTTACACGCTTCACAAACCAGCACGGCGTAAGTTCATTAGAAAGAAAACTCTGGTCAGCAGGAATGACGCTCAATGGCAAGCTGATCTCGTAGATCTGACTTCAATTAGCAAACACAATGACGGTATTAAATTTCTCTTAACATGCATAGACGCGTTTTCAAAGTACGCTTGGGTGATCTCATTGAGAAACAAGTCGGGTTCGTCTATTGTGTTGGCTTTTCGAGAAATATTTTCTCAAGGTCGTAAACCTTTCAAGTTACAGACTGACCAGGGTAAAGAATTCACAAACAGTCAATTTCAGCTATTTTTAAAACAAAATAACGTTGAATTTTTTACAACTTATAATGTTGAAACGAAATGTTCCATAGTTGAGCGCTTCAATCGAAGTCTTAAAACCAAAATGTTTAAATATTTTACCAAAAACAACACATTAACTTTTCCGATCCAGGCACTGACGGACTCCTATAATAACACCTATCATTGCAGTATCGGAATGGCCCTGGCCTTGGTTACAAAAAGGGACCAAGAACAAATTTGGCAGAGATTGTATGGCGAACCGACCAAAGCCAGGCAGCGTTACAAAATAGGAGATAGAGTTAGAATAAGTAAGGTTAAACGAACATTCGAAAAGGGGTATTTGCCTAATTGGACAGAGGAACTCTTTACAATAACTCAGATAATACCGGGATATCCAGTGACATACAGGCTGAGGGACTATAATGGAGCTTTGCTAGAAGGGGGATTTTACGCGGAGGAAATTCAACGGGTAGCCGAGAAAACCGCATATAAAATAGAAAGCGTTATGAAAACGCGGGGTAAAGGTAAGGGAAAAGAATTGTTTGTCAAATGGCTCGGTTATCCCAAATCGTTCAATTCTTGGATCAAACAAAGTCAGATTATTTAATAAAAGCGAGCGTGTCGCGAAAAAAGTCTCAGTATAATGGAAGACACGGAAAGTAACAGATCGTGGCTTTTATGTGGTAGTCGTGTGCCGAAAAGTGAGATAACGTATTTTGCACAGGTCATAATCTTATACACCATAATAATCATGAGTATTGTCAATTTAAGCTTGGACGCGAATAATCCTCAGCTTTGGACTGCTCTCTTAGGCAGAGCAATCGGTTACTTACTCCCTAACCCAACCATCAAGAACAAATAATGTTTTATTTACATTTACCGAGTAACAGTTCGCTGGACACATTCCCCGATAACACTCTCACTGCGTTTCGAACTCAGTTGTCTCAGCCCATAACTCTCGAAGGTGATTGGGAAGTGGCTCTAACTGAAATTCAGTACCCAAATACGTGGTTTAACATAAAATATTTGGAAGGTTACGTAAATATAAAATACAAAGAAAAGGAATACACGGTTGGTTTGAGAGATGGTAGATATACGGACGCCACCCAAATCATCCGAGAACTCGAACGCAATAAAGAATTTAATTTACCTAATCCCGAGTGTTTAGAATTTGAGTGGAGTCCAATCTCACAAAAACTTATGATTATCATGAAACACGGGGCACAAATTACCATGAGTCCGTGCCTTCAAAAAATTTTTGGGTTTGAAAATGATACTTTTCATCAAGGATGGTTCAGTGCGACGCACGCAACTGACGTGAATAGAGGTTTTTATTCCCTATACGTATATTGCGATTTGGTGTGAGATCAAATCGTGGGGATTCTAGAGTTCCCCTTTTATGGATTGTTCCCATCAAAGGGGAATACGGCAGAACGATATCCCGTAGATTTAAAAATTTGTATTACCTCCCCCTTTCTCAGAAGCATTTCGGAACAATAGAGGTTTATATAAGAGACGACACCGGAAAACCTGTTCCATTTGAATGCGGAAAATTAACCGTGACACTTCATTTTAAACAATGATGTACTGCTGTAACCCAAAATTATTCGAAGATTATTATCTGGACTAAGTAGGTTCCGGAAGGCCCGTTTATATGGGTGCGCAGATGCAGAGGGGTCATAGTCTAGGAAGCCTATTGGGAACCATAAAGCACGCAGTCTTTCCACTCGCCAAGAGTGTGGGAAAACAACTTTTGAAAAAAAGTATAGATTTTGTAGGGGACATAGCTTCCGGAAAAAATGTAAAGCAAGCCAGAGTTGATAGATTCAAAGAAGCCCTCATGCAAGGAATTGCGGACCCCCCCCCCCCCCCCCTGGTCAGCCTAATGAATGCTCCCCTGCAAGACGCCCGCGGAGTATAAAAGTAGGTCTCAAAAAGAAACCCGCCATACCGAAGAAATGAAAGCGAACGGTAAAGAAGGATATTTTTGACTAGCGATGTCATTAATTAACACCAAATCCACGGAATGTGTCAACAGCGAACTGGACCTATTTTCCATTCCTCCCACTCAGACGAGTGTAGAATCCGGACAGTGGATCGAATTTCGCCCTCTAGCTACGATTGGAAACAGCGGACCGATAGAATTTTTCATTTCTGGGAGCGGCGACGATTATTTGAATTTAGCCCAGAGCTATCTCCACGTAAAAGTGCAAATATTGCAAACGGATGGTGGCGCATTAACCGGGGATGCTAAAGTCGCACCCGTTAATTTATTCATACATTCGTTATTCAACCAGATAGAAGTCAGCCTCAATGAAAGGCTCATTCCATCATCGAATAATACTTATCCCTATCGAGCATACATAGAAACTTTATTGAGCTACGGTCCCCCAGACAAAAAATCTCAACTTACTGCCTCTCTGTGGTACAAAGATACCGCGGGGCATTTTGACGATTTATCGTTAAATAATGGATTGAATACGAGAAAAAAATTCGCCAGTACAAGTCGAATTATTGACATGAGTGGTCGTTTACATTTGGACATGTGTTGTCAAGATCGTTATCTTCTCAAAGGGGTGAACGTACACGTGAAAATGAACAGATCAAAAGATGCTTTCGCATTGATGGGAGACGCACCTAATTATAAAATAAAAATTAACGAAGTTTCTCTGTTTATCAGGAAAGAACGTCTTAACCCTGCTGTGCGACTTGCCCACGTTAAAGCTTTAGAAAGGGGAACCGCTAAATACCCGATCACTAGGGTGCAAACGAAGGTATTTTCCATACCCAAGGGGAATTTGAGCATAACGCAGGAAAATTTATTTTTAGGTCAGCTCCCAAAGTGAATAGTCGTAGGTTGTGTCGATAACGACGCTTTCAATGGCAGCTATTCAAAGAATCCATTCAACTTCAAACACTACAATGTTAATTTCATTGCGGTGTATCTAGATGGTCAACAAATACCCGCAAAACCACTACAACCTCGTTTCGAACACGGAGAAATAGTAAGATGTTGTAGAAGTCTGTTTCAAGCAACGGGACAAATATTTGAAGACGTCGGGAATCACATCAGTCGGGAAGAGTATTCCAAAGGATACACATTGTTCGCATTTGACCTCTCGCCAGATTTGAGCCACAGAGATCATTTCAACTTACTCAAGCGTGGAAATTTGAGACTGGAAATGCACTTTGATGACGCGCTACCTATAACAGTGAACGTTATTGTCTACGCTGAATTTCAAAACATAATAGAGGTAGACAAAAATAGACAGATCATTTTTGATTATTCAACATGAACACTCTTCAATTAGTGACAGCCATGAACTCCGATAAATACCTCCGACATGTCAATTTGGGAGTTTTTGCCAGAGGTCGACTACCCAGAAAATTAACTACCACCCGCCCAGTGATGTTCATAGCTAATACAGATCCCAGTTACAGACCCGGTGAACACTGGGTGGCTTTTTACATCGGACATGAATCGGTCGAATATTTTGATTCAAATGGAGTACCCCCTCAACACAAGACATTCCAAAAATTTCTAAACAAATATTCTAACGCCTGGCGATTTAATTCCTGTTGCCTTCAAGGGTTATTACCAGTATGCGGCCATTATTGTTTATTCTATTTGCTTAATCGCTGTCGAGGCGTAACTATGACAACAATAATTGGAATGTTTCCGGGCGACTTGAGAAAAAATGATATTTTTGTGAAGAAGTTTATATGCAATCATCATTTCTACGCAAGACATGGAGTCGAGAAGAAGAAACTCAAGAATAGGAGCTCTGAGGTCAGTAAGCCTAGAGGAGGTACAGAGCGCATTTATAACAGAACCACCAGTACCGAGTGTCTCTTTTGAAACCGAATTCAATCACATGACCGAAGCTGAACTGGAGAATATTTTACGTGGAGTAATAAACCTCCCACCAATTTATCCCAAGTACGCCTTAGAAGCACACAGACTAAAAATGTTCGAATCTATGCTTCCTAGCGAATGTGTTAAAAGCCCGAGGGAGTTGGCGAGGTGTGTTTTTTTCTACATGGGAACCGAAGACAAGACAAAATGTTTTTATTGCGGCGTTCAAATTCACTTGTGGGGAGAGACGGATGTTGTCAAAGAAGAGCACCGAAGATTTGAACCCCTCTGCCTGTTTGTGGATAGAATCCCACCGGAAGAAGAAGAAGCTCAACAATCAGAACAAGAGACTCTTAAAGCTGACACTGAAATGAACTGTTGTGTATGCCTGGAGGCGCAATCAACTATTTTGATTCGTCCATGTAAACACTTATGCTGCTGCGATAATTGTTGTAAACAATTGAACAGTTGTCCTGTCTGTCGAAAGACAGTTTTTGAATATTTAAAAGTATTTATTGTTTAATGAATCGAATTTAAAATCATATTAAAACCGATCGACTGGTTTTAAATCCTATTAAAACTGATTGACCGGGTTTTAAATCCTATTAAAACCGATGGACTGAATTTACATAATTGTAAAACCGATTGGTCGGTTTTTAATATAATTTAAATTCAAAAATATTTGAATTGTATTCATGATACGTTTGACATGTACAATATTTTTTTTTTATGTATAGTTTTTTCGATATTATATAATTTGTTGTTTTTTTTTTTTCATTTCATAAATTTACTCAATACATTGTAACATTTTTTACACGGCTTGTATTATCGTGTTTATTTGTAATAATAAAATTTAGATAGAAAAAAAACCCAAAATTTCTTGGTTATTTTTTTTAAATTAAGTTAAACAATATTTTATGAAGACCGTTTCGTCCCAGCCCGGGACTCATCAGGTGAATTTCCCGCAGACGCAGTTCGGGAGTGGGGGAGTATTTACTCCTTCACCCTTCAAACTACTTCGTCGGTTACAATATTTAACAAACACCACTACGAAATTGTTGCGACATTTTCGTAGTAATGTTTATTAATTATCGTGGCCCACGACGGCTATGTGGTTTATAACGACATACCGCCCCCCCCCCCCCTATCACCTTATTAGAACATTTGTTGTTTTGTACTCACAAATCTAGTGGAGTTGTGCTTACGCCATCTGCACACACTTTCCTCTTGGGATAAAAATAAGAGAGTCCAGTTTTTGTCTGGGTATAAGTCAACATGTTATGCTGATTCACCATGAAGCCTTTGTTTATACCAGACCCACTCTGTTTAGTTTTCAACACATCAAGATACTTCTCTTTTTTCATTTCATTATGTTGCTTACTTATTCCTTTACAACTGCATTTGTCTGTAGCACCAAAACAGAAGTAGGTCTTGCTACAAAGAGCAATAATTCCGTCTCCCTCGAATTCTATTTTGAACAGTCCGGGGGTTCTCTTATCGTAAGCTGTTTGGGTTTTACAACAAGCGGCTGGGAGCCAATCGCATCCGTTCAATTTTGTTGTCACAAAGTCATTTTGGTGTTTTTCACATGCTGCAGCCGGGAACCAGTCATTCCATTCTTTATAGAAATTTTCTCGCTTTTCCGATCTCACGAATTGTTCAATATTTGAGTCCGATAGCGCTAAATAAGCAGAATCGGTATCCATTTCGCAGTACTTGAAATCACGCCTGTCCAAACACACATCCAAAAAATCGTAATAAAATTCCAACATTCTTAGTTTGGCGTACTGATATACGAAAAACCCTATTTGAAGTGGAAGATCTATTTTGATGGTCTTTTTATTTTTTTCGACTTCGTAGAGATCGTCTTCCATACAGTTCAAGGCACGAAACGATTTATCATTTATTTGCCTAACTACTGTTGAACCATGGCAGTATTTAACATCCCGCTGTTTATGTTTGTTCGTGATGCACTTCCCATAGCTAGAGTTACCCATCAGCTTAAACATATCAGCAATTATGGCTTTATCCGGGTCACTGTCGCCAGATCGGCAGGCCTCCGAGACAAAATTTGCAAATTTTTGAAAACAGTTTTTAGGTTCATACTGAATGATTTGATGAATTGTTGTTACGACCAGTCCGTGCTCGAGATACCACTTTAACAGAGGTGTTGTCAAAAGTATCTTTTCACCTTTATAACTGCCGATCAATGATCTTCTCGGTTGGGACATGATTTTATTTTCTTCGGCGAAAGCTTTCATATGCTCACCTATGTCATCTCTTGAAATATTTGCGTTTTTAAAAATTGGACACAATTCTTCAAAGTAATTTTTCAAATTATCTGACACGTGTATGTCGCACTCAACCAGGCCAAACAACTGTCCATTTTTTACTTTATCCAAAACTTGCTGGTGAGACATTTTCTCATCCACTACAAACTTTGGTAGTGACTGTACAAACTGTGATGCCTCGGGGTCCGTTTTCTTTTGGACAAGCCACTCACATTCCCACATTTCAACCACTGTTAGATTTAAAGTATTTCTGAAATAACTGGTGATGTCAAGCGTTTCAGTGTAAAGGTCCCTCATAAGTTTATTATTTGTTTGATTTTTAATGAGAAACTGTCCGTTTTTGTGTCTGTTTAAATTACACTTGTGTCCGTGAAAATAACAGCCGTGAAACTGATATACTGTCCTATTTTCACTATCCCATCCATCCACGGGGATGCGCCGTCTCCCCAATCATTTTTCTTTTCCATTAAATTGATGTAAAATGTTGACTTTCTGGGTGTGAGAAACAAATTCTAGCCACTCAAATGCTGTTCGCCCGAACGTACAGGATTTGACTGGTTTGAAATCATCTTCCGGTTTACGTCGGATAAATAATCCTGTTGGCATGTCTTGACTCAGGGCGAAAAGATAAAGGGCATTCGCGTCATATCCCAACACGGCCTGGGCAACTTTGGCTTGACTGCCATACTTAGAGGGGCAAATTAACGTGACGCCCTTTTCTTGGTAGCGGCTGAATACGAGAGATGGGCCGCCGACTATGTTGTTTCTAATAAGGTGATAGAGGTCACTGTTTTTCTCATTGAAAAGTGAAAACATAATATTTTTCTCCAGTGTAGAGAATAAATATTTTAAAGTTATTCCGGGTACACTCACCGCGTCTTTAAACATGTCAACCTTCAGTTCTTGATAAAATGCAAATTGTTTTTCAACTGCTTCGAGAAAAGGTTTAACATCTAAATTATTGTACCAGACAGTGAAATCACGAAAAGTAGACATACCTTCGTCGTCCCATACTTTCTGGCAAAAAGCATAGTCCTCTTCAGAAATATTCTTGTTTTTTAACTTGCTGAAGAAATCACTGTGATCCGGTAAATGATTTACATCGAGTTTATTCAAACCTGTCACCCATTCGTACGGGAAAAATCCTTTGACAGCCGACGCTCCGTAAGCTTTCAGGTATTTGTCATAGCTATAGCCTGAGGCTAAAAAAGCCATTATGTCCATGAATTTCAACGAAGGAGTTTTGACACACATAAAACTATTGTTGTTTTTAATGGCAAAATCAATGGAAGATGTATCCAATAAATATCCTGTCAGTTCTTTCTTGATTAAATTTATGTCATATCTGGAGCTATTGAATCCGAGTACTGGCATTTCTTGGTTGTAGCGGTCAAATTCCTCCCTTAAAATTTGAAGCGGGTGTTTTCCTCCTTTCTCTTTCTCGGGTTCGAGTTCGAGCGCTGTATCGATGAGCTCTGTGAGCTGTGAGTATGTCGAGCTGTGTTTCATTGACATTTTCATATGGGCAGCGAATGAAATTTTTTCCAAGTACGTAACCATTTCCTCGACGAGTTTTTTGGAGTCACCGTCCGTTATAAAGCACTGCGGATCTGTATATCCCTCTACATTACTACACACAGAAACGCTTCCCACTGTCTTTTTTCCGTATTTTGGGGTAGGTCGTCTTGAACGAAATAAGATTCAAAGTCGAACGCTGCTCTGTACGGATAATATCTATCTTCCTCTGGGACAATAATTCCTTCTTCTTCCAATTTTTCGAAGACTGATTTGTTTGGGTAATAAAATCCGCCTTCAAAATGACAAACGACCTCGGCTTTGCAATGTTGTTCGTGTCTGTCAGCTCGATAGGATTTTTTAAACAGTTTGTTACATTTCCGACATGCATACGATTGTGTATACGATCCGATATCTTTGATGTAACTAAAATGGTTGTGATACAAATTCACGTACATTGTGTCTGAATATTTACCCAGTGAACGCTGGACGAGTTTTGCCCTAGTTTCTTTTGTTGTTTGTTCCTGATACAGTTCGTAAACCATAATATTCAGTTTGAATAGATCTTCAATGAACGGTAATTCCCTCAATTTCACACCTTTGAATTTTTGTTTGGGTTCTTCCTGGAACTGATAATAATAAGCCTCTGTGGTTTTTCGAGTTTTTTCACATTGGCACCACTCCACAGAGCCAGACAACGGAATAAACACAAATTATCTTTGTAAGCTAGTCCACTTAATTTTGAAGCCTCCAAACTGACAATTGAACGGTTATTGGTAACATAATCCGGCAAATCTACAGGTGCTCCAATGGGATGATCCATAATTTTATTTACGTAAAATGTTACATTTGTAATCCTTTCCACACTCCATTTTGTACTCGGTCGTCTTTGACAAACCGACTCCAGAAAATCTTGATTATTTATTGTTTCTATAAATTTTTCGAAATCTTGTACGTTTTTTATCATGTGTGGTTCTTCAAGAGCACAAGCGTTGTTGGAGGAAGCGTGGAAATAACGAAGATCTTGTGTTTCTGTGTGTTGTAGAATAAATCCGAAACTGAGATTAATTTTGAATTTCGTCTGCTGTTTTGTGAATATAATGTTCATAATATCCAGTTGGGTTATATCACTTTCCCGAAAATTATAAATATCCTGCACTGGGCGGTCCATAATAAAATGCGTGCGAATAGCTCCCCAGTGGTCATGATATATTTCTATCACAGCAGAACTTTCCAAATCCGGTACGACAGCTTCTTCAAAATCTATAGGATCGACATTAGAAATCTTTGTGGGTTCTCGTGGAATTTTTGATGGTCCGGGTGTCGCTTCGGTAGTACTTTTGCGTTTTTTCGGTGCTTGATGAGCGGTAGCGTGATGACGGTTAAGTTGAATCAGCTGAGCAAACTTTTCTCCACAGGTACAGCATGTAAACGTTGAATTATTACATTTAATCTTGTGCGCTAACAAGTCTTCTTTCCTTGTATAGGATTTCAGACAAAACGTGCACTGAAACTCCTTCACATCACCTGCACAATGTACACTTTGTTCGTGGCGATCTTTTTTGAATTTAGAGGTAAATGTTTTTCCACAAAACTGACAGTTAAAAGTACCTTCTTGATGGGTTTTCAGATGATCCGCTAACTTGTCCTTTCTCTTAAACATCTTGGGGCAGAGAGAACAGCCATGTACAGCCTCTCCCCATGTACAGTAGCCTCATGGCGCTTTTTGTGATCCTTTGATGAAAATCCTTTCTCACAAATTCCACAGGTAAAGGTTTTGTTTTCCATTTCGATGAATTACAACGTGGTAGATATGATGCGAATGAAACTCGACTTGCCAACAAGACGTTTGCAAAACAAATGATGATAAATTTATCCCTGCGTGACTGACGTGTGATTTATTTGTGGGCGTAATGAAAGTGGGGGTTTAAATTCAATAAGGTGACAGATTAGTATCTTACAATTTCAATAGCACTTAAAGTTGTAGCGTCAGTCTAACGATATTTATGACCGGTCATTAAAGTGTGACAATAGATTTAATTGCTTCAAAATCTGTCAGTAGTTGGCGTTTGAAAAGAAAAATCGATTTAATGACACCTACACATGCAATGAACTGTTCACCTTTGCGGGTCAGTCAGTCGATAGCATTCATATATATGTCCAGTACATCAATATTGTTTTTTAAATAAATTATTTGTAAATAAATTTTTTATCTAATAATATCTATCCCAAATTATGACTTTAAAAAAAATATGTACTAATCGACATTATTACTTCATTTATTAATATACTAATTATTATAATCAACTCTAATTACACTCATTAATTACATTAATTACATTAATTATGCAACAGTCATTAATTAAAATTAATTAAGCAACAATTATTAATTAAAGTGATTAAAAAAACAAAAAAAAATCATTAAGTAACGTTAATTACCTTACGTAACATTTTAATTATGATGACGTCATCCACCCCTCTCTCACCCCTCTCCGGCAGAACAGGCTCATCCAGCCCCAAGCATACTACTTCGATGCTAAGGGTTTACTGACGTTTCGACCTTGGGACGTTTCGGACCTGGACGTTTTGGCCTGGACGTTTCGACCTGGACGTTTCGACCTCCAATCGGGCCGAAACGTCCTGCCTATCGGGCCGAAACGTCCCGGGTTTTAGTCAATTTTTATAAATTTTTTACATATTTTGGAACTTAATTTCCTTCATGCTGATGGTCATAAAAGGCTGTCTTTGAATAAAAAAACGAACTTACCTTTATCGAATTTTAATTTATCCGTAAAAACCCACGAAATAAAGCAGGAATTCATTATATTATTTGTAAGCACAAATAAAGTATGTTCACTATGTTGAAGACGCATCGAAATAAATGAAATACAAGATTTTCCCAGCAAGTGTTGTTTTGACAAAACAAAAAGCCACAGCTGTCTGTCGCTGTTGCTACTAGTCTTGTCTTTTGATACTTTGTTTGGCGCTTCTGATTAAAAGTTACTGATGAACTTTTTGAGTTTGTTTATACAAGCTTTTGGGAATAAAAGTGACTGATGAACTGTTTGTGTGTGTTGATACAGCACTCTCGATGTGGTATCTTTGGTGACTTCTGATCTACCGACGACAGTGGGCTCAGATATTTTTGTGTATAAATAATGTATTCAATGTCTGTAATAATGTAGCCACGAGAGCTACCAAACGAATAAACTTACTCAAAATGCTAAGGGGCGCCACATACTTCCTTGCTCCACTCTATCTTTTGCCGCTTTAACTGTAAGTTTTTTCTACTATCTTTCAGACTCTACCTTTCTCCCCAATAACCGCTATGGATATTGGTAACCGCTATGGCAATTCACTAACCGTTATGGCTTCAACACATCCTTCACTCCATCCCCGGAGGTGTGCGTCCACCCCCAGGGAGGCGAGCGTTGGTCCTGCGCCCCGATTTCTTGGCCAATTTTGTAAAGCGCATCTTTAGCGCACAGCATGTCCCGACCGAATGAAAATAGCAGGCCTGTTACCTGAACCAGGAATGTTCAGGTTGGGTGGCACCTTGTTAAGGTCCGTTGGTTTTTTTCGCTTGTCAAGTCGCCTCAATCGTACACACCAGCAAAGAGCCCAAGGCAGACTATACTTGCCGATGGAGGCCTACCTTGTCTATAAAACCACAAGCGGCAGACTAAACTTGCCTGAAGAATAACAACATGAAACATCAACTTCCATGTTCTTCCGCCTATACACCGCTCAAACATGATGCAGATGACGCTGTGTCAAATTAATGGAATTATATACCATACTGCAAACGAGGGTCGAAAGGGGCTTGCCCCAAAACGTCCCAGTGCGCATTCGGCGCGCTAAAATCATTCTTTTAGTTTTTAGTCAGTAAATAATGTATTTCTTGTCAATAAAATGAAGGTAAACTTCATTTTCGTCCGTTATCACTGTATACAGAGATAAGTTCTATAAAACCTAGCCAGATCGAAAGATGCTTTGGATATCCTTAATTTGTCTGATATCTTAGCCTTGTACTTGGATATCCTTAGCATCTGAAGCCATAGCTAGTTTTATATAACTTATCTCTGCATACAGTTATAACGGAATTGCGGTCATTTTGGTGCGAAATGTAAATATTCCCATTTGTTGTAAATAATGTCATTTTGGGTGCGAGATGTAAATATTAATATTTCCATTTTTTATTAAAAATTTTGCTGCTTAAGTTGTATTAATAAAGAAGTCTTTCTATTCTATTCGAATTGTGTGTTGTCAATCAACTAAATTCCCGAATCCATATTAACAGCCAATGGTGATGGGAATTATCTCATTTGGCAGGTTAGATAATGGAGGTTATTAGACTGTCAAACAGAAAAATACAAATCAATTAACACCTCTTAATATCCTCTATTATCTATCCTGGTGGATGAGATAACCCCCTTCATTACTGACTGTTAATATAGGAGGCCGAAACGTCCAGGGCTACCGGTCATATCGGCCGCCAGCCAAATCGGCCGCTGCAATTTCGGACGAATCGGCCGCTGAAAAAAAAATATTTTATTAGGGAAAAATTAAGTAATTTTTTACAGACTTACCCAAAAAGTAAGAATATTATGCACTGAATCCCAAAATCCAAATGTGTAAAAAGTAACATTTTTTTCTTGTCTGAGTAAATGCAATCCCATTAGTGCCCTGATTGGAGAAACAACGGAAAATGATTGACATCTCCAGGGGCGTTACACATGTCACTGACTGGTCTGTTTTACTGTATGACATCACTCACTCAACTGTCTCTCAGAAAAGGTTGTTTGGACAGTAATTTAATCACAATGCAAACTTTTTGATGCACTGTTTGTGTTTGTTTGTACAGTAATGATCATTTTGGCATTGCAAATCGGCAGGTATATTGTTTTTGAATACCAGTTAACTTACTAATCTGCTTTATTGTTGCGAAGAGAGTTTGTGATTAATAGATTACCTTTGAACATTGTTATTGAAAAGATATCAATCGGTTTTTGATCTCGAGCATTGTTTTCAATATCAAAGATTCCCCAAGCTAGTTGAATTATGATAAATCTGCCCCAATATTGTGTTGGAGTCAGTCACCATGGAACCTGCACTTTGCGTATATTGTGCAAGGTTGTGCAGAAAGAGACAGGAAAGCCTACAATGTGATTTTTGTCATAGATGGCAACACAGAACTTGCCAAACCAATATCTCACAGACTTTTTACCGTCGGATGAATAAAGGCTTAGAGGTTTTAAATGATTGGCGGTGCCATGATTGTAGTTCACCGTCTACCAGTAATGCTACAGCCATTTTGGAAGAAGAAACTAATGAAAACGACCCCTTTGAAGCAGATACTATTTTAATCGATACAGATCCTGATACATTATATGATGTCGACACTATTTTAGCCAACGAAACAGAGCCAAATGAATTCACAAGACCGTCTCCTCTCAATGAAAGTTACCAACAAGCAGAGCCAATTGGTGATGTCCAAATAAATGATAGCAATTTCATCCCAGAATATAGAATTATCTCTGGTGGCACACAACATGGAAAGAATCGTTTAGTTGACAATGCCGGTTATGCTTATACCAAAAAAGAGGTGAAAAAGGGCATTGTTTATTGGAGGTGTTCCATTAGGACTAAAACAAACCCTTGTCTCGCAACAGTGAAACAAATTGGTGATTGTTTTTCACCTGGACTTAGGACTCACAACCATGACGGTAAGCCTGGCATTGACACTATAATTTCCACCCTAGTTATTTTCCACCTGATTTTTGGGTGGACGACATTTCAGTCAGTAGTGCTAGACACTTAATTTTTGCCACCCCGCATCAGTTGGAGACAATGAGTAAGGCTAAAACATGGTATTTAGATGGTACTTTTAGAGTTGTTCGCTCTCCATTTGTACAATTATACACAATACACACTTTCCTTGCATCAGAAACAGGTGAAATGAAACAAGTGCCAACTGCTTTTGTGTTCATGTCGAGGCGAAGGGAGCTAGATTACCGTGCAGTGTTCGCATCTTTGATTGAAAAGATGGGTGGTTATGTTAACGTTCGTGTTCAACGTTGCATGGTTGATTTTGAGCGCGGTGTATGGCTTGCACTGAGAGAGTTGTTGCCAAGTGTCGAGTTGAAGGGCTGTCGTTGCTTTTCATTGTCAACAAGCAGTTTATAAAAAGGTTAGAACTTTAGGGCTTGAGGTAGAATATGGTAGACGGTCAGACATTTACAGACTTGTTAAAAAACTCATGGCCATTCCTTATTTACACCACTCCCACATTCAAGAAGAGTTTATGGTTTTGAAAGAGGAAGCTGGGGAATCTGCTCTGAAAGAACTTTTTATCTATGCAGAAAATCAGTGGGTGTGTTCCAATGTGTGGCCTGCACATACATGGTCAGTCTTTGGACTTACTGTACGGACCAACAATGCCTGCGAAGCTTGGCACAAAAGCATTAATGGGGCCGCAGGCCGACGTAACTTGCAGTTTTTCTTGTTGGTAGATTTGCTCTATAAGGAAGCTACCTCCATCCCAAGTGTTCGGGAATTTGTGAACTGGGGGCAGTTGAGTCGTCATGTCTCAGTAAAAACTAGGAAATTCAATGCAGATTTAGAAGCTATTTGGGGAGAGTATCAAAATAATGTAAAAACTCCAAGACAAACTCTCTCTGCTGTTGCCTCTCTAATTGCCAAGTCTTAATAAAATGAATGCTGGAAGTAATTTATACCAGTAAATGTGAAGTAAATAAGTAATTTTTCCGGCAATTCGCTTTATTAACATCCCTTCAATAATGATAATTAGTCCGGCATTAATTGCCAGGCCGGTAGTCATCATTGGACGGCTCTTAATAAAGCGAATTGTCTGAAGAAAAAAATGAATGCTGGAAGTAATTTATACCAGTAAATAAGTAATTTTTCCGGCAATTCGCTTTATTAACATCCCTTCAATAATGATAATCAGTCCGGCATTAATTGCCAGGCCGGTAGTCATCATTGGACGGCTCTTAATAAAGCGAATTGTCTGAAGAAAAAAATTGAATGCTGTAAGTAATTTATACCAGTAAAGAGATGAAGTCGACGTATTTTTTCCGGCAATTCGCTTTATTAACAGCCCTTCAATAATGATAATCAGTCCGGCATTAATTGCCAGGCTGGTAGTCATCATTGGACGGCTCTTAATAAAGCGAATTGTCTGAAGAAAAAAAATTGAATAAATAAAGAAACAAACAAATTGGAATGCAATAAGTAAGTCATAGCAGTAATTGGATCACACGCCAGTAATTTACCTAATAGTAAAAGTGGAGTAAACCTTAGGATGAGTGCATTATTAACCGCCTTTCAAAGAAGCCTTTAAAAAAATGCTGCAAAGGTAACAATATTTGTGTAATTGTGCACATACATGTCTTGAGGTTTTTTGTATTTTTTGAAAATATACCGCTAAAATATTGAATGTAAATATCTAAAAGTTTCTTTTATTCTATAGTCTGTATGAAAATATTCTGATAAAATAATGGAATAAAAAAATATTTTATCTGTATGAAAATATTCTGATAAAATAATGGAATAAAAAATATTTTCACTGATAATCTTCTTCATTTATTATATTCAAATATTATATCAGCGGCCGATTCGACCGAAAATGCTGGCGGCCGATTCGTACTGACTGGCGGCCGATTCGTCCGAAATTGTCAGCGGCCGATTTGGCTGGCGGCCGATTTGACCGTTTCCTGTTAATATAGGAGGCCGAAACGTCCAGGGCCGAAACGTCTAGAATCCGAATCGTCTCGAGGCCGGAACGTCCTGAGGTCGTACCGTCCCATTACCATGCTAAGAGCTTCTTAGTATGACCGGTTCTGGAATTTTTCGCATTCGTTTTTCTGTGAATTTTTCTTCCGGTAAAATTTAGAAACCTTTGGATTTCGTGAAAGATTACATCAATCTTTTCATTTTACGATCGCTGTATAATGTTTCGAAAAGCAGTGATTCCACAGTCGAAGTGACAACAATATGCATAAATGTGATGTGCAAAATGAACCCCAGTTGAAGACAAACTTGTTGTTAAAGGAATTCCATAGTTAAAGTGCAAAATAAGTAAAAGAATTTTGTTTATTTCGAAATTCCCGCGGGCACGTCGTTTTACCCAAATGAAAGTAACTAAAGAACAAAACTAACCAAGTGAAACTATATAATATTCCTCTATTCAGTTTAAAAGTACGAGCAAAAAAATCGAGTGCAATTGCCGCATGCCGAAATAAATTGAAGTTTATAAAACAGGACACAATGGCATGATCACAGTTACAGGAAGTTGTGGCTGCGAAGTTGTGGCTGCAACACTTTTTTCACCGATAACAATGAAAGCACCACGTTAGTCCTGACCCCGTGTTACACATACAGTAGTCCATAATATAATAATAGACAAGTAATGAAAGCCTATTTTGCCATGACCGATACCCCCTTCCCAGTTCTTTTGTGAATTCATTCATTAAACAAAGATTCATCAACACAGTTTTCTTGTACAGCTACCCGCAAGGTATTTAACTTCATGAATTAATAATCAAATCATCATACTGCGGCTTCTTTATTTGATAAAAAAACCCTCGCTGTTCGACTTTTTTGCCCGCGACTCAACGCCATTGGAACAATAATGATGGAGTGACATTTCATTGCTAGGCTGTACAAAAGTTAACCCGGAAAGCAAAACAACGCACTGCGTTGTTCTTGTGCTGCAGACGGCAGAACAGAAGAATAATGGATGTGGGCAATAATGTAATCTTGAGTCTTCCCTGCAAAACAACTGTTGCACCCCTGTCCTCGAGTTCTATTTATTGTCAAGGCACAACGATCTTGTCCCAACTTTAATAAAAAAAACTGATGGTTAATTTATGGCAGCGCTACCTTGTTGTCAGAAGTTGAAAATGCAGGAAGCTTTGAAAGGTATATGTATTGGCGGGCGGAAAGGTTATTAGATCGATGGTATGGGCCTATATGACAGACAGGGAGGGGTGAGAGTGATCTCATGGCCTGTATAAAAAAGGAAATTCTATTGCATCTCTTTTTTACAATGCCAGCTAGGAATCGTGACATTGACAACATTTAAATTTAATCAATGCTGAACAACATTAATCACAATAGTGTATTGGGCCCCCTACATGCTGGTTGAAATGTGGAGGGGTAATGGGCTGGGAGAGGCAAGGCTTGTTGTAGGCACATATTATTCAGACGATGCACTTGGCCGATTAAAATATCTCGGGGTCTCGACAAAAAATCTTTCCCGGAGACATTTCTTTTGAAAAAAAGAAAAACCTTTCTAGAAAACCCACTGTGAGCATTTCTGCGTGCGTTTGGAGTCAGTGGGGAGGCAAGGGCAGCGATGCTTTTGGGGGAACGCCGTTCCCCTTGACCCCTTCTACTTGCTGCTACAAACGTTCTTCCTCCTCAGTTGCCAAACTTGAACAGGCTACATCAAAAATTACCTGTTACTTGCATGATGAGTGAAACATAAAATTAGAAGCTGGTGAATGGTAGGGGGAGGGAGCTTGTAGGCGCAGACTTTCAAATGCGGTGCTTGGTGAATGAAGATCAACAGCCCTCTACCCTATTAACGGCCCTCGACTCTCGGGCCGGTAATAAACCCAAGGTTAGGCTTTTATTCATGCCTCTTGGGCCGGTAATAAACTGCAAGGCCCTCCAAACTCATGGTATTGTTATATTATTGGAAGATATCTTCAGAATCTGTAGTTTATGTTGACTTGGCTGCTCGCAGTTACTAGCTTTTTTGCCTCTAGATTCATGGATAAGCCTATTGTGACTTTTTCCCAATTAAAACAAAAATTATACACATCTGGCCAATCCATGGTCGGCCGGGGATTTCCAGACCCTGCTCACGGGAACCCCGGAACTAAAGCAGTGCCTATTCACTGCGGTAAACAGGCTCTGTTTTACTGGTAAAATGGCACCCAGTCACCAATTCTTGGGAGGTGTAAAACACTTATCTAAAATGGGCAACATGGCTTATTAACGCTCACCCCTCGTGTTGAGTTGATACTCATGTTGGGGGTATGATTAGCCATTGTGCAAAAATATGTCACCTTAAACACCAATAAATAAATAAAATGTCTAGACCCCCCCCCCCCCCCACCCCCCGAGGTGGGGGGTCATACGCCTACATTGGGGGAATGTTGGATGCCACCCCTAGATTGCGGCACATTTCCAAAGTCGAATAACTTGAGAGAACGAAATAAGCAATGCTAATGAGATGAATAAGAGGGGGTAGGCCTTGACTTTATTTATTTATTTAATTTTTATCTTTGAACTAACCATAATATTAGCTGCACATTTTCCGCACATGCAAATACTGTTGCAGACATGTCCAACTTCTAAGTACTTCCCTTTTGTTATCATAAATAGCATAAAACATACGACTGCAGTCTAAAAATTCACTGACTGTCACCGTAAAGCAGATGACAAGAACTTGATCCGTTTCGGTATTCCGCAATCATATTTCGACGGTATTTTTAGACGTTAGAAACGTTACGTCATCATTGTTGTTCCAATGGCATCGAATCGCGGGCCAAAAAAAGTCGAACGGAGAGTTTTTTTTATCAAATAAAGAAGCCGTAGTACGATGATTTGATTATTAATTTATGATAAATGTGAAGTTAAATACCTTGTGGATAGGTGTACAAGAAAACTGTGTTGATGAATCTTTCTTCAATGAACAAATTCACAAATGAACTGGGAAGGGGGTATCAGTCAAAGCAAAATAGGCTTTCATTACTTGTCAGTTATTATATAGACTACTGTATGTGTAACACGGAGTCAGGACTGACGTGGTGCTTTCATTGTTATCAGTGAAAAAAGTGGTTGCAGCCACAACTTCCAGTAACTGTGGGCATGACTGATGTGAGTCGGACAGTCGGTTATATGCAAAATTGCTTCCGGTCTCAGGCTATAGATCAAATCGGATAGGCTGGTTACCAGAAAACAGAATTCTAAACGACGATGTTACCAGGCAATGTTTCTGCCTTTGTTCAAGACAAAACATAGCGAAGAAAGGGTGTAACACAAAACGATTTTTTCCCAAAATTTGCCTTTATTGTGAATTGTCAATTTAAAAGCAGAAATATAGATAATGCATGAACTTACAAGTAATATTATTTATTTATTTATTAGGGTCACATATTTTTGCACAATGGCTAATCATGACCATGACAGTTTTACAGGTGGAGGAAGCCGGAGTACCCAGAGAGAACCACCGAGCAACGGTGAGCAACTGTCAGCTCCCCAACATACTAACTCCACAAAAGCAGGGTTAGCATTGGTTGAAGACAAGTGCACCATCGACTTGCAGTACGCCGTAGTACACAACGTCACCGTGCCCCCAAACAAGTAATAAATATCAAAATATAGATAATGCATGAACATACAAGTAATACATAATAAAATAACTGCCCAACATAGATGATGAAAGAATGCATTTGAGGTGAGAATGATTAGAAAAATACCCATATTTTTTTTAACGATAATGACATGGGTGGCCACAGTATTCATAAGGGCTAAAGGGGTAGGCCTGCAATTGAGCGGCATAGAGATAACTACCAGCATACCCCCAGAATATTTTTTTAAGGGGATGCCAAACCCAAACATTTGTCAAAATGGTTCAAGTGGTTGTGTTAGGAATATGAATGAAAAACTATAAGCAACTGCACAGTGTTATATATCAAAATGTTCGTCAGCTGACACTGTATTCCAAAACATACTCAATCTTCTTCTTCTGTCCTATATTTTAGAATGTTTGTATGTATATCTGTCTGTCCGCTACAGAAATGAATATGGGGCCACCCCGAGTGTCCAAAATGGGTCTACTTGGAGAACTTTTTTATGGCGGAGGTCATCTTAAGTTTTAAAAAGTGTGTGGGTGTGGGTGTAGGGGGGCACCAAAAGTTATGACCAAAATTTTTTTTACCGATAAATATCTTCAAAGGGGTCTTACTAGGGGTACTTTTTTTTATCAGGAATCTAATGGTGAGGTTTAAAAAAGTATCAGGGTGGGGGTGGGGGTGTAGAGGGGCACCAAAAGTTATGACCAAAATTTTAACTGAAAACAATCACAAAGTAAAAATTACAACAACACCGATCTCTAATTTATTTCATTCTTTTCTTTCAGGAAATTTTCTTTTCCACGTTTAAATTACACATTTGTTGGAAACAGCATCAGAGTGAGTACTTTAGGAAATTAGTGATAATAATAGAAATGATTAATTTTGAAATACAGTGGTGCCTTGCTAATTGAATAGCCACTTTGCCAATGTAAATTATTCAGTTAACAGGAGTATTCAATTAACAGGGATTTTGTCACTTTCCTGTATTCTAGGGATAAACTGAGCATCTATTATATTATGTCTTGCTTGACAGAGCTTCATGAGCTCTGTCACACAAGATATAATAGATTAAATGCTTGAATTGGATGTGCTGATGCCAAATAGGTCTGTAAACAAAGGGAGACTGGGGAGAGTCAGGATAATTTCTCGACAGGTGACAAGGTTTTTTATTCAATTAACAGGAGTTTCCTCCATAACCTTTATTCAATTAAGAGGTCAAATTTGTACTGGATGTATGGTAAATGTTTTTGTGTTGGGAAATTATATTCAATTAACAGGGTTATTCAGTTAAGAGATTCCAGTTAAGTGGGCTCCACTCTGATATTATGTACATTACCACTAACTGAAAACCTGTTGTAAAGGTAATTAACAGACTGGACTAGAATTACTTTACAACCTGTTTAACCATATTCTCAATGCACAGAATATCACAATTTATTCTTTTAAATATTATTTCTTCAATTTCTGCCAACAAATTTAACAAAACCATTTGATGTGATCTCTCTTATGGATGTCTTAACACCAATGTGCATTCTCAATCTGAATCAACAATCTCATTCCACTGAGCGTTATTTTTTCAACTGCTAAGTTGGTCATTTGCACAGGCAAATGTGGACGATTGTTAGGTGAAGGGTTAATATGAAATTTATATAAATACATTCTTGTAGTTTGACTTAGTTTAATTGTTTATGGAGTCCACCTGGTCCATGTACTTAACAAATTTCCAGGCAAGTCTTCCCAATCTCTCCCACAACATCCCCAGCTGGAATTAGTCTATGAAGTTCATTCCATGGAGGCAACACCTGTCATGATTTAATTTAATTGCTTTGGACAATATTGGGAAAAATACTTTCCACATAATTATGTTTGTGTTGTATAAGTTTGTTGAAGGGTTAATGATCATAAACTGATGAATATCAACATAGCAAGTATTGGATAATAGTTATTATTATCAATTCTTTGTGCGTTACCAACACATTAACCCTTTACCCAACGCAGACGATTTCAAAATTTATTATTTTAAATATAATTTTTTTAATTTTTTTTAAAAATTTCAACAAAACATCATGTGACCTCTCTTTCATCGAGCTCGTTTCAAAGAGGAGTCACATGATATGGTTTTGTTGCAATTCTTCGGAAAATAATATTTTTTCAACTGCGGAATTTGCATATTACGCGGGCGGATGTGGGCGATTCGTTGGGTAAAGGGTTAACAGTAATTTACATAGACACTAAGAAAGCCCAACAGACTTATATATAGACGTGCATATTTTCCAGCTGGTTGATAATGGCTATTTATAGCCATTATCGAGGGGGGACTGGAGTCGAATATGATGTCATGACCTACTTCCGGAAGCGTTGTTTATGTTTACAGTTTGCAGATGACAAACGTCCATGTAAGTAATAATTTTGTAATAATTCCCACGGGTTCTTCTCATGATGGTACTGCATTCAATGTTGAGATTCCTACCTCAAATATTCAATCATATAATCCATCACAGAAGGCCAATTATTGGAGCATCATGCAGGCAGCTACGTTAAATAACTGCACGATAAACTATAACATAATTATAAGTAAATCGTGCAAGAAAGAGCCCTATTTATTTCGGAATCACTAGGTCAAAGGTCAAGGTCACAGTGACCCTTCACATAGTAAATTGTAAACAATTGGTTTCCGGACGATAAGTTGATAATGATTAAACCCACTTTTGTTCTGTCACAACTCGACATTGGATCTATGATCCTATCAGCATTTTTTTTCTCACATCTGATGAGATATCGCTTATTTTGAAGTTTAATAAGTGTTTTGACGTTCCTAATATATTTTAACCACAGCATGTTATTAATTATGATGAAAGAGAATAGGAACAATGTATATGAAATTACCAAACATGTGTTATTTCTGATTTTTTAACTAATTGATAGGTTTTGTTATGTAATGTGCACAATCTTTGTACAAACATCTAATGATGGCATATCCTGTAAAAACAGCTTCTGTGGAAGATAACAAACATTTTGATGTATAACACTTGGTTATTACAAAATCTTTTCCTGTTAATTTCACTTAGTGAAAATTACATACTTTTCAGGAAACTTTGGGTTGGGCATCCCCTTAAAGCTTCACACACCAAACACAATGTGCAAATGTGACATTAATGCAAAGCTTGTGCACCTACACGAATGTGAATACACTTTGTTTCCGTGCTGTTTCGCGCGATTTGCGACTCCGACAACATCAGAGGCAAATGTCAACTCTCAGTCTTTGAAATGTAATGCACGTGTTTTGAGTAGAATTCAGGTGGTTTAATCAACCAACATAACTCCAGGACATTAAATTCGTAGCTATCAATAAATGTTGTGAAATCAGTGATGACTTCAAAGAATGTCTGAACAATACAACTTTACATACAATGCAATTTTAAATTCCAAGCTATCCAGCGACAGTAACGTCTGTCTGATTTCGCTTTTTTGAGTGCTGGCGAGTTTGAAATTGACACAGTCTCATTAACCCCTTACCCAACGCAGACGATATCAAAATTTATTATTTTAAATAAAAATTTTTCAAATTTTTACCAAAAAAGTTCAACAAAACTATATCATTGGAGCTCGTTCCAACGAGGGGTCACATGATATGGTTTTGTTGAAATTTTATTGAAAAATAATATTTTTTCAACTGCTGAATTTGCATATTACGCGGGCGGATACGGCTGATTCATTGGGTAAAGGGTTAAGCTAAACAGCCTGGAATTGGAATCACTCTTTTCACTGCTCCATTTCAAGAAATTTGTTAAAAATTAAAACCAACTGCCAATCTCAATAACCTCAAGAATGTAAGTTTCAGCATTTTTGGAGGTAAATGTGAATGAAACTTCGGGTCCCAGAAGAGTCAGCCTCAGATGATTCGGACCCGGGAAGAGTCAGACCCAATTCTTTTCTGAGGAAGACTCTGCCTCCAGGGAGACTGAATCTTCTCACCTTTGATGTTGATCCTGGGGAGAAATCATTTTTAACAACCAGTTATCACCCAAGCAAATTGGCCCCCCTCCCCACCCCACCCTCCACCCCTGATTTTAACATGGACGAGACTCCAGACATTGTGGACAACTCACTCCAGTTCAGGGACCAGCCTAGGGGGGAATTTTAGGGAGACTTCAAGTCTCCCTCCAGAAAAAATAGGGAGACTGCAGAGTCATGTAGGGAGACTTCATAGGCAAGTGGGGAAAATTAAGAATATTCATGTACCACCCCCACCGCCCCTTCATATTTTCAATTTATGGTCCTCCATTAACGTACAAATAATCCAGGTCCAGTTGTCTATGATGCATCTGTGCCAGATTAAAAAATCACAATGTAATTATTGACTGAAAATCCCCCACTGCTACCTTCTCCTTCATGACCCCTCACCTCTTCTTCATGCCAATCCCCCATCACCCTCCTGTGGTTGCCTTTCAACAAAGTCTACTAAGCTAATAATTTCCTAAGTCAGAAAGTGTGAACAGGACCAGATGTAAGAAGGTTGCTTGGGAGGCACTTTGTTAGTTAATAAACAAAATACATTCTGGGGTCGAGTATTTTGTAAAAGAAATGTCATTCCGCATCATTTTTATGGCATTCCGGTGTCATTCCGCGTCATTTCATATCATTCCGATGTTTAGGAGGACCCTTTTTCAAGATCGTCCACATGCACACTTGTGTCCTGTACAAAGCTTTTCTTGACATCACTGAAGCTATTTTTCATGTGTTTCAATTCCATTCGTGTTTTTTTGGGGAATAGACAGCCCAACAGTTAACAGTCGTCAGCAAATCAAAATGAAAATAATGTGTTATAAAATACGTCCGTTGTGTATACATTTTCGGCATCCTAAGCGATGTAACCTACTTTCAAACTGGGTTGTTTTGGTGAGTCGCGTAAGGTTCCGCTCCACAGTTTCGCACTATTGCACAGGGGTGAAATTCTAAACAAAGGGCGTATGTTGAAACTAAGGCCATGTAAAATAGAGAAATATTTTTAGTATCAGATATATGATTACATTAGGCTTTTTGTTGGACAAGAGAATTTGAAGTTTTGGTCCCAAAGTTGGAGTCTGATACATAGGGGTAAATTACCAGATGAATTATGGGAAACAGTGGCTTCGAAAAATTGGCTATTTTTTTAAATGTAATTTTTACACAGGTTTGTTACCAGACAGGTAACTAAAAAATGAGACTGAAACATATAAATTTTTTTTTGCATTTTAGAAACAAGGGATGCTCTGCTCCAGGGGTGGGTAGGCGGGGTTGGTGGGAAAATTCTGCTTTTGAGGCTGCTGGGTGGCTGAAAATGACTGGTTTCGGTATTTTTTCAGGCAATTTTTCAGGTTGAAGTCTTGCCTTTGACAATAAATAATTCCACCCACATTCAGATTGTTTATTTCTACTTAGTCAGATAGTGTTATATGTTTTTTGTGGATTTGGGAAATGTAATACATGTAATGGGTTTGATAACTAAGTTACAGGATATTTGCATTTGAAGAGAGTGTATGGCATGTCACATTTGGAAATGCCTGGAAAACTGTGGAGCGGAACCTTAAAGAGCATTCTGCCGACGGTGTCAATTCTTGAACCAGGAAGTTCCTTATTTGTGTTTGAGTTATAAATACACCATTTTTCAAAAAACTTTTCATTATTTCTGGTTTGTGTGCTATTGTCAGTAGCAGTTAACATTCATCAAGTGATATCTCAGCACAACTGGAAGGAAATAAGTGGAATTTTGAGAAATTTATTGATGTAGCCTAATTTCGCACTTGTTTTGAATTTTCGTCAAGATTTCAAAAAATTAAGGTAGAGCACAAATTTATGCAGTTATGGACAGCCTGGTTGTTACTGTTGACCAGAGATTTGCAGTCATGGGGTCTACTTTTTCATTTTGGTCATTGGTGTCATGTCTGTGTGTCATCCGTCCGTCAAGCTGTTCACGCTTTCATATCTAGAGAGCAACACCCCCCCCCCCCCCCAAAAAAAGCTATGGTTATTAGTGCTTATTGTTTTACACTTTGATTGTATTTAACAGTGCTATTGGCAGGACCTGGGTAGTCAATATGGCTGGTGGTAATAACAAAAATACTATCTGAAGTGGCTCAGAGAAATCGGTGGGGGGGGGGGGGGGGGGGGGTGGTGTGGTGTGGTTGTGAAAATCAGGTAAAATCTGGCTGAAAAAGCTATTCGACAATCAGGAAGGCCATGCTGTATCTTTTTACTGGTTGAAAATAGAGACTTGTGGTTTTTGTTCATTCAACTCAGGATAGACTCCAGATTATTTTGCCTGAGTGAAATCCAGGGGGAGATCACTCTTGTTTTCTCTTTAAGGTTCCGCTCCACAGTTTCGCACTATTGCACAGGGGTGAAATTCTAAACAAAGGGCGTATGTTGAAACTAAGGCCATGTAAAATAGAGAAATATTTTTAGTATCAGATATATGATTACATTAGGCTTTTTGTTGGACAAGAGAATTTGAAGTTTTGGTCCCAAAGTTGGAGTCTGATACATAGGGGTAAATTACCAGATGAATTATGGGAAACAGTGGCTTCGAAAAATTGGCTATTTTTTTAAATGTAATTTTTACACGGGTTTGTTACCAGACAGGTAACTAAAAAATGAGACGGAAACATATAAATTTTTTTTGCATTTTAGAAACAAGGGATGCTCTGCTCCAGGGGTGGGTAGGCGGGGTTGGTGGGAAAATTCTGCTTTTGAGGCTGCTGGGTGGCTGAAAATGACTGGTTTCGGTATTTTTTCAGGCAATTTTTCAGGTTGAAGTCTTGCCTTTGACAATAAATAATTCCACCCACATTCAGATTGTTTATTTCTACTTAGTCAGATAGTGTTATATGTTTTTTGTGGATTTGGGAAATGTAATACATGTAATGGGTTTGATAACTAAGTTACAGGATATTTGCATTTGAAGAGAGTGTATGGCATGTCACATTTGGAAATGCCTGGAAAACTGTGGAGCGGAACCTTAAAGAGCATTCTGCCGACGGTGTCAATTCTTGAACCAGGAAGTTCCTTATTTGTGTTTGAGTTATAAATACACCATTTTTCAAAAAACTTTTCATTATTTCTGGTTTGTGTGCTATTGTCAGTAGCAGTTAACATTCATCAAGTGATATCTCAGCACAACTGGAAGGAAATAAGTGGAATTTTGAGAAATTTATTGATGTAGCCTAATTTCGCACTTGTTTTGAATTTTCGTCAAGATTTCAAAAAATTAAGGTAGAGCACTGCCTTTCCTAAACACCGAGCCTTGTATTTATGACAAATTTATGCAGTTATGGACAGCCTGGTTGTTACTGTTGACCAGAGATTTGCAGTCATGGGGTCTACTTTTTCATTTTGGTCATTGGTGTCATGTCTGTGTGTCATCCGTCCGTCAAGCTGTTCACGCTTTCATATCTAGAGAGCAACACCCCCCCCCCCCCCCCCCAAAAAAAAGCTATGGTTATTAGTGCTTATTGTTTTACACTTTGATTGTATTTAACAGTGCTATTGGCAGGACCTGGGTAGTCAATATGGCTGGTGGTAATAACAAAAATACTATCTGAAGTGGCTCAGAGAAATCGGTGGGGGGGGGGGGGGGGGGTGGTGTGGTGTGGTTGTGAAAATCAGGTAAAATCTGGCTGAAAAAGCTATTCGACAATCAGGAAGGCCATGCTGTATCTTTTTACTGGTTGAAAATAGAGACTTGTGGTTTTTGTTCATTCAACTCAGGATAGACTCCAGATTATTTTGCCTGAGTGAAATCCAGGGGGAGATCACTCTTGTTTTCTCTTTAAGGTTCCGCTCCACAGTTTCGCACTATTGCACAGGGGTGAAATTCTAAACAAAGGGCGTATGTTGAAACTAAGGCCATGTAAAATAGAGAAATATTTTTAGTATCAGATATATGATTACATTAGGCTTTTTGTTGGACAAGAGAATTTGAAGTTTTGGTCCCAAAGTTGGAGTCTGATACATAGGGGTAAATTACCAGATGAATTATGGGAAACAGTGGCTTCGAAAAATTGGCTATTTTTTTAAATGTAATTTTTACACGGGTTTGTTACCAGACAGGTAACTAAAAAATGAGACTGAAACATATAAATTTTTTTTTGCATTTTAGAAACAAGGGATGCTCTGCTCCAGGGGTGGGTAGGCGGGGTTGGTGGGAAAATTCTGCTTTTGAGGCTGCTGGGTGGCTGAAAATGACTGGTTTCGGTATTTTTTCAGGCAATTTTTCAGGTTGAAGTCTTGCCTTTGACAATAAATAATTCCACCCACATTCAGATTGTTTATTTCTACTTAGTCAGATAGTGTTATATGTTTTTTGTGGATTTGGGAAATGTAATACATGTAATGGGTTTGATAACTAAGTTACAGGATATTTGCATTTGAAGAGAGTGTATGGCATGTCACATTTGGAAATGCCTGGAAAACTGTGGAGTGGAACCTAAGTCACCTATTTTCGTTTCGACACTTGAAGCTCCGACTGGAACGCAACAAAATAGAAATAAAAAAATCCGCCAAAAGCGACAATGGACAATTGCTTGTCGTGTGATTTCAAATAAATGGACGTGACGAATTAAAATGCCCATTTATCACACTCGAGCACATTCGATTTTTGAAAATACTCGTTTTCATGTAAACCTCGCATCACTCAGTTCAGCCTTTTCTCATTTTGGCCAATTTTTAGAGGGCGACTTGTAATCGCCCCGACTATTTTTCTAGGCGACTTTGGGCTTAGAAGGGCGACTTAATCGCCCTAGTCGCCCTCACGGCTGGTCCCTGCTCCAGTTGCTACCATGTAATGTCTTTTTGGAAACCATTGAATTTCAAATTCAATGAATATTCAGGGTTCGTATGCAGGTCTGGAAGTCTGGAAAAAGTATGGAATTTTTAAAAATGTTTTCCAGGCCTGGAAAAGGTATGGAAAATACATATTTTTATACTGTACCAATGACCCAGACTTAGCTGGTGCTAACTCTAATATTCTAGGGCCAAACACAAATTTTGCCCTCCCCGATCCCCAAGATTTGCATCAAAATCTAAAAATTAGATGTCCTATGTGGTCCTCCATACTTTTATCCACTGCGTATGCGCAGTAGTCAAGGAAGTCCGAAATTGGAGCCAAATCCTCATTTCTTTGTTTGGGCCTACAATCAGTAACATCACACTGATATCTGTGCTTAAAATCTCATTTTAAATGATGCCAGACACATAATCATGAGAGACATGGTAGATCTAAGGATGAAATAAAAGGATGAGAGGAAGAAACAGTGGAAGGATGTGTGTTCAGGGCTGTAACTTATAATTTTTAGCTCAACTTTGGCGAAGCCAAATTTGAGCTTATGCCATGGCCCGTCGTCCATCGTCCATCTGTCCGTCTGTCTGTCTGTCTGTCAACAATTGGATACGGCTCGGGCTAGAGGTCGTATTTATGCACCGATCTTTAGGAAACTTCTTGGGTACCTTTGTTATGACTGTGGGACGAGAACGAGTGTTTTTGGGTGCGGTACGAAATTCAAGATGGCTACCAGCTGCCATTTTATACCGACGATGCAGAAATCTGTTTTTTGTACAGAACTTCCATATGAAAGCTCTGATTTGAATAATTTTTTGTATGAATGTTAAGTACAATGGGATACATCACATATAATACGGGTTTTTTTTCTCGTGCGTAAATTATGCAAATTAGACTAACTTTGATGTTTTTTGGTGTTACTTTCAGCACTGTAAGTGCAAATGCCAATACGGCTTGGGCTAGAGGCCGTATTTATGAACCGATCTTTACGAAACTTCTTGGGTACCTTTGTTATCACCGTGGGACGAGAACAAGTGTTTTGGGGTCCGGTCCGAAATTCAAGATGGCCGATGGCAGCCATTTTGTACGAAATTTGGTGCAATCAGATTTTTGCACAGAACTTCCATATGAAAGCGCTGATTTGAATAATTTTTTGTGTGAATGTTTAGTACCGTGGGATACATCACATATAATACGTTTTTTTTTCTCGTGCAGAAATTATGCAAATTAGATGAACTTTGATTTTTTCAGTGCTGCTTACACACAGTAAGTACACATGTCAATATGGCTCGGGCTAGAGTCTGTATTTATGAACCGATCTTCACGAAACGTCTTGGGTACCTTTGTTATCACCTTGCGACGAGAACGAGTGTTTCTGGGTGCGGTTCAAAATTCAAGATGGCTGCCAGTGGCCATTTTGTATCGAAATTAGGTCTAATCAGTTTTTTGTACACAACTTCTATACGGCTCAGGCTAGATGCCGTATTTATGAACCGATCTTTACGAAACTTCTTGGGTACCTTTGTTATTACCGTGGGATGAGAACGATTGTTTTTGGGTGTGGTCCAAAATTCAAGATGGCCACCAGCAGCTATTTTGTACCAAAATTAGTGCAATCAGTCTTTTGTACAGAACTTCTGTATGAAAGTTCTGATTTGAATAAATTTTTGTATGAATGTTTAGTAACATGGAATACATCACATATAGTACGGTTTTTTTTCTCGTGCAGAAATTATGAAAATTAGATGAACTATGATTTATTCAGTGCTACTTATACTCTGTAAGTGCACATGTCAATACGACTCGGGCTAGAGGCTGTATTTATGAACCGATCTTCACAAAACTTCTTGGGTACCTTTGTTATCACCTTGGCACGAGAACGAGTGTTTCTGGGCGTGGTCCAAAATTCAAGATGGCTGCCAGTGGCCATTTTGTACCGAAATTAGGTCCAATCAGTTTTTTGTCACAACTTCTACACAGCTCATGTTTGTGAACTGATCTTCACGAAACTTCTTGGGTACCTTTGTTTTCACCTTGGGACAGGAATGAGTGTGTTTTGGGGTGCCTTTGTTATCACTGTGCTATGAGAACAAATATTTTGGGTTTCCGTCAGACCCACTCTGGGACTCAAAGATTTTTTCTAGTTTAGCATCTGACTGTCACCCACCTTTACAATACTTTACCTACACATTTGTTACAGGCAACGCTCAGTATTTATGTACAGGCCGTTACAATACTTTATATGTACCTTTGTTATCAGGTCATTACCTAGATGTTTGTCATTGCTGTGTCACATACTATACATGTACATGTCTTTGTCTTGACAAGTTGAGCTACAGTGTCATTGACACTTTCATTCTGAAAAATTATTTCATGTTCCCTAATTTCGGGGCATGGGGCCTGATATTTTCATTCTTGCTATGAAATTTCCATTGTTTGTTCAGTGTTTCCTCTCTCCCTTTCCTTAATACACCCCTTGCTATTCTCCCATGCTTTTGGCATTATTTTTGGCAATTATTTTACAATGAAATTTCTTGGGAGTTTTGGCTTGGTAACAGAATTATAATTCTGTTTTTCCCCATGGTTACGTCCTCACCCTAGGGTGGTTAGGCATTTCAGTCATGCATCTACCATCCGATGTACTGCAGTTTCTTGTCAGGAAGCCTCTGTTTTACATCGGATAGTGTTAAAATTGGTTACTTATTTCGGGCCATATTTTCAGTGCCTGGAGTATTGTTTCCAGTTTTATTCACTTTTGTTTATATTGACAACGGTTACTTCACACAGTGATTCCTTGTCATCTATTTAGTTCTGCTCATAACCAGATACATAATATTGTCCGTAAGTGTAACATTAATTTTTAGACATGATTTAAAATTTTTGTCCACACTTAGGCTTTTTTGGGATCCATTTGGGCTCATCGTTCCCATTGGGAACTTGGGCTCAACTTGAAAATTTTTTCTTTTGAATTATTTTTCGAAATGTTTGTAATGGATTATATTATTATCATGTATCTTATTTTCAAGGGTTAGTGCGAGTAAGTTGACTGTTTAACTTTTTTCAATATGAAAGAAGTTTGTTCAAATTGTAATTCGAGGAAGTCTTCCTCTGATTCCCATGTTCATTGTATTAATTGTAGTCAGTGTACTCGCACTAATTCTTGCTCTGTGAGTGCCAATTGGAATAACAAACATTGGAGACATGTGTCACAGTATATTATTAGTGATGAGAGGTCCATGCCGGCCCTCTCACCACAGGGTCACTCTTGTTTTTCAGTCTCTTTTTCAGAGGAACAAGAACAGGGTGATGTTTCTGTGATGTCTTCACGAAGTGTGCCTCCGTCATCGCAGATAAATGAAGAGCTAGCGGAAAAAGTGCTCAATAAAATTCGGCAAATGCCTAAGCGATCCCACATAGGATCGACATCATTGTCGCCTGCTAGCTCGCCCGGTGTAGCAATCATTCACAAAATGGTTGTGAAGCCGGGTTCGTCCGTTGCGGTCCAGGAAGGGAGATCGGGTGTTGCAAGCACTATAAACATGGATCGTGCACACCCGGCGATGACGAATCTGAGGATAGTACGGAGGAAGCCAATCAGTCCAGTACCTACCTCGTCCAGGTCTGCCTGGACCGCGAGAGAGAGAGTGCGAGTCCCCTCTCTCTTACAACAACATCTGGGACCAGATGTTGTTGTACGTAATGTTCGTCAGTCGGAGCATACGTCCACCCCTCGCCCTCGGTATGCTCCGTCATGTAGACAGTCCGGCGCGACTAGTCTATTGGCTTCCTCATCCTCACGGCAGCACACATGACCGCAACTTGGCTACGTGACTTCTGATATGATATCCAGCCTGTGTCACCAACCAGGGATTTCATGTCGATCAGGTCGCGCCATCCGGTAGCCAAGGACACTAGACCTCACCAGTCGGGACGTTTGCATAAAAGAAGTATGCAGGAAGTAACGTCCCAGGAGCTCCCAGCGGCTAAATCACGTAAGACCGCGGCTCCACAGGCCTCTGTGATGGACTTGCTATCACAGATAGCTCAACTCATTGCAGCATCCCAGCAGCCATCAGAAACTTTTTCGGAACAGGAATTGTCTGAAGAAGCTGAGTCGGTTCGCTCCCCTGCAGTCAGAAAGGGACGCCCGAGAATCTCATATGGTCGAGTCGGATGGTGAAAGGGAATCAGCGGAGCTGGAAATTTCCCTTTCTGAACAACATAAGGTGGCCGTAGATTTCATCCGGTAACACCTTCCAGATGTTGTTCCTCCAGACCAAAATGCTGCATTACCGGACAAGAGACTGATAGCGTCACTGGACACAGACTGTTTCGGCCAGATTAGGGACACTGTCCCTGAGTTTCCGACCCAGTCCAGTAATGTCACACGGACATTTGAACTTCTGAATGATGCTATATTCAAGCTAGCCTCTAAGACTGGCAAATCCGGTTTCTTATCACCTAGCGCTATACAGTTGCCTTTCATCAATGCGAGACATAGATTTGAAACGGCAGGACAAAGCATGCCGAGAGTTCCCCTGCATGTGGACGACCAGGCTGAAGACCTGGAATTGTCATTGCCGGCGTCCATGTCTATTAACTCCAGTATACCGGAGACGACAATCTTGTCTAATAGAATTAATTTAGACGCATTATCTTACGCAGATCACCTTACCAGAGCGCTATCATTACGTCTCAAAGGGAAAAAATTTCAGAATGTTCAAACTTCCTTAAGAGTTCTTTCGAGGGCTATAGCATATTCTACGTATAACTCTGCCCTTTCAGTGGCAAATCTGGAGTTGGTCAGACGTGATGCTGCCCTGGCAGCGTCCACTAGAGTGGACAGTAAGGTGAAAAACTCTCTTCGAGTCTCTCCGGTCTCCTTCTCTTCGACGGAAAGCTTTCTATTATCTATAATCAGATTACTAAGAAAGCTTCAGACTCTGCTTTTTAAATCCGCTTCTAAAAAGCCAGACTCAGCAGAGAAGAGTAAGGCAGGTACTTCGGGGGTGAACGATGTTCAGAGTCTGCTTCAACTGCTCCGACGTCTCGGTTCATAGTAACCGAAAAGAAATCGGCTCTGGTGCCATCCAAGTCATTCACCCACCTGGGAATGCGCTTCGAGATGCAAAACAATCTCGTTCGTCTGCCGTTAACCAGAGCAAAATTAGTCAGTTGTTACGCTCGCTTTTGTCTTCACTCAGAAGTAGTTACAGCGAGAGAATTCATGAGACTGACAGGTTTGTGCGGAGCTGCTGCGGATCTTATTCCGATTGGGTGTCTACTCACTCGTCCACTCCAGATATTTTTTACTCAGAATTGGAGTGTGAAAACTCATTCGCTCGAAACGAACATCGTCTTGTCGAATCAAGTGAAACAAGAGATTCAGACTTGGGCAGATATGCAGTGGTTAACTCAAGGAGTACCACTGCAACTGCCGGATCCAAGTTTTACGATAAAGACGGATGCGAGTCAAACAGGTTGGGGCGCAACTCCGAGCCCAACAGATTCCAAGTGCCAGGGTCTTTGGGATCCACAGTTCCTAAACAAGCACATAAACATCAAAGAGATGATGTCAATATGGCTTGCGCTCTGTCAGTGGATGAACATTCTTCAGAATTCGCATGTTCAAATTCTGTCCAACAATTCGACAGTAGTAGCGTATATTCGGAACCAGTGAAGCATTCATTCCATTCCGTTATTCAATTTAATGGAAAGGATCCTTCTGTTTGTCGTAGAGCACCAAGTTCTATCGGTCCATCATATACCGGGTCATCTGAACGTTCTAGCATCTGTTTCTCGGAAAGGTCGCATGTTGCCGTCAGAATGAACTCTCAACAAACGAACATTCAATCAGATTTGCTACCAATGGGATCATCCAATGATAGACTTATTTGCAACGCATCTCAACAATCAGTTGTGTCGCCATGCTCAGATCCTCAAGCGTTTGCAGTAGACGCCCACTCGATCTCTTGGGACGGAATGATAGGATACACGTATCCTCCAGCTCTGTTGATTCAGCAGATATTGCTAAAAATCAAGCAATCTCACTGCAAGATTATGTTGGTAGCATCTCTGTCACTCCAGAGACCATGGATAAATCTACTCAGGTGTCTGTTGTGGGACATTCCGCGGAAGCTTCCTCCATTGGAGGACCTTCTTTCGCAGGGGAAATCGCGCTCACTGCATCACAACCCGCAAGGTCTCAACCTTCACGTATTTCCATTGTGCGGTCCTTCTTGCACAGCAAGCATTTTACAGGATGAGCAGTGGACACAATTTCTAACTGTAGGAGGACCTCCTCTTCGCTAAATTATGCTGCTAAGTGGAAGGTTTTCTATAGGTGGTGTAGGGATCATTCTATTGATATTTATGATCCCTCCATTCCCGATATTGCTAATTTTCTGGTCTACTTGTTTGACGAGATCAAACTGCAGCCAATAACCATTAAGGGTTATAGGTCTATGCTATCGGATACCTATGCTCATCATGATGGGTTACAGATTGGATCTAATGTCTCTTTATCTAAGTTAGTGAAAAACTTTTTGATAAATAGACCTAGAACCCTTAGGTTAATTCCAAAGTGGAATTTAGCTTGGGTTCTTCTGAAGCTAAAAGAAGCGCCATTTGAGCCACTTGATACAGTGGACTTCAAATTCTTATCTTATAAGACAGCTTTTCTCTTAGCCTTCTCTTCTGCCAGAAGTGTTAGTGAGCTTCATGCACTATCGGTCGATGATTCTCACTATCGTAGTATTGGTAATACTGTTACTTTAACTACTAATGTTGGATTTTTGGCTAAGAATCGGGCTCCTAATAAGTATCCTGAACCTATTGTTATTAAGGTTCTTCCGTCTTCAGACGGTCATAGGCCTTTGCTCTACCCAGTTAGAGCCATGCACATTTACAAACGTAGATCTGAGTTTATCAGAAAGGGATGTAAGCGTTTCTTTCTGTGTCTGCTACCTAATAGAAAGGACATTACAGTCCATTCTATTGCAAGGTGGATTCAATTAACTATCCGTACTGCTTATGAAAAATTATCTTCAACTCAGCAGTCTGTGCTTAAGATTTCGGCGCATGAAGTAAGAGCGTTGTCTACATCTTGGGCTTATGCTAATAGTGTTGCTATTTCTGATCTGATGAAGGCTGCATATTGGTCTCAGCCTTCCACGTTCACAAATTTTTATCTTAGAAATATTGAGTCCATTTCTGGCGACCTACATTGTTTAGGTTCGTTATCTGTTTGTCAGAATGTCGTCCACTAAATAGTTTCAACTATAGTTATGCAGGCTTTCTGTTCCGGTAGTGACTCTGTCCTGCTGCCCTCTTCGTTCTGGGGTATTTGACCCAGAGCAAGGGGAAGGGGGGGGGGGGGGATGGTGTTCCCTTATATCACCTGCTTTATAGTGAAAAGCAAGGGAATACCTGCTCTGGAGTCAGTAATTCCGAGTCAGTACCGGGATGGTTTTAAAGTGTAAAGCTAATGTCTGTCTCATTTATGTAACATTTTTAAAGTGTAGCTCAGTGTGAAGCATTTGTATATGTATGTCACGTGTCATATGAGCGCTAATATACAATTCTCGGACACTTTTAAATGAGTATAAAGAGTCTCATTCTCTGGACTATCTTTATTTATTGGCTTTCCTTTAAAAAGATTAGTATAATGGGTTATACTGGATGTTACTAGAGATTATTGATGTTATTGTGCTCAATTACAGAATGGTATTGTGTCTTTCTTTTTTGATACAAACAAGAAAGATACATGTAAAACCTGTTCTCCTCTTCTCCTTGAGGGGATAATTCTGTTTACATGTAATTGAGTCTATTGGATTTTCCTTTATGTCCTAGGCCCTCCAGCCTTTTTTCTATTCAGCTAAGTCTGGGTCATTGGTAGAGTATAAAAATGTTAAAAAATTTATAGTAATTTATATATTTTTTATACTTACCAATGACCTAGAAGGGGATGGCCCTCCCGTGAGTTGGGAACTCATACCTCCCCGCTGATTACATAACACTTACCAGGCACTGGTTGTAAGAATGAAGATTTGGCTCCAATTTCGGACTGCCTTGACTACTGCGCATGCGCAGTGGATAAAAGTATAGAGGACGACATAGGACATCTAATTTTTGGATTTTGATGCAAATTTTCGGGATTGTGGGGAAAAATTTGTGTTTTGCCCTAGAATATTAAGAGTTAGCACTGGCTAAGTCTGGGTCATTGGTAAGTATAAAAAATATGTAGATTACTATAGATTTTTTAACTTTCGTTTAAATGGTATGGAAAAAGTATGGAAATTTTATTAAATATATTCAGAATCACTTTCGCTGTCCATGAAATTCAAACTCATAAAATTTAGGCCTTTGTAACCCAACATGGAAATAACCGATCTGGCACAGACATTAACAATCATTAATTGATCCATATATTTCCGTGATCAAAATGGCCGCACCCAGTGATAACAGGTTTATGTTGTGAACGTCAAGAAAAACATCACACAAACATCAAGTTTAATCTGCGAAGTTGAGGTATTGTATAATACTGTCAACAAATTAATGTGAAAGGAAATGTTTGTTTTCAGAAACATGGTTGGAAAATCCCAAATAAACACACTGGATTAGCAGGAACACAAAATTCAAAACAAAGTCAGAGGCAAAATGTCTCGTCTGTGACAAGTCATTTGACGTCTCAAATACAGGGGAAGTGGCATCAACAAGACATTAGGCCTCCAGAAAAACGTATTATTTTGGATCAAAAACGCTCAAAAAAACACACACAAAAAAAAACGCAGCACACCCAACAGTTGTTGACTGACTTGTTACTAAAGAATTTTAATAGTTTTGGTTCATGACATTGGTTGTGATGATTGGTGTTAAACTCAAGAGATCTGGCAGTAAGGTTATACTCCAACACATTGCATGTACATGTAAGTGTTTTGTAAGATATATTTTTGATCTATCTGGTCACCCTAGAGGTTAACCCTTAAGCCCCCATATAGCCCCAAACCGCCACTTTTATATTGCAATGAAGCAGGTGCTCCCTAGTGTAATCTTTTTTATTACTCTTGTACGAAGACTGAATTTTCCCTGGCAGTGGTTCTACATCACTGCTGGCTGCCTGTATAGGCAGCCAGCAGTGATGTAGAACCACTGACAAGTCATCAATAACTATGTAAGCAGAAAAAGGCCATAAATACTTTAAAATTAATCTGAGGACTTAAGGGTTAAAAAACAACAATGCGATGGCTGCGAAGGGTATGGAAAAACTATAGGAGGGTCTGGAAAAAGTATGGATTTTTTTTTTTTGGTAGGTGTGGGAACCATGAATATTGGAAGGCTTGCAGTGTTTTTGAATTTTGATAGAAAGCACTACAGTCATATACCCCATGTGTTATACCTGACATTGTAGATTTCTCTTATCACAATTTTTATTAGTTATCTTATTTCAAAGTAAATCAAAAGAGTGTCGACCAAATTGATAATTTCGGTACCGTTTGATACTTTGGAATTTTTTATACACTTCAACATCATTTCATTGTGTCCGAGCAATGTAGAAGGGGAATTAAGCCTGTACTCCTTGCCAGAGTACCAGTTAATATTCACAACGTCCCAGCTATATCCGACTTGTAGTTGACTGGGAATACAGCCATATAGAATCCATTGTTAGGATTTACTTTCGAAAAATATCAGTTCACCACTGGTTTCATTTCCAAAGGGGTATTCGTACTAAAAACAACATAAATAGCTTTTAATTTAGAACACCGGTTAATGTGGATAGAGTCAACTTTTGAATACTGTTAACATGTGAGAATCACTTGGCGACTGTTACAGAAAATAAATCACCCCAGTAACATAGTGTTATTTAATTTATTTGTGATCAACAACAAGATCTTTAATTGTTTAAATATCTATACCTCGGATGGAAGCACATAAGAGTTTACGATTGCCTTTGCATTTATATTAGGGATCTGCGAATCACAAATTTCTTTTTGAATCGAATCTTGAATCGAATCATGTCTGATATCCACATCGAATCGAATCCCGAATCGAATCTTAAAAGAGAAGTTATTTCATATTGCATCAAACGGAAGTTACGGAACACTGTGATGACCCTTATGCGTTGGAGTGAACACCTTAAACACCAATAACTAAATATTCTCTGTAGCACCGTCGCTGAAACAGCTAGGCCTATTGTCCATAGTTTTGGTTTTTGAAGGCCTAACTTGTTACTATTCACGTTCTTAAGAACGTGAATAGTAACAAGTTAGGCCTTCAAAAACCAAAACTATGGATAATGTTCTGGGCCAAATTCACACCTTACCTAACAATTAAACATTGTCAATTAATCAAATAAATACGAATTGAGCCTACATGAATGAATTTTCTAATGACAGTTTTATCCTATTTTTGTTGGAAATGTAACAAATTGAAGTTAGTACGAGAGATTCGAAAAAATCAAATCCTAAGACTGATTTGGGATCGATCTTGAAGCATACGCATGGTATCGATATCAAATCGAATCCCGAATATTCGCAGGACCGTAGTTTATATGCACACAGGAATTCGTGAGGACTGATGTGCTAGATGCCAATTGTTGAGTGGACTTGCAGCCTGGAAAAATACACTTGATTTTTAGCTTAACTTGACAAAGTTAAGATAAGCTAATGCCATCATGTGTGCGGAAGTCTGTTAGTCTGAGTCTGTTTGTCCGTTCTCATTTTCATTTAGCACAGGCTACATCCCGTAGTTCTTGTCTGATCGTCAAAAAATTTCATATGCAGGTTTGGGGTCATGTCTAGATGAGAGCGTCCCCTTTTGGTCACAATCGGTCAACTGGTATGGCTGCGCAAGCCCAAAACCTGAAAACCATTATCACAGTCTACAGGTCGTATTTATGAAGGAATTTCATTGTAACATTGTAGGATGCCTCTGTATAATGCCTAGATGAGAACGTCCCCTTTTGGTCATGATCTGTCAACCGTGATGGCTGCCCAAGCCCGAAACTCAAAAACTTTTAGCACAGTCTGCAGGTCATATTTAATATGGAGGGATTTCATTGTAACTTGGTAGGATTACTCCGGATGATGTCAAGATGAGAACTACCCCATTTGGTCACGATCTGTCACCCGTGACGACTGCCCGAGCCCACAACCCGAAAACCTTTAGCAGTTTACAGGTCATATTTATGGAGGGATTTCATTGTAACTTGGTAGGTTTACTTCATATAATGTCTAGATGAGAATATCTCCTTTTGGACGTGATTGGGCAACTGTGACGGCTACAAGGGCCTGAAGCCCGAAAACCTTTAGCACAGTCTACAGGTCATATTTCTGAAGGTATTTCATTGTAACTTGGTAGGATGACTCCAAATAATGTCTAGATGAGAACGCCCCCTTTTGGTCGTGATCGTTTCAGCCTTGATGGATGCCCGAGCCCAAAAACCTTTAGCGTAGTCTACGGGTCGTATTTATGTAAGGATTTCATTGTAACTTGTTTGGTTGACTCCATATAATGCCTAGGATGACTCTGGATGATGTCTAGATGAGAACTATCCCATTTGGTCGCAATCTGTCAACTGTGACGACTGCCCAAGCCCAAAACCCGAAAAACCTTTAGCATAGTTTACAGGTCGTATTTATGAAGAGAATTCATTGTAACTTGGTAGGTTGACTTCATATAATGTCTAGATGAGAACATCCCCTTTTGGTCGTGATTGGTCAACTGTGATGGCTACAGGTGCCCGAAGCGTGAAAACCTTGAACACAGCCGACAGTTCATATTTATGAAGGGATTCATTGTAACTTTGTAGTGTTATAGCCCCCATATTATATTGAGATTGATATATCCTTAAGTTGATAATTATGTGAGAAAGATTTTTTTTTATTTCTGCATTTTCTGACTGGTCTAACTGTTTTGCACTCAGTGACCTTGTTTACATCTTTGTTACACTGATATATTGTACATATTGCTGTTGATTGTTTAATTGTTTAAATAGGTCAATGACCTTGTTTACTTGAACTTTAACAGAATTCCCCAGAAACTAATAGAACATTGCAGAAACTTCCTCTCTGGGACATTCTATCTGGTTACTATATAAAGGTTTGTCAACAGAATTCAAAAACTCATATTTTTATACTGTACCAATGACCCAGACATAGCTGGTGCTAACTCTTAAAATATAGGGCCAAACACAAATTTTGCCCCCCAATCCCCAAAATTTGCATCTAAAACTAAAGAAAACATGTCCTGAAAGGCCCTCCACACTTCGCCCCTACTGCGCATGCGCAGTGTCAAGGACGTTCCGAAATTGGCGCCATTTATCATTCTAAGTTTGGCCCTTCATCAGTTAACATCTGACTGATCTTTGTGCTTTTAAATCTCAGTTTAAATGATGCCAGACACATAAATATTAGTGAAATGGTGATTCTAAGGAGGATAGAAAAGGAGGAGAGGAAAAGAATGTGTGACAGAATATTATCAGGGCTGTAACTTAAAATTTTTTAATGAAATTATGTTAAGTTACCTATTTTCAAGGCAGCAGCCATTTTGTTGTCATTCTGATTATTTAGTTACACTGTTTTTTCAAGTGTTTTTCCTCTCTCCCTGTCCTTTAAGTTCCCCCTTGCTATTCTCCCATGCTTTTGGCATAGTTTCTGTAATTATTATTACTAAAATTTCTTGGGAGTTTTAGCTGTATAACAGAATGAATTCTGTTCTTTCCCCATGTTTACGTCTTCACCTACGGGTGGTTAGGCGTTGTGTTCTGCATCTACCATCTGATGTTCTGCAGTTTCTTCCCTGGAAGTCTCGGTTTTGCATCAGATGGTGTATTTTTGGTAACTGATTTCGGGCCTGGGTGCCTGGAGTCTTATTTTACTGTTTTTACACTCATTGTTTACATTTACAACAGCCCTCTGTGTGAGGGGGGGGATTTCTAAATAATAATATCTTTATGTTATTTTAATCATAACTAGATACATTATTATTGTTCGTAAGTGTTGAATAAATTGTTTAAAATATTTTTAAAATTTTTGTCCACACTTAGGCTTGGGATCCATTGGGGCTCAACGTTACTTTTCAGAAACTTGGGCTGTTCTGAAAAAATATTTTTTCAAAATATTTTGATTTCAATTATTTTTTCTATATTAATGGATCATATTATTATTATGTATTTTGATGCCAGGGGTTAGTGCGAGTACCAGGACTTGTTTTCTTTTCACATTGAAAGGATATTGATCAATTGCTTTAAGAGGAAGTCTTCCTCTGACCTTATTATCATTCTATATGTGGTCAGTGTACTCGCATTAACTCCTGTTCTGTATCGTATGATTTCGATGACAATATGGGAAGCGTATGTCACGGTATGTTGTTGGGGATTTGGACACTCCGGTCCTTTCCCCGCAGGGTCACTCTACTTTATCAATTTCTATTTCAGACGATCAAGATTAGGGTGATGTATCTGTGATGTCTTCCAACAGTGTGCCTCCGTCGTCACAATTAATGAAGGGCTAGCGGAAAAGTGCTCATGTAATACGCCAATTGCCTAAGAGGACCCTAGTAGGTTCGACGGCCTTTGACGTCCGCTAGCTCGCCCGGTGTAGCGTCCATTCACCGAATGGTTCGGCAGCCGGGTTCGTCCGTTGCGGTCTAGAAGGAATTTTGGGGTGATGCGAGCACTATAAAATTAACTTAATGCACACCCAGTGACGGCGGATCGGAGGGAGAACGGAGGAAGCCTTTTAGTCCGGTTCATAGCTCGTTCCGGTCCATCCGGACGGCAAGCGAGAGAGGCCCCTCTCTCGTTCAACAACATCTGGCCCCAGATGTTGTGGTTCAAATGTGTAGTTAGCGGAGCATACGTCCGTCGCTCGGGACGCTCCGTTGTATAGGCAGTCCGCTGAGACTGCTAAGGCTTCCTCTTCTCGTCAGCGCACACGACCGCACCTTGGCTGCGTGACCGCCGATATATTACCAGCTTCGCCGATCAAGGATTCTTCGGCGACCAGGTCACACCATCCGGCAGCCAGGGATTCGAGACCGATGGACTCCGGACGTTCGCATAGGAAAAGTATGCGGGAGCCATCTGATGCGGAGCTGCCCTCGGCGAAGCAGCGATAGACTGCGCCTCCGCAGGTCTCGACGCCGGACATTCTTGTGCACATAGCACAGCTTATCGCAGCATCCCAGCAGCTGACAGAAACGGTGTCGGATCGAGATTTATCCGACAGCGCTGGGTCGGTAGCCGGGGACTCGAGACCTGCAGACTCCGGACATTCGCATAGGAAGTGTGCGGGAGTCAACGTACACGGAGCTTCCAGCGGCAATGCATCGTAAGTCCGCTACTGCACAGGCCTCGGGAACGGACGTGCTTTCCTTAATAGCACAGTTTATCCCAGCATCAACTGAATCTGTCGCATATATTTTATCCGACGATGCTGGGTCGGGACGCTCCGCGGAAGCGGGTACGGACGTCCGAAAGTTTCATCCGGTCCGATGGGATACCGAAAGGGATTCGGTGGATTTCAAGCTTTCCCTTTCGGAACAACATATGCTGCGATGCCGGATAAGAAACTGATAGCGTCGGTGGACTTAGAAATTTTTGGTTCGGTTCAGGGACATCGTCCCTCAGTTCCGACATAGTCCAATAATGTCACACAAACTTTCGAATTATTGAACGACGCTATATATATTATTTTATGCTTGCTATCCAAGCATTTCTGGTTTCTTGTTCGAAGAGTTATGGAGATGTCTTTCAAAAGTGTGCCTCTGTCGTCATAGTTAATGAAGAGTTAGCGGCAATAAGTGCTCATGGAATATGTCTATCGCTTACGGAGTGACATTCGCTAGCTCACCCGGTGTAGCGTACATTCATCGAATGGTTCGGCTGCCGGGTTCGTCCGTTGCGGTCTAGGAAGGAGATTTGGGTGATGCGAGCACTTTAATTACTTTAGTACTCACCCAGTGACGGCAGATTGAGGACAGATCGGAGGAAGCCAACAACATAGGGGACCGCATGTTGTGGTTCAGATATTTTACATTTGGAGCATATGTCCGTTGCTCGGGACGCTCCGTTATATTGACAGTCCGAGAGACTGTCTTTAATGCTTCCTCATCCTCACAGCAGGGCACACGACCGCACATTGGCTACGTGACCTCGAGTATCCGATCAGTTTCGGCATTCAGTGATTCCACAGCGAATAGGTCGCGCCATCCGGTAGCCAAGGGACACGAGGCCTATACACTCCGTTCGCTCGCATATTGGAAGTATGCACGGGGTAACGATCTCGGAGCTTCCTGCGGCAATGCATCGTAAGACCGCTGCTCCTCAGGCCTCAGTGACGGACGTGCTATCCGAGTTAGCACAGTTGTTTCGCAGCATCCCAGCAATTGACGGTTTCTCGGTCGAATCAGGAATTATCCGACGGCGCTGGGTCGGTGCGGTCCGCGGTTGCTTCAAGCTACGGACGACCGAACGCTTTATAGGTTCCGACAGGATGGCGAAAGGGATTCGAAAGATTTCGAGTTTTCCCTTTAGTAGTATCGGAAGATGCCTTTCATATCTTCTGGCATTTCTTCCAGTGATTATTTTTCGGACTTCATTGCTGCGATCTTGGATAAGAGACTTATAGCGTCATTGGACTCGGATTTTTCGATCGGTACAGGGACTTTGTCCCTGACTTACCGACGCAGTCCAATATTGTCATTACAACATGTGTTTTATTTTTCGACGCTATATATTTATATATATATACAAGCCTGCTACTAAGCATGATAGTTTAGTTTCTTGTCCGCGTGGCTCATTTCTGCCATTTTATCTTTTTTACATATAGTTTATTTTGGCAGAGCAGGGCATACCGAGAGTTCATATGCGTCTAGACGGTGTGATTAAAGACTGCATATATTCTTTTCGCCGTTTGTCTTTTCCAATTTCAATGTTGGGAACGACATTATGTATAGTAGACTTAACTTAGACGCTTTATTATGCGTAATCCGCCTTACTGAGGCGTTATCATTACGTCTTCAAGAAAAGATTTACGGGATATTATTCTCAATGTAATTTCTTTTGAGGGCAGTAGTTTGTTCACGTATAACTCCGCCCTTCAGTGGCTGATTGGAGTTGGTTAGACGTGATGCAGCCCTAGCTACATCCACGCGTGGATAGTAGGTTAAGAACTCTCTCAGAGTCGCTTCGTTCTCGGAGGAGCTTCTCTTCGACGGCAACTTTCCGGCAATCCATGAATTGCTTGATTTATACATTCTCTTGTCTATCTAGTGTTACAAGAGATTCAGACTGGGGCAAACATTCGGTGGTTGACTTAGAGAGTGCCGCCGCAGTTGCCGGACCCGAGTGTGGCTGTTATGACGGTTGCCAGTCAAACAGATTGGGATATATACTGATCCCTACGGATTCGAAGTGCCAGGGTCTTTGGGTTCCGCAGTCTTTTAACTATCAGTTTAACTTCCGCGGAATAATGTTTTTTAGGCTTGCTTTATGTCATTGCATGAACATTATTCAGAAACGCATGCCCAAATTCCTGTCCTTTAATTCGACAGTAGTGGCGTATCTCCGGAACCAGGGAGGCACTCTTTCGTTTCCGTTATTCTATTTAATGGAAAGAATCCGTCTGTTGGTTATACTACACCAAGTTCAGTTTTGGTCCGTCATATTCTGGGTCGTCTGATTGTTTTATCGCACTCCCGTTCTCTTACGGGTCGCTTGTTGCTGTCAGAATGGACTCTCAACAAACAAGTATTTAATCAGATTTGCTATCTATGGGAGCGCCCAATGATGTTTTATTTATGACACAGCTTGCTAATCTATTGCAGACGTATGTGTTGGCTTGTCCAGATCTCTGAGCTAATACTGTTAACGCTCTATTGATCTATAGGACGGAATGATAGGATACGCGTATCCTCCGGCGCTGTTGTTTTAGCAGGTATTGCTAAGATAAACAACCACTATACATTTCTGTTGATAGCATCTCTATCTTCACAGAGATCATGAGTAATTTACTCTCTTGTCTACTGTGGATCTTAACGTGAAATCTTCCTCTATGTGAGGATCTTTTTTCACTGGGTAAATCGTGTCATCTTTATCACAACCAGCAAGGTCGCAACCTTCATGTATTCCGTTGTGTGGTCCGTATTGCATTGTAAGCACTGTACTGGACGAGCTTTGGACGCGATTTCTTACTATAGGAGATCCTCCTCTTCGCTATTCTATGCGACTAAAGTGGAGGCTCTTCCGTCGTGGTGGAGGGATCATTATGTTCATATGGTTGATCCCTCCATACTACTCATTGCTATTTTTTAGTATACTTGTTTCACAAGATCTACTGCAGCCTGTTGTTATTTAGGTTATAGGTTTATGTTACCTCATACCTATGCACTCTACGATAGTTTACATTTGAGTCTTTTGTCTCTTTATCTAAGTCAGTTAGTAACTTTTTGATAAATAGACTTAGAATCTTTAGATTAAATTCCTATACGGATTTTAACTTCGGTTCTTATTTAGCTAAGTAATCATTTGAGCCTCTGGAAACAGTAGTTTTCAAATTCTGACCTTTTAGACAGTAATTCTGTTGGTTTCTCTTTTACTGTAGAGTCAGTGAGTTTCATGCACTATCGATGGATGATTTTCACTTTCATAGTTTCAGAATCAATACTTCCGTTACTATTTAGGTTGGATTGTTGCATAAGAGTTAGGCTCCTATTATCCGGAACCTATTATTTTAAGGTCCTTCCGTCTTCGTATGGGCATAGGCCTTTACTCTTTCGGGTACAGTTTATGTATTTATAAACAGATATCTGTTTATTACAAGGGCGTAAGCTTCTTCTGTCTTTGATGTCTAGTAGAAGGACGTTACGCTCCATTTTATTAATGGATTCTATTAACTAGCGTACTGCTTATGGTATATCATTGGCTTAGCAGTTGTGCTTAAGATTTCGGCTCATGAAGTAAGAGTTCTTCTACTTCTTGGGCTTACATTAATAGTGTTGCTATTATAGATTTTTGAAGGCTGCTCATTGCGCTCAGCCATCCATTCATGAATTTTATCTCAGAAATATCGAGTCCATTTCTGGAGGCCTCTATTGTTAGGTCTATTCTCTACTGCTCAGAATGTCATTCACTTAACAGTTGCTACTATAGCTAGGTAGGCTGTCTGTTTCGGCAGTGTCTCCGTTCGGCTGCCCTCTTCGCTCTGGGCTATTTGACCCAGGGCAAGAAAAAGGGGGGGGGGGAGGGTGTTCCCTTGGGTCACCTGTTTTTTACTATGAAAACAAGGGGATACCTCCTCCGGAGTTAGTAATTCTGAGCTGTTATTGGGATGGTTGTTTAGTGAGAAGTTTAAGTTTATAAAATTCATTCAAGTCTTAGTTTTTAAAGTATAGCTTTTGAATATTGCATATGTCAACGGACATGATTATGCAATTCTCACACACTTTTAGGAGTATAAGTCTCTATTCTCTAGACTTACTTTATTATTGGCTTACTTTAAAAATTATTAGTATAAGGATTATTGGATATTAATAGAGTACATGGATGTATGAAGCTCAATTTTTGGAAGGTGTTGTATCTTTCTAATTTATCATAAATAAGAAAGATACATGTAAGGCCTATTACATCTTTTCCCTACAGGGGATGACTCGATTTTATTTTATTGAGCGTATTCCATTTTGCTCTATGTCCTTGGCCCTCCAGCCTTTTTACTATTCAGCTATGTCTGGGTCATTGGTACAGTATAAAAATGTTAAAAAATTTATAGTAATTTATATATTTTTTATACTTACCAATGACCCAGACGGGGATGGCCCTCCCAGGAGTTGGGAACTCTTGCCTCCCCGCTGAGTACATAGCGCTTACCAGGCACTGGTTATTAGAATGATAAATGGCGCCAATTTCGGAACGTCCTTGACACTGCGCATGCGCAGTAGGGGCGAAGTGTGGAGGGCCTTTCAGGACATGTTTTCTTTAGTTTTAGATGCAAATTTTGGGGATTGGGGGGCAAAATTTGTGTTTGGCCCTATATTTTAAGAGTTAGCACCAGCTATGTCTGGGTCATTGGTAAGTATAAAAAATATATAAATTACTATAAATTTTTTAACTTTTAGAAACACAGCAGTTGTTTCCATTGGAGATTATTATTGTTCTAGGACAGTGCATTTATTATAGAAGCAGTGCTTCTTTGTGAATTTGGAAGATTGATTCCAAAAGAGAATTTTGAAGAGAATCTATTCGTCTTGGAAAAGAGAATTTATACTTTCTGTGAAACAGAATAATATTATTTTGTGAAAAGCCAGGATTCTACTGGATTGTTTGGAAATTACCTGTGGCACCAATATTTCTTGGATTTTTACTCCATTTGAATTTTGCAGAGAATTTTATTATATTTTATTGGAGACTGCTGAAATTTTTAAGTGAAAATTTTATTATAAATCTACGGGATACTGTTTCTGAAGAGACATTCTTGGATTTAATACTACATCTACCAGCTGGTAACTTTCTTCAGAAGATACTTCACCACTGGATTACTGGATTCTGTCAAACTATACTTTGGACTAATTCTATAATTGATAAGTACCATTGTTTTTTTTTATTTCCTGTAACCCAATTAGTGTAAAAGATCTTTGTATCATTTTTTTTTTTTTTTTATCAATTTTTTTTTAATTAAATTTCAGAATAGTTAAATTCATAGTTTTGTTGCTGATTCTCAGATTTCTTTCTGTTACCAATATCATTAATAATTCCACACCGTAACAGAAATTGGGGGCTCGTTGCTGAGATTAAATATTAGATAACGAGAAAATTGCAAATTGCAGTTATTATTTTGGCTCACTTTCAAAACATTTAAAGTTTCTTAGAAAATTTCAGTATTATTATTTATATTCTGAGAACCAGCAAACCTTTTCATCATGGTATTTATTGTGACAGAATTTATTTCTGAATTTGAAAGCTCTCCTAGTTTGGCTCTTTTAGAATCTCTTAAGGAGGAGGATTTATTTCAACTTGCTCAGTATCTAAAATTACCTGCCACCCCTGGTCTGAACAAACATAAACTTAAACAGCTCATTGTTAATCATTATATGGAGGAAGGCCTTTTGCCTCAGTCTGAAACTCTCCCCTCTGAACCACAACCCACTGATGCCCTTGAACTCAAAAAGTTAGAATTGGAATTAAAAAAGTTAGAAATGCAACAAAAAATGAGGGAAATTGAAATTCAGGCTCAAAAAGAAAAAGAAGAAAGAGAAAATGAAATTAAATTAAAAGAATTAGAAGCTCAAAAAGAAAGGGAACAAATTCATGCTCAAAAAGAAAAGGAGGATAGGGAATTAAAATTAAGGGAAATAGAAACTCAAAAAGAAATGCACTTAAAAGAATTAGAAATTCAGGCCCAAAAGGAAATAAAAATAAAAGAGTTAGAATCTCAACGTCAAGGCTCAAATGTAATTTCTCCAAGTAGATTTGATGCAACTAAACATGTTAGGCTAGTTCCCCCCTTTCAAGAAAAAGAAGTTGATAAATATTTTTCACATTTTGAAAAAGTGGCAACAAGTTTAGAATGGCCAAGGTATGTCTGGACTTTGCTACTGCAAAGTGTTTTGAAAGGGAAGGCCCAAGAAATCTATTCCGCTCTATCTTCTGAGCAAAGCAACAATTATGACACTGTTAAAGAGGCAATACTTAAGGCATATGAACTTGTTCCAGAGGTCTATAGGCAGAAATTCAGAAATTATTATAAAAATGAAAATCAAACTCATGTGGAATTTGCCAGAGAAAAGCAAAATTTATTTGACAGGTGGTGCCACTCAAAAGAAATAGGGAAAGATTTTACAAAATTAAAGGAAATGATGCTGATTGAGGAGTTTAAAGGAAAGATACATTCAGATATAAAGGCACACCTGGATGAACAAAAAGTTGACACATTAAATAGAGCAGCAGTACTGGCAGATGACTATGCCTTAACTCATAAAATGAGTCGTAACGCCACAAATTTTTGGCCCCACAAGAATTCTTTCCAAAGTGGACCTAGACCAGCTTCAGATAAAACTCGTCCTTCCAATCATCCTTCCCATCCTACAAACTTTTCACCACCTAAATTTAATCGGAAGCCTAATGAGAATAAGTCATCCAATGCCAGCCCTACACCATTACGACCCAACAGTTCAACTAAAACTTGTAATTATTGTAAGAAAGCAGGTCATTTATTATCTGATTGCTGGCTGTTAAAAAGGAAAAATGAGTCCTCTACTTCACAGAATGCACTAGAATGTGCTCCATGCCCTGAAAATTATGTTATAAAGCAAGACGCTTTAGAAAATTATAAGCCATTTATATCTGAAGGCTTTGTTTCCCTTGATGGGGATAAGCACTGTTCCTTACCAATAAAAATACTGAGAAACACAGGGGCTACTCAGTCATTAATGTTAGAAGGCATTTTGCCATTTTCTGAAGAAAGTGCTACAGGGGCACAAGTTCTAATATCAGGTATTGAGTCAAACTCTTTAAAGGTCCCACTTCATAAAATAAATTTAAGAAGTAGCTTAGTAAATGGGACTGTGACAGTAGGAATCAGACCTTCTCTACCTGTAAAAGGTATTTCTTTATTATTGGGAAATGACTTAGCTGGTGACAAAGTCACCGTAGAACCTCAAGTGGTGGATAAGCCGAGCACAGATGAAAGTATAATTAATTTGAAGGAATGTTTTCCTTTTGCTTTTCCAGCATGTGCTGTGACTCGGTCCATGGCAAAGAAAGCTGAGGTTGATAATAACCTCAATTGTGTTGATTTAAACAGCAAAGCTGAGGATAAGAACTGTCACAGAATTACGGATTCTGAAGACATTGATTTGTCTCAGACATTTTTGAGTCAGTGTGATGACTCGTCCAGACAGACATTGGAAAGAGGCCACTACACCTGAGAGTGATAGGGGGACCTCCTTGAATGTCATTTCCCGGACATCTTTAATTCAGGAACAGGAAAGTGATCCAGACCTTGCTGAGCCACGTGAAAAGGCTCTAACACAGGCTGAAGCCCAAAACTTCCCTGTCTGTTATTTCAGAAAATCTGGTGTACTTATGAGGAAATGGCGACCACCAGAAGTACCCTCCAATAGTGATTGGGAGGTTATTTATCAAATAGTTGTCCCCACTAAATACCGGAATGAAATAATAAGCCTGGCTCATGAAAATCCAATGGCTGGACATTTGGGAGTTAGGAAAACCTACTCTCGTATTCAGCAATGTTTTTACTGGCCCAAGCTTCGACAGGATGTTGTTGAATTTTGTAAAACCTGCCACATCTGTCAAATTGTAGGAAAACCCAACCAGAAGATTCCTCCTGCTCCCCTTCAACCAATCCCTGCTTTTGAGGAACCATTTAGTAGAATTATTATTGATTGTGTTGGCCCATTGCCTAGAACAAGATCTGGAAATGAATATCTTCTTACCATCATGTGTGCTTCTACACGATTTCCTGAAGCTATACCTCTAAGAAATATTAAAACTAAGACAATAGTTAGGGCCTTGATAAAAATTTTTACAACTTTCGGTCTACCCAGGTCAGTGCAATCGGACCAGGGCTCAAATTTTATGTCAAACCTTTTTCAGCAAGTGATGTATGAGCTCAAAATTAAGCAGTACACATCAAGTGCCTACCATCCCGAAAGTCAAGGAGCTCTAGAACGCTTTCATCAAACACTGAAGACCATGATAAAGGCCTATGGGGAGGATAATGAGAAGGATTGGGATGAAGGAGTACATCTCCTGTTATTTGCAGTCCGTGAGACTGTACAGGAATCTCTGGGGTTCAGCCCTTTTGAATTAGTGTTTGGACATTCAGTGAGGGGTCCACTCACTGCTTTGAAGGAGAAATGGCTCAAAGAAGAGCCACCTGAAATTTCTCTTCTGGACTATGTGTCCACTTTTAAGGAAAAATTGCACCAGGCCAGAGAAATGTCAAATAAACATTTACAGAAAGCCCAGAGTCATATGAAGACCTGGTATGATAAAAAGGCGAAATTTCGTTCCTTTAAACCTGGGGACAAGGTGCTAGTATTATTCCCTGTAAAGGGCAAAGCTTTACAAGCTAGATATTCAGGCCCTTATATTGTTAAGCACAAGATCAGTGATACTGATTATGTTGTTGAGACTCCCGATAGACTCAAAAATACTCAGCTGTGCCATACAAATATGTTGAAAACTTATTATGAGAGAGAACCAAACTCTCTACCAGTCTCAAGTCACCCACATGGATGAGCTGGAAAATCCTGTAGAGGATATTTATGAAGGCGGCGAAAATGTACCTCTGAAGTTACAGAACTCAGATGTCCTGAGAGATCTACAAAATAAAACAGATTATTTACTGCCTGACCAAAGAAAAGATTTAGTTGATTTAATTTTCAAATATCAACACTTATTTCCCGATGTGCCTAGTAGGACATCTGTTATTTTTCATGATGTTGATGTAGGAGAGGCAAATCCCATCAAACAGCATCCACATAGATTGAACCCTTTCAAAGCTGAGATCATGCGAAAGGAAATACAGTATATGCTGGACAATGATATCATAGAACCTAGCCATAGCAACTGGAGTTCGCCCTGTATACTCGTCCCAAAACCTGATGGCAGTTACAGATTTTGTACGGATTACCGAAAGGTGAACAGCCTCACCAAAACAGACAATTATCCAATTCCAAGAATTGATGACTGCATTGACAAACTTGGCCATGCTAAATTTGTGACAAAATTTGACTTGTTAAAGGGTTATTGGCAAGTCCCTTTAACAGAAAAAGCAAAAGAAATATCTGCTTTTGTTACCCCATTTGGGTTGTATCAATATAAAGTAACCCCTTTTGGCATGAAAAATTCTCCGGCAACGTTCCAGCGCATGGTTAACCACTTAATTGCAGACCTAGATCACAGTGAAGCTTATATTGATGATGTTATTATACACACAGATACAAATTGGGCTGATCATCTAAAGCATATTCAAGAATTTTTTGACAAAGTGACCCAAGCCAACCTAACTATTAACTTGGTAAAATCAGAATTTGGCAAAACAACTGTAAATTATTTAGGTCATGTTGTGGGGCAGGGCCAGGTGAGGCCGATTGCGGCTAAAGTTGATGCCATTGTAAATTTTCCAGTACCAAACTCTAAAAAAGAGCTCATGAGATTCTTAGGCATGGCTGGATATTATAGAAAATTTTGTTTAAATTTTTCAGATGTTGTCTCCCCTTTGACCAGTTTATTGAGCAAAAGGGTTAGGTTTGTTTGGACTGAGGAATGTCAGAAATCCTTTAACAGAATAAAAACTTTATTAAATAATTCCCCTGTCCTGGCCAGTCCCAATTATGAAAAGCCCTTCAAATTATTCATAGATGCAAGTGATAATGGAGCAGGTGGGTATATTGCCCAGGAAGATTCCCAAGGTATTGATCACCCTGTATGTTATTTTTCCAGAAAATTTCTCAAACATCAAAAGAATTACTCTACAGTAGAAAAAGAAACTTTGGCTCTAATTTTGGCATTAACCCATTTTGATGTGTATCTAGGAACCGCCCAATGTCCAATTACAGTTTACACCGATCATAACCCCTTAACATTTAATCAATAAAATGAAAAACAAGCATCAAAGATTATTGCGGTGGAGTTTAGCCCTTCAAGAATATAATTTAGAGATTAGGCATATTTCGGGAAGAGATAATGTTGCAGCTGATGCTCTTTCCAGAATATCCTAATTTAAAATGATATGATCGGTCCCTATTCACTTCAAGTGTATATATGTTTATTAAAAAAAAAAAATTGTGAAGATTATGGTGTGTGTGTATTGTAAACCAGTCAGAGTCTGCTAAAATTATGTAAAAAGTTTTCAGTAGCTTCAAACTTTTTCTTTTAAGGCGGGGTGTGTTATAGCCCCCATATTATATTGAGATTGATATATCCTTAAGTTGATAATTATGTGAGAAAGATTTTTTTTTATTTCTGCATTTTCTGACTGGTCTAACTGTTTTGCACTCAGTGACCTTGTTTACATCTTTGTTACACTGATATATTGTACATATTGCTGTTGATTGTTTAATTGTTTAAATAGGTCAATGACCTTGTTTACTTGAACTTTAACAGAATTCCCCAGAAACTAATAGAACATTGCAGAAACTTCCTCTTCTGGGACATTCTATCTGGTTACTATATAAAGGTTTGTCAACAGAATTCAAAAACTCATTTTTAGAAACACAGCAGTTGTTTCCATTGGAGATTATTATTGTTCTAGAACAGTGCATTTATTATAGAAGCAGTGCTTCTTTGTGAATTTGGAAGATTGATTCCAAAAGAGAATTTTGAAGAGAATCTATTCATCTTGGAAAAGAGAATTTATACTTTCTGTGAAACAGAATAATATTATTTTGTGAAAAGCCAGGATTCTACTGGATTGTTTGGAAATTACCTGTGGCACCAATATTTCTTGGATTTTTACTCCATTTGAATTTTGCAGAGAATTTTATTATATTTTATTGGAGACTGCTGAAATTTTTAAGTGAAAATTTTATTATAAATCTACGGGATACTGTTTCTGAAGAGACATTCTTGGATTTAATACTACATCTACCAGCTGGTAACTTTCTTCAGAAGATACTTCACCACTGGATTACTGGATTCTGTCAAACTATACTTTGGACTAATTCTGTAATTGATAAGTACCATTGTTTTTTTTATTTTCTGTAACCCAATTAGTGTAAAAGATCTTTGTATCATTTTTTTTTTTTTTTATCAATTTTTTTTAAATTAAATTTCAGAATAGTTAAATTCATAGTTTTGTTGCTGATTCTCAGATTTCTTTCTGTTACCAATATCATTAATAATTCCACACCGTAACAGTAGGATCACTCCAGATGATGCCCAGATTAGAATTCCCTTTTGGTTGCGATTATTCAACCATGATGGCTGCTCGAGCCCGAAGCCTGAAAACCTTTAGCACAGTCTGCAGGTCACATTTATTGAGGGATTTCATTGCAACTTGGTAGGCTGACTTCATATAATGTCTAGATGAGAACGTCCCCTTTTGGATATGATTGCGCAACCGTGACGGCTACAGGGGCCGGAGCCTGAAAACCTTTCATTTTTTGCTTGGTAGGATGACTCCAAATACTATCTAGATGAGAACGTTCCCTTTTGGTTGCAACCATTCAGCCTTAATAGATGCCCGAACCCAAAACCCCAAAACCTTTAGCATAGTCTATAGGTCGTATTTATGTAAGGATTTTATGGTAACTTGTTAGGTTGACTCCACATAATGCCTAAATGATGACATGCCCTTTTTTTCGTGATTGGTCAACTGTGACAGCTTCAGGCGCCCGAAGCCCAGAAACCTTGAGCACAGACTGCAGGTCACATTTATGAAGGGATTTCATTGTAACTTCGTAGGATCACTCTAGATGATGCCCAGATGACAACGTTCCCTTTTGGTCGCGATCATTCAACCACGATGGCTTCCCATGCCCAAAACCCTGAAAAACTTTAATACAGACTACAGGCCATATTTCTGAAGGGATTTCATTGTAACTTAGTAGAATGACTCAGTAAATGGCGAGATGAAGACGTCCCCTTTTAGTAGTAATCGGTCAACCGTCATGACTACACAGGCCTGAAGTTCAAAAACCTTTAGCATAGTCTACAGACCATATTTATGAAGGGATTTCAATAATCCTTTCATAAACATTGAACATTATCCTTTTCATCAAACATAACACACAGACAAGTTAAGCTACAGTGTCATTGACATTTTCATTTGTATATCCAATGATCAACTTTAAAATTTAAATTTACGGGGACAGGAAAGACTTGACTAGTTGACTCAACTTTGGGGTACCGACTAGCCAACCTTGGAACTCCAGAGTCGTTTGAACCGTAGTAAATACTGGAAATATACTTGAGTTGGAATTTTCGCTACCCCTCCGCTAATTTACCACCCCCAAAAAACTGTTGCCAATATCATAAATTGAAGTTGTTTGGCATAGATAGTGCTTGGTGCTAGCCAGTTTCTCACTGACATATGATAACTTATCAAATATGGTATGTGCCTTTGTTATCCCAAGTTTAAGTAGTTGTATAGTCAAGAACTTTGAATATGTTACTAGAAAATTATCAATGGACACTGGAAAAAGTATTGGAATTCCAACCAAGTTTGAGTGTATGAACTCTGAGTAAATGCTGAAACAATTTTTTATGGAAATATCAACATTGAAAGTTATTATGCCCCCGACTTGGTCAGAGGGGGTATCTAGTGGAGAGCTGTGTAATGCAAATGTGTCCGTCCCAACATATTTGCTGCTCTAGCATGGTCATTATTTGTCAGATTCAAATAATATTTGCCATGCATGTCTGTCAACATCGGGGAATGGATCCTACAGCAGAATTAACATCTTCGCGTAAACATTTACAGAGTTATTTTCCCTTGTTTAACTTGGGGGATTATTATTGAAAAATGTGTCCGTCCAACATATTTGCTGCTCTAGCTCTGTCATCATACGTTGAATTCAGATCATTTTTACCATGCTTGTTCCTCAGCATGGGGGAACAGATCCTACAGTAGAATTAATATCTTCGCATGAGCATTTACAGTGTTATTTACCCTTGTTTAACTTAGGGGATGATTGAAAAATGTGTCCGTCCAACATATTTGCTGCTCTAGCTCTGTCATCATACGTTGGATTGAAATAATTTTTGCCATGCTTGTTCATATTAGTACAGATTGCTACAGGCAAATGTCATGCTTTTGATGGCAAAATGCTATCCATGGTTTTTCAGGAGGGGGCATATGCCACGTTTCGCATTGCTCTTGTTACCATATTGATGTGTCCAGTTACGTGTATCCTATACCATTTTCCAAAAATATCAGCATCAGTTTGGATATCACCTTTGTTTTTTGAATACTATATGTACTTAACATTCTTGAGTATTAGGCAAAGGACATACATGTAATATTGCCACACTCCATGAAATTGCACATATGCATGGCATCACTTCAGTTCTGTTGATCAAAGTTAAGTGCCTTGAGCCTTATGTTATTCCTAATTTAAAACCATGCACACTGTATTTATCAACCCAGCACATCAAAAAATTGTATTTATATTTTCTGTTTCAGATTTTCACAAAAAATGATATATATTGATGGGGCCTTCAACTAGAAACCTTGTTGATGAAACACATAGTCAACCTTTGTATCAGAATTAGATACAAATACAGCAGTTCTCATTTCAGTTGAACAGAACTGAATGAAGAATATGGAGGAATTAATTAAAAATAGATATTTGATTCCATCAAAGGTGAGAAGGTTTCAGCATTGACCTACTTCACTCACTGGCTCTAATTGTGTTAATAGATGCTGATGTTGATATGGAGAACACAAGAACATGAATCTACAGCCAAGTTTGATGTCTTTGAAGATCACTCAGGTTCCTGTTTTTCAAGAAAAACAAAATCCTACGACTAGCCACTTCAGTAGTCATGTGGTTAAAACAGATGGAAAATCTTGCAGGCTTGATACTGAAGTCAAAGCTTCTAGGGAGGAAAAAAACTTGAAAGAAAAGCCATTTATTTGTGGTGTTTGTGACAAATCCTTTATCTCAAAAAAATATCTTAATGAGCATCTCAAAATTCACACAGGTGAACAGGCAGTCAAGTGTGATATTTGTAACAGAAGTTTCAGAAGTAAAAGGTATCTTAAAATTCACATACAATCACACCTTGGTATAAATCCATTCAGTTGTGGTTTTTGTGACAAAACATTTGTTACAAAGCATTCACTCCACAATCACATAATTCTGCACAGTAGTGAAAAACCATTCAGGTGCGAGTTTTGTAACAAAGGTTTTAATCAGAATGGTGCTCTCAAAAGACATCGAAAAATTCACACGGGTGAAAAACCATTCAAATGTGATATCTGTGAGAAACGTTTTATTCAAAACTATTCTCTCACAGAGCATCGAAGACTTCACACGGGTGAAAAGCCATTTAAATGCAAGTTTTGTAACAAAATGTTTAGTCAGAAGGCGAGTTGGAAACATCATCTAAGCATCCATACTGGTGAACAACCATTCAAATGTGAGATTTGTAACAAGCATTTTATTTTTAACTCTCTTCTCATAAGACATCAAAAAATTCACGAAGGTGAAAAACCTTTCAAATGTGAGATTTGTAACAAACGCTTTAATGCGACCCAGAATCTCACCAGGCATATGAAAGTTCATACAGGCGAAAAACCATTCAAGTGTGATGTTTGTAACAAAATGTTCAATGAAAAGCAGACTCTCACTCATCATCTAGTCATGCACACTGGTGAAAAACCATTCAAGTGTGAGATTTGTGACAAAGTTTTCAGTAGATCCAATTATCTCACCAGGCATATAAAAGTTCACACAGGAGAAAAAACATTCAAATGTGAGTTTTGTAAGAATGCTTTTATTTTTAAGAAGAATCTCACCATACATCAAAGAATCCACACAGGTGAAAAACTGTGCAAGTGTGAGTTTTGTAACAAGAGTTTCAAACAGAAGTTTAATCTCACGGTACATCAAAGAATTCACACAGGTGAAAATCATTGATATGTGAGATTTGTAATAAAGGATTTAATAGGGTGCATGATCTCACCAAGCATATTGAAGTTCACACAGCTGTAAAACCATTTAAGTGTAAAGTTTTGTAACAGAGACTTTTTTCAGAACTCTGTTCTCACAAAAATCAATGAATTCATGCAGGTGAGAAATCTATCAAACACGAGATTTAGTGACACTCCCCCCCCCCCCCCCATCCTCCCAGAGTCTGGCCAGTCATATATAACCTCAAAAGGGTGAAAAAGTATTTCAAATGTGAGATTTGTCACAAAGGATTTAGTGACCGCAAAGAACTTAAGTAAGCAGCATATAAAGTTTTACTCTTGTGAAAAAAAAAGCCTTCAAATGTGAGATTTGTAACAAAGGTTGTTAACCCTTTGATACTTTTGTATGTCTTATGACGTACATAATGAAACGGCGCATTGATACTTTGTGGTCATTTGTTTTGTTACTATTTTTTTTATTTTTAGCTCAACTTTGGCGAGGCCAAATTTGAGGTATTGTCATGGCCCATCGTCGGTCTGTCCATCTGTCTGTCTGTCGTGCAGTACACACGGCTCGGGCTAGAGGCCGTATTTATGAACTGATCTTTACGAAACTTTTGGGTGCCTTTGGTATCATTGTGAGACGAGAACGAGTGTTTTGGGGCCTGGTCCGAAATTCAAGACGGCCACTGGCAGCCATTTTGTACAAAATTAGGTGCAATCCGATTTTTGCGCATAACTTCCATATGAAAGCTCTGATTTGAATAATTTTTTGTTTGAATGATTAGTACCATGGGATACATCACATATAATACGGGTTTTTTTCTCGCACGTAAATTATGCAAATTAGACTAACTTTGATTTATTTCGTGTTACTTTCAGCACTGTAACTGCAAATGCCAATATGGCTTGGGCTAGAGGCTGTATTTATGAACCGATCTTTACGAAACTTCTTGGGTACCTTTGTTATCACCGTGGGACGAGAACGAGTGGTTTCGGGTTCGGTCTGAAATTCAAGATGGCCGCTGGCAGCCATTTTGTACAAAATTAGGTGCAATCAGATTTTTGCGCAGAACTTCCATATGAAAGTGCTGATTTGAATAATTTTGTGTGTGAATGTTTAGTACCAAGGGATACATCACATATAATACGGGGTATTTTCTCGTGCATAAATTATGCCAATTAGACTAACTTTGATCTATTTAATGTTACTTTCAGCACTGTAACTGCAAATGCCAATACGGCTCGGGCTAGAGGCCGTATTTATGAACTGATCTTTACAAAACTTCTTGAGTACCTTTGTTATCACCGTGGGACGAGAACGAGTGATTTTGGGTGCGGTCCAAAATTCAAGATGGCTGCCGGCAGCCATTTTGTACCAAAATTAGTGCAATCAGTTTTCTGTACAGAACTTCTGTATGAAAGTTCTGATTTGAATAAATTTCTGTATGAATGTTTAGTAACATGGAATACATCACATATAATATGGGGTTTTTTCTCAAGTAGAAATTATGCAAATTAGATGAACTTTGATTTTTTCAGTGCTACTTATACACAGTAAGTGCATGTGTCAATACGGCTTGGGCTAGAGGCTGTATTTATGAACCGATCTTCACAAAACTTCTTGGGTACATTTGTTATCACCTTAGGATGAGAACGAGTGTTTCTGGGTGCGGTCCAAAATTCAAGATGGCTGCCAGTGGCCATATTGTACCAAAATTAGGTCCAATCAGTTTTTGTACACAACTTCTATACGGCTCAGGCTAGAGGCTGTACAACTTCTATACGGCTCAGGATAGAGGCTGTATTTATGAACTGATCTTTACGAAACTTCTTGGGTACCTTTGTTATCACTGTGGGATGAGAACGAGTGTTTTTGGGTGCGGTCCAAAATTCAAGATGGCCGCCAGCAGCCTTTTTGTACCAAAATTAGTGCAATCAGTTTTTGGTACAAAACTTCTGTATGAAAGTTCTGATTTGAATAATTTTTTTTTGTGAATGGTTAGTACCAAGGGATACATCACATATAATACGAGTTTTTTTCTTGTGCATAAATTATGCCAATTAGACTAACTTTGATCTATTTAATGTTGTTACTTTCAGCACTGTAACTGCAAATGCCAACACGGCTCGGCTAGAGGCCGTATTTATGAACCGATCTTTACGACACTTCTTGGGTACCTTTGTTATCACCATGGCATGAGAACGAGTGTTTTTGGGTGCGGTCTGAAATTCAGGATGGCTGGGGCAGCCATTTTGTATCAAAATTAGTGCAATCAGTTTTTTGTACAGAACTTCTGTATGAAAGTTCTGATTTGAATAAATTTCTGTATGAATGTTTAGTAACATGGAATACATCCCATATAATATGGGTTTTTTTCTCGAGCAGAAATTATGCAAATTAGATGAACTTTTGAGATTTATTCAGTCCTACTTATACACAGTAAGTGCATGTGTCAATACAGCTTGGGCTAGAGGCTGTATTTATGAACCGATCTTCACAAAACTTCTTGGGTACATTTGCTATCACCTTGGGATGAGAACGAGTGTTTCTGGGTGCGGTCCAAAATTCAAGATGGCTGCCAGTGGCCATTTTGTACCAAAATTCGGTCCAATCAGTTTTTGTACACAACTTCTATACGGCTCAGGCTAGAGGCTGTATTTATGAACCGATCTTTACGAAACTTCTTGGGTGCCTTTGTTATCACCATGGGCTGAGAACGAGTGTTTTTGGGTGCGGTCTGAAATTCAGGATGGCTGGGGTGGCCATTTTGTACCAAAATTAGTGCAATCAGTTTTTTGTACAGAACTTCTGTATGAAAGTTCTGATTTGAATAAATTTCTGTATGAATGTTTAGTAACATGGAATACATCACATATAATACGGGTTTTTTTCTCGTGCAGAAATTATGCAAATTAGATGAACTTTGAGATTTATTCAGTCCTACTTATACACAGTAAGTGCATGTGTTAATACAGCTTCGGCTGTATGAACCAATCTTCACAAAAATTCTTGGGTACATTTGTTATCACCTTGGGATGATAACGAGTGTTTCTGGGTGCGGTCCAAAATTCAAGATGGCTGCCAGTGGCCATTTTGTACCAAAATTAGGTCCAATCAGTTTTTGTACACAGCTTCTATACGGCTCAGACTGGAGGCCATATTTATGAACCGATCTTTACGTAACTTCTTTGGTGTACCTTTGTTATCACTGTGGGATGAGAACGAGTGTTTTTGGGTGCGGTCCAAAATTCAAGATTGCCACCAGCAGCCTTTTTGTACCAAAATTAGTGCAATCAGTTTTTTGTACAGAACTTCTGTATGAAAGTTCTGATTTGAATAAATTTTTGTAGGAATGTTTAGTAACATGTAATACATCACATATAATACAGGTTTTTTTTTTCGTGCAGAAATTATGCAAATTAGATGAACTTTGATTTGTTCAGTGCTACTTATACACAGTAAGTGCACATGTCAATACGGCTCAGGCTAGAGTCTGTATTTATGAACTGATCTTCACAAAACTTCTTGGGGTACTTTTGTTATCACCTTGTGACAGGGAGGAGTGTTTTTGGGTGCCTTTGTTATCACTCTGCTAGAAGAACAAATTTTATTTCAAAAAAGGCTCTTATGGGGCATCAATCCTCACGGGAACTGCAGGAAGTGAAGCAGTGCCTGTTCACTGTGGTAAACAGGCTCTGTTTTGCTGCTAAAATAGGACCCAGTCACCAATGCTGTGGAGTTGCAAACCCTCTCTGGAATGGGCAACATGGCGATTTATAAATGCTCACCCTTGGTCTTGAGTTGATACTCATGTTGTGGTCATGCTCAGCCATTGTGCCAAAATATGTGACCTTAAACACCAATAAATAAATTAATAAATAATTTGGGGCATCAAGGAATTCACACAGACAAAAACCTATTCATTGGGATTTGTGACAAAGTCTTCAGTTAGTTTACTCTCACTTGTCATCTAAGCATCTATACTAGTGTGCCACGCTATCTCCCCCCCCCCCCCCCTGGATATCTTCCCCCTCACATTTATTTATGAAATTTTCATTGAAATTAACACAAAAAGTGGTTCAATTCTTTAATATATACATGACCAGTGAACAGAAAATAGGCAATCTCAGAAGCAACAATTTCACAAATATCAATAGTTTTTTTTACACCGTGGGGCCAACCATAACAAAGTCCAAACAATGGCTGCAAAAGGTTCTATGAATGTCTGTTGGGAGTTTGACATGGGTGGGGGAAGATATCCAGGCCTGGTTATCTTCCCCCCACCCATGTCAAAAAATATAGAACAAACTAAAACCAGTTTCAACTTGGTTTATACCATTGAATAATGACCAGTGAATTGAAAATAGGCAATCTTAGAACCTTTCCAGCAATTTGGGGGACTTTTCCGAACATGTGGATGGGGTTGTGGTGGGGGAGATGTCCAACCTGCATATCTTCTGCCTCATCCGTCCAAAAAACATAGCTACTATCTCAATAATATCAATAGGTTTTTTTACACCGTGGGGCCAACCATAACAAAGTCCAAACAATCTGCAAAAGGTTCAATGAATGTCTATTGGGAGTTCGACATGGTTGAGGGGGGGGGGGGGGGAGATATCCAAGCCTGGTTATCTTCCCCCCATCCATGTCAAAAAATATACAACAAATTAAAAACAGTTTCTACTTGGCTTATACCATTGAATAATGACCAGTGAATTAAAAATAGGCAATCTCAGAACATTTCCAGCAATTTGGGGGACTTTTCCGAACACGTGGATGGGGTTGGGGAGATGTCCATCCTGCGTATCTTCCACCTCACCCATCCAAAAAACATAGCTACTATTTAAAATATATCAATAGGTTTTTTTACACCGTGGGGCCAACCATAACAAAGTTATGTTATTGGTTATTGGTTAACCTTGGCATTTTTCAAAATGTTGGAAGACAAAACCTAGCGTGTTTTCTCAGTAACCCAGGCTCTCTAGCACAACATAACACAAAAGAAAATCGTCGTTCACCCATTGAATTTGATATTCTCGGGTAGCACATGCTATTTTGAAATCCGTAGCAAAATTGTATACGGTTGGGTGGACAATAACAACATGTCATTAAACTCTTTGTACAACTTCTTGTCCACAAACATGCAACATTAGAACTATTATATTTCAATCTTTATGCTGTTTTTCTCCCATTTGTCTCTATAATACTTTCTTATTTGACTCTGTATATATTTCTAAGGGTCAGAGTTATTTCAGAATAATAAATAAAATATATTCAAGTTCATAATGTGGTAAAACAAAAACCACAACTCCTTCAAGAGCTTTTCAGATGTTTGGAACACTTAACCACCCTTCTAAAATTTAAAATACATTGCTATCTCGAATTAAAATTTTTAGCTACCTGACTGAAAGTCAGGGGGAGCTTTAAGTGATCACTTGTTGCCCATTGTCAGTCCATCCGTCCGGCATGAACTGTACATTATCAACTTCTCATAAACCACTGGACCAAATTTGATATGCATGTTCCTTACCAGATGTCAATTCAAGTTTGTTCAAATAAAGTTGCCATGCCCACAGGGGGCATTACTCTGATAGCACCCATAAATTGTTTCCCAAAATTGAAAAATTGCTTCTGATATTTGGTGAATAACATCTCTAGGGAGGGGGGGGGGGGGGGGGGGGGCAGATTCAAGTTTGTTCCAATCGAGTACCTGGGTTCACATTTGGGCTTCCTATGGCTGCCCGAATTTTAACTTAGTGCAATATGAGGAAATTTCTTTGAAAATGTTCTTCTTCATATGCACTCATCATAATCCTTTCATATTTTGTATACAATATCTCTAGAGGGGGTCAAATTCAAGTTTGTTCAAATCGAATCTCTGGCTTTTTATTTGAGCTCCCTGTGGTAGCCTGAATTTCAACTTAGAGTAATATGAGGGGAGAATTTAAAAAAACTCTTCTTCAGATCCACCAGTCAGAATCCTTTTCTATTTGGTATACAACATCTCTGGGTGGTTCCGATTCAAGTTTGTTCAAATCGGGTCCCTGGGTTAATATTTGGGCTCTCTATTGGAGCCCATAGTTTATCATTTAGTGCAGTGTGATGACGTTTCTTTAAAAACCTTTTTCAGGACTCTGTCTAATATTTGGACTCTCTGTGAGGTGGAGCAGGGGAGCAGGCCTGGTTCGAGTTTGTTCAAATCTAATCCTTAGTGTTTTTCTATAAAATTTATCTTTCATGACTTCATTCCTTTGTAGTGTTGATTAGCCATGTCTAACTGAGTGTGACCCGAAATATTTCTTTGAACCACTTTGTCAGGTGAGCGAGCGATTAAGGCACACTGGGGCCTCTTGTTTTTTTAATTGTTTATCTAGTATTTATGTGATGCAGTGTGTGTCTTATATGTATATTATACAAAGACGCGTCATCAAAGGGATAATAAGCCACCATTTTGAAAAACAATGTGACAATTTGATGAAACCACAATTTCATTATGCAAAAATATCCATATGCCTTGTATATCATCATATGAAAGCATCTTGATAAATTACCTTGAAGGCAGTGACTTCCAGGAAGAGAATGCAGGAGAGTGATTTTAACCCCTTACTTATGATGACAGCCCAAACTGACCAGCAGGAAAATGACCATACAAATTTCATTTTTTTTATTTTTGCTCTAAAAACATATCTTAAGACTCTCCTCATTGGAACGAGCTCATTGAGGTGTCTTAAGATGTGTTTTAAGCCAAAAATGAAAGGGTTTAGTTCACATCATGAATGTGAGTGATTAATTGAACCCCTAGAGAAACGTTTAGGAGAGTGATGACGAGTGAGAGTGATTACTCTCCATTCCTGTCATTCCCTATAAAGGTGTTAATTTACAGACTTCAAAAATAAGCAGACTGTCTTTTGCAAAATGAGGTCCCCAGAGGGTGAATTTAGTGACGCTACCCTGCACAGCAGGGTAGCATCACTAAATTTACCCTCTGTGAACCTCAGTCTGAATCAGGGTCTCAAAACTAAACAGAAAGAGGTACCCAGGGGTTATATTGTCCCACTGTATTGGATAGCATTATCAAATTCACCTTCTGAAGACCTCATTCTGCAAATGTCAGACTGCTTATTTTCAGGCCTGGTCAGTCTTGTTGCTTACATCTTAACAGAAAGTTGCTATTCATTGTGGCAGAAATATAGAATATACCCATATTAGCTTGTACCAGATGGGCACAACTTGCGGTTAAGTGGTGTTAACCATGAGGCTTTGGTGAGTGGGTAACACCACTTCTCCACGAGTGGTGAACATTTGGTACACCAAGCTACTTTGGATATATTTTATTTATACCGTGATCGTCAGATTATTCAGAGTTTAAATGTTAAATAACACAATATTCAATATCAAATTCTAAACAATGCCCCCTAAACGTGCGAATCTGTTTTGTTTACATAAGCACTGGTGGGCAGTACTTCAGCTGTCAATTTTATCGAAACGAAATGGAAAAAGAAATGTGCAAATCACGGGCCCTTTTAATTTTAATGACATAATATTGAGTTATGGATGCTTGTAAATTTTTTAAACCTTATGAGGTAAACTCATTTAAAAACATAATAAATACTTTCCGCTTTCATTTCATACTACGTGAGGCGACAAGCGATAAATTTAGACAAGTTTGCACTCAGGTCGCGACCGCCAGAGGTCAACTTGGATGTAGTTCCACAGTTCGACTGTAGGTGTAAATTTTAACTATTGTCTTCCATGTTTTGTCTGACCCAAATATTGATGAGGGGTCTATGTTAGTCAATATGTAAGGTTTTACTCTTTTTCAAGCTTTCGGCTGAAGCCTTCTTCAGGAAAATTATCAATACAGACTCTACATAATGACTTGCTGAATAAACATAATGTACAGTACATCATTACTCCAGAATTTATGCGTTATGTCATGACGCTGTCTCCATGTGCCCGCATATTAAATGCGGTCCTCCTCTTGGTCTCAAGTCTATTTATCCATCTGCTTTCATTCACTGGCCTCAACTGTTTCCCACCGTGAAATTTTCCAGAACCGATACAAATGAGTCCTCTCGGGGATGTCCATTTGTGTTGAAGTGCTGGTATACCGGCTTGTCTTGGTGTAATGTCTGGTCCCTTGTATGCTCAGTCACTCTTTCCCCGACTTCCCGTTCTGTCTCACCTACATACACCGCACCTTGGCATTTGTTACATCCCAACACATCTTTCACATTCTGAGTTCTGCAGTTCACTTGTTGTTGCACCTCATATGAGATATCACTGCTCGAAGACTTGATACTATCAGCTTTTAACATGATACATGTTGCACATTCACTATCGCATAAATGTACTGGGGGAGTTGTTAACTTTGTTTTTCCATGCACCAAGATATCGGCTCCTGTCCGAAATTCAAGATGGCCGATGGCAGCCATTTTATACAAAATTAGGTGCAATCACATTTTTGCACAGAACTCCCATATGAAAGTGATTTGAATAATTTTTTGTGTGAATGTTTAGTACCATGGGATACATCACATATAATACAGGTTTTTTTCTCGTGCAGAAATTATGCAAATTAGATGAACTTTGATTTTTTCAGTGCTTCTTACACACAGTAAGTACACATGTCAATACGGCTCGGGCTAGAGTCTGTATTTATGAACCGATCTTCACGAAATGTCTTGGGTACCTTTGTTATCACCTTGGGATGAGAACGAGTGTTTCTGGGTGCGGTCCAGAATTCAAAATGGCTGCCAGTGGCCATTTTGTACCGAAATTAGGTCTAATCAGTTTTTTGTACACAACTTCCATACAGCTCAGTCTAGAGGCCGTATTTATGAACCGATCTTTACGAAACTTCTTGGGTAACTTTGTTATCACCGTGGGATGAGAACAAGTGTTTTGGGGTGTGGTCCGAAATTCAAGGTGGCCACCAGCAGCCATTTTGTACCAAAATTAGTGCAATCAGTCTTTTGTAAAGTTCTGATTTGAATAAATTTTTGTATGAATGTTTTGTAACATGGAATTCATCACAGTATAGTACGGGTTTTTTTCTCGTGTAGAAATTATGCAAATTAGATGAACTTTGATTTATTCAGTGCTACTTATACACTGTAAGTGCGCATGTCAATACGGCTCTGGCTAGAGGCTGTATTTATCAACCGATCTTCACGAAACTTCTCGGGTACCTTTGTTATCACCTTGGGACAGGAACGAGTGTTTTTGGGTGCCTTCGTTATCACTGTGCTATGAGAACAAATATTTTGGGGTTCAGTCAGACCCACTCTGGGACTCAAAGATTTCTTTTCTAGTTCAGCATCTGACTGTCACCCACCTTTACAATACTTTACCTATACATTTGTTACAGGCTACGGTCAGTATTTATGAACAGACCGTTACAATACTTTATATGTACCTTTGTTATCAGGTCATTACCTAGATGTTTGTCATTGCTGTGTCACATACTATACATGTACATGTCTTAACAAGTTGAGCTACAGTGTCATTGACACTTTCATTTAATTTTCTCATATGCCTACAGTATTCGGATTCTTTAGTGCAGATATGTCAAATTCTCAAACCCAATCCATATATTACGCTGCATTTTGTAGGTGGGATGGTCTGATTTTTGTTTCAGATACATCACTTTTTCGGAAGGTTTATTGTATAGATCTGTGTACACTCACCATCTTTCTCGTTTACATAAGTATTCAGAAACTCTTATTTGCCTTTCACTATACCTTAATTCAATTTTAATATTTTTCTCTACGTTGTTGGCATACTCAGCAAATTTCTTCAGCGACTTCTGCCCATCTGTCTATTTTCCGAATGAATTATTTCATATAACGCAGAAAGAAATGTGTTTTTTTTTATCGAACTTCATCAAATTCTCATCCCATTTCCTCATATACGCACAACTAAAGTTCCAACCTAGGCAAGAGCCAATAGCGACCCCGTCCATCTGAATGAAAGAATGATCTCCCAATTTGAAACAATTGTTGTCCAATACCGTAGTTATCATCTCCATAATATTTTCTGTTGGTATGACTGATGGCGTTCGCATATCCAGACCATCTCGACAGGCCTGTAAACCTTCATCGTGCGGAACCGATGGGATACAATTTTACCACATCGAAACAGAAGAGGATACCGTTTTGTGGAATTTGCTTTACTGTGGAAGGTTTATTTATAAAATCAGTATTATCTTTCACAAAGCTCGGAGTTGTCTTCACATATTCTTCCAATTCAAATTCCTCCACTTCTGCCATTCTTTCGGGTTGTGTATCCACTCCACTCACTATCGTTCGCCTGGTTTATGAAGTTTTGGGTTACCTTTTAATTGTCCCGTGACTGGGTATCTAGATGTCATATATTTTTTCCAATTCTCCAGTCATAGCATTTTCTCTCTCCATCCAATTAAGAAGCGATTTAGTTTTCTTGGTGGCTTGTTCAGTCAAATCTCTCTCTGTTTTGGTGTACGATTTACTGTTTTTCACTTCATTGTATAATTTGCCTATGCAAGTTTCTCTGTTTTCAACAACTATTCTCTGGTCTTTATATAATATTTTTATTATTTCTTAAGGAATTAATTGCCTTCCGTTCCTCGACAGTTATGTTGCTTTCATGGGCGCAGATCATGGGGGGGGGGACGTGTCCCCCCCCCCCCAGATCTCATCAAGGGGGGGGGGCATGGTATGCCATGTCCCACCACCACTGGGGGGACATGGTATGACATGTCCCCCACTATGCTCCCCCACTGCTGCACCCTCTCATCAATTTTAATGCGAGATTCACTTCTGATACACGTTCAACTAGTCCAAACTTGGACCCACAGTTCGTAATATAATTTTGGGGTTGGTACGGCCTGTACTGTAGCCGTATCAACCACAAAAATTATATTACGGACTATGTCTGTGGGTCCATGTTTGGACTGACGTAACGTTCAACGAACAGTTGTTCAACACTGCGCCTTCAAATAAGTTGTTACTCAGCCAGACACAGCTGTGGGTTGCACGAATGCATAAGCAGCATAACTATTTGATATCGGAATATCAATGTTGCCGACAGAATTCTTATGCAGAGAGAGTAATAGGCCGGTACTGAGCTCGTGAAAATGTGCAAGACAGTATCGTCTGCTTTGTTTATATTTTGAGAACGAAATTTATCGATCGAATTCATTCAATTCACGCGACTTGTTGATGACGTATGTGTCGGGCTGTTATTGGATCTGTTAATCCATTAACGGGACCGACACATACGTCGTCGCTCCATCTGTTGGGCCCTTATGCTAATCCACCGCACAGTTGAATTGTGTTAATCTAATAGGGAACGCTCGGTAAAGCGGGAACAATTATGGTTAAGCATTTTGACAAAATTACAACAGGCTGTTGAAAAACATATTTTTTTCTACTAAATAATTAAGAGAAATTATACCCCAGAGGCCACCAGAATGCACCATTTGAAAGCGCAATTTAAAAATTTTCTTGGGGGGAGAACCCCCCCCCCCCCCCAAACCCCCTCTGCCGGCTCGTGCCTGCGGCACTCCCTGCAGATGCCTTCGGCATCTGCCCGTCCCCCCCCCCCACACTTTTTGGAAGAGATCTGCGCCCATGGTTGCTTGGTGAGTTTGTGTCAACACTGGCAATTAAATCATTCTTGATCATGGAAGAATAGGCGTCAAGTGTTGATCGCATCCACTACATGTTGTGAAGTTGCTTCTCTTATTTTTAGCTCAACTTTGACGAAGTCAAATTTGAGCTATTGTCATGGCCCGTCGTCCGTCTGTCCGTCTGTCCGTACGTCAACAATTGGCTATGGCTCGGGCTAGAGGTCGTATTTATGAACCGATCTTTACGAAACTTCTTGTGTACCTTTGTTATGACCCTGGGACGGGAACGAGTGTTTTTAGGTGTGGTCCGAAATTCAAGATGGCTGCCAGTGGCCATTTTGTACCGATGATGCAAAAATCAGTTTTTTGTACAGAACTTCTGTATGAAAGTTCTGATTTGAATAAAGTTTTGTATAAATGTTTAGTACCATGGGATACATCACATATAATACGGGTTTTTTTCTCGTGCGTAAATTATGCAAATTAGACTGACTTTGATTTATTTAGTGTTACTTTCAGAGCTGTAAGTGCCAAGCTGCTATGGCTCGGGCTAGAGGCCGTATTTATGAACCGATCTTTACGAAACTTCTTAGGCGTCAAGTGTTGATCGCATCCACTACATGTTGTGAAGTTGCTTCTCTTATTTTTAGCTCAACTTTGACGAAGTCAAATTTGAGCTATTGTCATGGCCCGTCGTCCGTCTGTCCGTACGTCAACAATTGGCTATGGCTCGGGCTAGAGGTCGTATTTATGAACCGATCTTTACGAAACTTTTTGTGTACCTTTGTTATGACCCTGGGACGGGAACGAGTGTTTTTAGGTGTGGTCCGAAATTCAAGATGGCTGCCAGTGGCCATTTTGTACCGATGATGCAAAAATCAGTTTTTTGTACAGAACTTCTGTATGAAAGTTCTGATTTGAATAAAGTTTTGTATAAATGTTTAGTACCATGGGATACATCACATATAATACGGGTTTTTTTCTCGTGCGTAAATTATGCAAATTAGACTGACTTTGATTTATTTAGTGTTACTTTCAGAGCTGTAAGTGCCAAGCTGCTATGGCTCGGGCTAGAGGCCGTATTTATGAACCGATCTTTACGAAACTTCTTAGGCGTCAAGTGTTGATCGCATCCACTACATGTTGTGAAGTTGCTTCTCTTATTTTTAGCTCAACTTTGACGAAGTCAAATTTGAGCTATTGTCATGGCCCGTCGTCCGTCTGTCCATCTGTCCGTACGTCAACAATTGGCTATGGCTCGGGCTAGAGGTCGTATTTATGAACCGATCTTTACGAAACTTCTTGTGTACCTTTGTTATGACCGTGGGACGAGAACGAGTGTTTTTGGGTGCGGTCCGAAATTCAAGATGGCTGCCAGCCGCCATTTTGTACCGACGATGCAGAAATCTTTTTTGTACAGAACTTCCATATGAAAGCTCTGATTTGAATAATTTTTTGTATGAATGTTTAGTACCATGGGATACATCACATATAATACGGGTTTTTTTCTCGTACTTAAATTGTGCAAATTAGACTAATTTTGATGTTTTTTTGGGTTACTTTCAGCACTGTAAGTGCAAATGCCAATACGGCTCGGGCTAGAGGCCGTATTTATGAACCGATCTTTACGAAACTTCTTGGGTAACTTTGGTATCACCTCGGGACGAGAACGAGTGTTTTTGGGTCCGGTCCGAAATTCAAGATGGCCGATGGCAGCCATTTTGTACAAAATTAGGTGCAATCAGATTTTTGCACAGAACTTCCATATGAAAGCCCTGATTTGAATAATTTTTTTGTGTGAATGTTTAGTACCATGGGATGCATCACATATAATACAGGTTTTTTTCTCGTGCAGAAATTATGCAAATTAGATGAACTTTGATTTTTTCAGTGCAACTTACACACAGTAAGTACACATGTCAATACGGCTCAGACTAGAGTCTGTATTTATGAACTGATCTTCACGAAATGTCTTGGGTACCTTTGTTATCACCTTGGGACGAGAACGAGTGTTTCTGGGTGCGGTCTAAAATTCAAGATGGCTGCCAGTGGCCATTTTGTACCGAAATTAGGTCTAATCAGTTTTTTGTATTCATCTTCTATACAGCTCAGACTAGAGGCCATATTTATGAACCAATCTTTACGAAACTTCTTGGGTACCTTTGTTATCACCGTGGGATGAGAGCGAGTGTTTTTGGGTGTGGTCCGAAATTCAAGATGGCCACCAGCAGCCATTTTGTACCAAAATTAGTCCAATCAGTCTTTTGTATAGAACTTCTGTATGAAAGTTCTGATTTGAATAAATTTTTGTATGAATGTTTAGTAACATGGAATACATCACATATTGTAAGGGGTTTTTTTTCGTGCAGAAATTATGCAAATTAGATGAACTTTGATTTATTCAGTGCTACTTACACAATGTAAGCACACATGTCAATACGGCTCAGGGTAGAGGCTGTATTTATGAACCGATCTTCAGAAAACTTCTTGGGTACCTTTGTTATCTCCTTGGGATGAGAATGAGTGTTTCTGGGTACGGTCCAAAATTCAAGATGGCTGCCAGTGGCCATTTTGTACCGAAATTAGGTCCAATCAGTTTTTTGTCACAAGCTCTATACAGCAAGTATTTATGAACTGATCTTCACAAAACTTCTTGAGTACTTTTGTTTTCACCTTGGGACAGGAACGAGTGTGTTTTGGGGTGCCTTTGTTATCACTGTGCTATGAGAACAAATATTTTGGGGTTCAGTGAGACCCACTCTGGGACTCAAAGATTTCTTTTCTAGTTCAGCATCTGACTGTCACCCACCTTTACAATACTTTACCTATACATTTGTTACAGGCAACGGTCAGTATTTATGTACAGACCGTTACAATACTTTATATGTACCTTTGTTATCAGGTCATTACCTAGATGTTTGTCATTGCTGTGTCACATACTATACATGTACATGTCTTTGTCTTGACAAGTTGAGCTACAGTGTCATTGACACTTTCATTTCATTTAACTATTGAAATGACATTGCTGGCATGTTCACCATGGACACGTGTTCACCTTGGTTTGAGTGTGAAGCTAAAATTTATGTCATAGATTTTTTATATATAGTAGAATAGGTAATCATGGTATAAATTCTATTAACCCTTTACTCAACGAATTGCCCGCATCTGCCTGCGTAATATGCAAATTCAGCTGCTGAAAAAATATTATTTTTCGAAAAATTTCAACGAAACCATATCATGTGACCTCTCTTTGGAATGCGCTCGTTCCAAAGAGGGGTCACATGATATGGTTTTGTTGAAATTTTTTGAAAAAATTTAAAAAATGATATTTAAAATAATAAATTGTGAAATCGTCTGCTTTGGGTAAAGGGTTAAGACATAAATGACATGCCATTCTACTTATATATTGATGCAATGCACAGCCCGCGAGTCAAGCTTGTCTAGAGAGACTATCAGCTGTTACAGATAAAACATGTCCAATCAGGAATTTATGTTTCATTAGGCCTCATAAAGTAGATTTTCTGTTTCTCCGGCCATTTTTGTATAATTGCATGTGGGTGGGTGTTTTTTTTTAGCTCACCTGACTGCAAGTCAGTGTGAGGTATTGCCATCACTTGGCATCCGTCGCTCGTCATCTGTCGTCCGTTACCTTTTTCAAACCTGGCTTCTTCTCCACAGCCATTCAGCCAAATTCAAACATATATTGCACAAACCATCCCTGGGGTATACCCTTTCTATTTTGTTCAAATGGAGTGGCTGGTCTCTGGGCAATGATGCCAAAGCCTAAAAATCTTTAAAAATCTTCTTCTCATGAACCACCAGAGAGATTGCTTTGATGTATGGTATGTAACACTGTTTGGTGTTGAAGATTGAAGTTTGTTGAAGAGAAGTTGGTAGATCAATATTTGGGCTCTCTGTGGACACATATCCATTTTGGGATGTGCCCCAAATTTCCATTTTAAGAATCGATGGGCCAATTTGAACCAAATTTGGCATGTAGCATAAGTGGGTCCAAAGTACTTGATTGATGCCCGAAATTGTTTTTTTTTTTTCGTTGCCCCGTGGGTACCCCAGGGGCTAAAAATAGAAAAAATTCAAATCCCCATATTTTCCAATCTACACGGAACAGAGAACTGTTATGTGGTATGAAGCATCCTTTTGACCAGTAGAATTGATTAAAAAAAATAATGGCCATTGTTTGTGTTAGGGTATTCTGTAGGGCGTTTGAAAAAATGCTGAGTCAGCATATTTGCAAAAATTGAAAAAACAAATTTTCTTCACAACCGCTGATCAGAATCTTTTGATATTTGGTATACAGCATCCATAGGATAGTCAAATACAAGTGTGTTCAAATTGACCCCCCTCGGTTCATATTTGGGCTCAACAGAAGAGCCAGAATAATTAAACTGGTGCGCTATGGGGAATAAGCTTTAAAAACCTTCTTCAGACCAGACAGTCAGATTCTTTTGATACTTGGTATACAGCATCTCTACAGGGGTCAGATTGAAGTTTGTTCAAATTAAGTCCCTGGGTTAATATTTGAGCTTCCGATGGAAACCCAAATATTAATTTGGTGCAATATGGGGAATAATCTTTAAAAATTTTCTTCTTCAGATCCACCTTTCAGATTCTTTTGATATTTGGTATGCAGCATCTCTAGAGGGGTTAGAATCAAGTTTGTTCAAATGGGATCCATGGATGAATATTTGGGCTCTTTATTAGAGCTCAAATTTTAACTTGGTGCAATATGAGAAAATTTCTTAAAAAATCTTCATTTTCAGACCCACTAGTGAGAATCCTTTCATATTTGTTAAGTGACATCTCTAGAGGTGCAAGATTCGAATTTGTTCAAATCGAGTCCCTGGATTAATATTTGGGCTTCCGGTGAGAGCCTGAATATTAACTTTGTGCAATATGGGTAATAATCTTTTAAAAATCTTCTCCTTCAGATCCACGAGTCACATTCATTTGACATTTGGTATGCAGCATCTCTAGAGGGGTTAGATTCAAGTTTGTTCAAATGGGATCCCTGGATGAATGTTTGGGCTCTTTATTGGAGCCCATATTTAACTTAGTGCACTATGAGAACATTTCTTAAAAAATCTTCTTATTGAGACCCACAAGTGAGAATCCTTTCATATTTAGTATGTGACATCTCTAGAGGTGTAAGGTTCAGATTTGTTCAAATCGAGTTCCTGGTTTAATATTTGAGTTCCCCAAGGGAACCCAAATAGTAACTTAGTTCAATATGGGGAATTATCATTTAAAATTTTCTCCTTCAGAACCAGCAGTCAGATTCTTTTGATATTTGGTGTAAAACACCTGTGGGAGGGTTATATTGAAGGTTGTTCAAATCAGGTCCCTCCCTTAATATTTTTTTTTTTTTTTTGAAGCCCAAAGTTTAACTTAGAGCAATATGAGAAAATTTCTTGGAAATTCTTCTTCTTCGGATTCACCAGTGAGAATCCATTCATATTTGGTATGTCGAATTCAAGTCTGTTCAAGTCGATACGCTAGTTTTTTTTTTTAATTTGTTTTTTTTTAGGTGGGGTGTGGGGGGGGGGGGGGGTGGAAGGGGTATGCTAGAGAGAACATAGTAGTTTAAAACAAACAAAAAATTCTTTCAGTTGTTAAATTAATACTTCACAGAACAGTGTTTGCTAGGAAGCTTTCCTAGGACCAGCAGAAAAGAATGGCCAAAAAAGTTGCCTTTGGTTGTGTCATAGCAAATAAAAAAAAATGCTCTTGCTGCTGATGACATGCTGATACACTCATCTGTTTTGACAATTTGAGTCAGGTGAGCATTTTAGGCTCACTTGAGCCACAGGTTTATTTTATTTTTTATTTTTGTAATTATTTCTTTTCTATTAAAAGTTCATGTTTTTGGATGTTTTATGTCTTAGGCCTCATAATCTACAGTCCAGAACAGCATGGGCGATGGTGTATTTCGTCCCTTGAGTGCAAGAAAGCTTTGCAATGCTAAAGCATTGCAAAGCCTTGTTGCACTCAAGGGACAAATTATCAGTTTTATTGGGTAAAATAAGCCATTGAATTTTTATTTTTTGAAGTTTGCATTGGTTACAAAAAGAGACCATGTGATAGCTAACCATGCAGGAGAGCTGAGAAACAGATTTTTAACTTTTTTAGGCCTTATTATTTTTTCTCGTAACCTGTAATTCAATAAAATATTTCACAATTGATGTAACCCCCATGTTATGTAAACGATCATTTGATGATTATTTCCAGTCTTGCAATCCTCTGAAATATTGATCAAGCTTTGGATCACTCATAGAGATTTTCGTGGCAGCACATACTTGATTTGTCATAATTTACTCTTTCAAAGGGCAAAGATGAAATTTGTGCTCATGTGTTTTGTTTATAGCTTTTGTGAAAATTTAATTTTGGACAGTCATTGTTGATACAGGGTTGGAGTTGATGCAGTACAGTCGTCATGGACTAGTCGTAATCCACTCGTGGGCAGTGATGTCCATGCATGTGTTTACCATGTAATAAAAATCATCATCAGCAATATTTTAATTAATGAAGCACCAGGTTGTACTATGTGCTTCTTTGTTAATTAAAGTTTTGATGATTATTGTTTGGAATCTAATATTATTGCATCTGTGGAAATATTCAGTCCTGGTAATTCATCCTTGTTTCTTATCAACCTACCTCAATTGTTTAGTACAGGCTTGCACTACAGTGGAAGAACCTAACTCAGATAAAATACTCTCTATTTTAATCTTTCCCAAGATTTGGGAAAGAAAAGTGGTGTAAAAACACCACGAAAAAATAAGCCAAAACTGTGTCGAGCGCCATCGGCGCACACCCAGTATGGGACACTCTTCCATAGTACAAATCCACGACTACCGTAAAACAGTGCGCAGTGCATCAATTCGTCATTCTTTTGATTCCGAACAACACAGGAGTTATGTGATCAGCGGGGAGGAAGGATTCTTACCCGAATAAGAAGACGGGAGGGCCTCCATGTAAACAATTTTATATTTCTTATCAACCTACCTCAATTGTTTACTACAGGCTGAATAGACAAAAGGATGGAGGGAATCACATAACCAACCCACACATAACTCAATAGCACTGGAACCGTGGACAGAGGAAGAGATCCTTAGGCCTATCAAACCATAGCATCACAAACATTAGAAAAGACAATGAAAGATGAGGTGTATGGTGAAGTGTGACGCACAGACAGAAAGGGCACAGAGCTGGAACTGACCCTGAAAAAAGCTGAAAGGCTGAGATAGACAACAGCCTGAGCCGAAGAAAGAGGGCCCCAAGGACCAAGGTCCTCTATCGGCTCCTGCAACTGTCGCAGGGAAAAGGAGAATGTAGCATTTCTCCAATAGGCTGCCAGTATAACATCCGTCATCCGATAACATGACAGAGTTATTAAAAGAGGAAGACAATGCACGCACCTCGTGGCAGAAAAAAACAATTGGTAATACAATCACCAGTAGCTAGACGAGGGGAAGCTGCACGAATAGTAAGACAAATCCATCGAGAAATGGATGCAGGAGAGATCTGGCATATGAGAAAATGCATAGTCATCCAGGATAAAGGCACGAACGCACCCACCCCCAAGCAGAGCAGCGCCCAAGAAAGTGACCATCTTGGAGTAAACTGCAAAGTCCTAGGCTTTTTCAAGGAAAAGAGCTGAACAAGCTTGGAGAGGCAAGGATGAGTGTCGAAGCAATGCGGTACCACATATGAAAAAAGTTTCCGAAGCATGGACTTGTACCCATTGCTGGAGACCCCCAGAAACAAACATAAACCAGAAACTCCGCAAGCGGTGTGATCGAAGGAGTGACAGAAGCAACAGAGTGATCGCACACCGTCGACAGAAGAACCTTCCACTTAGACACAGAGGCTAAACCAGTGGAGTGAGTGCCTCCTTGAAGAAGAAAAGTAACTCCACTGTGTGTCTCGAAAAACCACAACAGAGGAGACAGAACCCAATAAAAGACATGTGCCAAGGCACAATGAAGTCGGGTCAACTTGAAACCTCCTCGGGCGACTTTGGCAAAGAAATTCGCGATGTAGAGAGAGACATGCCGGAGCCGCCGCTAACACAGAGCGGAGCAGATTGACCCACACCCACCGAGGAGACGGGTGTGATCGAAAGGATTCGACGACTGCAGGTTCATATTTGGGAGAGAACCTGAGGCGGAATCAGAACCGGTAGGAAGGCGTAGCCGACAAGACCGTCCCAAAGGAGGGCCAGAGCGTCCATGGCGAAAGCCAGAGCATCTGGACACGGTGACACGAAAGTGTCCACCTGATGGTTCCAACGAGCCGCAAAGAGATCAGTGGAACCCGCCATGTAGAGCATCCACTCGGTGGAAAAGAACCTGCCCCGTCGGGACAGGGAGTCGGCTAGGACGTACAGATTTTCCGTCCGTCCGATGTCCGTCTTAAACTTTACAAAACCAACTTCTCAGAAGAAACCACTGACCCAATATTTTTCAAATGTTGGGTAAATGTTTATTACCTAATGTCAATTCAGATTTGTTCAAATGAAGTTGCCCCTCCTCCTGGGTGGGACCACGTCCCCAAGGGGCACCAAAATCTTTAAAAATCTTCTTCTCATGAACCAGCAGCAGCAGAGACTTGATATTTGGTATGCAGCTTCCTTTTGAGGTGTAGAATCAAGTTTGTTCAAGAGAAGTTTGTCGGGCATTATTTGCCTTCGTTATGGGAGGGGCAAAAATTTTGGCCACGCCTAAAATTTGTATTTTCTGAATTGTGAGGTCAATTTGAACCAAATTTGATATGAGATGATAATGGGTCATAAGTAGTTGATTGATGCAAAAAAAATGTTCTCATTGCCCCCGTGGGAACCTCGGGAGCTAAAAATAGGAAAAACCTTAAAACTGCCATATCTCCAAAACTACACGGCACAGAGAATTCTTATTTTGTATAAAGCTTACTTTTATCCAGTAGAATAGAATGGTTAAAAAAAATCCCTATCGGTTTGATCACAAGGTACTTTTTCAGGACTTTGAAAAAGTGCTGAGTCAGCACTTTTTAACACTGTAGGCAATGGGAACAACATTAAAAATCTTCTCCAGATCCAGCAGGCAGAATCTTTTGATATTTGGTATGCAACATTGTGGGGTGGATCTGATTCAAGTTTGTTCAAATCGGCTTCCTAGATTCTATTTGGGCTCACTATAGAAGCTCGAATTCGAACTTAGTACATTTCAGGCAAATTTCTTAAAAAATCTTCTTCTCCAGATCCAGCAGGCAGAATCTTTTCATATTTGGTAAGCAACATTGTGGGGTGGATCTGATTCAAGTTTGTTCAAATCGGCCCCCTGGGTTTATATTTGGGCTCAGTATAGGAGCCCAAATTGAACTTAGTGCATTTCAGGCAAATTTCTTAAAAAATCTTCTTCTCCAGATCCAGCAGGCAGAATCTTTTGATATTGGTATGCAACATTGTGGGATGGATCTGATGCAAATTTGTTCAAATCGGCTCCCTAGATTCATATTTGGGCTCCCTATAAAAGCTTGAATTCCAACTTAGTGCATTTCAGGCAAATTTCTTCAAAAATCTTCTACAGATCCAGCAGGCAGAAGCTTTTGATATTTGGTATGCAACATTGTGGGGTGGATCTGATTCAAGTTTGTTCAAATCGGCCCCCTGGATTCATATTTGGGCTCACTATAGAAGCCCGAATTCGAATTTAATGCATTTCAGGCAAATTTCTTAAAAAATCTTCTTCTCCAGATCCAACAGGCAGAATCTTTTGATATTTGGTATGCAACATTGTGGGGTGGATCTGATTCAAGTTTGTTCAAATTGGCCCCCTGGGTTTTTATTTGGGCTCAGTATAGAAGCTCGAATTCGAACTTGGTGCATTTCAGGCAAATTTCTTCAAAAATATTCTTCTCCAGATCCAGCAGGCAGAATCTTTTGATATTTGGTATGCAACATTGTGGGGTGGATCTGATTCAAGTTTGTTCAAATCGGCCCCCTGGGTTTATATTTGGGCTCAGTATAGAAGCTCGAATTCGAACTTAGTGCATTTTAGGCAAATTTCTTAAAAAATCTTCATCTCCAGATCCAGCAGGCAGAATCTTTTGATATCTGGTATGCAACATTGAGGGGGTGGATCAGATTCAAGTTTGTTCAAATCGGCCCCCTGGATTCATATTTGGGCTCAGTATAGAAGCCCGAATTCGAACTTAGTGCATTTCAGGCAAATATCTTAAAAAATCGTCTTCTCCAGATCCAGCAGGCAGAATCTTTTGATATTTGGTATGCTACATTGTGGGGTGGATCTGATTCACGTTTGTTCAAATCGGCCCCCTGGGTTTTTATTTGGGCTCAGTATAGAAGCTCGAATTCGAACTTAGTGCATTTCAGGCAAATTTCTTAAAAAATCTTCTTCTCCAGATCCAGCAGGCAGAATCTTTTGATATTTGGTATGCAACATTGTGGGGTGGATCTGATTCAAGTTTGTACAAATCGGCCGCCTGGATTCATATTTGGGCTCACTATAGAAGCCCGAATTCGAACTTAGTGCATTTTAGGCAAATTTCTTAAAAAATCTTCTTCTCCAGATTCAGCAGGCAGAATCTTTTGATATTTGGTATGCAACATTGTGGGGTGGATCTGATTCAAGTTTGTTCAAATCGGCTCCCAAGATTCATATTTGGGCTCACTATAGAAGCTTGAATTCGAATTTAGTGCATTTCAGGCAAATTTCTTTGAAAATCTTCTTCTCAAGATCTGGCAGGCAGAATCTTTTGATATTGGGTATGCACCATGCTTAGGGGGGGGGGGGGGATTCAAGTTTTTTCAAGCCAAGTCCCTGGGTTCATATTTGGATGCAACTTGTTGAAATCAATTCTCTGGGTTGATATTTAGGCTACCATGTCAGATGAGCGCCCTCAGGCCCTTGGGGCCTCTTGTTTTTTTTTATAATTTCACTTTTTGCTTCCAAAACATAGGTTATGACCCCTCATTGGGACGAGCTCGTTCCAGTGAGGGGTCATAACCCATGGTTTGGAAGCAAAAAAATGAAAATTTTTAGTTATACGAGGATGTTTTTTCCATGTGCCGACTGCATCTCAAGTTAGGTGATGGGTTAAAAAGTCATACTAAGTGGCTAATTTGTGCGTGTGTGTGTGTGTCATATGATAAATAGAACATGAAATGAGTGTTTTTCTCATATAATATTTATGAAACTCGTCCGAATTTTCCGTTCTTAGACTCATTTCATAAATATCATATGAGAAAAACACCCATTCCATATCCTCTATATAAACAATTAGGGCGTATTATTTCAAATACCAATTCTTCATACTTTTTTCGAAATCATCATTCTGGTGATTCCTTATTGGAATGAGCTTGATTAACTCTTTCCAGCATGTGGGTCATAAGCTGTGATTTGGAAGTAAAAAAAACGAGAGAAAAAACAACTAAAATTGAATGGCTTGTCAACTTAGTGTATTTTTCTGAGCAGCTTTGTTTAAATAGATATATGAATTTACATGTACAGTTAAATCTGGTCACCTGGTAGATTTCTGACCAAAGAAGGGTTAAATTTATAGTTATGAACTGGTACACTTCTGATCGGGTGAAAAGAGAGTTGGTACAACTGGTTTCTCATGGCACTTTAGTGGCCTTAACCCAATGTAACAGCCCAAACTTGGTACAAGTTTATCATTTATTTCAATTTATTTTCCAAACTATAACATATGCCCCTTCATTGGAATGACATTGTCCAAATCTCGAGGACACAAAATAAAACAGTTGTAAAGTTGAGCTTTTTTTAGAGCAGACGAGTTTATGCTTTCGAACATCATATCTGCTAAAAGGGCTAAAGTTTTGATTTTCAGAAAATTTCCACTTTGTGGGGATGTGGAGGTGGGAAGAAGTGTAGTTGTAATTTTCCAGAATGGAGCCTCATTTCAATTCCAGACAGCCACAATTGCTGTGCCTGTGAATGTTCACTTACCTTCAAAAAGTCCTATCAATTGAAGGGCCAAAGTTTGGATTTTCAGAAAATTTCTGTCCTGTTACCCCCAGTTTGGGGGTAGCAAATAACCCCTTTCAAGTGCGATATCTGGGTGTGGCATAGCAGACCAAGATAGATCGTGGACGCCCCTAAAACTGAACTCAAATGGGGACTTGATGAACTGCAGGTTCGCGAGACTGGGCTCGGGTGTTACAAAACATTGAAACACGTGTCTTCACAAGGGTTAAATATCACGGATGATTACCCACAATGCAAATGGAATGGAATAATGAAGGGAAGGTCTATACCAATGCCTCAAATGGGGTACGATTTGAGATATAATCCGGTCAAAATTTTGGTACCGTTGAAGCCGTTATTCATATTTGGTCACAGTTTTTTGTTAAATATTCCGTTAACGTTGACATTCAAGTACCAGGGAATATACCTCCTCAACAATCCTCCATGACCAACGCATGAATGATGATAACTGGAAAACTTTCACAGAAGTCCTGCTAGAAATGACACGCAAGTTTATCCCTATCATAAGACGTCAAGGGGGAAAAGAAGCCTCCCGTGGCTGAATGGAACTGTGAGAAAAGCAATCAATAAGAAACACCGCCTTTTCTATGAAATGAAAAAGAACAACTCTGAAGATTCCAGGTCGAAGTATAAAAACCAAAAAGAAACTTGTCCGGAAATTATTGAACAAATCACATCGCCAATATGTAAACCAAACACTAACAACTAGCTTAGAAGAAATCAACCCGAAAACCTTCTGGCGATACATAAAATCTAAAAATTGGATAACACCTGTATTTCAGAGGCTCTCAGATCCGGCAAGACGGTCAATTGCATTCTGACCCAGAACAAAAGCACAGCTTCTGAACCATCAATTTAAATTTGTCTTCACACATGAAAGCAACGCAAACATACCAACTCCACCAGGGGATTCTAAGTCACAAATAAACAATCTTCGCATTGAAATCGACGGGGTAAGAGCCAATAAGAAAGTTGAACCCAAGCAAGGCTTGTGGCCCAGATGCAATTCCAAACCCAATACTCAAGGAACTAGCATATGAAATTGCTCCAATCCTTGCAGAAATCTTCCAACAGTCATTAGAAACCGGAGAACTCCCGGAAGACTGGACAAGGGCATTAATTACACCGGTCTACAAAAAGGGAGACAGACATGCAAGTGAAAACTACAGACCAGTTTCTCTAACATGTGTCTGCTGCAAACTCATGGAACATGTCATATGCGGCCATATCCTTAACCACTTGGAGTCAAACAACATTCTAACAAACACCCAACATGGTTTCCGAAGAGGATACTCTTGCGAGTCACAGCTCTTAACAACTAGCCACGACCTACTCAAGCAACACGATGACAAAAAGCAAATTGACATTACCATCCTGGATTTCAGCAAGGGCCTTCGACACAGTACCCCACCAAATACTACTGAGAAAATTAGATCACCTTAGCATCAGAGGCAGCATCCTCACATGGATTAAATAATTCCTTTGTCACAGAACTCAGGAAGTCGTTGTTGAAGAACACTCGGACTGTGTCCCAGTTGAATCAGACGTACCACACGGAACTGTACTCGGCCCTCTACTATTCCTCCTGCACATAAGCGACCCCCCACTGGAAGTAACATCAAATGTTCGTTTATTTGCAGACGACTGCCTTCTCTACCGTGCTATAAATTCCATCAAAGACCAGCAAATACTGCAACAAGACTTGACAAACCTTCAGTCGTCGGCTGACACGCGGGGAATGAGATTTAATGCCAACAAATGTTACATCCTGCGATCGACAAGAAGTAGTAAACCACTCTCCTTCTTCTTAGAAATAAATAAACACATCCTCCAGGAAGTAAGCACCAACTATACCCTGGTCAGATTTTCGCCAACAACTTAAAATGGGACATCCACATTAATAAGGTCAACGCAAAAGCAAACAACACTCTTGGATTTATCAAACGAAATCTGAAATATGCACCAAAGGCACTGAAGGAAACAGCCCACAAATCTCTGGGTTCGTTCGAAACTTGAATACGGCTGCATAGTCTGGGATCCATACACCAAAAATAATATAGAGAATTTGGAGATGACCCAACGTCGAGTGGCACGTTTTGTATGCAATGACTACCGCAGAGACAGCAGCGTAAGCGACATGCTCCGTTCTCTAAACCTATGGATCCGATTTGAACAAACTTGAATCTGACCCCCTAGAGATGTTGTATACCAAATATGAGAGCATTCTGACTAGTGGATCTGAAGAAGAGGATTTTTGAAGAAATTCCCTCATATTGTACTAAGTTAAATTTCAGGTTCCCATATGGAGCCCAAATATTAACCCAGACTCTTGAATTGAACAAACTGGAATCTGACCCTCCTAGAGATGTTGTCTACCAAATATGAAAGCATTCCGACTGGTGGATCAGAAGAAGAAGATTTTTAAAGAAATTTCCACATATCGCACCGAGTAAAAATTTGTCTACCACAGCGAGCCCAAATATATACTTAGGGATCTGATGCGAGCCCAAATATATACCTAGAGATCTGATTTGAACAAACTTGAATCTGAACCCCCTAGAGATGTTGCATGCCAAATATGAAAGCATTCTGCCTGGTGGATCTGAAGAAGAAGATTTTTAAAAATTATCCCCCATATTGAACAAAGTTAAAATTTGGGCTTCCGTAGGAAGCCAAAATATTAACCTAGGGACTTGGTTTGAACAATCTTGAATTTGACCCTCATACCAATGATGTATATCAAACATTAAAAGATTCTGACTGGTGGTTCTGAATAATATCGTTCAAGAATATTCCCCATATCACCCTATGTAAAAAAAATTCGGGCTCCTATATTGGGCACAAATATGACCCAATGGGCTTTATTTTAACAAACGTGTATCTGACACCCCTATGAATGCTGTATACCGAATATCAAAAGATTCTGATGATTGGTTCTGGAGAAAAGATTTTTTTAAATTTTTGCAAATATGCTGACTAAGCATTTTTTTCGATGTCCATTACAGAACACCTTAACATAACCGCTGGCAATTTTTTTTTACCATTCAATTCTCTACTGGTCCTAAGGAAACTGCATACCGAATAACAGCTCTCTGTTCCGTGTGGTTTTGGAAATATGGGCATTTTAAAAATTTCTATTTTAAGCTCCCAGGGTTCCCATGGGGATGTGGGAAATTTGTTTGCATGTGTCAAGTACTTATGACCCAATAATACCACATACCAAATTTGGTTCAAACCGGACCATTGGTTCAGAAAATAGAAATTTTGGGCAGGGCCAAAAATCTTACCCCTCCCATTACAAAGCCAAATATTGCTTCACGAACTTCTTTTGAACAAACTTGATTCTACACCTCAAAAGGAAGCTCCATAGCAAATATCAAGTCATTGTACACGCTGGTTCATCAGAAGAAGATTTTTAAAAATATTTTTGGAGCATTTTCCCCCACTCCCTCCCTATGGTGCTGAGCATGTTGAGTAGAACAAAAATGCAATGCCCCTTCGAGACCATCACTCACACAAACTTTCAGATGAATTGGCCCGGTGGCTTTGGAAGAGAAGACCTAAACATGGTTTTGACGGATGACGGATGGAGAGCATGAGATTAGCTCAGCTTGACTCTGTGAAGATGAGCTAAAAATCCGTGGAACTCCCTGCTACGGGCCTGCAGTCTTGAGAGGGTTAAATTAAAGGAATCAGATAAATGTTTGCTGCATAGAAAGGGTTCATTCATCATGAAATCAGTACAGAAAGAATCCATGATGAGAGAGAAAAAAATCTTTGGAAAAAAACACACTGAAGTCATGAGAGGGTTAATTTAAAGATATTCAGACAGGAATCAGATCAATTTTTTTCCAAGGAACCAGAAAAAACAGTATTGAAACGTTTTTTTGTTCATGTCATCAATATAAATCTTTGGAACCCACACTGCAGCCTTGAGAGGGTTAAATTAAAGACATGCATACAGGTATCAGATGTTTTCCAGCATTGAAATGGTTCATTAAACATAAATAAAAATCTTTCTAAAACAAACAAAAGTCCACCCCCCCCCCCCCCCCCCCCCCCCCACAGAACTGACAGATTGTAATAACAAGATTAAATGTTCAGAGCAGAATTTTTGTTTATTTAAGAACACAATATGTCAATCAAACACCTCTGTGAATGAAATGCTCCAGGGAGAGAACTACTGACTCAACATTTTTAGCTGCGACTAGCAGCTCTATAAGTGGCAGTGTCGGTCTGTCTGTCTGTCTGTCTGTCTGGCGGTCGGTCGGTCTGTCTGTGACCAACGAGATTCAAAACTCAATAACTTTTGAAATACTTTATGGAATGACTTTATATTTGGCATGTAAGTGTATCTTATTGATGTCTAGCCACTATTCTATGCATGTGTTGTTCCAAATATTTTTCTTTGAGTTATGGCCCTTGATGAACTTAGAATTTTGTGAAATTGCACCACCCGTCGCGATTTTTTAATACCCTCTACCAGGCACCCTGATTGAACTAGTGGCAATTTTTTATTAACAAATCCCTCCTTCTGGTCATAAGGACCAGTTTTCTGTTCCTTCTGGTTTTGGATATATGGGCTTTTGAATTTTGTTTTGTTTTTAGCCCCAGGGGTTGTCACATGGCTGTGAAAATTTTTTTTTAGGCAGCAAACAATTACTTATGACCCGCTTAAACTACATGCCAAATTTGGTTGAAGTTGGCCCACCTGTTCTTGAAATAGAAATTTTGGATGGGGCCAAAAATCTTACCCCTCCCATTACAAAGCCAAATATTCCTTCACGAACTTTGAACAAACTTGATTCTACACCTCAAAAGGGAGCTCCATAGCAAATATCAAGTCACTGTACACACTGGTTCATGAGAAGAAGATTTTAAAAATATTTTGGAGCATTTTGCCCCACTCCCTCCCTATGGGGCTGAGCATGCTGAGTTGAACAAAAATGCAATGCCCCTCCAGGGTCATCACTCACACAAACTTTCACTTGAATTGGCCCAGTGGCTTTGGAGGAGAAGACCAAAACATGGTGTTGACGGACGACGGACGCCGGACGGAGAGCGATGAGATCAGGTCAGCTTGACTTTGTCAAGATGAGCTAAAAAATTACGGAATAATCAAATTTTTCTTTCTTATTCAGCAAAGCATAGCTCACCATTCATCAATGCAACATCCTCCATGGAGTTCGTTTCAAGGAGGGAGCATGAACTATGCTTTGAATCAATTTACTGAAAAGTGACTGCAAAATTAACCCGTCATAAAGCAAAAATCGAATCGAAGTTCGTTTCTAAGGGGGTGGTGGGGGAGCTATTTTTGGGATCAATTTATTAAATATTAACTGGAAAAGTAACCCTTCACAAATAATCACAGAATAAGCTACTTTTTATTTCTTTTGGCGCAAAGCATAGCTCATATTTCCTCAATTGAGTTCATTTCAAGGAGGGAACATGCGCTATGCTTTGAATCAATTTACTAAATGCAACTGCAAAATTAAACCTTTAAAAATTACGGACTCTTCGATTTTCCGCAAAACATAGCTCATGTTTCACCAATGCAACGACCTCAATTGAGTTCGTTTCAAGAAGGGAACATGAGCAATGCTTTGAATCAATTTACTAAATGCAACTGCAAGATTAAATCTTTAAACATTACGGACTAGCCGATTTCCCGCAAAGAATATAGGTTCTCTTTAGAACCAAAACTGGTTCTAATCTTGTCCCTGAGATGGAACCAGTTCTGTTTAAATAGTATTTATTTCAAATCAAATAAATTTATAAAGATTAACATTAAATATTAACAGAAACATAAATTGAGGGGGGTTTCAGTCGTAAGTTTAGAGCTTTACGAGGTTGTCTCAAATCATTATTAAGCAAAGGAGATATGAACAATTGGCATATCGAACCAGTTTTGGTATACAGAACCAAAACTGGTTGGATATGCCAACTGTTCATATCTCCTTTGTTTCAAAATGTTTGGCGACTGCGTTGAATAAGCTCCAAGTTTACTGCTGAATCTACTTCAGTTCATGTAATATTCTGTTAAAATTGAATGCTAACCTTGGTAAATTTATTTGATTTGAAATAAATACTGTTTAAACAGAACTGGTTCCATCTCAGGGACAAGATTAGAACCAGTTTTGGTTCTAAAGAGAACCTACATTTTTTGCAGTGCAGCTCATGCTTCATCAATGCAGCGACCTCAATTGAGTTCAAGGAGGGAATATGAGCTATGCTTTGAATCAATTTACTGAAAAGTAACTGCAAACGTAACCAACCTTTCATAAAAAAATACCGAATAATAAATTTTTCTGGAAAAATTAAATGTTTACCACACAAGTATAAAGGGTTATTTCAAAATTAAGAGTCAAGTTTGGCATGACATTGCCTGCATAAATACTACATGTCTAAAATGTTGTTTTAAAATTAAGAGTCAAGTTTGGCATGACATTTCGGAAACTTGTATACATCGGTTATGTGTCCAGGTATCACATCCCTCATATACACATTCAGCCATATTAGTGGGGCAGATTGCTATAAAAATAGTTCGTTTTGCGATACAAGCATGAAATTTGGTATGGAAGTCACTTTTGGTATATAGAGTACTTTGGGATAGTTGGCCACGAAATATCTTATTATTTTCAAGATGACCACCGGAAGTGAAAAAATCTGCACTGTTGGTGATGTGAGTGCAGCATATATGAGTGAAACATATAGCATTAAAGCAATTTTTCTGCTGTTATATCATTCCTTTATGCAAACCAAGACTGAATATGAACTGAAATAATGAACAGCAACGACAATTGTGATTGAAAAGGCTGTGGAAATATATGGCAAGGGAAATAACTCTGTAGGCTCAAATGTGCAGTTACCAGGGATTTGTTTCTTTTTTAAACGTACACGTATTTTCAAAATAAACCTCATAATCTGCAGTATCAATGCCAATGTTTTCTATCTCATGCATTTAGAATCGATGCCCGTATATATCACAGGTGTATTTGTTGATACTAACTGCTTTCTTGGCTGTTACAGGAGCAACGTGCAGTGCATGACAATCCTGTGCGGTAGCATTTGCAATTTCCAGTACACGTTGAACGCTTGCAGCAGCACTTATGTAGTTCTTGACAGCACTCCGCTATAGCAGAGAGTGTAGTCCAGTGTGGCTCCCACAAATTGTTGTGTTTAAGCCAACCCCAGCTGATAGGATCTGGTAACTGTTGCACTGGAGAAGAAGCCTGGCCCCAAACATGACCCGCTTGGAAAACTGCCCTTTTAACATGCTCATATAGGGATGCCCTAGTTGGTGGTATGCTATTGTATGGACGTTGCTTTCGAGCGAACAAATCAAGTCGACATTCGTCTACTCTGCATGTTGTGCTTGAACGGTCGTACATGACAACAACAAAATGTTCCAAGATATCCATGTCTGCCTCTGCAACTTCATTCTGTGGTGAACAGAGTCGACAGAAAACCTCTGTTGCAGCCTCATACACATTCCATGCCCACCAAGCAGATTTCTTTCCTTTTCCCACAAAGGCAGACACTGTATCACACCCTGTAAAAGCATGAAAGAAAGGTAAAGCACTTGACCGAGGTCCAATTGATTTGGTAATGTTGTGTACTGGGAGCCAGCGGATGTGTTGTCCCTTCCCAAAAGCTAACCACATTGAGTTAATCTGAAGGTCAGTAAACACGGAGATGGCTATAACAGCAACATCTGTGTCGGAAGTAACAACAGTCATGCTATTAAAACCTGTAACAACAGTCGCATGTTTGGCATGAACAAACATACGGGTGTCTGCCTCTTCATGGTTACAGGGTGACAGCATATCTGTGTTTAGTTCCCTATTACAGGCAACATCATCCCCTTTAGTGACAACTATAAGGCTGTTTGTCTGAGCATTTCCAATTCTATCTGCCAAAAATCCAAACAGTTCAGTTTTGTTTTCATCACACCTCAGGAAATTGCTTCACGACTTTGGTACGTTACTCTTACCGACCACTTTTCTTCGAAACCCAGCTCCCCTTTTCTGTCGGGTTCCTGCTTTGAGGCTACTTTCGAGGTATACATCAAAAACAACATCTACTCTTGTACATTTTTGTGCACATCTTACAATGTATGGTATAATAACCTCGGCAGCATAGTCATCAAATGTTTTAGCAGTTCCAGGTGGTTTTGCATTGACCATAGCCGCACCATCTATAATCATAACTTCAGTATGAGGCTCTTCTACTCGAGCAGCTATCCCTGTCTCTAAAACGTCCATCAGCTGTGATTTTACCCCAGAGTTGAGCATACCATTGTGTGATAATGATGGTGGGTACTGTTGGTTTTCATGTTGAAAAAAGTTTTGAAGGTCACACTGTCGATTTTGGCACGATATAAACAGTCGTGAAAAAAGTTGACAGTCATTTTTCAAACTCTCTATTTTCAGATTCCCCACCGTAGTATGAGGCTTGTTTTTTTGTTTTTTTTTTTTGCTGAAAAGGGAAAGCTTATTTATTGCCAAGGGTTCATGAAAACTTTCTTGTCCATTAGTTGTCGATTCTTTCAGGAATTTATCATACTGTTTTCTGCCAACAGGTACACAGGGGTATAAACCGTATAAACTTTTAGCCGGAAGTGGAGATAAGCGAGGCGAGAGATTTCTATTTTTATCTGAAAGTTTCAGTCGCAGCGTACCAAAGATCACAGAAAACAATATTTTTTTAATAAAAGGAATGACCGAAGAATGCAAAATCAGTAAGTATGTTATATAAAACAATATTTAACAATGAAACGACACAACTTAATGAAAAAATCGACTCTTGTAGTATGAAAAAACACCTGCTGATCATCTCAGAAAATGAATTTCTCGGGCAAATTTCTCCTTCAAATATCGTTTTTCACATGTTCACAAATGTAACATGTTAAAATCATAGATCGACAGATTCGGCTTTCAATTCCACACCAGAAACTATCAACCATAACAAAGAAGGAGGTTCGGTGCTACTGAAACTGTTCAAAATATAATGTCACCTTATCGATTTTTAGCTCAACTTTGACGAAGTCAAATTTGAGCTATTGTCATGGCCCGTCGTCCGTCTGTCCGTACGTCAACAATTGGCTATGGCTCGGGCTAGAGGTCGTATTTATGAACCGATCTTTACGAAACTTCTTGTGTACCTTTGTTATGACCCTGGGACGGGAACGAGTGTTTTTAAGTGTGGTCCGAAATTCAAGATGGCTGCCAGTGGCCATTTTGTACCGATGATGCAAAAATCAGTTTTTTGTACAGAACTTCTGTATGAAAGTTCTGATTTGAATAAAGTTTTGTATAAATGTTTAGTACCATGGGATACATCACATATAATACGGGTTTTTTTCTCGTGCGTAAATTATGCAAATTAGACTGACTTTGATTTATTTAGTGTTACTTTCAGAACTGTAAGTGCCAAGCTGCTATGGCTCGGGCTAGAGGCCGTATTTATGAACCGATCTTTACGAAACTTCTTGGGTACCTTTGTTATGACCGTGGGACGAGAACGAGTGTTTTTGGGTGCGGTCAGAAATTCAAGATGGCTGCCAGCCACCATTTTGTACCGACGATGCAGAAATCTGTTTTTTGTACAGAACTTCCATATCGAAAGCTCTGATTTGAATAATTTTTTGTATGAATGTTTAGTACCATGGGATACATCACATATAATACGGGTTTTTTTCTCGTACGTAAATTGTGCAAATTAGACTAATTTTGATGTTTTTTGGGGTTACTTTCAGCACTGTAAGTGCAAATGCCAATACGGCTCGGGCTAGAGGCCGTATTTATGAACCGATCTTTACGAAACTTCTTGGGTACCTTTGGTATCACCATGGGACGAGAACGAGTGTTTTTGGGTCCGGTCCGAAATTCAAGATGGCCGATGGGAGCCATTTTGTACAAAATTAGGTGCAATCAGATTTTTGCACATAACTTCCATATGAAAGCCCTGATTTGAATAATTATTTTGTGTGAATGTTTAGTACCATGGGATGCATCACATATGATACGGGTTTTTTTCTCGTGCAGAAATTATGCAAATTAGATGAACTTTGATTTTTTCAGTGCGACTTACACACAGTAAGTACACATGTCAATACGGCTCAGACTAGAGTCTGTATTTATGAACTGATCTTCACGAAATGTCTTGGGTACCTTTATTATCACCTTGGGACGAGAACGAGTGTTTCTGGGTGCGGTCTAAAATTCAAGATGGCTGCCAGTGGCCATTTTGTACCGAAAATAGGTCTAATCAGTTTTTTGTACACATCTTCTATACAGCTCAGACTAGAGGCCATATTTATGAACCAATCTTTACGAAACTTCTTGGGTACCTTTGTTATCACCGTGGGATGAGAGCGAGTGTTTTTGGGTGTGGTCCGAAATTCAAGATGGCCACCAGCAGCCATTTTGTACCAAAATTAGTGCAATCAGTCTTTTGTATAGAACTTCTGTATGAAAGTTCTGATTTGAATAAATTTTTGTATGAATGTTTAGTAACATGGAATACATCACATATTGTAAGGTGTTTTTTTTCGTGCCGAAATTATGCAAATTAGATGAACTTTGATTTATTCAGTGCTATTTACACAATGTAAGCACACATGTCAATACGGCTCAGGGTAGAGGCTGTATTTATGAACCGATCTTCACAAAACTTCTTGGGTACCTTTGTTATCTCCTTGGGATGAGAATGAGTGTTTCTGGGTACGGTCCAAAATTCAAGATGGCTGCCAGTGGCCATTTTGTACCGAAATTAGGTCCATTCAGTTTTTTGTCACAACTTCTATACAGCTCGTATTTATGAACTGATCTTCACAAAACTTCTTGAGTACTTTTGTTTTCACCTTGGGACAGGAACGAGTGTGTTTTGGGGTGCCTTTGTTATCACTGTGCTATGAGAACAAATATTTTGGGGTTCAGTCAGACCCACTCTGGGACTCAAAGATTTTTTTCTAGTTCAGCATCTGATTGTCACCCACCTTTACAATACTTTACCTATACATTTGTTACAGGAAATGGTCAGTATTCATGTACAGACCGTTACAATACTTTATATGTACCTTTGTTATCAGGTCATTACCTAGATGTTTGTCATTGCTGTGTCACATACTATACATGTACATGTCTTTGTCTTGACAAGTTGAGCTACAGTGTCATTGACACTTTCATTTTTATACGCCCAGTTGGTAAAGTCGTTGATCGGGAGTTGGTGATAATTATACGTCCAGTTGAGATTATTCGATTTCCCATATGATCGTTCCAATGCCCATATTTGTGCATGTACGGAGGTCTAATCAGTTAACAAACCATATGAACAGACTCGAATGCACAACGTTGACGTCACACCTTTCAACTGAAACACTACTGACTGAACCACCGAACCTGCAACCAGGGGGAGGGGGCGAGAGTACCGCTCCTCCCCCCGAAGAACTTTCGCCCCCCACCCACCCAAAAGATTTCAGACCATGTTTTTCAATCGGCATTCATTTTTTTTAATTTACCTTTATGCATAAGGGTAAATTAGTTCAGTTACAACAGTTACTGTAACACTTCATTTTGCCTTGACTCTAATTCCTTCACACCTGTAATTAACATATCCATAATCACTTGTCTATGAAGGTGAGCTGTTTATTCATCACACATACATTCACACAGCTTTGTCGGGGAATTATTTTTCCAATTGGGGGTATTTGGGGTTTGTTTCATTCTTTTTATTAATGACCTTTTTAAAAAAAATTGTTTACCGTTTTTGACCGTGGTCGTTTTTACTTCATAACGATCATTTAGTGTCTATGTTTTGCGGTTTTGCCTGGCTTTTTTAAATTATTTTTTTCTATTTATTTTATTTTATGTTGTTGAAGTGTGTGTTTGTTGGGGGGGGGGGGGGCGACAGTCGAATGGGAAGAAAATGTTTTCACTTCAGATAACGGCGTGTTATAACTATACGCCAATCCTCTGTTAATTGAAACCAGTTTGCCTGACAGCATGCTGAGCTAGCAGTTTATTCGACAATAATCTTTAACCCGACCCCCACCTCACCCTCTCGCGCTCTCTCATTTTCACTCTCAATTTGGCAACATTAACTGTCGAACAAACATCAAATGGGCTATTTTTTAGAATTCTCTTCGAAGCAACTGCATCAATAAGTATCTGGCTTTTAACGATTCCATTTTTAGAGAAATTAGCGAAACACTATGGAATCCTACATGAAGTATACCATACCTATACTTTTGTAAATATTCAATGTTGTTCTTTGAGAACTTATTTTATCTGAAAATTAAAGTGAAATAAATACTGTTTAAACTGAACTAAAGTATTTTTAGATAAGGCGTGACGTCACATGGGATTACCTCGATATCTCGCCAATGTCGTGTTGAAACCAAACAGATCCAGGGTCGAAAACAAGCTTTATACTCACCAAGCGAACCGTACCGTGTGACAAAGGCAAAAAGATGAAATAAATATAATAATTCGCGCCTTACATAAGTATTTTATAAATTTTCTTCTTATTTTCACTTAATTTACATACGACTTCACGGAAACAGTTTCGAAACAAGACTTCGGTTACCAGTTTTCTTTTTGAAACTTGAATGCCAAACAACATTCTACATGATGTAGGATAAGCACAGTTAGGTCAACAGTAGCTGAAATTAAATTAGTTGTCAATAGCAGTTCAGAGCAGGGTCAAGTTGTCGAAAAATACAAAGCGATCATTTCTTTCAAATTAATCGATCACATTTATTGTCCGACGATAGCCTTCAATACTATTCACATTCTCATTTCCATTTCACTCCTGCTCCAGAACAAAACACCTCTCGGATCCAAATGCTCCCAGGGACGTTTCTGGGTAGTTCAGACTCGGTGTGTGTCACAGTGAGATCCTCAAATTTCCAAACTTCCATTTCAAATTGATACCATAAGAAAGTTTCGGACATTTGATGATAGGTTTTGAGAAGGAATTTTCTTTATAGATTTATGTACAAATTACATTATATTCGCTTGATATTTGGCCTTTTCTCCATAATTATGAGTAGACTTTGTAATTGGCCTAATAAAAGACTTCTTGTGCTACATGATACTGCTATATTGTGCGGGGCCGTCGAGAGGGAGGGGGGGGGGGGGGGTAGTAGGCCTAACCCCGGGGCCCGGCGTTATTGTGGGCCCGCCGATTCCCGTAATTTCCTGAAGGTGGGATACTCGTGCGTGCGGCCCCTTCACTGCACGTCACATTTAGACGAGCAGTGAAGGACTCTCACGTAAGAGAATCCTGCCTTAAGGCAATTAGAGAAAATCGGCGGGCCCCGGTGTTCCAAATTGACACTATTTGTGTGCATTTACGAAAGCGCAATCTCGATGTATTGTTAGCTTACGCAGCGTTACAAACTTGGAGCATTATCAACATTTTAGTTCTGCGCGAAAAAAAACTAGTGGATCATACTATAAAGAATAAATGGATTTCAACCAAGAATCACTACTTCTATATTTGCTTAGAACTAAATGTTTCCAACTTTTGAAATTTGAACCATAAAATTTCCAACTTTCAAAAATCAGGGTCCTCATTGGGGGGGGGGGGGGACCCCCCTCCCCCGTCGGAACGTCCCTAAGTGCTCTTCGTCTTTGTTGGCGAAGAGTAGTCTCTTGCGCATCCCATTTGCTTTCATCTAGGTGAAAGGTAGTGGGATGCACAGGAGACTAGGCGAAGAGGTCATCCCGCAATTTAATAGCACAGCCTAACCGAACGCACACCTGGCACGCGTCACTAGCCAAATCGGCTTCAGGGTGACAAGAACCGATCTTGCCGGTTTCTGAGAATTTCACCCAAACAGGCCGCCAACAAAGTTATCCAAACTGCTCTCCAGTTTCCTTCTTAACCCTTTTGGAAAAATAATTTTGTACGCCATGTGTCCTGGTCATATCTTGATCAGTGGCGGATACAGGAATTCTCAAAGGGGGGAGGGGGCGAATCGTGCAGATGCCGAACGCATCTGCCGCGAGTGCCGAAGGCACGAGCTTTTGTAGGGGGGTCTGGGAGGGGGTTTTCTCCTCCCAGAAATTTTTTGGAAATGAGCGACCAAATGGGGCATTCTGGTGGCTTCTGGGGTGGAAATCCTCTTGAATTTTTGAACGGCTAATTAACACTTTTTAAACAGCATGTTTCAGAATTTCAAATTCTGTCATACGTTCAAGACGGAATTAGAAATATGCTCTTCAGATCCGTTTACCTTAATATTGTATTTTGGACACACTGATTACAGTCATAACCGACTTAACCTCAGGAGAACATTGCGATCTGCCAGCGTTTGAAAGTTTTCAGCAGTCAGCCCTCTAGGATTAGGGACCCCATGACTATGCCAATTAAGATCCTGATCCATAAATGGCATAGCCATGGGGTACCTGAGGCTAGGGTGCATGTAACACCTCAAAATCATGCTGTGTCGGTGACGCTATAAATGAAGGCGACCAGTAGATGTATTTTGCATAATTTCAACGGTATATTTGTTTTCCATAGCGAATGGTGATGGAGGAAATAAATGTCGTTGTATGTTTTTACTTCAATTCATGTATTGTCCCCAAATGAAAATCCTGGCTACGCCCTACATGCGAGACAAACACGAGCTAAAGGGGGGGGGGGGGGGGCGACCGCCCCATCCCCCCCCCCTGTATCCGTCATTGATCTTGATACACCCAAACCGGCCTCTCGACTCAGCAATTTCATTCAAACCCAGACCGGCCATTATATTATTCTATAAAATACACCTGCAACTAATATATTTTACTGATATATTTTTCCAGTTTGTCATGCCTGTAAACTGAAATTATTTACTCTCATTCAAGAACGTAACGGGGGGGGGGCCACATCTCCCCACCCCAAGTTGAAATGTGGGTGACAAGTTGAAAAGAGTGGTGGATAAGTTCGCTGGTCTCTCGTGCCAGAAGTCGAGGGATCGCAGATCCCCGGCTGAGAAAAGATATGGAGGTATCTGAACCCTCTCTGGCAGCTTCAGTTGCGGGATTGATGATGTCACGGCGTGTCGTCCTATTGGGTGGGGAAGTAAAATGGCTGTCCTCTGCACGGAGAGAGACAGACTCCACACAGGCTAAAGATCCAGTCGTAGAACATAACAAATTGGAATTCTCTGCTCCTTTCGTTATCTATTTATTTATTGATGTTTAAGGTCACATATTTATGCACAATGGCTAATCATGACGACAGCTCCCCAACATCGTAACTCCGCACTGTAGCACAGGCAGGGTTAGATTGGTTGAAGACATGCGTACCATCGACGTGCAGTACGCCTTAGTACACGGCGTCATCGTGCCCCCACGCGGGCAATGGAGATGAAGTGTCTTGCCCAAGGACACAACGCGGTTGCCGCAGGTGGGATTCGAACCAAGGACCTCTCGGCTTGCATCCTGCACCTCTACCTACTGAGCCACCGCGATCCCTCCTTTCGTTATCAGACTCGCTTCTAAATTTATTCGTTTTGTTTTACACTGACCTCTAACATGCAATTTTAAAAAACTGTAGTTTACATGTATACCATATTTTTTCTTTGTTTATAGTAATACGATAACACACTGGAAAGGCGTTCATTTGTACGGCAGCTCCACATATTTATTTTTAAAATAGAGTATAGTTGATTATTCAGGAGCGAAGGAAGGTAAAAATATTGGGGGTGAGGTGGGAGTGGGGCTATCAGAGCTAATCCCAAGGGGACACCATGTATGCTCACCGTGTGCTGTGCAGTAGCATCCGAGCCGCACAGTGTTTAGGTGGTGTGTGTGTGTTTGTGGGGGTGGGGGGAGGGGGGTAGCACAAGAGGCGATATCGCCGTATCCCATTCTCGGTGGTGAGGGTCTGTGGGCATTCTCTGGGATATTTTGAAAAATGAGGGCCAAAACTCACATGCTCAGTGATTCTGAGGCTGCTGTGACTGACTCCTCAGATGGGGACTGTTGAACGCTGCAAATTCGAATTCTCTGCTCCTTTCATTATAAGATTCGCTTCTAAATTCATTCGATTGGTTTACCCATTCGTTTGTGTGTTTTTTTTCTTTCTTTGGGAGCATGTATTCCCTCTAGATCATACTAGCATGCCCACACTCTGTAAAAGTGCGCGCGCGTGTGTCTGGGTGGGGGTGGGGGTAATGCAGAAACCTTAGATACATTGCCCCTCCCCCTTCCCCCACACACTTTCAAATTGCTCCCCGGCGCCTGCAAAAGCTCGGGGTTTTCAAGTTATATACAGTAGGTTTAATATATATTCCCATATATTTAGTATCCCGTTTGTATCTCATTCATAGTTTTGGGGCTTTGGGGTTTTTTTTTTAAATATCTCGAAGCAAATTCTCAGTTCAATACTGAGTCTTATATTCGTCGTTCTGTCATTTATACTCCACGCCGGCATTTACCGGCTCTGGAAGTGTGAACTCTTACCAATATTTCTCCATTAAAAACCTCAAATTATCCACTCAGGTGCAAGGAAACGAGGGTTTGGGGACCCTGAAATTCACAATTTTCCTACCCCGGGCCCAACTATGGTCAGCCATTAGTAGCGAAGGCCCTGCTTCACCCCATAATAGATCAATAGCCACCCTCTTTGCGAATTTGTGGGTCTGCTATTTAGTTACATGCCTGCCCCTTCCAGAGCGTATTTAGTTGCAAAAATGGTGAGGGGGGGGGGGGGGGGGCGGGGTGTAACGTCTGTTTTTACGTGGGGGATTATGTACGGGTTGTCTCCCCCCCCCCCCGCCACCCACCCCCTCCCCCTACACGGCTCTTCGCTGCCTTTTCCACCCCCACTCCGAAGATCGACCCTGGTTGCTGGCCTGTGGGCCATGGCTTCATAGATTCATCTCTTACAAGAACCGCGACAAATCAGTGGCTGGCCAAAGAGTTATTATTATTACTATATATAAAAGAGTGTGCCTGTCTGTTTGTCTGTTTATGTATGCAAGCAACCTGGCGCGCGGTGGCTCAGTAGGTGGAGGTGCAGGCTGCAAGCCGAGAGGTCCTCGGTTCGAATCCCACTTGCGGCAACCGCGTTGTGTCCTTGGGCAAGACACTTCATCTGCATTGCCCGCGTGGGGGCACGATGACGCCGTGTACTAAGGCGTACTGCACGTCGATGGTACGCATGTCTTCAACCAATCTAACCCTGTCTGTGCTGCAGTGCGGAGTTACGATGTTGGGGAGCTGGCAGCTGCTCGTCGTTGCTCAGAGGTTCTCTCCGGGTACTCCGGCTTCCTTCACCCGCAGAACTGTCACGGTCATGATTAGCCATTGTGCATAAATATGTGGCCTTAAACACCAATAAATAAATAAATAATAATATGCAAGCAACCGCTGCATGAATTCAGATGAAATTCGTCATCAGTGTTCCTTGGATCACTGGGAAGGTATTAGTGGGCTCGGAAATGCGCCGTCCTTAATGTTTTTTTTTCATTTTTCTCGTTTTTTTTTTTGTGTTGTTTTTGTTTGTATAGTAATAAATGAGGATAGAATGACCGGAGTGTCCCGCCTTCTAGGTGGGCTGGGTCGAAAAATGCGCCGTCCCAATGTTTTTTTTTTTTTTCTGTATTTATTTTTTATACCATCCCGTCTGCAGGTGGACGGGCACTTCACCTATAGTTTTGAATAACGCCTTGAAGTTTTCGGCTATACAAAACGCATGTTGCTTGTCTCAATATTTCGCCCCCTGGGTACTAGAATGTTCTATGTCCTTCAGGGGCATAGAAAGTTCTAGCCCTTCGGCGACAATTTCTTGCCAGTTTTTTTTTTTTTGTTTTGTTTTTTTTTTGGGGGGGGGGGGGGGGGGCATTTTACGTGACAATATTCTGATGCGTCTTCATTTATATTGAATATGACATCTGGAGGTCCATTCACACTGCTGCTATGCGTCCGACCGTCGGGCTTTTAAATGGTAATGTTTGTACAGGAGCATTCACACTACCGCGATGCGACCGATGCGCTGGTTGTCGAGATCGTTTTGAACCCATTCCAACGATTTTCGTATAAGGTCTGCGTTCACAACATAACGCTCGGTTGAGTTCGGATGAACTCGATGACATCTGATTTGCTTGTTTTCATTGATTGCAGTTTTTTTCAAACGTGGTCGAAATTCTGCTAGATATTTGGTCTGCCTGTTGCACGGTCCATTGAAATTTAGGGACCGACACAAGTTAAGAACTCAACAAATTGTTATCATGTAAAGAAGCAAATCACAAGAGGATATTTAAATATAGTCGTGAGTTTATGTTATACCTTTTTCTAGTTCACTGAAATATAAAGACCCGATGATTTAAGAACTTCACAAATTGGTGCTTGAGCCTAAAAATTCATAAAATTATATTTACGTGCTATCTATACTGCCACATGCGTACGGGAATTTTTATTTTCTGGGTGGGGTGGGGGAGGATGTGGAGCTGAGGTCCACTTCATCCGAAAGAATCCTGAGTGCCCGAAAAAATCCTGACTGCCCCCCAAAAAATTATTTCACCCCCAAAACGTGTTTTGGAATAAATTGTGTCTGAAAGAGTCAGCTTAAAGTAAATAATGCGGTCCAACTTGATCTGACATTGTCACGCTATGCCACAAAACCAGTCTCATTTTCATATAGTTCACCGCCTATCGTTAGATTCTGTAATGCAGTAAAATGGGCTATTTCTCTGCGTTGAAAAAGGTAACCTGTGGTTCGCTTTTTCAACGCAATGCAATGTTGCATTCAACCCGGCTTGTGCGCGTATAGGCCTATCTTGCTTTCGGAACTTACAGGCTCCAAATTTACCAGATTCTCACATCGAAAGGGTCACCTGACAAGCATAAAAATGTATACGACTCATCAACTGAAGATACGAGCGTATACAACTGGGCGTATAAAAACATCGATAAGGTGACATTATATTTTGAACAGTTTTAGTAGCAACGAACCTCCTTTGTTGTTATGGTTGATAGTTTCTGGTGTGGAATTGAACGCCGAATCTGTCGATCTATGATTTTAACATGTTACATTTGTGCGAACATGTGAAAAACTATATTTGAAGGAGAAATTTGCCCGAGAAATTCATTTTCCGAGATGATCAGCAGATGTTTTTTCATACTACAAGAGTCGATTTTTCCATTAAGTTGTGTCGTTTCATTGTTAAATATTGTTTTACATAACATACTTACTGATTTTGCTTTCTTCGGTCATTCCTTTTATTAAAAAAATCTTGTTTTCGGTGATCTTGGATACGCTGCGACTGAAACTTTGAGATAAAAATAGAAATCTCTCGCCTCGCTTATCTCCACTTCCGGCTAAAGGTTTATACGGTTTATACCCTGTGAGGTAAAAGCTGAGCCATCGACTCGTTTCCATTTTTATCCACAACTTCTTTGACATCGAGGGAATAAAGGTCTTGTGAATATTCTTCAAATGGACTGCCATACTCAGATATTGTTGAAATTAGTCTACAGACGTTATCCTGAAAGTCCTGAGCAACAGGGGTATCGTCATGGTGTCTTCTGTTTCGTTTCAACTCTGATTTGCCAGCTGCATCTGCAAATTCATCGATAACCCTGCTTATTTCCGGCCCCGCTATCATCCATCGCCTCAGTGCTGCTGGGTCTTCTGTTAACCCAATAGCTCCACCGTCACCCTTAACTATGGCATTATTTTGCTCGTGAGCTTGATCGATTGCGATACCAGAGAACACTCGTTCAGTTTTGTGGACAGCAAACTGACCCTTACAAAATGCTGTATATATATATCAGGATGTAAAGTCTCAAGCCCGACCATATCACGAAGGTGAACTGGGAGCCACCGGGCATAATTTATATGGTCCAGGGCAAAGAAGTAGGGAATAAGTTCAGCTAGTGATTCTTTGTATAGTAGGAAATCACTTTTACAAAATGAGCGGACAAAACAAAGTATCAACAACTCTAGTTTTAAAATTGTGGACCAGAATTGAAACTGTGGGATCTTTTCTTGATCACCACACCACTGCATAAAACTTTGAACTCCTCTGCTTTGTCAAGAAATGGACCTTCACTCTTATTAAAAGCAGTTTTCATAAGACTGAACAGAGCAGCAGCTGTAACCTGATGTGCGAGCCAAGTTTTCAACACATTTGAAGCTGACAAAAAAGAGTCAGCTGTTCCTGAAGTAGCAATATCTGCGCCTGTCAATGCGGCTGCCCAGCCACTATCTTTCAGTAGATCACCTAGGAGTCTGAATGCTGCCATTTCAACATGCAAGCCACCAAACATTATGATGATTTTATCCTCACCATATGCATCTGGCCACTGCCACTGAATCTGTTTGGCTAAAGCAAAAAGTGGTTGATCAGCTGCCATGATAGGTGTTTGGCCAGGATTTAAAAACTGCGTTACTTCCTGTTTCTTTTCCATTGAGTGCTTTATGGTTGCTACTGAATGTGCTGGTTCTTGCAAAAGAGGCATTAAGGAAGAAACACTTACACACACGCTTGGACCTCGGTTGCGTGAGGAGTGATAGGATGACCAAGAAACAGCATCAGAATTTACAACATCATCCGTCAAATTGATGAATCTTAACCATTCGTACTCCATGTCAATGTGTTTATACAGATATGATTGATCTGAAATAGTTGAATATAGATTGTGGGCTGTTGGCTCGGTTTTACTCTTGAAATATGCCGGCTTAACATTTGTATATGATTCAGGAAGCACAGAAATAGTTTTTGACTTTGGTCTTTCTGAATCTACATTAAATTTTCGCTCCCCACCATCTGAATCGGTATTTGGGTGCTGGAAGATAGAGATACGTGTGCCATGAAACGATGACATAGCTGTTGTAGCCGATGGATTGTGATCTATGTTATCACAGACTGATGTAGTAAATACACCCTTGCGCATTGCAGGAGGGCAGACAAGCCCTTCTTCTAAATATTGGTTATAACCGCTTCACCTAGCTGTGTTGAAATTGCGAGAGTTCCGTCATATGAAATACTTATTCCATACTGAAATAAAGTATCAATAAGTTGTCGCTTTCTCGTTATTGCAAAAACAAGAAGACCAACGTAAATGGCAAATGGGGTCTCGCGTTCAGTTGAATGTCTCTGGCCTCTAACACCTTCTTTTACCACCTTTTTATGACAGTTGATCTGCAGTAGTTGTGCTATTGCTAGATCAGACTTTGTTGCCCCCTGCTCAATTTGGGATTCAATATCGGGCCCATGCTCAATCGTAGAGACTAGTTCTAGCAAGCTTTGTGGTACGGAATTTTGTATGTTGCCTTCCTCAAACGACCCTTTAAACGCTGATTTATGTTGTAGCATATCTCTACGAACAATTTCAGCTGTTCTTGCTAGCTGTATTGCATCTGTACTGTATCAGAGCAAGCTGAAGCTAGAGCAGGTCCAACATCTTTTTCAAACGCAAGGAGAACCTCTCTTCCCTTACTAAACGTATTCATTTTTGGAAATTTGGCGAGTATCTTTTTTTTCAGCCGTGTTTTATTGACCGTAACATGTTCGGTTTGAAATTGCTTTAAACGGCTTTCATACAGACTACTGAGGTCGGCAAGCTTAAAAACACATCCTGCGGGACTATTTTGTTCAGTTTCCATGATGTGAGTAATAAGCTCAGCAAGAACTAAATCTTCAGCGCTATTGATTTCAACAGCAACATTCTCCTTACTTTTGGCTGTTTTATTTAAAACAGACCTCTCTCTTTTATACAATGCCGTAAGGCAGGCTGGGTGGAACTTAGATTCCTATGCTATAACAGCACCAGCACTGAGCTTTGCAAGAAGTTTATCATCTTGAAGAACTTGTGCACACTGATTAAGTCTCTCATTCAGTTGCATGGTCATTGCTTCCCTAACTTTTGAGCGGGTGGCCTGTTTGTCACAAATAAAACAAACAACTGGGGATTCGTCAGTATCTTCTACTGAACTTCTTTTAAATTTAGAAGGTTCGCTGACCATAGAGGATTGTGAATCTTCTTCAAAACCTCTCCGTTTTTTTGCTCTTGATATATTTGTATTGTTAAATCTAAGCCTACATGATTCGTTATACTTTGCATCATTTTTAACAAATGTGCTCTCTATTCCACTACCATCATCCAAACGACGTAAATCAATTGCCATTGGCATTTCGTTCAGCTTATGAAACTGAGGAATATTAGTGGCAAGTGTTGCATACCCACTAGCCTGATAAGTCTTTGATGTAGACCTTAATGGTTCATCTGTATCTGCTTGACACAAGGCACATTTTGACCAATCTGTATTCCACGACCCGGTGTGGCTAGTTGAGAGTCGAATTCTTTTCGACATATTGAATTATAGATGAACAGAATAAAAAGAAACAAATTAGATGGCGCTTCCCGTGGCCATTAAAACATCAAATATACAAAATACATGAAATCTCTGATTTGTAAGTAAACAATATTATGGCTAGTTTATTGTTTCCAAAGGGATAACCTCACCAATGAAAATAACACACAACTCTCGTTCCCTGCGTCGTTGTCACCGTTAGGTATCAGCAGGGTACAAGCGTGCGATTAAAGAGAGAACTGATTAACGAAGCAGAAAGGCAAACTGGACTCCACAGAGTTTGAAACGAAGTGGCATCAACGCTCTTTATTTCGTGCGATTAAAGAGAGAACTGATTACTAATGTAGCAGAAAGGCAAACTGGTATGGACTCCACAGAGTTTGAAACGAAGTGGCACCACGTTCTTTATTTCTGTATTTACGGCGTGAAGAGAAAACTGAGTATTGACGAAGCAATAACGCGAGCGACCCAATGTGTGAAACAGAGACGCACTAACACCTAATAAATGCACTTTAACCGGGCTTCAATTGATTTTATTTTTTGGAGTTAGAATTTTAAGCAATTTATTCGCCTTCAGCCGGTTGTGATTAAACAGTCATCAAATTAAAGAACTATCGTAACTGGGAAATGTTAGCATACGGAATAAATTTGCTATCAGCGTTAACATCAGTATCATTTGGACGAATCTACGTCGAAAATTCAGTTAAAATTTCTTATTTTCGATATTTATTTATTTATTGGTGTTTAAGGTCACATACTTATGCACAATGGCTAATCGTGACCGTGACAGTTTTACGGGTGGAGGAAGCCCGGAGAGAACCACCGAGCAACGACGAGCAGCTGTCAGTTCCCCAACATCGTAACTCTGAACTCTGCACCGCAGCACAGGCAGGGTTTGATTGGTTGAAGACATGCGCACCATCGACGTGCAGTACGCCTCAGTACACAGCGTCATCGTGCCTCCATGTAGGCAATCGGGGTGAAGTGTCTTGCCCAAGGACACAACGCGGTTGCCGCAGGTGGGATTCGAACCGAGGACCTCTCGGCTTGCAGCCTGCACCTCTACCTACTGAGCCACCGCCCCCCCCCCCCCCCTTATTGTGGAATAAGCTTTCGAATAACTTTACTTGTCCGTCTTTCCCTTTCGTTGAAAGAAGCCAATGTCTTGTGCCTGTATGTTGAATTTGAGCACACGGCTGTCGAGTTGGTACAAAACGTAGACCATAATCCCACTTGTCCGTTCAGTAAAGTCCATTGATGTCTTGACACTGGTCCCTGAGAATATGCATAGAAAAGTTTATGATATCATCACATAGTTCTTCGTCGTTGGTGATTTTATCACGGTGTGATTGTTTTAGGTCAAATCCACCCTTTTCTACCCAGATCGGCTCTGGTGTTATGGTGCATTCGTCGGCAGTAGTATGTCTCGTACGTTTGAAGACCCATTGGCCGGTCCTCGGTGCCGGACCTCGGAAGTGACGTCATGGCACGTGACCCAGTGGCGCCATGCTGTGTTGTCACGGTAACCCGGGTGAGGGGCCATGTTGTGACGTAGTGATACGTGGTGTGAGTGCGCATGCGCAGTGCATGTTGTTAGAGTGATATGTGTTTCCATCGTCCATTTTGTATACTGGATGCCGCCATCTTCGTTTCTGTGGTAGCACGTGATTCGGCACCCCTTTTTCGGAAATGAGGCTAAGAGTCATATATCGAGTCATTCGAACGAGCAATTGCTCGTTAGCTCATTTCTTGATGGGATTCGAGCAGTATGTGGAGTCACTCGATTGAGCAATTACTCGATAGCTCATTTGACAAAAAAGGGATTCTCCAGAAGGCACCCCAATTTCGGCATCCCTTTTTGGAAAACATATGGCCTTTGGCACCCCTTTTTCTGAAATGAGGCCGAGAGTCGTATGTCGAGTCACTCGAACGGGCAATTGCTCGTTAGCTCAGTTGCTTGATGGGACTTGAGTCATTCAAGCAGTATGCCAAGTCACTCGATCAAGCAATTACTCGATAGCTCATTTGACAAAAAAGGGATTCTCCAGAAGGCACCCCAATTTTGGCACCCCTTTTTGGAAAACATAGCAATAGCGTGCTACCATAGAAATCAAGATGGCGGCCTCCAGTATACAAAATGGACGACGGAAACACGCATCACCCTAACAACACGCGCTGCGCATGCACACTCACACCATGTATCACTATGGAGATGACGTCACAACGTGGCCGCCCTCGCAGGTTACCATGACAACACAACATGACGCCACTGGGTCACGTGACATGACGTCACTTCCGAGGTCCGGCCAATGGGTCCTCAAACGTACGAGATATACTACTGTCAGCTTATGCAGTGGTGACGTCTGTCTCTTCTTCAATGATTGATAGGTTCACTACCGGACGTTGTGGGAGATCGAATTTCAGACTTTTTCTTGTTCTTGTTTTGATTTTGTCACTAGGTGTCGCCGGTGTAATCTGTCCTATCACTAGAGGTGTTGAGCATGGTGTTGCAGCAGCCGAATCGGGCGCAGGAATCACAGAACGCGTATCGTCTTCTTTGTCAATTGGTCACGGTCGTTTTTTGCCTGCTTGCTTGTTCGGTCTCTTTCTGCTGTTGCGCGTTAGCTGTGTCAGATTATACACTTTCCTTCCTGTCGCGTTTTCCTTGCCGACACTCATCTCAGTTGCGAGAATATGCCAACACGATGAAAGAGCGGGACACAACACTTGTCTTTTAAAGACGTTAAATTCGACTTCAGTGTTCTTTTGTGTGGTTGTTGTTTTAAACTGGCATTTCCACGAGACCTGTCCACATTAACATTTTCATCTCCAATATAGTGGAGCAAAGTCAATTCATTATTATAACATATGTACGTAACACGCCGAAATCGGTCGTCACCAACTTTGTCGCCGGTAAATCTCAATAATTTGTAATCCCTGCGAAAGAGAACTGGATTATTCTTGGGTAATTTATTACCACCTTTATTCATCCAGAAATACAGGTCAACCGTCGCATCCTGACAGTTGTTTGTGAACTAAATTTCTCCACCCTCAGGTTTAGTAGGAGGAAGAGGTGAAATTCTTTCTGGGTCAGGATTCTCCAAGACAGATAAAACGTCTTTGAAGGCCAGCGGCCCATTCTGTCAGTCTGCATAAAGACGTACTGTCGTCATGTTAACCACAAAACAAAATGAACTAATGTACCGTGAATTGGATGGTCTCGCGCGCCGAAGGCGCGCAGGGACGATTTGGGGAGCAAGCCCCCTTTCGGCCCTCTCTGACAGTTTAGCGTCGTTTATGTCGTTGTTTCTTTTTGGGTGGAGGTGGCTGGGGAGGAGCGACTGTAGTGGTTGTTGGTGTAGTTGGACTGTTGATGATGGAGGACTGACTATGGTGGAATGGTCGAGTCCTTGCTGCTTCAGGAGTGTTGTGGCTGTTGCGCTGTTCTAGGGGTGCCATCGTGTTCTTGGTGCGATCAGCTGACTCTTCCCGTGTTGTCCTGATTTCTTCCCTTAAGCTGCGTAATTGCTGAAAAAATATCCGTGCCTGTACCTGATCCGGAAGGGGGGTTGAAATTGGAGTGGGAGACTTCTGAGAGCCAGTTTCCATTTCCGTCTCCGACTCGCTGGTGACATCGCCATCCTCCAGATTGCCCCTCAAAGGAGAGGCAGCTGGGGAGTGGATGGGAGTCACAGGAGTTGGAGGGGGGGAATAGTAGTGGCCTCCTCCGTCTTCTCTTCCTTCTTCCTTTTCAGGAACGTTTCCAGCCTCCGGGCATTAAAACGTTCCTGAAAAGGAAGAAGGAAAAGAAGACGGAGGAGGCCACTACTAACTAACGTAGATGATTGAAAGAATGAAAGGTTTTAGCGCGCCGAAGGAGCGCAGGGACGATGTAGGGATTTACAAATCCCTTGCGACCCGGTTAACCTTATTTTATTTCAGCTAACTAATGTACCAAACCCACCAGACTTCTTGTAGAGAAATTTTTTTGTACAAAAACAAAATGTTGTTTTAAAATCAAAAAGTGTGATTGGTGATCAACAATTTAAGAGAAATTCCGAGGTATTTCTGGGGATTCCAGGGTGTTTCGGGGGATTCCGGGTGGTTCCGGTTTTAAGGAGGACCGCTTTCAGTTTACACTTTTTAGTGAGTTTTCATGCACTTTTTTCAAATTAAACCATTTAAAAATAAAAAAAATTGAACCTTTTTGTTATCTTCCACATAAATGAGTTGTGTAGATATTATCTTGACAATATTGACAATAAAAAGGTCGAAATTATGCTTTTATACCCACTTTCCGTTTTGGTTTACACCTTTTCCCGACTCGGACTCGGTTTACACTTTTTAGTGAGCTCCGGTGATGGCGCCGAAACGGATAGACCTTTCATTGATGCAGAATCAGAATCTCAATCGCGCAGAGGAGGTCATTAAACTCGGTCGCATTCGCACAGAGTAGATTATCAACCCCCCTCTGCGCAAATGCGACCGAATTTCCGATTCCTCATTTATGAAAAGGTCTATTCGTTTCGGCGCCATTACCGGGTTATTGTTTTTACTGCTTTATATTCATACAAAAACATAGCCGATTTCGAAATTTCCGTTGACACCCCGCGAGTCTTCAAATAACGGTAATTAAAGGATAAAACATAGTTTGGATCAATAAACTCTGTCCAAATGTAAGGAAATACGTGTACTATCGATTGCAGCCGGTAACAAGAGCGAAAGCTTGATATATATTCCTAATTTCGAGTTTTGAGTTCCCACAAAAACTTGATGGGAACTTTAATTTTAGGATTGAATGGTAAGAATCGGAACGCAGAGGGGTAGCCACTTCGTTCGGTTCGCAGAACTAGTAACCAACCAGATTTTAGACAATAAAATACCTTAAATTTGTTGAATAGTTCAATTCTGCAATCCTAGTACAGACTCGGATAAATGGGAACGGGACCACTCGCCCCCGGGCCAACTCGCCCCCTTGCTGGTGGGCCAACTCGCCCCCGAGTCAACTCGCCCCCTGATGGAATAACGAGGATTGGTCATGATGGGTGTTGAGAAATGAGTAACAACGCGCGATTTCAAAAAAAAAATTGTTTTTTTAAAAACAAATCTCTCAGTTATTAAGGGCCTATATAAGTAATGGAATTTTGTTTATTTTGAAATTCTCACCTCTCATATTCCTTAATTTCAGATTAAATATACACTAATTATACATCAAAATGAAGGTTGGGATGTGTAGAATACGAAACACATATGTAATCAACTCATAGAGTCGACTGTAGGCACCACTGCTTCCTGGAATTCTGCTACCATATTCGCACCAGAACTGATAATAAAATAATATTTCATCAGAACAACTTGTGGCCAAATGTGCTTCATATATCCAAGAACAAAGCTAGGCATTCAATACACTTTCGAATGCAGCGATAGGACTGCATTTTGGAAAAGGACAACACTGTCTGCATTTTTTATTGAAGATGGTTTCCATGCTCGACAGACAGACATGCGCAAATCACTTGTTACCACGAATTTCCATCGAAAAACAAAATCGTAATTCTAAGAAATTTCAACGGGTATCATGATACCTTGCATTGAATATGGCAACTGTGCAATCTCTATCTAATAACAGTATACTGTATGAAGGCGATCTTTTTCATCATTTGATTTTAGACGGGGTTGTTTTTTCTTGCTTTTTCTGTCCGATGACGTCGACCGGAAATCGAAAGTATATTCATACGTAAACAAAAGCAAAGACTTTGGAATGTTCCCCAATGCAGCTCTTGTTGCCGTGTTTTGAAGAATTTTTGTCCCCCAGCTTTGTTCTTGGATATGTAAAGCACATTTGGCCAAAAGTTGTTTTTGTGAAATATTAATAAATTCTCAGTTCTGGTGCGAATATGGCAGCAGACTTCCAGGAACCAGTGGTGCCTACAGTCGACTCTATGAGTTGATTACACTTGTGTTTCGTGTTCTATACATCCCAACATTCATTTTGATGTGCATCTTGTGTATATTTAATTTGAATTGAAGGAATATCAGAGGTGAGAATTTTCCAAATAAACAAAATTTCATTACTTATATAGGCCCTTAACGATAATATAATTGTTTTACCTCTCAATTTTTACGTAACATAAATAATGTTTATATAATATTTATTTACAAAAGTATAAGTCTACTTCTTTACATAAACAGATGAACATTTCCTTAAAAAAGGCTGCCGTTGACAGTTCGGGGTGATCTGCCATATATTTATCCCAATTTTGTTGAATCTTTTGAGCCATCTTCGCGTATTTTGTTCGTGTATCCGTTTCCAAATCTGCAGCTCTGACGCGCAATTCCACTGTCTCTGCCTCTTTCTGAAGTATTGGGACCTGTTTGTAGAAACTCAAATCCCTGTCAATGGTATTCATTCTACGATGCCAAGCTGAAAATAGAAAAAAGTTAACCATTAAATACAAATACTAATAATAAATATTAAATAAATAAATAAATTTAAATAAATAAATATAAATTTAAGTTTGTATCATTACATACTATCTTTAAGTTTAAGTCAAAATGTAACTTTTTTATGTCAATTTCTAGAAATTAAGAAAAGGAGAATTTATTTTAGAAATACTGACCTTCAATACCATTGTTAGTTTTTACTGTATGTCCGAAAATGCTCCACTCTTGGATTCCAAAGGTGGTTGAGTGAGTGGTTGTTGAACATAATCTGCCAGTTGTCTGAGCTTTGACTCTGGTGGTGTTCTGTTGTATAGCGCATCAAATGTGTCACGAATTTGGCAGGCAGGTAAAATGGGAGCGCTCAAATCTGTCTTACAAAGTCGTGAACCGTTCCACCTTCTCTGTATGCAGACTGTAACCAAATTGTCGTAACTTTTCTATACACAGCGATAAATAACGATAATTTTCGAAGTGGGCCAACTCGCCCCCAAAATCGGGCCAACTCGCCCCCTGGGGGCGAGTTGGCTCGGGGGCGAGTGGTCCAGTACCCAGATAAATCTTTTATTCATTCTTGCAAGGAATAGACCACAAGACCATTTGTAACTTGGAATGCCTACATTTCAAAAGAGATGCCATTTTCCTTGTGTTTGTTTACCTTTTATGAAGTTCAGCAAGGGTCAAATCCAAACAGTTCAGAAGAATAAGTACATTTATGGAGTCACGAGAGAGTGCATCAATGAAAAATGAAGAATATCCAATGTGGCTTTTGTGAGTCTGCTGTGACCATACCCCCCACAATCCTGTGCCATTTTGCATGAGATCTGTATCAAATTGGTAAAATACGATGAGATTGATAGTGATACACAAAAAAAGGGTGGACTGCCAAACTTCCTCATTTAGTGTTATGTGTGTCCATTTCTGGGGTTGCATGAGCAATGACAGCTGCAAAGTGTCATTTGAATGTTCAAGTATGGCCAAAACAACAAAAGATGACCTGTCCTGCATGCAGAATACTTTCACCAATTGACTACACTTAGTTAGAAATCATGGCTTCCAATTTATTTATCTACATGATTTGGTATGCTTCATTTGTTTTGAACCTATCGGCCTTCCAGGTCTGGCCTTTTGAAAAATCCAGGGGAGCCACTATGGCCCTCCTAAATCTGTTTCAGGGGAGCTATTCTACACTAATATCAATTATACAAGGTTATTAATATGAAAATTGAGGAGAGCCATTACAGATTAAGGAGAGCAATTATGGCTCTCCTCAATTTGCCTTTAGCAGAGCTGGAGCAATAGTTCCCCTCAAACGGCCAGGCCTGGCCTTCCATAGTAGCTGTTTGAGAGACTTGACTGTTGTTTTGTCATGAGATTTAAGAACATTAATAACTGATCTGCTTACCAATACTAATTTTATAGGCAGCGGGTTACCGGCCTGAACAATATCTGAATTGTATTGGTTATTATATTCATTTATCTGAACACTTATGACACGTCGTGGTCTCATTTCGGTAATTCGTGTGAATTTTAGTCCGTCTAGCGGATCTTTTCTATTTCTGTCCACACAGTGTCAAAACACAAAGATTTACGCAACCTTCTGTTTCTAACAGCGCTCAAAATCGACGTTGATCCGTCTTAAACACAATGTGGTTGTGCGAGGGAGATATTTAAATTTACGATGGTACGAACTTTCAGTATTTTTGGTGGACAAGAAGAAACCTTTCTGATAATTCTCCTTGACATTGGTCTTCATTTTTCATAGCAGACTTCATCAAGTCTTCTTTACGTCACTAATATAGTTCGGCTACAGTAAAATTATTTTGTCGTAAATATACAATTGTGAGGACTGTAATGTTTGTTGATGTGAACATATTTTTGTTTACCAATATAATTTTCTGCCTTTATGTTTTGATCATCGTCACCAACCAAATAATAGTAGTTCGAATCGGTGGCGTATTAATCCCTTGCTGACACTTTCATCAGATAGTACAGATTTTGGTATCCACAGCACTGCTATGGACTGTAACTCGCAATTATCACGTTTTCAGTTGAATAGTCTCTTATGAATGTGTCGTAAGTTGTACATTGGATCGCCTGCCAGATTCAAAAACAGCAGTGAAATGTTTGAAGATTTCAGATCATGGGAAATCAAATCATTTCACAATTTTGCCCCAAAACCCAGCGTGATCACAACATTGTCAACAACAAACGTGTCTTCTGAACAGAATCAAGCGTTTGTGGTCATCCATTTTCCCCCTGAGTGTTATCACCACGTTGGTGGTGAAATGATAAAGATGCTTTCTCCGAGAATGGAGTATGGAGTGTGGAGTCTTTTATTTACAACTCAAACACTCAAATTACCAATCTATTCCTTGTTACGTATGCGGCTGGCAATTTCCTTGTCATCAAAAGCAAAAAAATTAAAAATATTTTTGAAAAAGTGGATAAATTCGGGTTTTGTATACGTTTTTCATTATTTTGGTATATAATATGTCGTTATTCACCGCTTTATTTCGTATTTAGGGCAGTGTGAACATTTTCCAAAAAATGTCCAAAGTTACGTTGGACAACCCCTTAAATATATGTTTTGAATTTTTTTGGAATTTGTTTTAGAATAAATAAAATTAAAAATGAATTGTCAAAATGTCAAATGGAAAGGTACTTACTTACTTTGACTAAGTCAATTACAGAGCAAATTGTTGTCGATACACACAATATTGGGCGTGTGTGCAGTGAATAATAATTCACACTGGTTGAATGAACGGTATGTTAAAGTGTGGAAATATTATTGATATTGGTAACAGAAAGAAATCTGAGAATTAGCAACAATAACTATGAATTTAACTATTCTGAAAATTAATATAAAAAAAATGATGCAAAGATCTTTTACACTAATTGGTTTACAGAAAATAAAAACAGTGGTACTTATCAATTATAGAGTTAGACCAAAATACAGTTTGACAGAATCCAGTAATCCAATGGTGAAGTATCTCGTGAAGAAATTTTCCAGCTGGTGGTATTAAATCCAAGAATGTGTCTTCAGAAACAGTATCCTGTAGATTTGTAATAAAATATTCATTTATAAATTTCAGCAGTCTCCAATAAAATATAATAAAATGCTCTGCAAAATTTAAATGGAGTAAAAATCCAAGAAGTATTGGTACCACAGGTAATTTTCAAATAATCCAGTAGAATCCTGGCTTTTCACAAAATAATATTATTCGGTTTCACAGAAAGTATAAATTCTCTTTTCCAAGACGAATAAATTCTCTTCAAAATTCTCTTTTGGAATCAATCTTCCAAATTCACAAAGAAGCACTGTTTCTATAATAAATGCACTGTCCTAGAACAATAATAATCTCCAATGGAAACAATTGCTGTGTTTTACCTGAAGTGAGTCTTTCTGAAGTGCTTTCTAAAAATAAAAATGAGTTTTTTTAATTCTGTTGACAAAACTTTACATATATAGTACCCAGATGCCAAAAAAAAATATATCAATCTTGTAGAATTATCAACTAAGGATATATCAATCTCAATATAATATGGGGGCTATATAACACACCCTGCCTTCAAAGAAAAAGTTCGAAGGTACTGAAAACTTTTTATATAAGTTTAGCAGGCTGTGACTGGTTAACAATACACACAATCTTCACAATATTTTTTTATAAACATATATACACACTTGAAGTGAATAGGGACCGATCACATCATTTTATAAAATAATTAGGATATTCTGGAAAGAGCATCTGCTACAACATTATCTCTTCCCGAAATATGCCTAATCTTTAAATTATATTCTTGAAGGGCTAAACTCCACCGCAATAATCTTTGATTCTTGTTTTTCATTTTATTGATAAAAGTTAAGGGGTTATGATCGGTGTAAACTGTAATTGGGCATTGGGTGGTTCCTAGATACACATCAAAATGGGTTAATGCCAAAATTAGAGCCAAAGTTTCTATTTCTACTGTAGAATATTTCTTTTGATGTTTGAGAAATTTTCTGGAGAAATAACAGACAGGGTGATCAATACCTTGGGAATCTTCCTGGGAAATATATCCACCTGCTCCATTGTCACTTGCATCTATAAATAACTTGAAGGGTTTTTCATAATTGGGACTGGCCAGGATAGGGGAATTATTTAATGAAGCTTTTATTCTGTTAAAGGGTTTCTGGCACTCCTCAGTCCAAACAAACCTAACCCTTTTGCTCAATAAACTGGTCAAAGGGGAGACAACATCAGAGAAATTTAAACAAAATTTTCTATAATATCCAGCCATGCCTAAGAATCTCATGCGCTCTTTTTTAGAGCTTGGTACTGGAAAATTTACAATGGCATTAACCTTTGCCGCAAACGGCCTCACCTGCCCCTGACCCACAACATGACCTAAATAATTTACAGTTACTTTGCCAAATTCAGATTTCACCAAGTTAATAGTTAGGTTGGCTTGGGTCACTTTGTCAAAAAATTCTTGAATATGCTTTAGATAATCAGCCCAATTTGTATCAGTGTGTATAATAACATCAATATAAGCTTCACTGTGATCTAGGTCTGCAATTAAGTGGTTAACCATGTGCTGGAACATTACCGGAGAATTTTTCATGCCAAAAGGGGTTACTTTATATTAATATAACCCAAATGGGGTAACAAAAGCAGATATTTCTTTTGCTTTTTCTGTTAAAGGGACTTGCCAATAACCCTTTAACAAGTCAAATTTTGTCACAAACTTAGCATGGCCAAGTTTGTATCAGTGTGTATAATAACATCAATATAAGCTTCACTGTGATCTAGGTCTGCAATTAAGTGGTTAACCATGTGCTGGAACATTACCGGAGAATTTTTCATGCCAAAAGGGGTTACTTTATATTAATATAACCCAAATGGGGTAACAAAAGCAGATATTTCTTTTGCTTTTTCTGTTAAAGGGACTTGCCAATAACTCTTTAACAAGTCAAATTTTGTCACAAACTTAGCATGGCCAAGTTTTGTCAATGCAGTCATCAATTCTTGGAATTGGATAATTGTCTGTTTTGGTGAGGCTGTTCACTTTTCGGTAATCCGTAAAAATTGGTAACTCCAAACAGGTTTTGGTACGAGTATACAGGGCAAACTCCAGTTGCTATAGCTCGTTTCTATGATATCATTGTCCAGCATATATTGTTTTTCCTTTCGCATGATCTCAGCTTTGAAAGGGTTCAATCTATATGGATGCTGTTTGATGGGATTTGCCTCTCCTACATCAACATCATGAAAAATATCAGATGTCCTACTGGGCACATCGGGAAATAAGTGTTGATATTTAAAAATTAAATCAACTAAATCTTTTCTTTGGTCAGGCAGTAAATAATCTATTTTATTTTGTAGATCTCTCAGGACATCCGAGTTCTGTAACTTCAGAGGTACATTTTCGCAGCCTTTATGAATATCCACCACAGGAATTTCCACCCCATCCATGTGGGTGACTGTTGAGACTGGTAGAGAGCTTGGTTCTCTCTCATAATATGTTTTCAACATATTTATATGGCACAGCTGAGTAGTTTTGAGTCTATCGGGAGTCTCAACAACATAATCAGTATCAGTGATCTTGTGCTTAACAATATCTTGTAACCCTTTACAGGGAACAATACTAGCATCTTGTCCCCAGGTTTAAAGGAGCGAAATTTCGCCTTTTTATCATACCAGGTCTTCATATGACTCTGGGCTTTCTGTAAATGTTTATTTGCCATTTCTCTGGTCTGGTGCAGTTTTTCCTTAAAAGTGGACACATACTCCAGAAGAGAAATTTCAGGTGGCTCTTCCTCGAGCCATTTCTCCTTCAAAGCAGTTAGTGGACCCCTCACTGAGTGTCCAAACACTAATTTAAAAGGGCTGAACCCCAGAGATTCCTGTACAGTCTCACAGACTGCAAATAAGAGGAGATGTACTCCTTCATCCCAATCCTTCTCATTATCCTCCCCATAGGCCTTTATCATGGTCTTCAGTGTTTGATGGAAGCGTTCAAGAACACCTTGACTTTCGGGATGATAGGCACTTGATGTGTACTGCTTAATTTTGAGCTCATACATCACCTGTTGAAAAATGTTTCACCTAAAATTTGAGCCCTGGTCTGATTGCGCTGACCTGGGCTGGGTAGACAGAAAGTTGTAAAAAATTTTATCAAGGCCTTAACTATAGTCTTAGTTTTAATATTTCTTAGAGGAATAGCCCTAGGAAATCGTGTAGAAGCACACATGGTGGTAAGAAGATATTCATTTCCAGATCTTGTTCTCGGCAATGGGCCAACACAGTCAATAATAATTGTACTAAATGGCTCCTCAAAAGCAGGGATTGGTTGAAGGGGAGCAGGAGGAATCTTCTGGTTGGGTTTTCCTACAATTTGACAGGTGTGGCAGGTTTTACAAAATTCGACAACATCCTGTCGAAGCTTGGGCCAGTAAAACACTGTTGAATACGAGAGTAGGCTTTCCTAACTCCCAAATGTCCAGCCATTGGATTTTCATGAGCCAGACTTATTATTTCATTCCAGTATTTAATGGGGACAACTATTTGATAAATAACCTCCCAATCACTATTGGAGGGTACTTCTGGTGGTCGCCATTTCCTCATGAGTACATGAGATTTTTTTAAATAACAGACATGGGAGTTTAGGGCTTCTGCCTCTGTTAGAGCCCTTTCACTTAGGCTCGGCAAGGTCAGGATCACTTTCCTGTTCCTGAATTAAAGGAGACCAGGAAATGACATTCAAGGAGGTCCCCCTATCACTCTCAGGTGTAGTGGCCTCTTTACAATTTCTGGAGGAGTCATCACACTGACTCAAAAATGTCTGAGACAAATCATTGTCTTCAGAATCCGTAATTCTGTGACTGTTCTTATCCTCAGCTCTGCTGTTCAAATCAACACAATTGAGTTTGGTATCAACCTCAGCTTTCTTTGCCATGGACCGAGTCACAGCACATGCTGGAAAGGCAAAAGGAAAACATTCCTTCAAATTAATGATACTACTTTCATCAGTGCTCGGCTTATCCACCACTTAAGGTTCTACAGTGACTTTGTCAGTTGTCACCAGCTAAGTCATTTCCCAATAATAAAGAAATATCTTTTACAGGTAGAGTAGGTCTGATTCCTACTGTCACAGTCCCATTCACTAAACTACTTCTTAAATTTATTTTATGAAGTGGGACATTTAAAGAGTTTGACTCAATACCCAATACTAGAACTTGTGCCCTTGTAAAACTTTCTTCAGAAAATGGCAAAATGCCTTCTAACATTAAAGACTGAGTAGCCCCTGTGTCTCTCAGTATTTTTATTGGTAAGGAACAGAGCTTATCCCCTTCAAAGGAAACAAAGCCTTCAGAAATAAATGGCTTACAATTTATTAAAGCATCTTGCTTTATTACATAATTTTCAGGGCATGGCGCACATGCTAGTGCATTCTGTGAAGTTGAGGACTCATTTTTAGCTCAACTTTGGCGAAGCCAAATTTGAGCTTATGCCATGGTCCGTCTGTCCGTCAACAATTGGATACGGCTTGGGCTAGAGGCCGTATTTATGAACCGATCTTTACGAAACTTCTTGGGTACCTTTGTTATGACTGTGGGACGAGAACGAGTGTTTTTGGGTGCGGTCTGAAATTCAAGATGGCTGCCAGCTGCCATTTTGTACCGACGATGCAGAAATCTGTTTTTTGTACAGAACTTCCATATGAAAGCTCTGATTTGAATAATTTTTTGTATGAATGTTTAGTACCATGGGATACATCACATATAATACAGGTTTTTTTCTCGTGCGTAAATTATGCAAATTAGACTAACTTTGATGTTTTTTGGTGTTACTTTCAGGACTGTAAGTGCAAATGCCAATACGGCTCGGGCTAGAGGTCGTATTTATGAACCGATCTTTACAAAACTTCTTGCGTACCTTTGTTATCACCGTGGGACGAGAACGAGTGTTTTGGGGTCCGGTCCGAAATTCAAGATGGCCGATGCCAGCCATTTTGTACGAAATTTGGTGCAATCAGATTTTTGCACAGAACTTCTATATGAAAGCGCTGATTTTAATAATTTTTTGTGTGAATGTTTAGTACCATGGGATACATCACATATAATACAGGTTTTTTTCTCGTGCAGAAATTATGCAAATTAGATGAACTTTGATTTTTTCAGTGCTACTTGCAGTAAGTACACATGTCAATACGGCTCGGGCTAGAGTCTGTATTTATAAACCGATCTTCACGAAACGTCTTGGGTACCTTTGTTATCATCTTGGGACGAGAATGAGTGTTTCTGGGTGCGGTCCAAAATTCAAGATGGCTGCCAGTGGCCATTTTGTACCGAAATTAGGTCTAATCAGTTTTTTGTACAACACTTCTATAAGGCTCAGTCTAGAGGCCGTATTTATGAACCGATCTTTACGAAACTTCTTGGGTAACTTTGTTATCACCGTGGGATGAGAACAAGTGTTTTGGGGTGTGGTCCGAAATTCAAGGTGGCCACCAGCAGCCATTTTGTACCAAAATTAGTGCAATCAGTCTTTTGTACGGAACTTCTGTATGTAAGTTCTGATTTGAATAAATTTTTGTATGAATGTTTTGTAACATGGAATTCATCACAGTATAGTACGGGTTTTTTTCTCGTGCAGAAATTATGCAAATTAGATGAACTTTGATTTATTCAGTGCTACTTATACTCTGTAAGTGCACATGTCAATACGGTTCGGGCTAGAGGCTGTATTTATGAACTGATCTTCACAAAACTTCTTGGGTACCTTTGTTATCACCTTGGGACGAGAACGAGTGTTTCTGGGTGCAGTCCAAAATTCAAGATGGCTGCCAGTGGCCATTTTGTACCGAAATTAGGTCCAATCAGTTTTTTGTCACAACTTCTACACAGCTCATATTTGTGAACTGATCTTCACGAAACTTCTTGGATATCTTTGTTTTCACCTTGGGACAGGAATGAGTGTGTTTTGGGGTGCCTTTGTTATCACTGTGCTATGAGAACAAATATTTTGGGGTTCAGTTAGACCCACTCTGGGACTCAAAAGATTTTTTTCTAGTTTAGCATCTGACTGTCACCCACCTTTACAATACTTTACCTATACATTTGTTACAGGTTACAGACCGTTACAATACTTTATATGTACCTTTGTTATCAGGTCATTACCTAGATGTTTGTCATTGCTGTGTCACACACTATACATGTACATGTCTTTGTCTTGACAAGTTGAGCTACAGTGTCATTGACACTTTCATTCTGTTTTAACCACCAGCAGTCAGATAGTAAATGGCCTTTCCTCTTACAATAACGACACTCAAGTAATTGGTTTGAATTTTTCTTCTTCAACTTTTTACAGTTAGTAATAATATGACCTTACTTCTTACAATAATTACAAGTTTTAGTTGAACTGTTGGGTCGTAATGGTGTAGGGCTGGCATTAGAGGTTTTGTTTTCATTAGGCTTCCTGTTAAATTTGGGTGGTGAAAAGTTTGGATGATTGGAAGGATGAGTTTTATCTGAAGTTGGTCTAGGTCCACTTTGGAAAGAATTCTTGTGAAGCCAAAAATTTGTAGAGTTACGACTCATTTTATGAGGTAAGGCATAGTCATCTTCTAGTACTACTACTGCTGCACTGTTTAAAGTGTCAACGTTTTGTTCATTCAGGTGGGCAAATTCCACAGGAGTTTGATTTTCGTTTTTATAATAATTTCTGAATTTCTGCCTGTAGGCCTCTGGAACAAGTTCATATGCCTCAAGTATAGCCTCTTTAACAGTGTCATAATTATTGCTTTGCACAGAAGATAGGGCAGAATAGATTTCTTGGGCCTTCCCTTTTAAAACACTTTGCAATAGCAAAGTCCAGACATCCCTTGGCCATTCTAAACTTGTTGCCACTTTTTCAAAATGTAAAAAATATTTATCAACTTCTTTTTCTTGAAAGGGGGGAACTAGCCTAACATGTTTAGTTGCATCAAATCTACTTGGTGAAATTACATTTGAGCCTTGACGCTGTGATTCCAATTCTTTTATTTTTATTTCCTTTTGGGACTGAATTTCAATTTCTCTAAATTCCCTTAATTCCCTTAATTTTAATTCCCTTTCCTCTTTTTCCTTTCGAGCCTGAACTTCAATTTCCCTCATATTTTGTTGCATTTCTAACTTTTTTAATTCCAATTCTAATTTCTTGAGTTCAAGAGCATCAGTATGTTGTGGTTCAAAGGGGGGAGTTTCAGACTGAGGCAAAAGACCTTCCATATAATGATTAACAATGAGCTGTTTAAGTTTTTGTTTGTTCAGACCAGGACGGAATGGTTTCACGCGCCGAAGGCACGCAGGGACAGTTTGGGGAACAAGCCCCTTTCGACCCTCAGTGACAGTGTGTGGTCAGTTTTCACATGTCTAGGCGTGTTGAAGGAGGAAAAGGATCAGGTACTCGGCAAGTGTCTCTGGTTGCAGCGTGATGGCTTCGTTGAACCCTCGGGTGAGGACCAGTGTGGGAGGTTGGGTCCTCTCACAAAGGTACTACCTCTCCCCGAGGGTGCAGTAGCCCAAGGTTTTCAGGCAAGTATAGTCTGCCACTTTGGAGATGATTTTGAGTGAGGGCCATCACTGGCAAGTATAGTCTGCCTCAGGCTGTCTCTTTTTGGTAGGCCGTCTTTGAAAGAAAACGACGACCCCTTTCGGGGACCACCAGAAAGAAGACCCGAACTTATTCAGACCAGGGGTGGCAGGTAATTTTAAATACTGAGCAAGTTGAAATAAATCCTCCTTCCTAAGTGTTTCTAAAAGGGCCAAACTTGGAGAGCTTTCAAATTCAGAAATAAATGCTGTCACAATGTATACCATGATGAAAAGGTTTGCTGGTTCTCAGATTATATAAATAATAATACCGGTACTGAAATTTTCTAAGAAAATTTAAATATTTTGAAAGTGAGCCAAAATAATAATTGCAATATGCAAATAAAGCTTTCTCGTTATCTTATATTCTATTTATTTATTTATTTATTTATTGGGGTTTAAGGTCACATACCTATGCACAATAGCTAATCGTGACCGTGACAGTTTTAATGGTGGAGGAAGCCGGAGTACCCGGAGAAAACCACCGAGCAACGACGAGCAGCTGTCAGCTCTCCAACATCATAACTCTGAACTCTGCACCGCAGCACAGGCAGGGTTAGATTGGTTGAAGACATGCGCACCATCGACGTGCAGTACACCTCAGTGCACAGCGTCATCGTGCCCCCATGTAGGCAATCGGGGTGAAGTGTCTTGCCCAAGGACACAACACGGTTGCCGCAGGTGGGATTCGAACAGAGGACCTCTCGGCTTGCAGCCTGCACCTCTACCAACTGAGCCACTGCGCCCATCTTATATTCAATCTCGGCAACGAGCCCCCAATTTCTGTTACGGTGTGGAAATATTATTGATATTGGTAACAGACAGAAATCTGTGAATTAGCAACAATAACTATGAATTTAACTATTCTGAAATTTAATTAAAAAAAATTAATATAAAAAAAATGATACAAAGATCTTTTACACTAATTGGTTTACAGAAAATAAAAACAGTGGTACTTTTATCCCCGCATTTTAAAAAATGCGCGGATATTGTCGTGATCTCCGTCCGTACATCCGGTTTTGTAATTCAAAACGCTGCAACTTTCTGCAGTTGTTCAATAGGGTCTGTGCAATCTAAAAATACCACTTTTAAAGTTTTGCACCTCCAGGTGGCTTCTGTGGAGCCACTTGAAAAATGCGCTAATTTTTCACTTTTCTCTCGAATAATCCCAACCTATGTAATTCAAAGTTCTATAACTGCACTAGGGTGTTGCAAAATGATCTGTAGATGTGAAGGTTTCAGATTTTTCAGGTGCCATGTGGCTGTGCCACTTTCGTGTTTTCTTAGACCGTTTCTGGCGAAAGGCTCCTAGGGTATGTAATTCGAAATGCTAAAACCATGCTCAAATGTTGCAGTGGGGTCTGTAGATGCGCATGAAAGTTTTGGATTTTTCAGCTGCCACATGGCTGCGCCACTGTTGCCACTTCCGTGTTTTCTTAGACCGTTTCTGGCGAAAGGCTCCTAGGGTATGTAATTCGATACGCTAAAACCATGCTCAAATGTTGCAGTGGGGTCTGTAGATGCGCACGAAGGTTTCGGATTTTTGGGGTGCCACGTGGCTGTGCCACTGTTGCCACTTTCATGTTTTCTTAGACCGTTTCCAGCGAAAGGCTCCTAGGGCATGTAATTCGAAATGCTAAAACCATGCTCAAATGTTGCAGTAGGGTCTGTAGATGAGCACGAAGGTTTTGGATTTTTCAGGTGCCACGTGGCTGTGCCACCGTATCCACTTTTGTGTTTTCTTTGACCGTTTCCGGCAAAAGTCTCCTAGGGTATGTAATTCGAAATGCTAAAACCATGCTCAAATGTTGCAGTGGGGTCTGTAGATGCGCATGAAGGTTTCGGATTTTTCAGCTGCCATGTGCCTGCGCCACTGTTGCCACTTCCGTGTTTTCTTAGACCGTTTCCAGCGAAAGGCTCCTAGAGTATTTAATTCGAAATGCTAAAAGCATGCTCAGATGTTGCAGTAGGGTCTGTAGATGCGCCGAAAGGTTTCGGATTTTTTAGGTGCCATGTGGCTGTGCCACCGTTGCCACTTTCGTGTTTTCTTAGACCGTTTCCGGCGAAAGGCTCATAGGGTATGTAATTCGAAACACTAAAACCATGCTCAAATGTTGCAGTGGGATCTGTAGATGCGCACGAAGGTTTCAGATTTTTCAGCTGCCACCGTTGCCACTTTCGTGTTTTCTTAGACCGTTTCCGGCGAAAGGCTCCTAGGGTATGTATTCGAAATCCTAAAACCATGCTCAAATGTTGCAGTAGGGTATGTAGATGCGCACAAAGATTTCGGATTTTTGGGGTGCCACCGTTGCCACTTTCGTGTTTTCTTAGACCTTTTCCAGAGAAGGGCTCCTAGGGTATGTAATTCGAAATGCTAAAAGCATGCTCAGATGTTGCAGTAGGGTCTGAAGATGCACATGAAGGTTTCGTATTTTTTGGGTGCCACGTGGCTGTGCCACCGTTGCCACTTTCGTGTTTTCTTAGACCGTTTCCGGTGAAAAGCTCCTGGGGTATGTAATTCGATACGCTAAAACTATGCTCAAATGTTGCAGTGGGGTCTGTAGATGCACACAAAGCTTTCGGTTTTTTGGGGTGCCACGTGGCTGTGCCACCGTTGCCACTTTCATGTTTTCTTAGACCGTTTCCAGCGAAAGGCTCCTAGGGTATGTAATTCGAAACGCTAAAACCATGCTCAAATGTTGCAGGAGGGTCTGTAGATGTGCACAAAGGTTTCAGATTTTTCAGGTGCCACGTGGCTGTGCCATTTTTGCCACTTTCATGTTTTCTTAAACCGTTTCTGACGAAAGGCTCCTAGAGTATGTAATTCGAAATGCTAAAAGCATGTTGAGATGTTGCAGTAGGGTCTGTAGATGTGCAGGAAGTTTTCAGATTTTTTGGGTGCCATGTAACTGTACCACAATTGCCACTTTCATGTTTTCTTAGACCGTTTCCAGCGAAAGGCTCCTAGGGTATGTAATTCGAAACACTAAAACCATGCTCAAATGTTGCAGTGGGGTCTGTAGAAGTGCATGAAGGTTTTGGATTTTTCAGCTGCCAAGTGGCTGTGCCATTGCCACTTTCGCATCTTCTTATACCGTTTCCGGCAAAAGGCTCCTAGGGTATGTAAATCGAAAAGCTAAAACCAATTTAAACCATGCTTAAATGTTGCAATGGGGTCTGTAGATGAACTGGAAGGTTTCAGATTTTTCAGGTGCCACGTGGCCGTGCCACCATTGCCACTTTCGTGTTTTCTTAGACCGTTTCCGGCGAAAGGCTCCTAGAGTATGTAGTTTGAAACGCTAAAACCATGCTGATATGTTGCTGTAGAGTCTGTAAATGCGCAGAAAGGTTTCAGATTTTTTGGGTGCTGCGTGGCTGTGTCACCGTTGCCACTTTTGTGTTTTCTTAGACCGTTTCCGACGAAAGGCTCCTAGGGTATGTAATTCGAAATGCTAAATGCATGCTCAAATGTTGCAGTAGGGTCTGTACATGCGTACAAAGGTTTCAGATTTTTCAGGTGCCACCAGTTTGCTTTCATGTTTTCTTAGACCATTTCCGGCAAAAAAGCTCCTAGAGTATGTAATTTGAAATGCTAAAACTATGCTCAAATGTTGCAGTAGGGACTGTAGATGTGCACGAAGGTTTCGGATTTTTGTGGTGCCACGTGGCTGTGCCACTGTTGCCACTTTCATGTTTTCTTAGACCGTTTCCGGCGAAAGGCTCCCAGGGTACATGTGTGTAATTCGAAACGCTAAAGCCATGCTCAAATGTTGCAGTGGAGTGTGTATGTGCGCACGAAGCTGTGTCACCTGTGCCACTCAATTTGATTTTAGTGTGTCATATAATACATTTCATCTTCGTATCAAGCATTCATACAAATTCAAGGATGCAAATGCGGGGATACACTATAGTGTGCTTTGCACTCAAGTGACACCATCTAGTCAATTATAGAATTAGTCCAAAATACAGTTTGACAGAATCCAGTAATCCAATGGTGAAGTATCTCGTGAAGAAATTTTCCAGCTGGTGGTATTAAATCCAAGAATGTGTCTTCAGAAACAGTATCCCGCAGATTTGTAATAAAATGTTCACTTATAAATTTCAGCAGTCTCCAATAAAATATAATAAAATTCTCTGCAAAATTTAAATGGAGTAAAAATCCAAGAAGTATTGGCGCCACAGGTCATTTCCAAATAATCCAGTAGAATCCTGGCTTTTCACAAAATAATATTATTTTGTTTCACAGAAAGTATAAATTCTCTTTTCCAAGACGAATAAATTCTCTTCAAAATTCTCTTTTGGAATCAATCTTCCAAATTCACAAAGAAGCACTGTTTCTATAATAAATGCACTGTCCTAGAACAATAATAATCTCCAATGGAAACAACTGCTGTGTTTTAACTGAAGTGAGTCTTTCTGAAATGCTTTCTAAAAAAAAAAAGAGTTTTTTGAATTCTGTTGACAAAACTTCACATATATAGTACCCAGATAGAATGTCCTAGAAGATGATATGTCTACAGAGTTCTATCAGGTTCTAGGTGATTCTGTCATAATTCAAGTAAACAAGGTCCTTGACCTACTTAAACAATCAACAGCTATATGTACAATATATTAGTGTAACATTGATGTAAACAAAGGTCACTCAGTGCAAAAGAGCTAGACAAGTCAGAAAATGCAAAAAAAAATACCGGTATATCAGTCTTGTAGAAGTATCAACTAAGGATATATCAATCTCAATATAATATGGGGGCTATATAACACGGTGGCGTAAAGAAACCTCAGAATTATGAGGAAATGTTTACACAACACTTTGCATTTTGGATTGAAATTACCAGATAGGAGACAGGCGGCCTTATTTTTACAACAGTCTGTGTGATGTATCTTTTAAGCCAGTCTAATTGGGTCCTCCTAAACACCGGAATGACATCTATTTCTTATTGACCAGCAAATTTTATTATCATCAGCACATTCTAACATTGAAGAAATGTAACCTGTGGTAGCAAAATATATTTTTTCAACTTGACAAGGGACAGTTTGAAAACATACATGCATACATGTGTTTAATTGTGAGTAAAATGAATTCACCGTGGAATTTGTCTGCCTTTTTGCAGAACTGAGGTTGTTGTGTATTATTTGTTCATTACCAGTATATACATACTGGTGCTTTATTTTGGCCAGGTGGCATGTTTTGCACTCCCCCCCCCCCCCCCCACAGTAAGTTTTCAAACCCATAATCTATACCGTGCATTCATTTTGATAACAAATAAATGCATGAGCACATACTCTCACAGTGAATTTCAAACCACCCAAAAACACCGACTCACCTTATCCCCTACGATACCCCCTTCCCTGAAAATTCTCTCCAGCTGGAGGTCGGGCGCTACCTCTATTTTTATTAAATATTCTTCACCCACAAATCACTGATAAAAACCTTCAGAGATCCTAAAAAATCTTATATTTTTGGTCGGTACTCATTTAATTTTTTGGTTGGTATTTTTTTACTTTTGGTCGGTGTTTTTAGTCAGTAATTAGCACTTTTGGAGGTTTTGGACTGTTAGTAGGACTACAATGGGGTAACGACTGGAAGGGTATTGGTGCTTCTTCCATGCTGAGCAAAACGATTCCTGACATTCATTTTTTGAAAACTTTCTGAGAGAGTGTTCAAAGAATCGACGATAGGTGAAGTTGTGACTATGTGGTGACAAGAAGAAAACCCTCCAAAGGTATTTTACAATACATTGCCATTTCGGACCCTGATGAAAAAATAGCATGCTACATCGGGGGCGAACAGGACTATTCGCCCCCATTTTTTTTTACGATTCCCCCCCCCCCCCCCCCCCCCCCCCCCCCCCCCCCCCCCCATCTAACAACCCAAACAAATACATTTTTAAAAAAAAACAAAAACAAGATCTACATACAAACGCACCGAGTATGAATTCTGCATTCTCCATTAAACAAATAATACATTTTCAAAACAAACATCTACATACAAAAGCACATTCTAAATGTTAAAACACTGATCCCTCATGTTGCAGCTTGATAATATTTTGCAGTAATTTATTAGAAAGCCGGGTTAGTGCTTCATAGTAAATTACTACAAAATAATATCAAACTGAAAAATGATTGTGAATTACTACTAAATGTTAAACACTGAAAACACTGATAATCACATCCCTCATGCTCCAGCTTGATATTATTTTGCAGTAATTTATTGGAAAGCTAGGGTCAGTGCTTCACAGTAAATTACTTCAAAAGGTTAGGTAGAGTTTCGCCTACAGTGCAATTTTGGAGTGTGGGGGGGGGGGGGGGGGGGCTGTGAATGTCCGGGCACCAATAAGTCTTTGTGTGTGGACCATTTCTCCAAAATATCTGCATCTCCCGTTGGGATACACCTTTGATGGATCCACTCAATCCAGTTTGTACATCTGGAGCATTCTATTGAATTTGTGCCGCAGCCTCGGTTGCAAACGCCACAGGGGTATTTGCCTATTTGGAAGGCTTGGGCTTTGGAATGGGATACACTTTCGAATACATTTTAGTGGCCAAACCAATGATATACATAAAACCGATTTAGTGGTTTTTATAGTTTATAGAAGTATTATTTTATGCCTTCTCGTTTTATGGATGGCAAAAGAAATAAAAACAAACAAAAAACATATGGATAAACTGAGTGCCACAGGACACTCTGACTGGGGCAGACATGTTAACCTCCAGAATAATTTTTCAGGGAACCTGAGAGTGATTTTCAGGCAAATGGGATGGATTTCATGGAAAAGTTCGCGCTGGGACAAAATAAAAGAAAAAACTTGTGAATTTTCAGCTCATGGACCACTATTAACACCAGGTTATATCCAGAACTAGTTGTCAACTATGCTGATTCATTTATGCTATGTTAAAAAATCATAAAATAACTGTTGATTTGACTCCCTGCCCCCACCCCCTTCCCGGTTCCTCTTCTTCATGAGCCCCCCCCCCCCCCCACCACTACCACCCACCCACAGAGCACCACCACCACCTGTGGTTTGCTCTTATCAAAGTCTACTTACCTAATAATTTCCCAAGTCTGGAAATGTTAACAGGAAAAGATGCCCTAATGTTCAGTTGCTTCAAGAACATTAGTACTTAGAAAGTATCTTTATCAAACTTCATGCATGTGGGACGTTTGTGCCCTACACAGACTTTTCTTTTCATCATTGAAGCATTTTTAGCACAACTTTGGCGAAGCCAAATTTGAGCTTATGCCATGGTTAGTCGTCCATCTGGCCATCTGTCCATCTGTCCGTCAACAATTCAATACGGCTTGGGCCAGAGGCCGTATTTATGAACCGATCTTTACGAAACTTCTTGGGTACCTTTGTTATGTCCGTGGGTCGAGAACGAGTGTTTTTGAATCCAATCCGAAATTCAAGTTGGCCGCTGGCAGCCATTTTGTACAAAATTAGGTGCAATCAGATTTTTGCACAGAACTTCCATATGAAAGCACTGATTTGAATACTTTTTTGTGTGAATGTTTAGTACCATGGGATACATCACATATAATACAGGTTTTTTTTCTCGTGCAGAAACTATGCAAATAAGATGAACTTTGATTTTTTCAGTGCTACTTGCACACAGTAAGTACACATGTCAATATGCCTTGGGCTAGAGTCCGTATTTATGAACCGATCTTCACGAAACGTCTAGGGTACCTTCGTTATCACCTTGGGACGAGAACGAGTGTTTCTGGATGTGGTCCAAAATTCAACATGGCCACCAGCAGCCATTTTGTACCAAAATTAGTGCAATCAGTCTTTTACAGAACTTGTGTATGAAAGTCCAAAGTTCAAGATGGCTGCCAGTGGCCATTTTGTACCAAAATTTATGTCTAATCAGTTTTTTGTACACAACTTCTATACGGCTCAGGCTAGAGGCCGTATTTATGAACCGATCTTTACGAAACTTCTTGGGTACCTTTGTTATCACCGTGGGATGAGAACGAGTGTTTTTGGGTGTGGTCCAAAATTCAAGATGGCCACCAGCAGCCATTTTGTACCAAAATTAGTGCAATCAGTCTTTTGTACAGAACTTCAGTATGAAAGTTCAGATTTGAATAAATTTTTGTATGAATGTTTAGTAACATGAAATACATGACATATAGTTTGGGTTTTTTTTTTCTCGTGCAGAAATTATGCAAATTAGATGAACTTTGATTTATTCAGTGCTACTTATACACTGTAAGTGCACATGTCAATACGGCTTGGGCTAGAGGCTGTATTTATCAAGCGATCTTCACAATACTTCTTGGGTACCTTTGTTATCACCTTGGGACGGGAACGAGTGTTTCTGGGTGCGGTCCAAAATTCAAGATGGCTGCCAGTGGCCATTTTGTACCGAAATTAGTGCAATCAGTTTTTAGCTCATCTTGACAAAAGTCAAGCTGAGCTAATCTCATCGCTTCCCGTCCGTCGTCTGTCGTCCGTCAACACCATGTTTTGGTCTTCTCCTCCAAAGCCACTGGGCCAATTCGAGTGAAAGTTTGTGTGAGTGATGGTCCCAAAGGGGCATTTCATTTTTGTTCAACTCAGCATGCCCAGCCCCATAGGGAGGGAGTGGGGGAAAATGCACCAAAATATTTTTAAAATCATCTTCTCAAGAACCAGTGTGTACAATGACTTGATATTTGCTATGGAGCTTCCATATGAGGTGTAGAATCAAGTTTGTTCAAACGAAGTTCATGAAGTAATATTTGGCTTTGTAATAGGAGGGGTAAGATTTTTGGCCCCGCCCAAAATTTCTATTTTCTGAACCGATGGTCCGGTATGAACCAAATTTGGTTTGTGGTAGTATTGGGTCATAAGTACTTGACCCATGCAAAAAAAAAAATTCCCGCATCCCCATGGGAACCCTGGGAGCTAAAAATAGAAATATTTTCAAACGCCTATATTTCCCAAACCCCACGGAACAGAGAGCTTTTATTTGGTATGAAGTATCCTGATGACCAGTAGAATTGAATGGTAAAAGAAAATTGCCATCGGTTATGTTAGGGTGTTCTGTAATGGGCATCGAAAAAATGCTGAGTCAGCATATTTGCAAAAATTTAAAAAAATCTTTTCTCCAGAACCAATCATCAGAATCTTTTGATATTTGGTATACAGCATTCATAGGGGGGGTCAGATAAAAGTTTGTTGAAATAAAGCTCATTGGTTCATATTTGGGCTCTCTACAGGAGCCCGAAGTTTTAACATAGGGTAATATGGGGAATATTATTTAAAAATCTTCTTCTTCAGAACCACCCGTCAGAATCTTTTAATATTTGGTATACATCATTGTTATGAGGGTCAGATTCTAGATTGTTCAAACCAAGTCCCTAGGTTAATATTTGGGCTTCCTATGGAAGCCCAAATTTTATCTTTGTTCAATTTGGAGGGTGATTTAAAAAAATCTTCTTCAGATCCATCAGTCAGAATGCTTTGATATTTGGTATGCAACATCTCTATGGGGGTCAGATTCAAGTTTGTTCAAATCAGATCCCTAGGTATATATTTGGGCTCACTATGGTAGCCCAAATTTTTACTTAGTGCAATATGAGAACATTTCTTTAAAAATCTTCTTCAGATCCACCAGTCGGAATGCTTTTATATTTGGTATACAACATCTCTAGGGGGGTCAGATTCCAGGTTGTTCAATTCGAGTGCCTAGGGTAATATTTGGGCTCCATATGGGAACATGAAATTTAACTTAGTACAATATGAGGGAATTTCTTCAAAAATCTTCTTCTTCAGATTCACTTGTCAGAATGCTTTCACATTTGGTATACAACATCTCTAGGGGGGTCAGATTCAAGTTTGTCATTACCTAGATGTTTGTCATTGCTGTGTCACATACTATACATGTACATGTCTTAACAAGTTGAGCTACAGTGTCATTGAAACTTTCTATACCTCAACTTTGGCGAAACCAAATTTGAGCTTATGCCATGGCCCGTCGTCCATCTGGCCGTCTGTCCGTTTGTCCGTCAACAATTGGATACGGCTCGGGCTAGAGGCCGTATTTATGAACTGATCTTTACAAAACTTCTTGGGTACCTTTGTTATGACCGTGGGACGAGAACGAGTGTTTTTGGGTGCGGTCCGAAATTCAAGATGGCTGCCAGCCGCCATTTTGTACCGACGATGCAGAAATCTGTTTTTTGTACAAAACTTCCATATGAAAGCTCTTGATTTGAATAATTTTTTGTAGGAATGTTTAGTACCACGGTATACATCACATATAATACAGGTTTTTTTCTTGTGCGTAAATTATGCAAATTAGACTAACTTTGATGTTTTTTGGTGTTACTTTCAGCACTGTAAGTGCAAATGCCAATACGGCTCGGGCTAGAGGCCGTGTTTATGAACCGATCTTTACGAAACTCCTTGGGTACCTTTGTTATCACCGTGGGACGAGAACGAGTGTTTTGGGGTCCGATCCGAAATTCAAGCTGGCCGATGGCAGCCATTTTGTCCAAAATTTGGTGCAATCAGATTTTTGCACAGAACTTCCATATGAAAGCGCTAATTTGAATAATTTTTTGTGTGAATGTTTAGTACCATGGGATACATCACATATAATACGGGGTTTTTTCTCATGCAGAAATTATGCAAATTAGATGAACTTTGATTTTTTCAGTGCTACATGCACACAGTAAGTACGCATGTCAATACGGCTCGGGCTAGAGTCTGTATTTATGAACCGATCTTCACGAAACGTTTTGGGTACCTTTGTTATCACCTTGGGACGAGAATGAGTGTTTCTGGGCACGGCCCAAATTTCAAGATGGCTGCCAGTGGCCATTTTGTACCGAAATTAGGTCTAATCAGTTTTTTTGTACAACACTTCTATAAGGCTCAGGCTAGAGGCCGTATTTATGAACCGATCTTTACAAAACTTCTTGGGTACCTTTGTTATCACCGTGGGATGAGAACGAGTGTTTTTGGGTGTGGTCCGAAATTCAAGATGGCCACCAGCAGCCATTTTGTACCAAAATTAGTGCAATCAGTCTTTTGTACAGAACTTCTGTATGAAAGTTCTGATTTGAATAAATTTTTGTATGAATGTTTAGTAACATGGAATACATCACATGTAGTACGGGTTTTTTTCTCGTGCAGAAATTATGCAAATTAGATGAACTTTGATTTATTCAGTGCTACTTATACACTGTAAGTGCACATGTCAATACGGCTCGGGCTAGAGGCTGTATTTATGAACCGATCTTCACAAAACTTCTTGGGTACCTTTGTTATCACCTTGGGACGAGAACGAGTGTTTCTGGGTGTGGTCCAAAATTCAAGATGGCTGCCACTGGCCATTTTGTACCAAAATTAGGTCCAATCAGTTTTTTGTCACAACTTCTACACAGCTCATATTTGTGAACTAATCTTCACGAAACTTCTTGGGTACCTTTGTTTTCACCTTGGGACAGGAATGAGTGTGTTTTGGGGTGCCTTCGTTATCACTGTGCTATGAGAACAAATATTTTGGGGTTCAGTCAGACCCACTCTGGGACTCAAAGATTTCTTTTCTAGTTTAGCATCTGACTGTCCCCCATCTTTACAAAACTTTACCTATTCATTTGTTACAGGCTGCGGTCAGTATTTATGTACAGACCGTTACAATACTTTATATGTACCTTTGTTATCAGGTCATTACTTAGATGTTTGTCATTGCTGTGTCGCATACTATACATGTCTTTGTCTTGACAAGTTGAGCTACAGTGTCATTGACACTTTCATTTTTTAATTCCATTTGAAATTTTCTGGGTACAGATGGCCAACAGTTAATAGTTCTGTAGTCAGCTCAACGGAATAAATGTTGTGTTAGAAAATAAGTCCATTGTGTATAAATATGAAGTCATAATTTTTCAGCATCCTAAGCGACTTTAACCTATTTTTTTAACTCTGTTAAATCAGTTGAGGTCAAGGTGTTGTGTACGTTTTGATTTGGAAAAGGGATGACAATTAAAGCTATTCTATGGATAAATAAATATATATTATTTAATTCCTTTTCATATATTTTATTTACCAAAAAACTGCATTGAAGGTGGAGTTTTCATTTTTAGCTCAACTTGGGCAAAGCCAAATTTGAGCTTTTGTCATGGCCCGTCGTCCGTCTGGCCGTCTGTCCGTAGTCAACAGTTGGATACGGCTCGGACTAGAGGCCGTATTTATGAACCGATCTTTACGAAACTTCTTGGATACCTTTGGTATCACCGTGGGACGAGAACAAGTGTTTTTTGGGACCGGTCCGAAATTCAAGGTGGCCGATGGCAGCCATTTTGTACAAAATTAGGTGCAATCAGATTTTTGCACAGCACTTCCGTATGAAAGCGCTGATTTAAATAATTTTTTGTGTGAATGTTTAGTACCATGGGATACATCACGTATAATACAGGTTTTTTTTCTCGTGCAGAAATTATGCAAATTAGATGAACTTTGATTTTTTCAGTGCGACTTACACACAGTAAGTACACATGTCAATACGGCTCAGACTAGAGTCTGTATTTATGAACTGATCTTCACGAAATGTCTTGGGTACCTTTGTTATCACCTTGGGACGAGAACGAGTGTTTCTGGGTGCGGTCTAAAATTCAAGATGGCTGCCAGTGGCCATTTTGTACCGAAATTAGGTCTAATCAGTTTTTTGTACACAACTTCTATACAGCTCAGACTAGAGGCCATATTTATGAACCAATCTTTACAAAACTTCTTGGGTACCTTTGTTATCACCGTAGGATGAGAGTGAGTGTTTTTGGGTGTGGTCCGAAATTCAGAGACAACACCCGTTGCATGCATTTGATCTGTGTACAAGTTAACACGTGTCTGATATTTCAAGGCTCAAAAAGAATGGGTTTTTTAGTCCCCTACGGGAAACATCAGGGGACTATAGGATTGCACTCCGTCCGTCTGTCTGTCTTTCTGTCCGTCCGTCCGTCCATCTGTCTGTCCGTCCATCCGTCTGTCTGTCTGTTTTTAGCTCAACTTGACAAAGTCAAGCTGAGCTATAGCCATCACTTCTCGTCCGTCGGCGTACATACGTACGTACGTACGTTAGTACGTACGTCCACAATTTCCTTTGGCACACCTCACAGTTTGCATTTATGATCAGATTACTTTGAAACTTGGTATGCTTGTTTGGGGTGACCTCTAGATGGGAGCTATCGATTTTCTTCATTTTCCGTCAAAAAATGTTGCCGCGGCCAACGTTCTTAGAACTTAGTTTAGTCAAACCACAATATTTCCCTTTGGCACACCCTACAGGGCACATTTATGATTAGATTGCTTTGAAACCTGGTATGCTTATTTAGGGTGACCTGTAGATGGGAGCTATCGATTTTCTTCAATTTCCGGCAAAAAATGTTGCCACGGCCAACGTTCGAAGAACTAAGTTTAGTCAGAACTCATATTTCCCTTTGGCACACCCTACAGGGCACATTTATGATCAGATTGCTTTGAAACCTGGTATGCTTGTTTGGGGAGACCTCTAGATGGGAGCTATCAATTTTCTTCAATTTCTGTCAAAAAATGTTGCTTCGGCCAACGTTCTTAGAACTTAGTTTAGTCAGAAGACTCAATATTTCCCTTTGGCACACCCTACAGGGTACATTTATGATCGGATTGCTTTGAAACCTGGCATGCTTGTTTGGGGTGACCTCTAGATGGGAGCTATCGATTTTCTTCAATTTCCGTCAAAAAATGTTGCCACGGCCAACGTTCTTAGAACTTAGTTTAGTCAAACCACAATATTTCCCTTTGGCACACCCTACAGGGCACATTTAAGATTTGATTGCTTTGAAACCTGGTATGCTTATTTAGGGTGACCTCCAGATGGGAGCTATCGATTTTCTTCCATTTCCATCAAAAAATGTTGCCACGGCCAACGTTCTTAGAATTTAGTCTAGTCAGACCACAATATTTCCCTTTTGTACACCTTACAGGGCACATTTATGATCGGATTGCTTTGAAACCCGGCATGCTTGTTTGGGGAGGCCTCTAGATGGTAGCTATCGATTTTCTTCGGTTTCTGTCAAAAAATGTTGCCACTGGCAAAAAAAATGACATTGGTACCAATGATCTTCAATTTTGCCATTTCATTTATAACTTACCAAGTTCAAGTTTGTCAAGTTGAGCTGCAGTGTCACTGACACTTTCATTTGTGTTACCACCTCTCCCTCCAACATGCTTTAAACTACACGTTTCATATTTGGTACATGGATAAATGGTTCTGAGGGGATGATGGACGCTAAAAAATTTTTTTTCAAAATCCAAGATGGCGGAATGGCGGCCATTTTTGTTGTGTTTTTTAAGCTTTTTTTTCTCTATTTTCATGTTACCACCCCTCCCACCAACATGGTTCAAGCTACACTTTGCATATTTGGCACATGGATAGAGGGTTGGGAGGGGATGATGCACGTTCAATATTTTTTTTTCAAAATCCAAGATAGCGGCATGGCAGCCATTTTTATTGTGTTTTTTAAGCTTTTTTCTCTATTTTATGTTACCACCCCTCACTCCAACATGGTTCAAGCTACACTTTTTATATTTGGCACATGGATAGAGGGTTGTAATGGGATGTTGCACGTTCAATATTTTTTTTCCAAAATTTTTCAAAATCCAAGATTGCGGAATGGCGGCCATTTTTGTTGTGTTTTTTAAGCTTTTTTTCTCTATTTTCATGTTACCACCCCTCCCACCAACATGGTTCAAGCTACACTTTGCATATTTGGCACATGGATAGAGGGTTGGGAGGGGATGATTTGCGTTCAATATTTTTTTTTCAAAATCCAAGATGGCGGCATGGCGACCATTTTTGTTGTGTTTTTTAAGCTTTTTTTCTCTATTTTATGTTACCACCCCTCACTCCAACATGGTTCAAGCTACACTTTTCATATCTGGCACATGGATAGAGGGTTGTAATGGGATGTTGCACGTTCAATATTTTTTTTCCAAAATTCAAGATGGCGCCATGGCAACCATTTCTGTTGTGTTTTTTAAGCCTTTTTCTCTATTTTATGTTACCACTGCTCCCTCCAACATGGTTCAAGCAGCACTTTTCATATATGGTACATGGATAAAGAGGTTGTGAGGGGATTATGCACGCTCAATATTTTTTTTCAAAATCTAACATCTGTCTGTCTGTCTGTCCGTCTGTCTGTCTACCTGTCTGTTTTTATGTTACCACCTCTCCCTCTAATATGCTTCAAGCTACACCTTTCATATTTGGTACATGGATAAATGGTTCTGAGGGGATGATGCACAGTCAATATTTATTTTTCAAAATCCAAGATGGCAGAATGGCGGCCATTTTTGTTGTGTTTTTTAAGCTTTTTTCTCTATTTCATGTTACCACCCCTCCCTCCAACATGGTTCAAGTTATGCCTTTCATATATGGTACATGGATACAGGGTTGTGAGGGGATTATGCATGCTCAATATTTTTTTTTCAAAATCCAAGATGCTTATATACTCTAGTGTCTTCTGTGACAAAAACACCTTATGTCACAAAAGCGCCGTAGGGGACTAATACCACCTCGGTGGTCAAACACTTGTTTCAACATAAAATTGTACTGGCACAGGTTAGAGAGACAGTATTATAAACCCAATCAGCTTTTAATATCGTCTTGTCATATTAAAGTCTGTCCAATTTTGAATATATAAATGCAGATAATTGCAGAATTGAACCCAGCCAGTTTAATACAGATCTGTAAACTTGTTCTTCGTTTGTCTGCTGCCATCTGTCCACCCACTGTTTTATATAGAAAATGTAGTTTCAAATTGAACATGCAGAACGGTGATGTGGCGTGAACTGTCATCGGTTTGGTGTCTGAATACTGAGATTTTAAAAATAAAAAAAAATTATAAAATAAAAAGAAATCCCTACCCACCGACCCTAATTTTTTTCACCATGTTACCCTAAAGAGGGGTATTTTTTTTCAGCCCAAGCCGATTGCTTACAGATAGACATCGAGGACTGGGATCATCAACAAACTTTTCAAATGAAGCATAAATTGTCAATGTCACTAAACGAGAGTACAAAAAAAAACAAAAAATGTGCACCTATTTCTTCCCATTTGCAGTGTAAATATAACAACAACATGATTTTCAAGGGCACTGCGGTTCATTAGCTGCCCAACAGAATTGATTAACAGCGTGGAATCATATTATACGGGTGTTCTACAATTGTTGTATTGCATCAGAAATTAATCAGGCAAATTTGTCAAGGGTTGAATGGACATTTAACTGCCATGTCAACATAACTGCATGCATTACCTGTCCCCATAGCCATGCATTTCGACTTTTGGTTTTCATTTCTTCTTTCTGTTTCCATTCTTCCACACATGTTACATAGTCATTTCTTCGTTTCAATTTTGTTTTAAAAATATCGCTTTAATTTGTTTTCTTTCCATTTTTACCACTCCACATGTAAACAAAGTAAGGACGGAGTGTCGCAAAATAGGTATCGCGGGACTTGATTTCTGTTTCTCAAAACACAATTTGCCTTGGAATTGCCTGAATTGGCATATACCCCTATTCATTCTGTATTTATGGAGTTTTCCATTTATAGAGAAAATGCGAGCGTACACATGTACATGTATATTGATTGTGGTAATTGTAAAATCACGACTGTTGATTATCATGTTCACACTTGTAAACTTAATTGGGAATCGGCATCAATTCGATCACGCTTTAATTGTTGTAAGTGTCAGAAACCTCATCATGTCGATCGCGATTGCATTGCGACGCGGGCGATAGTCCTCTTCCACTTTTGTGGTGATCACACGACTGTACATGTCAAGTTGAGTTACAGTGTCATTGACACTTTCATCACCTGTGTAATAGTGGACAATTGAATCATCTCTTTTGCACTTGTTTTAGTTGATAAATGAAAAAAATGAACATAAATGGATTGGATAATCGATAAATGAGGAATTAAAGTTCAGGCATTATTTAACTAGGTGTCATTCTGTCATTACCATAATTTTGTTGCAGAGCGTTTTAGAAGCACCGTTTTCCTGGAATTTTGAAGGATGAGGAAGAGGACATTTTCAACCCTTTATCCAGTGTAACGACCAAAACCGGCCACCACTATTCTAAAAAATGGCCAATTAATTTCAGTTATTTTTTTCATTTTTGTCTCAAAAACATAGGTTATGACCCCTCATTGAAACGAGCTCATCGAGCTCGTTCCAATGAGGGGTCATAACCTATGTTTTTGAGACAAAAAATTAGTTATTCACAAATTTTTTTTTGCAAGTGTCATCTGCTTTCATGTAGCGTAAAGGGTTAAAGTCGGTAAGGCTTCTAAAAATGGTTATATTCCGAATGTACATTGTAAAAAAAACTTCCTTGGAAATGCTGATATGTCCTTGAAAAGTTTTTGAAGTTTTTTGGTCCTTCACTGTAAGAACCCTGTACTCAAGTTACATGTACACTAGTGGGTGAATACCCGGCGTTGCACAGGAAAAGATGGTTATATCAGTAAACCCTCGGATATGATCGACTCAACCATTTTCGAAATAGGTCAGGGTCACCAATTTCAAGGGCAAGGTCACCCTGCACGGGCACCCTGATAAAGTCAAAATGATCGATGGGTCAATATACCCGCACATATGAAATTTTAGCCCAATCGGCCCAGCCGTTTTCGAAATAAAAGGTCATGGTCATCAATTTCAAGGTCAAGGTCACCCCGCATGGGAACCCTGATAAAGTTAAAATGATTGATGGGTGAATATACTTGCACATATTATGTCTATCTGTAAGCAATCGGCTATCGGCCGATAAAAGCCTATCGGCAATCAGTATGAAAAGCACGAAAAATATCGTCTCTTGCCGATTGTTGAAAAAAATGATTGGGTACCTACATTTGTATTCTAACTCTTATTTCACAGCCATTTTAATGTTCTGCTAATAACTACCGTATATGTCCATGTATAAGTCGCACCCCCAACTCACACTTGGAATTCCTCCCTTTTGCCTAAAGCCCATGTATAACTTACAATGACCTACAGATTAAGTTTGAGTTTCATGCTGATTGCATTATTCTTGTGTGAGTTACGGCTCTTGAAAATATGGAAAAGCACCAAAATATCAGTTTTCCAGAGTTTTTTTGGAAACGCTTCAACGGAATGATTTCATTTTTGGTAAACTACTATAGAACGATGACTTACAGATCAAGTTTGAGTTTCATGCTGATTGCAGTATTCTTGTGTGAGTTATGGCCCTTGGAAATATGGAAAAGTGCCAAAATATCAGTTTTCCGGACTTTTTTTTGGAAACGCTTCAGTGGAATGATTTCATTTTTGGTAACCTACTATAGAACGATGACTTATAGATCAAGTTTGAGTTTCATGCTGATTGCCTTATTCTTGTTTGAGTTATGGCTCTTGGAAATGTGGAAAAGTGCCAGAATATCAGTTTTCCAGACTTTTTTGGAAACGCTTTAACAGAATGATTCACTTTTGGTAACCTACTATAGAACGATGACTTACAGAACAAGTTTCATTTACACTCTGTCCATCCATCCGTCAGTCAGTCTGTCAGTCATACTTTAGTTTTCCGGACTTTTTTTGGAAATGCTTCAACCGAATGATTTCATTCTTGGTAACCTACAGAACGATGACTTACAGATCAAGTTTGAGTTTCGTGCTGATTGCTTTATTCTTGTGTGAGTTATGGCCCTTAGAAATATGGAAAAGCACCAAAATATCAGTTTTCCAGACATTTTTTTGGAAACGCTTCAACGGAATGATTTCATTTTTGGTAACTACTAAAGAACGATGACTTACAGATCAAGTTTCATTTTCACTCTGTCCATCCGTCAGTCTGTCAGTCAGTCATACTTTAGTTTTCCGGACTTTTTTTTGGAAATGCTTCAACTGAATGATTTCATTCTTGGTAACCTACTATAGAACGATGACTTACAGATCAGGTTTGAGTTTCATGCTGATTGCATTATTTTTGTGTGAGTTATGGCCCTTGTAAATATGGAAAAGCGCCAAAATATCAGTTTTCCAGACTTTTTTTGGAAACGCTTCAACAGAATTCATGCTGATCACATCTAGGTTATAACATTTGTATAATTATTAATGCTCTTTAGTCCGGTAGGGGACATTGTATTGCTTCAGCAATACATGCGCTCTTGTTGAACTTGGTGTGCTCATTCGGCAGGACCTTTAGATAAGAGCTATTGAATAGCATCCATTTCTGTGAAAAAAGTTGCCATTTACAATAACCTCTGAACATACTGCATTTGTGTATCAACATTCTTCCTTTGGCCAGTCTTACAGTTTACATTTAAAAATGCATGGATTACTGTGACGTTATGCACACACAATGCTGTTATTTCATCAAATAACATTGGTACCAATGATCTTCAATTTTGCCATTTCATTTATAACTTACCAAGTTCAAGTTTGTCAAGTTGAGCTACAGTGTCAATGACACTTTCATTTTGAAAGCTCTGATAGTAGTCTTTAGTACTCAACCAGTTAAAACTGTTTCTTTGCTTGAAAAGTACTGGTATTTTCACTTCCTCCCTTGAAACTATATGAGTTCAGATTAACAACAAGACCTGAGAAGAGTCTTCAAGTTCCCTCACATGCATGTATTGGAATTTAAGGAACTGTATCTCTCTGAATTGTCTATTATTGATAATCAGAGAGATTGGGAAGAATCGGGTACAAGATGTCATCAAGCAGTTTGTCTCAGAGTGTTGGGAGGAAAAAAGAGACATGGGTATAAAGAGGCATTTGGTAGAACATGGCTAAACAAGGCCTTCTCACCTGAGAGCTGTCAGCTGTTACAAATCAGTGGCCTGCTAAAGAGTTATTATCATAAGCTGGTATTTCCAGCAAATTGGTGATGTTGAAATGTGTAGCATCATCGCTTTAGTTAAAGTGTAGTGATGGCAGCAGTAAAGTGATCTGTTCAGTTAAGATGCATTTCCAAGATGATGCCTAATAAAGTTGAAAATCTGTATTTTTATACTGTACCAATGACCCAGACATAGCTGGTGCTAACTCTTAAAATTCTAGGTCCAAACACAAATTTTGCCCCCCAATCCCCAAAATTTGCATCTAAAACTAAAAGAAATCATGTCCTGAAGGTCCTCCATACTTTGCCTTCACTGCGCATGCGCAGTGTCAAGGACGTCCCAAAATTGGCGCCAATTATCATTCTTTGTTTGGCCCTTCATCAGTTCACATCTGATTGATATTTGTGCTTGTAAATCTCAGTTTAAATGATGCCAGACACATAAATATTAGAGAAATGATGGATCTAAAGAGGATATAGAAGGAGGGGAGGAAAAATGAGTGACAGAAAATATTCAGGGCTGTAACTTAAAATTTTTTAATGAAATTATGTTAAGTTGCCTATTTTCGAGGCATGGTCCTGTTGTTGTCATTCTTGCTATAAAGTTACAGCTTGTTCAGTGTTTCCTCTCTCCTTTTCCTTTAAGTCCCCCTTGCTATTCTCCCATGCTTTTGGCATATTTTTGAGTAATATTATTACTAAAATTTCTTGGGAGATTTAGCTGGGTAACAGAATGAATTCTGTTCTTTTCCCCATGTTTACATTCTCACCCATGGGTGTTTTGGCGTAGTGTTCTGCATCTACCATCTGATGTTCTGCAGTTTCTTCCCTGGAAGTCTCTGTTTTGCATCAGATAGTGTATTATTGGTAACTGATTTCGGGCCAGGGTTATCAGTGCCTGGAGTCATGTTTCTGGTGTTTATACACTTCTTGTTTACATTGGCAACAGTCTCTGTGGAGGGGGATTTTTTGTCTTTGTACTAGTTAAAGTCTAGTTTAATCATTACAAGATACATTATTATTATTCGTAAGTGTTGCATTAATTTTTTAAGATATTTTTAAAATTTTTGTCCACACTTAGGCTTGGAATCCATTGGGGCTCAACGTTATTTTTCAGAAACTTGGGCTTTGCTGAAAAAATATTTTTTCAAATTTTTTTTTTTATTTCAATTATTTTTTCTATGTTAATGGATCATGTTATTATGTATTTTTGTTTTCAGGGGTTCGTGCGAGTACTAGGACTTTTTGTATTCTTTTCACAATGAAAGGATATTGTTCAAATTGTAATAAGAGGAAATCTTCCTCTGACTTTCATGATCATTGTATTAATTGTAGTCAGTGTACTCTCACTAACTCCTGTTCAGTATGTGTATATTGGGATGGCAAACATTGGAAACGTGTGTCACGGTATGTTGTTAGCGGGGAAAGGACCATGCCAGTCCTTTCTCTGCAGGGTCACTCTAGTTTATCAATCTCTATTTCAGAGGAACAAGAACAGGGTGATGTTTCCATGATGTCTTCCAAAAGTGTGCCTCTGTCATCACAATTAAATGAAGAGCTAGCGGCAAAAGTGCTCATGGAAATACGTCAATTGCCTAAGAGGTCCCTAGTAGGATCGACGGCGTTGATGTCCGCTAGCTCGACGGTGTAGAGTCCATTCATCAAATGGTTCGGCAGCCGGGTTCGTCCGTTGCGGTCCAGGAAGGAGATTTGGGTGATGCGAGCACTATAAATATACAAGGTGCACTCCCAGTGACGGCGGATCAGAGGAGAGAACGGAGGAAGCCTAGTAGTCCGGTTCCTAGCCCATCCAGGTCCATCCGGGCTGCGAGCGAGAGAGGCCCCTCTCTCGTACAACAACATCTGGGACCAGATGTTGTGGTACAAAATGTTTCGCATTCGGAGCATACGTCCGCCGCTCGGGACGCTCCGTTATATAGACAGTCCGGAGAGACTGTCCAAAAGGCTTCCTCATCCTCTCAGCAGCGCACACGACCGCACCTTGGCTACGTGACCACGGATATCCAGCCAGCTTCTCCAATCAGGGATTCCACGGCGACCAGGTCACGCCATCCAGTAGCTAGGGACAAGAGGCCTGTAGACTCCGGACGTTCGCATAAGAGAAGTATGCAGGAGTCAGTGTACATGGAGCTTCCAGCGGCTAAGCAGCGTAAGACCGCTACTCCACAGGCCTCAGTGACGGACGTGCTATCCCAAATAGCACAAATTATCGCAGCATCCCAGCAAACGACAGAATCTCTGTCAGATCAAGAATTATCCGACAACGCTGGGTCGGTACGCTCCGCCGAAGCATCGGGTATGGACGACCAAGAACATCATGGGGTCCGACAGGATGGCGAAAGGGATTCCGAGGATTTGGAGCTATCCCTTTCGGAACAACATAAAGCCGCCGTAGATTTCATCCGGCATTACCTTCCACAAGTTGTTCCGTCGGGCCAGATTGCTGCGATGCCGGATAAGAGACTGATAGCGTCATTGGACACAGAATTCTTTGATCGGTTCAGAGACATCGTCCCTGAGTTTCCGACACAGTCCAATAATGTCACAAGAACATTCGAATTTTTGAACGACGCTATCTATAAGCTTGCTACCAAAACAGGCAAGGCTGGTTTCTTGTCCACTAATGCTCTCAATCTGCCTTTCATCAATTCAAGGAATAAATTCGCAATGGCAGGACAGGGCATACCAAGAGTTCCTCTGCGTCTAGACGATGAGGCGGAAGACTTGGAATTGTCTTTACCGTCGTCTATGTCTATTCCAACCGCGATGTTGGAAACGACAATAATGTCTAACAGAGCAAGCTTAAACGCTTTATCATACGCAGACCACCTTACTAAGGCGTTATCATTGCGTCTTCAAGGGAAAGAATTCCAGGATATACAATCCTCATTAAGACTTCTTTCAAGGGCAGTAGCTTATTCCACGTATAACTCCGCCCTTTCAGTGGCAAACCTGGAGTTGGTTAGACGTGACGCAGCCCTAGCTACATCCACGCGCGTGGATAGTAAGGTGAAGAACTCTCTCAGAGTCGCTTCGGTCTCCGGAGAGCTTCTCTTCGACGGCAAGCTTTCAGCAATCTATGATAAGATAACTAAGAAAGCTTCGGATTCTCTGCTTTTTAAAACCGCTTCCAAAAAGTCGGATACAGCAGAAAAGAGTAAGACAGGCACTTCTGGGACTAGTACGCCCAAGAGAAGTTCCTATAGAGGTTCTTATACGTCCTCTAGGTCTTATTCTAGAGACCATCAAGGCAGCGACTCACGTACGGGACGTTATTCTGGCCAAGACAACCGTTCTGACATCCCGAGGTCGACGGGACGAGGTGCGGGTCGTGGAGGACTAGTTTCTCCTTCCACAGGCCTCGCAGGTCCAGGAGGTGATGGTTTGAACCTCTATCATGTTCCTGTGGGGGGAAGATTATTGAGTTTTATAAACGAGTGGGCGTCGATTACAGACGACCCCTGGGTCCGAGGGGTAATTTCGGAAGGACTAAGAATATCCTTCAAACGAAAGCCTCCATTAACTCGAAGTCCAAAATGGACTCAGCTTCCGTCAAATCCGTAGAAAAGAGATGCTCTTTTATCGGAAGTACAGTCTCTTCTGATGAAGAACGCGGTAGAGGTCGTAGAACCAGGAATCTCCAGGTTTCTACAGCCATCTGTTTCTGGTTCCGAAACCAGACGGCTCATTCCGTCCAGTCATAGATCTGAGCTGGATAAACAAGCTGATCGTTGCTCGTTCTATATGGAGACGATTCGATTGGTCAGAGCGAGTATTCGGGTGAACGACTCTGCTACAAGCATAGATCTCAAAGATGCGTACTTTCACGTCATGGTACATCCGACATTCAGAAAGTATCTACGCTTCGCAGTCCTAGGAGTTGTATATCAGTTCCGGGCGATGTGCTTCGGTTTGAACCTAGCGCCCTGGGCTTTCACTCGAATAATGAACTCGGTAATGATACATTTCCGAGCTCATTCGTCTGCGGTAATGTCGGCCTACCTGGACGACATTCTTCAGAGGTACCGCAACGAGTTAACGCTTCAGAACGATGTGCAGAATCTGCTTCTATTACTCAGACGTCTCGGTTTTATTATAAACGAGGAGAAGTCGGATCTGGTGCTGTCCAAGTCATTCACTCATCTGGGAATGAGCTTCGAGACGCACAACAATCTTGTTCGTCTGCCGTTAACCAGTGCGAAATTAATCAGTTGTTACGCTCGCTATCGTCTTCACTCAGACAAAGTCACAGCGAGGGAGTTCATGAGACTGATAGGTCTGTGTGGAGCCGCTGCGGATTTCATTGGCGGTTGCGCACTCGTCCTCTCCAAATTTTCATGACTCAGAATTGGAGTGTAAAGATTCATTCGCTCGATATAGACGTTCTCTTGTCAAATCAAGTGAAACAAGATTCAGACTTGGGCAAACATTCAGTGGTTGACTCAGGGAGTTCCACTGCAGTTGCCGGATCCGGGTTTTGCGATTATGACGGATGCCAGTCAAACAGGTTGGGGTGCAACATTGATCCCAACGGATTCGAAGTGCCAGGGTCTTTGGGACCCGCAGTTTCTAGGCAAGCACATAAACATCAAGGAAATGATGTCAATTTGGCTTGCATTACGTCATTGGATGAACATTATTCAGAAAGCACATGTCCAATCCTGTCCGACAATACGACAGTAGTGGCATATACGGTATCCGGAACCAGGGAGGCACTCATTCCGTTCTGTTATTCAATTCATCGGAAAGAATCCTTCTGTTTGTTCTAGAACACCAGGTTCTACTTTCGGTCCGTCATATTCCGGGTCATCTGAATGTATTAGCAGACTCCCTTTCATGGAAGGGTTGCTTGTTGCCGTCAGAATGGACTCTCAACAAACAGGTATTCAATCAGATTTGCTACCAATGGGAACGGCCAATGATAGACTTATTTGCAACATATCTCAACAATCAGTTGCAGACGTATGTGTCACCATGTCCGGATCCCCGAGCATATGCAGTAGACGCTCTATCGATCTCGTGGGATGGAATGATAGGATATGCGTATCCTCCAGCGCTGTTGATTCAGCAAATATTGCTAAAGATAAAACAATCTCAATGCAAAATTCTGTTGGTAGCATCTCTGTCTCCACAGAGACCGTGGATAACTCTACTCAGGTGTCTGCTGTGGGACTTACCGTGAAAACTTCCTCCAAGAGAGGATCTTCTTTCGCAGGGGAAGTCGCGTCAACTTCATCACAACCCGCAAGGTCTCAACCTTCACGTATTTCCGTTGTGCGGTCCTTCTTGCACAGCAAGCATTTTACAGGACGAGCAGTGGATGCGATTTCTAACTGTAGGAGGACCTCCTCTTCGCTATACTATGCGGCTAAGTGGAAGATCTTTCGTCGTTGGTGTAGGGATCGTTCTGTTGATATTTTTGATCCCTCCATACCAGACATTGCAAACTTTCTAGCATACTTGTTTGACGAGATCAAACTGCAGCCTGTTACTATTAAAGGTTATAGGTCTATGTTATCTGATACCTATGCACACCATGATAGTTTACAAATTGGATCTAATGTCTCTTTATCTAAATTAGTTAGAAACTTCTCGATAAATAGACCCAGAACTCTTAGATTAATTCCTAAATGGAATTTAGCTTGGGTTCTTCTTAAACTGAAAGAAAAGCCATTTGCGCCTCTTGGGACAGTAGATTTCAAATTATTTTCTTATAAGACAGCATTTCTCTTAGCTTTCTCTTCTGCTAGAAGAGTCAGTGAGCTTCATGCACTATCGGTGGACGATTCTCACTATCGTAGTGTCGGGAACACTATTACCTTTACTACTAATGTTGGATTTTTAGCTAAGAATCAGGCTCCTAATAAATATCCGGAACCTATTGTTATTAAGGCCCTTCCGTCTTCAGACGGGCGTAGGCCTTTACTCTGTCCTGTTAGAGCTTTACGTATTTATAAACAAAGATCTCAGTTTATCAGAAAGGGACGAAAATGCTTCTTTCTGTCTCTGATGCCTAATAGAAAGGACATTTCGGTCCATTCTATTGCTACATGGATTCAATTAACTATCCATACTGCTTATGATAATCTATCTTCAACTCAGCAGTCTGTGCTTAAGATTTCGGCTCATGAAGTAAGAGCTCTTTCTACATCTTGGGCTTACGCAAATAGTGTTGCTATTACAGATTTAATGAAGGCTGCATATTGGTCTCAGCCATCCACATTCATGAAATTTTATCTGAGAAATATTGAGTCCATTTCTGGAGACCTGCATTGTTTAGGTCCGTTATCTGTTGCTCAGAATGTCGTCCACTAAACAGTTGCAACTATAGTTATGCAGGCTTTCTGTTCTGGCAGTGACTCCGTCCTGCTGCCCTCTTCGCTCTGGGCTATTTGACCCAGGGCAAGGGGAAGGGGGTGGGGGGAGGGTGTTCCCTTAGGTCACCTGCTTTATAGTGAAAAGCAAGGGGATTCCTCCTCCGGAGTCAGTAATTCTGAGTCGTTACCGGGATGGTTTTAAAGTGTAATATTAATGTTAAAAATTCATTCATGTCATATTTTTAAAGTGTAGCTCGGTGTGAAGTATTTGTATATGTCACGTGTCAAACGGGCGTTAATATACAATCCTCGGACACTTTTAAGAGAATATAAAGAGTCTCAATTCTCTGGACTAACTTTATTTATTGGCTTACTTTAAAAATAATTAGTATAAGGGGTTATACTGGATGTTAATAGAGAACATGAATGTTATTATGCTCAATTATGGAGGGTATTGTATCTTTCTAATTTATCATAAAATAAGAAGGATACATGTAAAGCCTAATACTCCTTTTTTCCTCGAGGGGTTGACTCTATTTATATAGTTGAGCTTATTGGATTTTCCTCTGTGTCCTAGGCCCTCCAGCCTTTTTACTATTCAGCTATGTTTGGGTCATTGGTACAGTATAAAAATGTTAAAAAATTTATAGTAATTTATATATTTTTTTATACTTACCAATGACCCAGATGGGGATGGCCCTCCCAGGAGTTGGGAACTCATACCTCCCTGCTGAGTACATAGCGCTGACCAGGCACTGCTTGTAAGAATGATAATTGGCGCCAATTTCGGGACGTCCTTGACACTGCACATGCGCAGTGAAGGCAAAGTATGGAGGACCTTCAGGACATGATTTCTTTGGGTTTTAGATGCAAATTTTGGGGATTGGGGGCAAAATTTGTGTTTGGCCCTAGAATTTTAAGAGTTAGCACCAGCTATGTCTGGGTCATTGATAAGAATAAAAAATATATAAATTACTATAAATTTTTTAACTTTTCAGGCCCTCCTGCATGGTCCTTTTGGCTGCTACATGCTCTCTTTTTATAACCAATGCAAGTTTGAAAAAATAAAAATTAATCAATTGATATTTTCCCCAAGTAATAAAATTGATAAATTTGTCCCTTGAGTGTAATAAGGCTTTGTAATGCTTTAGCATTGCAAAGCCTTCCTGCTGTCAAGGAATGAAAGACACCATCACACATGCTATTCTGTAGATTATGAGGCCTAAAACATAAAACAAACTAAGAACATGAACTTTTGATGGCAAAGAAATATTTACAAAAATAAAAAAACGCCCGCCCACATGCAATTTTACAAAAAATGGCCTGAGAAACAAAGATCTATTTTGTCGGCCTAATCTAAATATTTGTTTCGGGTTACAAGGATACTTGTTTTTGACCACATATGAAGAATGCACTTTTAGTTTCTATAAAAATAGTAGTATGTTATATAAATCACAGATTATTAATTACATGTACCGGTATGTGCTTTTGAAGTGGACAGGAAAAAGCGAAATCATCTTAGTGGTGAAGTCTTTGCAAGAAGTTTTTAGCTCACCTTGATGTGGACAAGCCAAGCTTATCTAATCCCTCTCTGTCCGGCATCTGTCAACACTATGTTTTGGACTTCTCAAAAACTACTAGGCCAATTCAAGTGAAAGTTTGTGTGAGTGTTGATCCTGAAGAGGCATTGCATTTTTGTTCAACGCTGCATGCCCAGCCCAATGGGGAGGGGGTGGTGGAAAATGCTCCAGATGTTTTTAAAATCTCATAAACCATTGGGTGCAAGGACTTGATATTTGCTATGGATCTTCCTTTTGAGGTGTAGAATCAAGTTTATTCGAACGAAGTTCAAATAGCAATAATTATTTGCCTTTGCATGGGAGTGGCAAGATTTTCGGCCAGCCCCAAATACCTGTTTTTTTAACCGATGTATGTGGTATTATTGGGTCATAACTACTTGACCCATGCCGAAACAATAATTCTGTGAGAACCCCAGGAGCTAAAAATAGAAATATTTTCAAACGCCCTTATTTCCTAACCCCCGCAGACAGAACTGTTATTTGGTATGAAGCATCCTTTGGACCAGTAGAGTTGAATGGTAAAAGAATTGCAATCCGTTGTGTCCGGTTGTTCTGTAGGTGGGGTTCTGCAGGGGGTGGGGGGTAGGATTAAAAAAAAATTGCTGAATCAGCATATTTGCAAAAATAAAAAATAATATTTCTGCAGAGCCAATGGTCAGAATCTTTTAATATTAGGTATACAACATCCATAGGTGGAGGTGGTGGGGGATACAAGTTTGTTAACCCTTTACCCAACGTAACGGCCAAAACCGGCCAGCGCTATTCTCCAAAATCGCCAATTAATTTTCATTATTTTTTTCATTTTTTGTCTCAAAAACATAGGTTATGACCCCTCATTGGAATGAGCTCGTCAATCTCGTTCCAATGAAGGGTCACAACCTATGTTTTTGAGACAAAAAATGAAAAAGATTAGTTATTCAAGAATTTTTTTTGCAAGTGTCGTCTGCTTTTCATGTTAGGTAAAGGGTTAAAATGATACCCCATTTGATCGTATTTGTGCTCAATACAGAAGCCCAAATTTTTAACTTGGAGCAATATGGGAAATAATCTTTAAAAATCTTCTTCAGAACCACCAGTCGGAATCATTTAATGTTTTGGGCACATCATTGTTATTAGTTCCCCTGGTTTAACCGTGAAGGGGACTATTGGAGTGCACTCTGTCTGTCTGTCTGTCGGTCCGTCCGTCCGGGCAATAATACGACACCTATGAGCTTTTTTTGCCCATACAGCCATTATTTTCGGGTTTTTGTTGAGGTTTCCATGTATGGTCAGTTCACAGCTGGGGTTAGCATTGCCTCCTCTTCAGGTTTATCTTGGGGGATCTAACCATGTCAATTCCCACCAAAAAATTTCCAAAGAAACAACTTTTTAGGAGTTGTCTGAACGTTTTAAAATGATCAATTTTTCCGCAGACAATTAAGCTCACAACTCCCGTTTTTTGGAACGTCCGTCCATCCTCCTGTTACCACTGCAATCTCAGAGATGCTGTGACGCTTTTGTTTCAAATTTTCAGATTTCATGGGGCATTAGGAAACATTGATGCCCGCCACTTTTTTTCCCCCCAAAATTCTAGATGGCTGACTGGTGGCTATTTTTGTTGGAAATTGCATGTAATTTGTTATACGCTCAGAACTTCTAAACGACATTTCTGATTTCAATAATTTCTAATATGGAGGTCTAGCAGCATAAGGTAAATAACATAAAGGGTTTTTTCTTGTGCATAAATTATGCAAATTAACCTTACTTAACCTTTTATTCGGGTAATATTTTTGTGTGTATTATGTTTTCTGTTACCACCTTTATCTCAGAGATGCTTCGATGCTTTTGTTTCAAATTTTCAGATTTGATGGGGCATTAGGAAAAATTGATGCAGGTCAATTTTTTCCCGAAAAAAATTCAAGACGTTCGACTGGCAGCCATTTTTGTTGGAAATGCATGCAATTTGTTATACACTCTGACTCAGAACTTATAAATGGCATTTCTGATTTCAGTAATATTGGTATGGACTATGGAGGTCTAGCAGCATAAGATAAATAACATATCATACAGGGGTTTTTTTCGTGCATAAGTATGCAAATTAGACTTAACATTTTTTCGGGTAAAATTTTTGTATATATTATGTTGTGACCTGTTACCACCTGTGTCTCAGAGATGGTTTTATGCTTTTGATTCAAATTTACAGATTTGAAGGGAAGGGACATAAGATAAATAACATATTATGCAGTTTTTTTTTCTTGTGCATAAATTATGCAAGTTAGCCTTACTTAACTTTTTTACGGGTGGATGATTCCAGTAAAACCACAGAAATATGGGTAATAGTGGGACTAGTTTATTGAGTTGTCCTTTGATATCCCAATGGAATGGCCAAAACCGGCCAGCTCTGTTCATAAAAATCGTCAATTTTCATTATTTTTTTTCCATTTTTCATCTTAAAAACATAGGTTATGACCCCTCATTGGAACAAGCTCACCGAGCTGGTTCCAATGAGGGGCCATAACCTATGTTTTTGAGACAAAAAATTAAAGAAATTAGTTATTCAAGAACTTTTTTTGCAAGTGTCATCTACTTTTCATGTTAGGTAAAGGGTTAAACATGTCTCAATCATGAGGTAAAGGGTTAAACATGTCTCAATCATGCAAATTTAATGAAGACCAATTGGCTGTTTGTAGCTGCTATGTAAGGTACAGGGTCAAAACTTTCTCAGAATCGCAGTGGTAATAATAGTAATAACATGACTTTGTCGGGCATTGTGGTTTATTAACGGCCCAACAGGTGTGAATAACAGTCCGTCAGCTTATTAATGGCCTAAGACTTCGTCTCCGGCCTTTTTATAAGCTGTCGGGCTGTTATTCACACCTGTTGGGCCGTTAATAAACCACAATGCCCGACAAAGTCCTGTTATTGTTATATTGAATTCATTGAAAGAGAAACGTTTTTGTTTACTTTGCCAAGCCTCACAAATTTTCCATCTCAGATGATTTTTACCAGGTTATCTCCCCTTCAACTTTGATGATTTAATATAGATTTGTATATGGTATTTTTGTGCAAGCAATTATTCCTGCATTTTTTTTTACCAATTTTGATGAAACGTCAAACATTATGACCAGCAAGTGAACATTCATATTCTAAAATTTTTCATCTGTAACAATTTTAACCAAATTATCTCTCCTGAACCCTGCTGAACCTAAGAATTATTATGGATCTTTGAATGAGATTCTGGTGTCCACAGCTCGTCCAACATTATTGAATCTGTTTTCAATAAAACTTCTTAAACATGGTCACTACAATCAAAAGTTTCAAAAATTATGACTAACAAGTTGTTATGTGCATATTTTAAAATTTTGCACAGGTTGTCCCTCATGAACTTAGGTTTATTATGGATTTTCAAATGTGCTTGTCGTGTGCGCAACTCTTCCTACATTATTGAACTGATTTCACTGAAACTTCTTAAACACAGCCACTAATGTGTGAAAATGCATATATTTCCAAACTTTCCTTCTGTGGTGATTTTTTAGAGGTTATCTCCCTTCCAACTTAGAAAATTTACCATAGATTTGTACATGAGATTTTTGTGAGGAGAACTATACTAGAACACCTCTTTCATTAATGAACCAATTTTGATCAAACTTTTCAAACATTATGACTAAAAAGTGGGCATATGCATATTCCAAAACTAATGACCTGCAACAATTTTAACCAATTATCTCACTTGAACTTGGATTTATTATTGGTTTTTCAAGCTCAACATTCAGAGGTGCACTCCAGCATGCCAGAAGTGGGGGTATTAATCACCTTCAGTGATAGTTCTAGTTTTTTTTGCATGCACAATATCTAGCATCAAATGAGAAACCTTCAGGGTGAAATTTGTTGTATGTCTAACACACATTTCGTTATACATGTAGGTAGAGCCATAAAATGTATTTGTTATGACAGGTCACACTGGGGTTTCATCTATATACATGGGGGACACACAGCATTGCTGACATTTGAGGGTCTTGTGCAATAAAAAATTCTAGAAATGTAATCATAATAAGATGTTCCAATAAGAGTTTAATCTGCACTTGGATGAGAGCTGGCATAGATTCTTTTATGTTTACGGTTCCAGTAGTAAATGTTACCATATGACATCACACGAAATATATGAAATGATGCCACCCATTTCATAATTGCTTCATCAATGGAGTGAATAGCACTCGCTTCATTTTTCTGGATTTTTCACATGTGCAGCGGATGGTGTTCCGGATAAAGTGTTATTTAAATCACAAACCGATTTACAGTTTGAACTAAGATGGAATGAGTTTATCTGGTTTATTAATTATTTATCCAGTGCCGTTGTAGGTACACAAAAGGTTTATTTACTAACCCTGTGATCATTAAAATTTGCCTTGCAGACGGTAACTTTTAATCATCACAAGTTTAGTAAATAAGCCTCTCATGTTCCGCAATTTAGGTTTTGGGCGATGGGTAGTGTCTTATTTGAACTGTCAGAACATAAATGTTATTGTGATGAGTTGACGGTAACATGGCCTGAGATTTGCAGCTCAGAGCGTTTGTTCAACATACATGTAAGCTCCAAGCCGCAAACCTCTCACATTGTTACTGCCAATTCATCACAATAATTTATAATATCCAAAAATCACTGTAATCACTGACCAACTGCAACTTGAAAATAAAAACCATTTACATCAAGATATGTACTTAACATTCTCGAGTATTAGGCAAAAGACATAATATTGCCACACTCCGAAATTGCACATATGCATGCCTGGCATCACATCAGTTCTGTTGATCACAGTTAAGTGGATCTGGCTCACCTTGAGTCTTATGTTATTCATTATTCAAAAACATGCACACTACATTTATCAAAGCAGCACATCAATAAATTGTATCTATATTTTATATTTCAGAAATTTACAAATAAATGGAATTGGAAGATATATATTGACGGGGGCCTTCAGCAACTAGAAGCCGTGCTAATGAAACACAGAGATCACCACTTTGTATCTGAAATGGATACAAATTTTGCAGTTCTCATTTCAAATGAACAGAATAGAAACAAGAATATCGAAGAATTAAGTGAAAATAGATATTTGATTCCATCAAAGAGAAGGTTTCAGCATTAATCTACTTCACTCACTGGTTATAATTGGCCTGTTAATAGATGCTTCATACATGTTGATATGACAGAACACAAGAACGTGAATCTACAGCATAGTTTGATGTCTGTGAAGATCACTCAGATTGCTGTTTCTCAAGAAACAGGTGAAAACTTATTCAAGTGTGATGTTTGTAACAAAGTCTTCAGTAGTAAAAACTATCTTGGAATTCATGTACGATCACACTCAAGTTTAAATCCATTCAATTGTTGTGTTTGTGACAAAGCATTTGCTTCAAAGCAATCACTCAACAATCACTTAATTCTACACAGTGGTGAAAAACCATTTATTTGTGGTGTTTGTGGCAAAGCCTTTATCTCAAAGCATTATCTTAATCGTCATCTCAAAGTTCACACAGGTGAACAGTCAGTCAAGTGTGATATTTGTAACAAATGTTTCAGAAGTAAAAACTATCTCAGAATTCACAGGCAATCACACCTTGGAGTAAATCCTTTCAGTTGTGGATTTTGTGACAAAACATTTGCTACAAAGCAGTCACTCCACAATCACATAATTCTGCACAGTCGTGGAAACCCACTCAGATGTGAGTTTTGTAATGAAAGTTTTATTCAGAAGCATGCTCTCAGAAAACATCGAAGAATTCATATGGGTGAAAAACCATTCAAATGTGATATCTGTGAGAAAGGTTTTTCTCAGAATTTTGCTCTCAAAGAGCATCAAAGAATTCACACCGGTGAAAAGCCATTTGAATGCAAGTTTTGTAACAGAATCTTTCATCAGAAGCAGACTCTCACTCGTCATCCAAGTATTGATACTGGTGAAAAACCATTCAAGTGTGAGGTTTGTAACGATGGTATTGTAAAAAACTTTGAAGTTAAATCACATCAACGAATTAATGCAGGTGAAAAACTATTCAAATGTCAGATTTGTTATAAAGTGTTCAGTCTGAAGGAGAGCCTCACTCGTCATCTAAGCATCCATACTGGTGAAAAACCATTCAAATGTGAGATTTGTAACAAACGTTTTATTTTTAACTCCTATCTCATAAGACATCAAAGAATTCACAAAGGTGAAAAACCATTCAAATGTGAGATTTGTAACAAACACTTTAGTACAAGCAGGCATATGAAAGTTCATACAGGTGAAAAACCATTTAAGTGTGAGGTTTGCAGCAAAATGTTTAGTGACAAGCACACTCTCACTAGTCATCTAATCATCCACACTGGTGAAAAACCATTCAAGTGTGAGATTTGTAACAAAGTTTTCAATAGATCCGATAATCTCACCAGGCATGTAAAAGTTCACACAGGAGGAAAACAATTAAAATGTGAGACTTGTAAAAAAGGTTTTATTTTTAAGAGCGATCTCGCAAGACATCAAAAAATTCATACAGGTGAAAAACTATTCAAGTGTGAGATTTGTAACAAGGGTTTCACTCAAAAGGGTAATCTCAAAGTTCATCAAAGAATTCATACGGGTGTAAAATCATTGATATGTGAAATTTGTAATAAAGGTTTTAATAGGGTCCGTGATCTCTCCAAGCATATGAATGTTCACACAGGTGAAAAACCATTCCAGAGTAAAGTTTTGTAACAAAGACTTTATTCAGAACTTTGATCTCACAAAGTCAATGAACTCACATGGGTGAGAAACCTATCAAACATGTGATTTTTCACAAAGGAATCGGTGACACTGCCCCCCCCTCCCACTGAGCCTAGCCAGGTATATAGAACCTCCCTCAAAATGGTGAAAAACTATTCAAATGTGAGATTGGTCGCAAAGGATTTAGTGACCACCACAGAACTTAACTAAGCAGCATATAAAATTTTACTCTGGTGAAAAAAGCACTCAAAATATAAGATTTATAACGAAGGTTGTTAAGCAGAACCAGGCTTTCTGAATTCACAACTTGATAATGTTTCAACCCTCATTCATGAAACTTCATAGGTAGGTTGGCATCGGAAAGAGAAAGAACCCAGTTTATTTGGGACGCTCTCGGTCAAAGTCAAGATCTTGGTGACCTCATTCATGAAACTTCATAGGTAGGTTGGCATCGGAAAGAGAAAGAACCCAGTTTATTTGGGACTCTCTCGGTCAAAGTCAAGATCTCTGTGACCTTGAACATAGTAAATCGTAAACACTTGTTTCCGGATGACAACTTGACTATGATTCAACCCACATTCATGAAACTTCATATGTAGGTTGGCCTTCTTGAGAGGAAGAACCCTATTTATTTTGGACTCTATAGGTAAAAGGTCATGGTCACAGTGACCCTGAACATGATAAATCTAAACAATTGGTTTCCGGATGATAACTATATAATGGTTTGACCCACTTTCATGAAACCTAATAGGTTGTTTGGCATGAGTGAGAGGAAGAACCCTATTTATTTTATACTCGCAAGGCGAAAGGTCAAGGTAACAGTGACCTTCAACATTGTAAATCCTAAACAATTGGTTTCTGGATGATAACTTGATAATGGTTTGACCCACATTCATGAAACTTCATAGGTTGGTTGGCCAAGGTGAGTGGAAGACCTCTATTTATTTTGGGCTCACTAGGTCAAGGTCACAGTGACCTTGAACTTGATAAATCGTAATTTATTTATTTATTGGTGTTTAAGGTCACATACTTATGCACAATGGCTAATCGTGACCGTGACAGTTTTACGGGTGGAGGAAGCCGGAGTACCCGGAGAGAACCACCGAGCAACGACGATGATAAATCGTAAATAGTTGGTTTCCAGATGATAATTTTAAATGGTTCCACCCACGTTCATGAAACTTCATAACACCTCCATTAGTTATGTTGTCATGTTCAAGTTCATGGAAGTGAAAAAAATATTCTCTATGATACAACACTCCAATTGTCATGTCATGTTGAAGTTGAAATGTACTTAGTTATCTATAGTACTCTCTCTAACGAAAGCCTATGTTTCGTAATCCCTTATCTATGTCATCACATCCAAGTTATTGATTGGTGTTTAATGACACTTTTGACAGCCAGGGTCACCTCTTGTCATACAGTTCTACAGGTGGAGGAAGTTGGAGTACCTGGAGAGATCCACCGAGCAGTGGCAAGCAACTGTCAGACTCCTCAACAGACTAAATCCACTCAAGCAGGGTTAGCATTGGTTGAAGACAAGTGCATTATTGACGTGCAGTATGCCTTAGTACGCAGTGCCACCATGCACCCATGTATGCATAGAACAGTGAACCTTTAAGTTTGAAGTCCAGTGCTGTAAAACCACTGAGTCACCATGCTCCCCTTTTGTGAATGGTTTGTGACACATTTATACAGAAATTGGTTAAGATTTCATAATCAAAATATCGTGAGAACCAAAACTGAATAATCAAAATTATTCAGTTTTGGTTCTCACGATATGGATTCAGTGTTCTTGCATTGCGTTTCCAATGTGTGAGAATTCATGGTAGAAATTGTGCCCAGAGATATCAGAGAAAAACATGCTATATTTTCAGAAAATATCACATTATTAATGTTATCGGGATATTTTCTCAACGTGTAAAGATATATTTCTAGGGATCAGAGTAATGCAAGAATAATAAATAAAATATATTCAAGGATATATAATGTAATAAAACAAAAACCACTACTCCTATAAAAGATTTCCTGATGTTTGGTACACTTGGTACCTCCAGGTACATTTTTTTAATTGTTTATCTAGAATTCATGTGGTGCAATGTGTGTCTTATATGTATATTATACAAAGACCCTCATCAAAGGGACAATAAGCCACCATTTTGGATAAAAATGTAACAATTTGATGAAACCACAATTTCATTATGCAATTTGCAGCAAAAATATCCTTATGCTTAGTACGGTATATCAATTGTATGAAAGCATCTTGTTAAATTACATTGAATGTGTTAGGGATCTGCGAATCACAAATTTCTTTTCGAATCTCGAATCGAATTGTGTCTCTGATATCGATGTCGAATCGAATCCCGAATCGAATCTTAAAAGACAAGTTATTTCATATTGCATCAAACGGAAGTTACGGAACACTGTGATGACCCTTACGCGACGGAGTGAACACCTTAAACATCAATAACTAAATATTCTTTGTAGCACTGTCTCTGAAACAGCTAGGCCTATTGTCCATAGTTTTAGTTTTTGAAGGCCTAACTTGTTACTATTCACGTTCTTAAGAACGTGAATAGTAACAAGTTAAGCCTTCAAAAACCAAAACTATGGATAATGTTCTGGGCCAAATTCACACCTTACCTAACAATTAAACATTGTCAATTACTCGAATAAATAGGAATTGAGCCTACATGAATGAATTTTCTAATGACAGTTTTATCCTATTTTTGTTGGAAATGTAACAAATTGAAGTTAGTACGAGAGATTTGAAAAAATTGAATCCTGAGACTGATTCGGGATCGATCTCGAAGCATACGTATGGTATCGATATCGAATCGAATCTCGAATATTTGCAGGGCCCTAGAATGTGTTAATTTACAGAATTCTTAAAAAAAACAATGCAATCCCAAGGCCTGGAAATAAAAAGCTTGTGATGTAACCCATTGCAAGGTTTTGCTAAATAATGTGGTGGTAAGCTATAGAATTAATGTGATGCTTTTCTGTTTTACTATGTCAGTCATTCTGCTTACGTCTTAACAAAGTTGCTATTTATTGTGGCGGAAACTCTATTAAGACATAAATGACAAAACATTCTACTTATATGTTGATGCAATGCAAGGCCTGCGAGTCAAGCTTGTCCAGAAAGATTGTCAGCTCTTACAGGTAAAACATGTCAGATTAGGAATTTATGTTTCATTATTTTGTTGACAGTTGTATCTTTGTTGTTGTAACCTATATATAGTTCACTAACATATTTCACATTCGATGTAACCCCCATGTAACATAAACGGTCATTCACTGATTATTTCCAGGCTTTGAATCCTCAGAAATATTGATCAAGCTTTTGAGCACTCATAGAGATTTTCAAGAAAGAACAAACTTTATTTCTCGTAATTTGCTCTTTCAAAAGGGCAAAAAAGTTTATTGGTGCCAATAAGTATACAAAAAACTGGATATTATAAGTCCTAATTAGGAGATATTATCTCATCATTAGGAGATATCTCAACATTAGGAGATATTATCTCATCATTAGGACTTACATGTGTTATCTCATCATCAGAAGATATTATCTCATCATTAGGTCTTATTATCTTATCATTAGGACATAATTATCTCCTTATTAGGACTTATTTATCTCCTAATTAGACTTATTTATCTCCTAATTAGGACTTATCTCCTCTTTAGGACATAATTATCTCATCATTAAGAGATATTATCTCATAATTAGGACATTATTATCTCCTAATTTGGACTTTTTTATCTCCAAATTAGGACTTATTATCTCATCATTGGGAGATATTATCTCATCATTGGGAGATATTATCTCATCATTAGGGGATATTATCTCATTATTAGGAGATATCTCCTTATGATGAGATAATAAGTCCTAATGATATAATGTCTCCTAATGATGATATGGTATTCCCAAATGATGAGATATCTCCTGAGTGGCCAATTTTCACAGAAATGGTCAAATAACGGTAAGGACATTGGTCATGAAACTGACCTCAGTGGAAACTGAAACAATATAAATCATCATGGAGGTCAAAGCTGTTGGTGGACATATATAAATCAGCAACATGTGAAACCTCACTTGTGAATGACATCGAATCAAAATTTCACGAAAATGTCTTTACCGTTATATGTTCAATGGTAAAGACATAACAGTAAAGATTCATAGAAGATTCAATAATGGTAAAGACATAATGAAGGGGACATTTCAAAAGCAATCGAACCACAGGTAGAAATGTTCCTACTCAGGTTTACTATCCTCAGTAATATGAAGGAACATGCAGTCAGTCTTTATTATCTCACCTGACTGAAAGTCAGTGTGAGCTATTGCCATCACTTGGCGACCGTTGTCCATCGTACGTTAGCTTTTACAAAACAATCTTCTCACAAACCAATGGCCCAAATTGAAACATATATGGGCCACATCATCTGGAGGGTATTCTGTTTTAGTTTTGTTCAAATGGGGTTTCCACCCTTTTTGGCCGTGGTCTTGTGCCCAAATATGATGAAATTCTTTAAAAATCTTCTTCTCATGAACCAGCAGTAACAGAGACCTGATATTTGGCGTGCAGCTTCCTTTTGAGATGTAGACGCAGATTGTTCAAGAGAAGTTTCAGGAGCTATATTTGCCTTCGTTATGGGAGGGGCAAGAATTTTTGCCCTGCCCAAAATTTCTGTTTTTCAAACCGAGAGGCTGATTTGAAACAAATTTGATATGAGGCCTTATTGGGTCATAAGTACTCAATTTATGCAAAAAAAATGTTCCTGTTGGCCCATGGGAACCGCAGGAGCTGAAAATAGAAAAAAATTGAAACGCCCATATCTCCAAAACTACACAGCACTGAGAATTCTTATTTACTGTGAAGCTTCCTTAGGACCAACAGAATGGAATGGTCAAACAAAAAATTGCTAGTGGTTTTATCATGGGGTACTTTTTTGGGACTTTGAAAAAGTGTTGAGTCAGCATTTTTTAACACTGTGGGTAATGGGAAAAACATTTAACACTACTTTTCTTCCAAACCACTGCTCCAAAAGCTTTCAGATTTCACATATAACATCTTTGGAAGATTGTTTCACATGCTTGTTGAAATCAAATCACTGGGTCCATATTTGGGCTCTCTATGGGAGCCCAAATGTTAAAATTAGTGCAGTATGAGGAATATTCTTAAAAAATCTTCTTCAGATCTACCAATCAGAATCTTCTGGTATTTGGTATGTAGCATGCTTAGGGGGTGAGATTCAAGTTTGTTTAAGCCAAGTCCCTGGGTTCATATTTGGGCTCACTGTGGGTGCCCGAATTATAACTTATTTCAAAATGAGGAATTTTCTTTAAAAATCTTCTTCAGATCCAGCAGTTGGTATGTTTTGATATTTGGTATGCAGCATCTTTAGGGGGTGAGATTCAAGTTTGTTTAAGCCAAGTCCCTGGGTTCATATTTGGGCTCCCTGTGGGAGTCCAAATTATAACTTGGTTCAAAATGAGGAATTTTTCTTTAAAAATCTTCTTTAGATTCAGGAGTCGGAATGTTTTGATATTTGGCATGCAGCATCCTTGGGGGGGGGGGGGGGGGGGAGGAGGGGGGGGGGGGGTTAGTTTCAAATATTTGTCCAAGCCAAGTCCCTGGTTTAATACTTCAGAGAACAGAGCATGCTAGGAAGCTTTCCTAGGACCAGCAGAAATGAATGGCCAAAAAAGTTGCCTTCGATTGTGTCATAGCAAATCAAAAATTTGCTCTTGCTGCTGATCACTTACTGATACACTCATCTCTTTGGACAATTTGAGCCAGGTGAGCATTTTAGGCTCACTTGAGCCTCTAGTTCCAATTGTCTCAGTATCTGTTGAGTGGTAGAGTGCCGAGTTATTTTCGTCCTTACAATTTGTTGATGTGTCTTTGCCGTATTACAATTATGAGAGAGTGCCTGTAGGCACACTCCCATAAAATGTAACAAGGCAAATTTTAACAAAGTAATTTCACTTTACGAATTTTGCGAAGCACATCCAAAAAATATGAAACCTTTAGGTTGCAACACCTGAGCTTCAGAATGAAGCTCAAATATGGGCTTCCAGCACCCAACCCACTAAAGACTGTTTGACAAACTGGAAATTCAGGGTCATGGTAGATGTAGCTCAAATTTATGATGCATTTTGGTATTAGTGTTAAATTCGACAGTGGCATGTCTACCACACCTATCCTTCCTCATTGAAATAACAAAATAGTCATCATGTCATCAAAGTGTCACATCAGGCTCTGTTAAAAAATATTGGGATTATCATCTGTGCCAAATCTGATAATTTGTGTCCTTAAACACCAATAAATAAATAATAAATAAATAATAAATAAATAATCTGATAATTTCACATTGCCTGACATGATGCCGGGTGAATCATGAAAGATGCACTAAATAATAGTGTACAAAGATTGTGTACATTCCCCTGTGTGTGTACATGCATGGCTCTCTAGTCCATGGATTTCAATGCAAGAAAAAATGAGAAAAGTTACAAGTTCTAAGCTTTTTTCACTGTATACAATATGGAAAATTTAAAATGGTACACAGGTCCATGGACCAAGGATGCCAAAAATTCTGAAAAGCTTCACATATTCAATTTGACCCAAAAATGAAATGGTGGAAAGTGAATTACCACTAAACATTCATGGAGTGAAGTTTACAACCAGGAAAAAACTTCTTGCCTCAGAAGCAATAGTAAGAATGACAAGCAAAGTTATTGCTAATGGATCTCTGGGTTGAACCAGACAGTCCTTTGGCTGAAACGGTGCTTGTCGTCATGGTCGCAGGAGTTGGGGGCACCCCCCCCCCCCCCTTGCCCTCAGTAAATTGTACTGAGCAATATGGGTGCCCCCTCTGGCCCCCTTGCCCTTTTGATCTTCAGGCAACCCTGCTTGTCATTCTTATGTTTTATCATTGAAATCAGCAATTGTTTTAATGGTAATCCACTCTTCATGTACTGTAATACATTCTCAAGATGTGTGACACATGTTGAGAAATGCCTGGTAGTCTGTTTTGTCATAGTCACTGCCATTCTGAGGCTGAGCATAAAAAGGGAATTAGAGATGCTTGTACAGGGGAACCCACTTAATTGAAAATCTGTTATTTGAATAACCTTCTTAATTGAATAAAATTTACAAACACTAAACCATTTACCACAACTTCAGTAAAAATTTAACCTGTTAAATATATACAAGAGTAAACACCGGTTAATTGAATAAATAATCTTGCAATATATCGAAGAATTACTCGTGAAATCACTGATTTCTCAATTTTTAGCTCAACTTTGGCGAAGCCAAATTTGAGATATTGTCATGGCCCATCTGTCCATCCGTCATGCCATCAATATTGCTCGGGCTAGAGGTCGTATTTATGAACCGATCTTTACGAAACTTCTTGGGTACCTTTGTTATCACCGTGGGACGTGAACGAGTGTTTTGGGGACCTGTCGGAAATTCAAGATGGCCGCTGGCAGCCATTTTGTACAAAATTAGGTGCAATCAGATTTTTGCACAGAACTTCCATATGAAAGCGCTGATTTGAATAATTTTTTTGTATGAATGTTTAGTGCCACCACGGGATACATCACATATAATACAGGTTTTTTCTCGTGCAAAAATTATGCCAATTAGACTAACTTTGATCTATTTAGTGTTACTTTCAGCACTGTAACTGAGGCCGTATTTATGAACCGATCTTTACGAAACTTCTTGGGTACCTTTGTTATCATTGTGGGATGAGAACAATCGTTTTTGGGCGCAGTCCAAAATTCAAGATGGCCACTAGCAGCCATTTGTACCGAAATTAGTGCAATCGGTTTTTTGTACAGAACTTCTGTATGAAAGTTTTGAACAAATTTTTGTGTGAATGTTTAGTAACATGAAATACATCACATATAATACAGGTTTTTCTCTCGTGCTGAAATTATTCAAATTAGATGAACTTTGATTTATTCAGTGCTACTTATACACAGAAAGTGCACATGTCAATACGGCTCGGGCTAGGGGCTGTAATTATGAACCGATCTTCACGAAACTTCTTGGGTACCTTTGTTATCACCGTGGGACGAGAACGAGTGTTTTTGGGTGCAGTCCCAAATTCAAGATGGCTGCCGGTGGCTATTTTGTACCGAGATTAGATACAATCAGTTTTTTGTTCACAACTTCTATATGAAGATTCTGATTTGAATAAATTTTTGCATGAATGTTCAGTAACGTGGAATACATCACATTTTATACGGGTTTTTTTCTCGTGCAAAAATTATGCAAATTAGATGAACTTTGATTTATTTAGTGCTACTTATACACAGTAAGTACACATGTCAATACGCCTCGGGCTAGGGGCTGTATTTATGAACCGATCTTCACGAAACTTCTTGGGTACCTTGGTTATTGCCTTGGGACGAGAACCCACCTTTTCAATACTTTACCTGTGCATTTGTTATCAGGTCTTTACCTAGATATGTGTCATTGCTGTGTCATATGCTATGCATGTACATGTCTTACACAAGTTGAGCTACAGTGTCATTGACACTTTCATTATAGATATGTTTGGCCTCAGTACATCCAATATATGCATTTAATCTATTATATCTTGATTGACAGAGCTCATGGAGCTCTGTCAAACACATTTTAATAGAATGAATGTTTATTTTAACACCAGAATAAAGGAAAGTAACCAAATCGTAATCCCCATTAACCCGTTGCACATTGATGTCTAAATATCAAAATTTTAAACTGCAAATTTTTCAACGACTGCAACTAGGTATTTAACCCTTTACCCAACGAATCGCCCACATCTGCCTGCCTAATATGCAAAATCAGCAGTTGAAAAAAATATTATTTTTAAAAAAATTTCAACCGAACCATATCATGTGACCCCTTGTTGGAATGAGCCCGTTGAGCTTGTTCCAACGAGGGGTCACATGGTATGATTTTGTTGAAATTTTTCGAAAAATTTAAAAAAATGATATTTAAAATAATAAAATTTGATATTGTTTGCGTTGAGTAAAGGGTTAACCAATTCAATAAACAAGCTCTGTCAAACAAGACTGAATTAGTTGAATGCCTAATTGCATTATTGCAAAAAAAATTTTATTTCTGGAATTTTTGAAATTTTGACATCAGTGTACAGAGAGTTAATTAAATACTCATGTTAATTGATTCATTTTTACTGGCAAAATGGCTGTTTATTTAAAAGGGTGGTTGAACCACTGTATCATGTTAAAAATTTCTCACAAAGTTGGAAAACCAAACATCAAACTCTTAAATTGAACATTATAATAATTCTCACAAAGTTGAAAATACCAAATATCAAACTCAAAAATGAACATTAATTATAACAATATTTAGCAACCTCACAACTTCTTGGAGTGTGTGGTTGGGGTGTATTTGTTACAGTTTGTTCTTGATTGGTCAGTGCTTGATATGCATTATTTATGTAAGATGAAGATAATGTGACATTGATTTGGATGTTGATTTCATTGTTAACCTTTTACCAAACGAATCAGGAAAACTGAAAAATCCGCATAATGTAATGTACAAAAATCGCCATTCAAATCCTTTGTCATTTTTCCATTTATTTGTTCCAAACCATAGCCTTTGACCCCATATTGGAATGAGCTCATTGTGCTCATTCCACTGAGGAGTCATAAGGTACATGTATGGTTTGGAAGAAAATAATTGAGTTTTTTTTTCAGAAAAATATTATGTACATTTGTCTGCAAGTAGTGTCAGTTAAGCCTAGGGTTATTTGTTGAAGTCAAATTTCTCAGTGGTCTTCACTTTCCAATAATACAGTACCCAAAATATGCCATAAATGATTTCTGGTCATTGAGGAATTTTATCTCCAAAATTAACATTGAAATCCTCATTTAATTCTTATCACCTTATCTCTCACCTGTATGTAAATGTTACATTTTGATGACATAATATCATGCAAATTGAGCAGTTGAAAAAATTAATTTTTTCAAAATATTTCAACAAAACCATATCATGTGACCCCTCATTAGAACGAGCTCATTGAGCTCGTTCCAATGAGGGATCACATGATATGGTTTTGTTGACATTTTTTGAAATTTTTTTTAAAAATTATTTAAAATAATAAATTTTTATATCGTCTGTGTTGGGTAAAGAGTTAAGGAGGATGAACTTCATATAATGACAGACTTTATGATAGAGGTAAAAAAAATATGTTCAAGATGATTGGTGCGCAAAACTAAAATTACATTTGTTGCAAAAGCTTATTTATTACTGGTCGTTGTATTTATTTGTATCGGCTATCTATCACATCTGTAGCTTTCAAAAGAATTTAAAGGGCACATTGAGATTCAGAAATGTTGTGAGGTTGCTAAAAACAACAATTTTATGAATTCAACCAATGTACTGATATTCTGGATCAAATGTCAATGTCAACCAACTTTTTTTTGGTGTGTTTCTAACAGCCGACTTCTGCATTGAACTGATATTATATGTAACCTGCATTGTCTGTTGACAACTATGAACTATGGAGAAAAGCCTAAACACATGAGTCAAATCGAATTAAATTGTCATTAAAACAGGCTTGGCAATTTCAGGAGAGCGATTTTTTAGCTCTCCTTACTGCCCTCCTGAAAGAATTAAGGATAGCGAAAAATTGCCCTCCTAAATATTTTGGTCTGGGATGATTGAGATTACATGTATTATGCTCACATTAAACTTTTGTTGTAAAGCAAAAATGTAATTTAACTTCGAAGTCACATAACATCGCGTAATTTCATTTTGAAAGTGGTTTAGTGGTAAAAAGTAATGGCATGGCTGCAACCATACCCAAACACAGTTGCAATCATTTGAAGCAAAATGGGTCACAGCAATATTTTTTTTTCTGTCAGTTTCAAGTTCAACAACTGACATCACAGTCAGAGGGGTAATTATTCAAGGAATATTGACACTATAATATACTACCATTACTACTATCCTGTCACTTGAAGCACTTGCACCAGGATGTGACTGTAGATTCAAGTAGACCTGTTGTCCAAGAAAGTCATACGCCCACCACTACCACCTTCAACCCCCCTTGGGGGGTTGAAGGTGGTAGTGGTAGTAGTGTTGAAACGATTAGCCGACTAATCGATGTCGACGCGATTATTAAATTAGTCGATCCCTAAATCTGCTAGTCGATTAGTCGGAATATCTGTCCCAACCATACACCATCCCCTTAAATTCACCCAACATTGTTGCGAACGTCACAAGTAAACTCCCGAAATCAAAAAACAACCCACGGATATAATGCGTTTGATGTTTCCGACTGCATGAATAACAACCCTAGTTGGCCAACTGACCAGAGATTGAATAATACCAGGGGTGCGTGAAGTAAACAGGGAAAAATATACGGGTGAGCTTATTCTCGAGGGAGCAGCCTGCAGGAAAATTAGGACCCAAAGTTGACATGAAATTAGGCCACCTACGGACATCAATTTGTTCACCAGGTACTGGTAAGTTCGAAATGTCTTACAGAAACATCAAAGAGAAATTATGGAAGAACACATACCAGTTTGTATTTGGAACAATTTGTTATCACTAAAGAACCAATTACAAAATCCATGTGCTTTTTATTTTCATTTTGTAAATACATGCAGACAAATTCCTGGAAATCTGCAAGCTTCCAGGAAATTGAAAGTGAAACTAGCTTTTCCTCGAACTGCAACTGAGTTAAGAGGAAACCCAATCAGGTCAGGTGATGATTTTCAAAGCAGACAATATGGAAATTAGTAGGCGTGTTCGATGTATGCATAATTATGGACAGATAAGAGGTTAAGTCATAATACGAGAAGTTGTGTGGGAGTGTTCGGTGTACAATTGTTGACAGACTGATGACTGCTGTGGGCGTTAACTGTGCTTAATTTTCGATAGGGGATGTACATCACGCATGCGTAAAGAGCACTTCCTTTTGTTAACATTCAATGGGATGGAACGAATAATATAAAAAAATCTGAATAATGATTTATTTTATTAAAATATCAGTGACTATATTGAGAAAAAATGATTTTAAACAGAAGCTACCAACATTAATTCTCTCTCGAAACTGAAAGAGGTTTTGAGGACTTTGAAAGCTTCACTTGCCATTCTTTCATTGCAAGTATTACTGTTAGTTTTAACCAGGGAAGAACGGCGGTACACGTGTTTGATAACAATAACATGGGGGCTTCGACTAGTCGATTAGTAATCGATTACTCCTGGCGACTAGTCGATTCCTGAAAATCACTAATCGTTTCAACACTAAGTGGTAGGCGTATGACTTTCTTGGACAACAGGTCTGGGTACACACACAGGTCTTGTCAAGTGTGTGTTCAGTTGTTGAGTGAGACATCTAGATGTCTAAGAGATTTCGCTTTACCTTAGTAAAGTTAATAAAATCACTGATGTAGTCTGTTGGTTTCAGTTTCAATGAGTTCGTTCAACTGGATACTTAAAATGCTGTGTAAAGCTAATTGCTCTCCTAAGCTGATTGAGGAGAGCGATTTTTTGCCCTCCTGCATTTTTCAGAATGCCAGGCCTCTTAAAAGCAGTAAATCGAAGCTGAAATTCAGGGTAACCATTTTAAGTGTTTATAATTTTGAAATTAATTTTTTTTAACAAAATCTGTTACAGTTCAATATGTATCTTTGATTGAATATTGAAATGAGTACTCTGAACATGACAGTCCAATTAATGGTTACTGTTAAAAGCAATCATCCTTTCACCAGTTTCTCAACTATGAGAGAAATTTGTGAAATTTTAAATTTCCTGGTTTCAGAACCAATCCCCCATGGGAACCCCGGGAAGTGACACAGTGCTTGTTTACTGTGGTAAACAAGCTCTGTTTCATTGGTAAAATAGGACCCAGTCACTAATGCTTGGGATGCGAGTCCTCTAAAATAGGCAACATGGGGTATAAACGATTGACTGACCTTGACTTTATCTCCATGTTGTGGCCATGATTAGCCATTGTGCAGAAGTATGTGACCTTAAACAACAATAAATATAAATATAAATATTCAGAACCAATGGTCGCACTACATCAGGGCTCAACAATTCAGAATTTTGATGGACCCATTTGAAGGTTGCCCCATCACATGTCCATTAACCTTTTGATCTTTTGCCCCAATTTTGGGGGATAACCCTTTACCTCATATAGCTTTCCCCCAAATATCCTGAAGTTCATGATTAAAACCTTTGTCTCAAATTTTCAATAAAAGCATACAAATATGGATATCATTGGAACCAGCTGATACAGCTGGTTCCAATGATAGCCATATTGTTTATTTATTGAGAAATTGCCATGATGTGTGAGGTTGTGTAAGCCACACTTTGGCTAATTTTTGGGGGGCATTTTTGCCATTTTCTTAGGTAAAGGCTTCACCTCTTGGTTAACCATTATAATTGGTAGATTTGGGGATGTGAATTTTGTTGAGAAATAAAAGTCATTATGATTTATAATAATTTATCTTTTATCATTGTTACATGTCTTCTCATGTCATTACCTTTCAATCAGATCTCCAATTATGAAACTATTTTTTGGTTAACCTATAAACAGGTCTCCCAAAAATCTTTTTGCGTAACCTATAGGCAACCCGTCCTATAGGTTGCCCCATTTGTCAAGCCCTGCTACATATGCATCATAATTCAAGTGGGCTCATTCTGGATGTCAATTTCAAAAGTATCTTAGTAATGTTCACACAGATTTAGTTGTTTAATCTTTTCTCCCAACAAAATGAGCAAATGTATTATATGTTACCTTAACCCTCTACCTAACGTGAATAGCAGACAACACTTGGGAAAAAAACCCTCGTATAACTGTAGTATTTCATTTTTTGCTTCCAAAACATAGGTTACGACCCCTCGTTGGAACGAGTGTGACATGCTTGTTCCAATGAGGGGTCATAACATATGATTTGAAAGCAAAAAATGAAAATATAAAAAATAGAGGCCCTACAGAGCCTGTAATCGCTCACCGGGAACTACATATAAAAATGTGATTTCCCATAGGCTTCCAATGGTAACTATGAGCTGCAATTTGGCCATGTTTGCAACATTACATTAGGATCATTGGAAGGTGTCCCAGTTTTCAATCACGTGAAGTTTCAAAACATTTGAATCCATCAAACAGATTCATAGAATGTCTCTGGTGGCCATATTTTCCAACGACGGGAACAGAAAGCGGATCGTTTATAGAGGGCCTCCTATAGACCATTCTCGTCAAGTTTTGGTTCATATCAGCTCTCTAGTTCCAGAGAGAAGATGAAAATATGATTTTCCATAGGATTTTTCGAAAGTAACTATAAACCGCAATTGTGGCCATGTTTGCAATACGATCAATATTAAATGAGGAACGTTGGTGAACCTTGCGAAGTTTCAAAACATTTGTCCCTGTGGTTTCAGAGGAGAAGAGTTTTCAAAATTGACCAATCAGGATCGAAGAATGCTTCTGGCGGCCACGTTTTTCATCCAACAGGAATAAAATGAGTAACGGTTGTAGAGAACCTCTTGGACAATGCCTGCCAAGTCGGGATCACATTGGCTCAGTGCTTTCAGTGAAGATGATGAAAATGTGATTTCCTATAGGGTTTCTATACTAACAATAAGCCACAATTGCAGCCATAATTGCAACCCGATGAACATTAAATAAGGACCATTGATAGAGGGGTTACAGTCATCAGTCACATTATGCTTCTTCAAACCATTTGGCCTTGTAGTTTCAAAGAAGATTTTCTTGAAAATGTACACATTTATGAATTCTGTTTCAACAAAAAAATCAGTAAAAGAAAGTTAAATATTTAAAAAATTACAATCTTTTCAGACAGTATTCTCTTTTCAAAATAGCTTTGGATAGGTAAAGGGTTACAGGAAACACATTTTACTCCAATTTTGTCAAATCTTAAAAGATATACAATAATTACTGTCATCTAAGCTGACATGATGGGAAGTGAATATAAACAAAAACTTCCATGGTTTTCCAAACACCTGTCGTCATTCAGTATTTTCTGATAAGTAACTTGAGACTAATAATACATGTTATCAGCAAAATTACAGTTGCACTTGTTTACAGCACAAGTCAAAATAAGTTGTAGGATAATCTTATAAACTATGTATCTTTCTCTTCCAACACCGATAAGACCAGAAGCTGACATCATTTTCTGGAAAGCTCTCACTGATAGCTTTTCAGAAAATGTCAGATTCTGATCTTGTCAGTGCAGGAGCAGCAGTTTACTCAGTTTTGTTGCAATTATGCTACAGCTTATTTTGACTTGTACTGTATAGTCACTGTATACACAAAATTGTTGTTTTTTCCCCAGTTCTCGGTGGAGAAAAACTGGAACCAACCCTTACCAGATTTTTAAAAAAACAAGTATTTTGCTGACAGTACCGACCTTCCTGCAGACAGGAGAGGCATTGGGTTAAGCATTAGAATATAGCCTCTGGCGGCCACATATTTCCATTTTCTCATAGACCATTCCTGCGAAGTTTGGTCATGTCGGCTCAGTAGTTCCAGAGAAGAAGATGAAAATGTGATTTCCCATAGGGTTTTTATAGTAACTTTTAACCGCAATTATGGTCATGTTTACAACTAGGGCTAGGCGGTTTTGAAATTTGCATTTCGGTTTCGGTTTTGTACAAAAACTCGGTTTTCGGTTTTTCAAAATATATTGTGGAATCCTCATTTTGGAGAGTAATGTATTCATAAAATGTGTCTGTATTTGTCATGTATTTGTCATCCAAGTCATAAGGATCATACAGCGTGTTGAGTCACCAGGGCTACTCGGTGTTCACCACTCTTCTCAGCTATCAGCTAATGGACATATTGTGGTGGAATACTGCAGTGGGTTACAGCGGTGGAGTCATGTGGTATATAGGGAGCCCAATCCCTCAATCACACTTGCTCCTCCCATCCCCAAATATGAAAATTTTAAGATTCTTTTTGATTTCATGCGATCAGTACAAGTACAGTACCCTCAGTCCTGAGATCCCCTCCCCCGCCAACTCTTCACCAGCATGGTCCCCCAGGATTTCAAACCATGGCTCCACCATTTGTGGGATCTGCCTTGTCATGTCAGTGAGATTAGGGCCTTGTATCTTGTCATGTCAGTGAGATTAGGGCCTTGTCAAGATACAAACATTTACAAGAAAAATTTTAGCAAAAGTCAACATTTCCTTATTTTTTAAGAAGTCGCAAAATTCTCACCCTGGTTTTGGTGGATAATATGCAATTGTTGTTCGTATTCTGGTAATTATCACATCGCTTCAAAATAGATTGCCCCCTATTTCTTAATGGTTCCTGCTTCAAATGACAGTGGAATAAAAGGAACACGAGTCATATTGCCTGTGACTTTATAGCTATTATTGAAGTAAGTCGTGATATACGAATCACTTTTATTGGTACCTCACTCACTCCAATGTTTTCACAATAACTCTCATAATTTCGACTATTTAGGTTCGTTTCTTACTTTGATTTTGACCAAACATAGAAGTTGGCCGAAGTGAGCGGTGCCAAGGTGAAGATAATACCAACTTCACTTCGCACTCTTGGCTGATCCGTGCGTTGATTTCATCTCGGTCAAGACAGGCAATTGATGTTTTTGACGGGAGACGTCTGCATAATGGGATTTGAAAGTCTGCAATATTGCATATTGGGATTCGTTGTGTATACAAAATACACATGGGAAAACACGTGTTGATTATAACAACTGCGTATTGGGAATGCAGCGTTAAGGGCCTATATAAATAATGAAATGTTGTTTATTTTGAAAATTAAAACCTCTGATATACCTTCAATTCAAATTAAATATACACAAAATATTCATAAAAATCAAGATTGAGATGTACAGAGCACGAAACACATGTGTAATCAACTCATAGAGTCGACTGTCGGCACCACTGGTTCCTGGAAGTCTGCTACCGTATTCGCACCAGAACTGATAATTTAATAATATTTCACGAAAACAACTCGTGGCCAAAAGTGCTTTACATATCCGAGAACAAAGCTAGGGGATCAAAATTCTTCAAAACACGGCGACAGAGCTGCATGGGGGTAAATTCCAAAGCCTTTGCGTTTGTTTACGTACATGTATGAATGTACTTTCGATTTCCGGTCGACGTCATCGGACGGAAAAAGCATGTAAAAACAACGCGGTGTAAAATCAAATAATGAAAAAGATCGCCTTCATCAGTATACTGTTATTAGATAGAGATTGCACAGTTTCCATATTCAACGCAAGGTATCATGATACCTGTTGAAATTTCTGACGATTTTGTTTCTCGATGGAAATTCGTGGTATCGAGTGATTTGCGCATGTCCGTCAAGCATGGAAACCATCTTCAATAAAAAATGCAGACAGTGTTGTCCTTTTCCCAAATGCAGTCCTATCGCTGTATTCGAAAGTGTTTTGAATGCTTAGCTTTGTTCTTGGATATATGAAGCACATTTGGCCACAAGTTGTTCTGATGAAATATTATTTTATTATCAGTTCTGGTGCGAATAGGGTAGCAGACTTTCAGGAACCAGTGGTGCCTGTTGTCAACTCTATGAGTTGATTACATATGTGTTTCGTGTTCTATACATCCCAACCTTCATTTTGATGTATAATTTGTGATTATTTAATTTGAATTTAAGGAATACGAGAGGTCAGAATTTTCAAAATGAACAAAATTTCATTACTTATATAGGCCCTTAAATTGACACTTGACAGTGTATACACGGCAGACCTGCAGTACTGCGCGATTCCGTAAAGTAAGTTCAAATAGTATACAAATATTTCGCAAAAAGTTTTAAAAAACTTTCAGTATATTATAGTTACCTGCCATCCATTAAACAGGATATGTTCTACTTTAATTTAACCATTTTTTTTTGTTGACAAAAAACAGAACTGCCAATGCGCACCACTATCTTTGAGCACGCGACTTCAGAGAACGTGCCAGAAGTCGGTTAATTAACATAATTTACCCGTCATTTTTCCCATGTGAACTTTGAGGTTTTAAAACTCAATAAATTTTATGTTTACCTCCAATCTAATTTACTTCGCGCCGTACGCTGATGATTTTGGGCCAAAGATAATTTATATTACTTTTACACCATATATTGTCAGGTAACTTTCGATACCTATTTGGTCGAATGTGAGTGAACCTGAGGCTGTGCCCGGTTCATTAAATTTACTTAACGATTCTTACGTAAAACTTTTTAATTTTTCATATTCCCTCTGGTGGTGGTTCTGTTGATATTGTTAAAGAAAAAAAAATTGCTACCACTGTTTTGGGGGGGGGGGGGGGGGGTGGATTTGTTGTCAATTATCTCGAAGTAAGCATAAACAGCACAGCGTTTACCTTCGCCCAACATTATAGCCTTTGACGTAACAAATGCAGGTGTTGGAGAGGTCATTAACTTACCAATTCTGTGAAATTTGTTGAAACCGAAAGTCTCGGTTTTTTGTTAAGGCGACGGTTCGGTTTCGGTTTTGAAAAAAACCGAATCGAACCGATATACCGTCCAGCCCTATTTACAACCTGATCAACATTAAATGAGGATCGTTGGTAGCGGGGTTCCAGGCATCAAGGCATCATTTATGTGAAGTATCAAAACATTTGGCCTGGCAGTTTCAGAGGAGAAGATTTTTGAAAACCCACCAACCAGAATCAAAGAATGCCTTTGGCGGCCATATTTTTCAACCCACGGGAACAAAATGAGGATCGTATCATCGTTTGTAGAGAATCTCCTATAGACCATTCCTGCCATGTTTGGTTCATGTCAGCTCAGTAGTTGCGGAGAAGATGATGAAATGTGATTTCCCATAGGATTTCTATAGTAACTATAAGCCGCAATTGTGGCCATGATTGTGACCCAATCAACATTAAATGAGGATCGTGGGTAGAGGGGGTCCCAGTCATCATTTATATGAAGTTTCAAAACATTTGGCCTGGCATTTTCAGAGAAGATTTTTGAAAATCCACCAACCAGAATCAAAGAATGTCTCTGGAAGCCATGTTTTTGATCCGACGGGAACAAAATTGGATCGTTTGTAGGGGGCATCCCATAGACCAATCCTGACAAGTTTGGTTCACACCGGCTCAGCGGTTACAGAGAAGAAGATGACAATGTGAAAAGTTTACGGACGACGAAGAACGCCAAGTGATGAGAACAGCTCACATAGCCTTTAAGGCCAGGTGAGCTTAAAATTGAATGGCGATTTTCGTGTTTTGCACTGGTCGGTTTTGGTCGTTATGTTAGGTTAAAGAATAGCGAGAAGTGTCTAACAAATATACCTATCTGTGTCTATCAAATTTACCTTCTGTTGTGATTTCAAGGAAATGTAAGTTTTCACTTGCGACCTTCAGCCACTCGTGACAACTTAGATTTTGTTGCAGCCTCGAAATCATGAGATAATACTCAAAAACAGTTGATATCTGCTGTAAATTTCTTTCTAACGGTTGGAGATCGCCGTTTACCACCATATACAACGGGCCATGTTAACCCAACCTTAATGATGACCAACTTGCTAAATGACATCCTGACAAATTGGAAATTAGCAAACAATATCTTTAGAGAAGTGCAGGTTACAGGTACCTACATATGAAGTTAATTCTAGCGAGAACTGCAAGATATGAAATTATCTAGTGCCTCAGCTGTAGCAAGCTGCTGGCTGTCATTAAGTTCAAAAGGTGGTGGACCGATAAAACTAACTTCTTGTATGAAGTATCATTTTTACAGTGACATCGCAAATGTCTGCTTGGCGTGGCCAGTCATACTTATTTCTTGACAAGAGATCCTTTTTTGCAAACATTTGTCATTGTTGGCTCTTCATTAAGCTCAGATGTTTTCACATTGGTACATCGTCCAATATAATATGTGGGTTTATTCTGCAGAGTGAAGTATATGGCATAGTATTTGTCAACTTCAGGCATTAATCCTTCAGAAGTGTTCTGAACATGTGCAACAATACTGGTGCTGCAGCTTTCATCAAGTACCATATGGGTTTCAGTAGTATTATTACTGGATAGCTCCCCCTATTTCCACCCTGGATATCTCACCCCTCCGTCCACCATCACATAAAAAAATCACACATATGACATTATTCAATGATGGAATGGCGAGAAAAATGTTTTTTTTCAAATCCAACATGGATATTTTGCCCCATCCAGTATCCAACCTGTGACAAAAAAATCATCTCAGTAATTCTGGCTGATATTGTCATGTAATGGCATGAAAAACACTTTTTCAGATATAAACAGTGAGTAAGGGTTGGTTGGATTGTAGGGAGAGGAGGTATCCCCCCTTCCAACCACCCCTAACTTATTGTTTATAAATGAAACCAATTTTCCTCCCCAAAACCTTTTTCTCACCATATCATCTTCAAATAATGTCAATTCAATATAAAACAAATTGTAATTAGGGGTGGGGAGGGGGATGGTGAGGCCTGGATATCCCCCCTCCCCCCTGCCAACCCAGCCTACCCTAACTTCAGTGTTTAAGTCTGAAAAAAGTTTTTTTCATGCCATTCCATGACAATATGAACCAGAATAGTAGGATTCTTCCCCTGTGGGGGATGGGGGTGGTGGGGGAGGATGACATGGTACAACAGTACAACTATCCCCCCCCCCCCCCCCCCCCTCAAAAAAAACAAAACAAAAGTTTTTCATTTTTATCTTCGAACCCTAGCGAAGGACTGCTCAAAGCTATGTTCTCAGCAAGCTCATTCCAATACGAGGTCATAAGCTTCTAGTAAGGTTGTGGAAGACAAAAATGAGAAAAAGTTTCAATGCCAGTGTTTGAATGTTATGCATGTGGTGTTTACGGATTCATTTTACCAATTGGTTTCCAGGACAACAAATATTTACTCCAGGGTACGCTTGTTTACATGAGGAAAATTTGCCAACCAGTAGCAAATTCTTCCCAATTTCCAACTGGTAGTTTTTAGCTTAACTTGACAAAGTCAAGATAAGCTATTGCCATCACGCGTGCGGAAATCTGTGAGTCTGTTCACATTTTCCTTTAGCACAGGCTACACCCCGCAGTTCTTGTCTGATTGTCACACAATTTCATATGCAGGTTTGGGGTCATGTCTTGATGAGAGCGCCCCCTTTTGGTCATGATCGGTCAACCGGTATGGCTGCCCGAGCCCAACACCCGAAAACCATTAGCACAGTCTACAGATTGCATTTATAAAGGGATTTCATTGTAACTTGGCAGGATGCCTCTGTATAATGCCTAGATGAGAACATCCCCTTTTGGTCATGATCTGTCAACCGTGATGGCTGCCCAAGCCCGAAACCCAAAAACTTTTAGCACAGTCTGCAGGTCGTATTTAATATGGAGGAATTTCATTGTAACTTGGTACGATGATTCCGTATGATGTCTGGATGAGAACTTACCCATTTGGTTGCGATCTGTCAACCGTGACGACTGCCCGAGCCCAATACTTAAACCTTTAGCGCAGTCTATAGGTTATGTTTATGGAAGGATTTCATTGTAACTTGGTAGGTTGACTTCATATCATGTCTTGATGAGAACGTCCCCGTTTCGACGTGATTGGGCAACTGTGGCATCTACAGGGGCCCGAAGCCCGAAAACCTTTAGCACAGTCTACAGGTCATATTTATGAAGGGATTTCATTGTAACTTGGTAGGATGACTCCAAATAATGTCTAGATGAGAACGTCTACTTTTGATCGCGATTATTCAGCACTGGTGGCTGCCCGAGCCAAAAAAAAAACTTTAGCATAGTCTATAGGTCGAATTTATGAAAGGATTGCATTGTAACTTGTGAGGTTGACTCCATATAATGCCTAGATGATGACATTCCCTTTTGGTTGTGATTGGTCGACTGTGACGGCTACAGGTGTCCGAAGCCCGAAAACCTTGAGTACAGTCTACAGGTCATATTTATGAAGGGATTTGACTGTAACTTCGTACGATCAGCCCAGATGAGAATGTTCCCTTTTGGTTGCGATCATTCAACCATGATGGCTGCCGAAGCCCGAAAACATTTAGCACAGTCTACAGGTCATATTTATGAAGGGATTTCATTGTAACCTGGTCGGTTGATTTCATATAATGTATAGATGAGAACGTCCCCTTTTAGACACGATTGGGCAACTGTGGCGGCTACAGGGGCCCGAAGCTCGAAAACCGTTAGCACAGTCTACAGGTCATATGTATGAAGGGATTTCATTGTAGCTTGGTAGGATGACTCCAAATATTGACTAGATGAGAATGTCCCCTTTTGGTCGCGACCATTCGGCCTCGATGGCTGCTCGAGCCCAAAAACCTATAGCTTTGACTGTAGGCCGTATTTATGGAAGATGTATTGTAACTTGTTAGGTTGGCTCCATATAATGCCTACTTGATGACATCCCCTTTTGGTCATAATTGGTCACCTGTGATGGCTACAGGGGCCCAAAGCCGAAAACCTTGAGCACAGTCTTCAGGTCATAGTTATGAAGGGATTTTATTGTAAATTCGCAGCGTCACTCCAGATGATGCCTAGATGAGAATGTCCTCTTTTGGTTGCGATCATTCAACCATGATGGCTGCCCGAAGCCCAAAAACCATTGGCACAGTCTTCGGGTCATATTTATGAAGGGATTTCATTGTAACTTGGTTGGTTGACTTCATATAATGTGTTAGATGAAAATATCCTCTTATGGACACGATTGGGCAACTGTGACGGCTACAGGGGTCCGAAGCCCGAAAACCTTTAGCACAGTCTACATGTCATATTTATGAAGGGATTTCATTGTACCTTGGTAGGATGACTCCAAATAATGTCTAGATGAGAACATCCCCTTTTGGTTGCGATCATTCAGCCTTGATGGCTTCCCGAGCCCAAAAACCTTTAGCTCAGTCTATAGGTCGTATTTATGAAACTTCTTAGGTTGATTCCATACAATGCTTAGATGATGGCATCTTCTTTTGGTCGTGATTGGTAAACTGTGACGGATACAGGGGCCCGAAGCCCAAAAACCTCGAGCACAGTCTACAGGTCATATTTATGAAGGGATTTCATTGCAACTTCGTAGGATCACTCCAGATGATGCCCAGAGGAGAATTCCCCTTTCGGCTGCGATCATTCAACCATGATGGCTGCCAGATCCAAAAGCGCAAAAACCTTTAGCAGTCTACAGGTCATATTTATCAGGGGATTTCATTGTAGCTTGGTATGTTGACTTAATATGTCTCGATGAGAACGTCCCCCTGTGGGTGCGGTTGGGCAACTGTGATGGCTACAGGGGCCCGGAGCCCAAAAACATTTAGCACAGTCTACAGGTCATATTTGTGAAGGGATTTCATTGTAACTTGGTAGGATGACTCCAAATAATGTCTAGATGAGAACGTCCCCTTTTGGCCACGATCATTCAGCCTTGATGGTTGCTGAAAACCCCAAAACCTTTTGCAAAGTCTATAGGTCGTATTTATGAAAGGATTTCATTGTAACTTGTTAGGTTGACTCCATATAATGCCTAGATGATGATGATATCCACTTTGGGTCGTGATTGGTCAACTACGACGGCTTCAGGGGCCTGAAGCCCGAAAACCTTGAGCATAGTCTACAGGTCATATTTATGAAGGATTTCATAGTAACTCCGTAGGATCACTCCAGATGATGTCTTGATGAGAACGTCCCCTTTTGGTTGCGATCGGTCAAGCGGTATGGCTGCCCGAGCCCAAAACCTGAAAACCATTAGCACAGTCTATAGGTCGTATTTATGAAGGAATTTCATTGTGACTTGGTAGGATGCCTCTGTATAATGCCTAGATGAGAAGGTCCCCTTTTGGTCATGATCTGTCAACCGTGATGGCAGCCCAAGTCTGAAACCCAAAAACTTTTAGCACAGTCTGCAAGTCAAATTTAATATGGAGGGATTTCATTGCAACTTGGTAGGATTACTCCGTATGATGTCTAGATGAGAACTTCCCCATTTGGTCGCGATCTGTCAACTGTGACGACTGCCCATGCCGAAAAGCTTTAGCACAGTCTACAGGTCATATTTATTGAGGGATTTCATTGTAACTTTTGTAGGTTGACTTCATATAGTGTCTAGATGAGAATGCTCCCTTTTGGTCACAATCTTTCAACCATAATGGGTGTCCAAGCCCGAACCCCTGGCCCATAAACTTTTAGCACTACAGGTTATATTTATTACTGAGGGATTTAATTGTAACTTGGTAGGATGACTCCACATGATGTCTAGATGAGAACTTTCCCGTTTGGTCGTGATATGTCAACCGTTGCGTGTGCCCAAGCCCGAAACCTAGACACTTTTAGCACAGTCTGCAGGTAATATCTAATATTGAGGGATTTCATTGTAACTTGGTATGATGCCTTTGTATGATGTACAGATGAGAATTTCCCCATTTGGTTGTGATCTGTCAACTGCTCTGACTGCACGAGCCCAAAACCCGAAAATGTTTAGCACAGTCTACAGGTCACATTCATTGAGTGATTTCATTGTAACGTGGTAGGTTGACTCCATCTAATGTCTAAATGAGAACCTCCCCTTTTGGTCTCGATTGGTCAACTGTAACGACTGAAGTGGTCTGAAGCCCTAAAACCTTTAGCACAGTCTATAGGTCATATTTATTAAGAGATTTCATTGTAGCTGTGTAGGATGACTCTACATAATGTCTTTATGAGAACTTTCTCATTTGGTTGCGATATGGTGCCCAAGCCGTTACGGTTGCCCGAGCCCAAAACCCGAAAACCTTTAGTACAGTCTACAGGTCATATTTATTAAGGGATTTCATTATAACTTGATAGGATGACACAGTATATTGTCTAAATTAGGATGTCCCCTTTTGGTTTGCGATTGGTCAACCATGATGGCTACACAGGCCTGAAACCCCAAAACCTTTACCACAGTCTACATGCCATATTTATGAAGGGAAACTTGATGGGATGACTTGTTAGCTTAATTTGACAAATTCAAGATGTGCCATCACGCGTGCGGAAGTCTGTGTGAGACTGTTCACATTTTCTTTTGGCATAGGTTACACCCTGTAGTTCTTGTCCGATCGTCACAAAATTTCATATGCAGGTTTCCCATCTGTTGGCGATCTGGCAACCGTGACGGCTGCCCAAGCCCAAAACTTGAAAAACCTTCAGAACAAGCTACAGGTCTTATTTATCATAGAATTTCATTGTAACTTGGTAGGATCATTCTGTATAATGTCCAGATGAGAACGTCTCCTTTTGATCAAGCTCGGCCTACTGTAACAGCTTCAGGGGCTCGATTCCAAAACACCCTCAGCACTGTCTAAAGGTTGTATTTATGAAGGGATTCCATTGCAACTTGTTAGGATGACTCCAGATAATGTGCAGATGAGAACGTATCCTTTTGGTTGCGATTGTTCAACCAAATGGCTACCCAAGCCCAAAACCCGAAAGCCTTTAGCACTGCCTATAGGTCATATTTATAAAGGAATTTCATGGTAACTTTCAGGATGACTCTGTATAATATCTATATGAGAACGTCCCCTTTTGGTAATGATCTGTCAACCCTAATGGCTGCCCAAGACCGAAACCCAAAACCTTTCAGCACACTCTACAGGTCATATTTAATACTGAGGGATTTCATTGTAACTTGGTAGGATGCCTCCATATGATGTCGAGATCAGAACTTTCCCATTTGGTCGCGATCTGTCAACCTTTGTGGGTGCCCAAGCCTGAAACCCAAAAACCTTTAGCACAGTCTTCAGGTCGTATTTATTAAGGGATTTCATGGTAACTTGTAGGATGACTGTGTAATATCTAGATGAGAACATCCCCTTTTGGTTGTGATCAGTCAACCGTAATGGCTGCCCAAACCCAAAACCCCAAAGACTTTCCCACAGTCTGCAGTTCGTATTTCTCAAGGGATTTCATTGTAACTTGGAAGAATGACTCTGTTTTTGTTGTGTTTAATATGGAGCGATTTTATTGCAACTTTGTATGATGTCTCGATGAGAACTTCCCCATTTTTTGGCGATCTGTCACCCGTTACGTCTGCCTGAGCCCAAAACTTGAAAACCTTTAGCACAGGCTACAGGTTGTATTGATCGAGGGATTTCATTGTAACTTGGTAGTATGATTTTGTAAAATGTCTGCATGAGAACATAGCCCTTTGAGCGTAGGTCGGTCAATTGTAACGGCTTCAGGAAGGGCATGAAGCCTAAAACTCTTCAGCACAGTCTAATGGTTGTATTTATTAAGGGATTTCATTTTAACTTGGTAGGATGACTTCAGATAATGTCTAAATGAGCATGTCCGCTTTTGGTTGTTATTGTTCAGCCGTAACGTCTGCTCGAGCCCAAAGCCTGAAAACCTTAAGCACAGACTACAAGATCGTATTTATTATGGAATTTCATTGTAACCTTTCCAAGATGACTGTATAATGTCTGCATGAGAATGTCCCCATTTGGTTGCAATCTGTTAACCGTGGCAGATGCCCCACCTCAAAACCCGAAAACCTGTAGCACAGTCTACAGGTTGTATTTATTAAGTGATTTTATCGTAACTTGTTAGGATGAATCCGCATAATATCGAGAACGTTCCCTTTTTGGTTGTGATCGGCCAGTGGTATTGGCTGCACATGCCCGATACTCGAAAACCTCTAGCGCAGTCTTCAGGTCATATTTATTAAGAGATTTCATTGTAACTTATTAGGATGGCTCTGTATTATGTCTACATGAGAACATCCTCTTTTGGTCATGATTGGTTAACTGTAATAGCTACAAGGGCCTGAAGCCCCCCAAAACCTTCAACATTGTCTACGGGTATTAATTATGAAGGGATTTTATTGTAACTTTTCTGGGATGACTCTTTAACATCCAGATGAGAGCGGCGTCTTTCTTTTAGTCAGGTCAACCCTTATGGCTCTATTCCTTTAGCACAGTCTACGGGGAATCCATTGCAAATTTTTTTTAGTTCGGATGACTCGGTATAATATCCACATGAGAACATGTCAACATGACACGCCTGTGCAGGCTTGTGACCTAGATTTGTTTAGCATAGCCTACACTTCATATTTATGAAGCGATTTTCATTGTAACTTTGAAGGATTACCCGGTATGAAGTCTAAATGAGACTTATTTTTGTCATAATCGGCCAGCCGTTACCGGTGCCTGGTCACAGGCCCTAGATTCCTTTAGCGCGAAGGCACGCACGGACGTTGTGGGGCAAGCCCCTTTCGACCCTCAGTGACTGTTTATGATCAGTTAGTTTCATGTCTAGGCGTGGTGAAGGAGGAACAGGTTCCGGTTCTCGGCAGTTGTCCCTGGCTAGGGTGTCGCGGGTGTTGGGTTGCCTTTGTTGACTGAACCCTCGGGTGAGGACCAGTGTGAGAGGTTAGAACTGTCTACTTGGTATGATATTTAAATGAGACTCCTATTTTGGTCATGATTGGTCAACTGTTACTGCTGAACTGTCACATGACCAGATTCCTTTTGCAAAGTCCATGTGTTATATGTATCAAGGGGATTTCATTGTAACTTGTTAGGATGATTGGTTTTGGAATAATTTTTCTGTATAACTTTGATTGACATAAATTAACCGCGGCTGCAAGGACCACATTAACACAGCCCTTTTCTTTAACCCACTTCTTTAGCACAGTCCACACCTCAAAATATTTTTATTGAAAACATAGCATACAGGGAATAGAAACAAACATTTTCTCAATCATCGCAATTCTTTCATAATCCTTCCATAAACATTGAACATTATCCTTTGTATTTGGGAGATACTGATATGTACTTAACTGGTAGAGTGCTAAATTATTTTTGACCATCAAATCTTGTACACATGTCTTTGCCTTGTTACAATTTTTGGGAGAGTACCTATGGGCACTCTCCCATAAATTGTAACAAGGCAAACACTTACAGACTAAATAATAGCATTTCAAAGATAATACAAAGCACATGCACTGAATATGAGCATTCAAGCTGTGGTACCTGCACTTCAGAATAAAGCCCTAATATGGGCTTCCAGCACTCTACCAGTTAATAACTGTCTTGGAAATGAGAATAAACAAAATGTTACTAAAACTGAATATTTAATGATGAAAACAAAATACAGTGTATTCATATAACAACGAATACGCAAAACAGCAGCACTAACTAATAATAACATGAACACCACAATCCCCCCCCCCCCCCCCACAAAAAAAAAAAAATAAAATGAATAATAAAATAAATAAAATAAATGAATGAATAAAAAATAAAGTCAAAACCAATGTTGAAAAACAAAGGTTTGTCTTCACAACTTCGCATGGGAATTAGTTTTGTTATTTTCAGTTCAATCCCCACCCTGCTAAAGAAACATGTGATATACTTTTTAGGGGTATAAGACATGATTGTTTTTGAAAATTCTGATGATTTGTAAATAATAACTTGCTTGGAAATGTGAAAAATCTGATAGGCCAAATAAAAAATTGAATAATTGATTCTCAGGCATTTTTTCTTTTTAAACCAAAAGGGCGAGTACTTTTTTGTTTGTTTTGTTATTATTTCTGATGGACTGGTCACCAATGCCTAAAATCCCCTTGTGCTAGCCTAACATTAAACACCTGGGGCTTTAACTTTGAATTCATTGATCAGTTTTTATTGTAACAGTAAGCATACATCATTTAGTTTTTCTGTATTAATTTTGTGTTGTATGATAACTGTTATAATCAGAAACTAGAGGACCAAAATTTACTACATAAAGTAAATTCAAGTCTGTGTGAAAGAGGTTGAAGCATCAGAAAAAAACAAAACAGAAAGAGAATTTATGGAGGTTTATTATTTGTGTGAAATGTTTTTAAAGAAATCTGAGTAGGTTTTGGTTAATAGTATTTTAAGATATTCAAACAGGAATGAGATAATTTTTTCCAAGGAACCAGAAAAAAGCATATATGTGCACAGCATTCAAAGGGTTTGATCAAGGAATCAGAAATGGACATTTTTGCTCTGTCACTAATTTGAAAGATGTTGGAGCAGTAATGTGAGTATGGAAAGGGTTAACATTTTCACTGAAATAAAATCTTTGGAACCCAAATTGAAGTCTTGAGAGGGTTAAAAGCATTGAACTGAATAATTTATACTTTCAATGCAAAGAGTTTAACTCAACTTCTGTTTACTTGTCTCTAGTGTGAATAAACAAAACAGTATTGCTTGTGGATAATTTACTGTTACAGGAAATTAGAGGCTGTGAAAACCCTAGGGCTGGCTGGGCCATACTCAAGTGCTCTACCGACCTGAAAAACATAGGGTACCGAGAACTTGTGACTGCTTGTATTCTAAAAATCAGCGAGAATTTGTTGGGATTATGAAAGCATTACATAAATATTACAGAGTGAACTTAGCCTGGGAAACATTACTACGTGTGCCTATGGAGATAGGCCTAAAACAGGGGTGTATCCTTTCGCCAATTCTTTTTGCATTGTACATCAAAGGTTTAGGAGATGAACTCTTGCATAGCGACGAGGGGGTTGCAGTTGGGGAAGTGAAGATCCCAGGGCTATTTTTTGCAGACGATATGGTGCTAGTGTCAGAAAGCGAAGAGGGGTTAGAGAAGATGCTGGGAATTGTTGGGAAATGTGGGAGCAAATGGAGACTCGAAAATAATGAAAGCAAGAGCAAAGTTATACCCGTGGGCCGCAAAGTGGACCCCACTCGAAGGTGGAGAGTGGGGTGTTGTTCTGCATTCCGGAAGGTAGCAGCAAACTTCTTAGTATAGGAGAGACTAGTGACTACGAGTACCTGGGGGTAAATATAAACATCACAGGAAGAGGCATCTGTCGAAGCCACATAAATAAACTGATTCTGAAGGGGAAGCGAATCCTTATCCAAATGAAACTTATAGGGAGAAACAGTTTCAATAAAGTTTTCGTGGGGAAAACCATTTGGGAAATGGTGGGTCTGCCAAGTATAACATATGGTACGGAAGTTGTACCACTAAACCAGACGGCTGTTAAGAGCTTGGAAATCCTGCAGAACTATGCAGGCCGATGGATAACAGGGTCGAGTAATGCCGCTGCGCTAGAAGGAATCAGGGGTGAGCTTTGGTGGATGAGGATCAAGGACAGGATAGACCTATTGAAATTCGGTTATCTTAATTATTTGGTAAATCTCCCCGACAGCCGATGGTGTAAAGTAATGTTCCTGAGAACTTTCAACTCAAATATCAAGACGGGGTGGATGGTCCAAGTGAGGGAGCTAGTAGAAAACTACTCATTGGAGATCTCGGACCTAGGCGTTGGGGCAAACCAGGGTAAAAAGATCGTCAGAGAAAGGGTCATGGAGAATTGTAACCGTAATTGGCGAGAGGGGGTCAAATCAAAGGGATCGTTGGGTGGCCTGCATGATAAGGAGAAACCTATCTTTGAAGAGTACCTTGATGGCACCTTTCGGGGACCACTGTTGTTCAAGCTGAGGTTGCGGTCCCTGGAGCTGAGGGGAAAAATTGGGAAAAAACAGTGAAAAGGAGTGCCAGATGTGTAATTTGGGCGTGTTGGAGACCCTGGAACACTTTCTTCTAGAATGCCCAAAATGCCAGTCTAAAAGAATAAGATTCACTGGGAGTATAATGGGTAAGTGGAATGGAAGAATGAAGACATTGTGGTTAGGGGCGACTCAAAGGAGAGGGTTAATATGCTAATCGGAGAGATTGGGAAGAATGGGGCAAGGGGTGTTCAGTTCGTCTCCGAGTGTTGGGAGGAGAGAAGAAGCTTGGGAGTAGGGAGGCAGTTGGTAGAACAGGGGTAACCAAGGCCTTCCCATACGAGAACCGCGACAAATCAGCGGCCGGCCAAAGTGTTATTATATTTAATATAGGACAATTCGTTTTTGAATGATCGTGTGGACAATGAAATTTCATAGAAGACAAGACAAGAGAATAAGAAAAAGAATAAGAAAAACATTCATTCGCTCACCGGCCAAAGTGGTTCAGAGAAGTATTTGGGGTCACATTCAGTTAGACATGGTTCATCAACACTACAAAGAAATGAAATCATGAGAGACACATTTTATGGAACTAGGGACATGGCTTGAACAAACTTGAATCTTAACCCCTAAGGATGCTGCATACCAAATATCAAAAACATTCATCTGCTGGATCTGAAGAAAAAGATTTTTAATGAAAATTCCTCATTTTGAACTAAGTTATCAATCGGGCTTCCACAGTGAGTCCAAATATGAACCCAGGGACTTGGCTTGAACAAACTTGAATCTCACCCCCTCAGGATGCTTCATGCCAAATATCAAAACAATAGAGGATATGGAATGAGTGTTTTTCTCATATAATATTTATGAAACGAGTCTAAGAATTTTCCGTTTTGGCGAGCCCCCCCCCCCCCCCCCCCCCCCCCGTGGGAACCCCGTGAAGTGAAGCAGTGCTTGTTTACTGTGGTAAACAAGCTCTGTCTCACTGGTAAAATAGGACCCAGTCACTAATGCTTGGGGTGCAAGTCCTCTAAAATAGGCAGCATGGGGGTATAACTGATTGACTGACCTTGATTTTATCTCCATGTTGTGGTCATGATTAGCCATTGTGCAGAAGTATGTGACCTTAAACAACAATAAATAAATAAATTAATACATAAATTTTGGCGAGCCTCTGGCGAGCCCAAATGGAAAATTCGGACGAGTTTCATAAATATAATATGAGAAAAACACTCATTTCATATTCTATTTATCATATGACACACACACGCACAAATTAGCCACGTAGTATGACTTTTTAACCCATCACCTAACTTGAGTTGCAGACGGCACTTGGAAAAAACATCCCCGTATAACTAAAAAAATTCATTTTTTGCTTCCAAAACACAGGTTATGACCCCTCATTGGAACGAGCTCGTCGAGCTCGTTCCAATGAGGGGTCATAACCTATGTTTTGGAAGCAAAAAGTGAAAATATAAAAAAATGAATGGCGTTTTTCTTGTAGGTAAAAGATTAATACAATATAACCCAACCTAAATAGGACAGATAACGTAAATTCTCCCTTCTGAAATTATGCAAATGTGACCCAGTTGTATTTTGTTTAGCCAATCAAATTGTCCAGTTTTGAAATTGACCAATGAAAGCTCCCAACTTTATTTATGCAAATTATGAAAATGTGGCCCCAGTTGTATTTTGTTCAGCCAATCAAATTGTCTAGTTTTGAAACCGACCAATGAAATTGATGGAAGGCTTTATTTATCACTGATTAATACGAAAGCAAAATATCAAATGTTTTAAAGCGAACAAAACGGACGAGTCATATGATAAATAAAAGATATTTGTTATTTTATGAAGAATATAGAAAAAATACAAGCTATTTTTGGAAAAATTCCAAGCGGATTAAAATTCAGGAACCAAAAGGTTCTGGGATTGATTTTGTAATAGGATTCTAAAATCTATTTCACTGATAGTTAATCTGTGTTAAACACATAGACTATTGTTTCTGTATGGTTTCATTTTATCTTTTTTATTAGCTCACCGAAGGGGGCTTAACTTATCACTTGCCGTCCGTCGTCGTCCGTCGTGAACTTTACATTAACGACTACTCCTCCCAAATAACTGGATCAAATTAACCAAATTTGGTGTGCATGTTCCCCATCATATGTCAATTGAAACTTGTACAAATAAACTTGCCGCACCCACAGGGGGCACCACAAGGGGCATAACTCTGACAGCACCCATGAATTTCTTTCCAAAATTCAAAACAATCTTCTTCAGATCCACCAGGCAGAATTCTTTCCTATTTGGTATTCATCATCTCTAGGGGAGCAGATTCAAGTTTGTTCAAATCGGCCCCCTGGGTTCATATTCGGGCTCACTATAGAAGCCCGAATTTGAACTTAGTGCATTTCAGGCAAATTTCTTAAAAAATCTTCTTCTCCAGATCCAGCAGGCAGAATCTTTTGATATTTGGTATGCAACATTGTGGTGTGGATCTGATTCAAGTTTGTACAAATCGGCCCCCTGGGTTTATATTTGGGCTCAGTATAGAAGCCCAAATTTGAACTCAGTGCATTTCAGGCAAATTTCTTAAAAAATCTTCTTCTCCAGATCCAGCAGACAGAATCTTTTGATATTTGGTAGGCAACATTGTAGGGTGGATCTGATTCAAGTTTGTACAAATCGGCCCCCTGGGTTCATATTTGGGCTCAGTATAGGAGCCTGAATTCAAACTTAGTGCATTTCAGGCAAATTTCTTAAAAAATCTTCTTCTCCAGATCCAGCAGACAGAATCTTTTGATATTTGGTATGCAACATTGTAGGGTGGATCTGATTCAAGTTTGTACAAATCGGCCCCCTGGGTTCATATTTGGGCTCAGTATAGGAGCCTGAATTCAAACTTAGTGCATTTCAGGCAAATTTCTTTAAAAGTCTTCTTCTCAAGATCCAGAAGGAAGAATCTTTTGATATTGAGTATGCAGCATGCTTAGGGGGGTGAGATTCAAATTTGTTCAAGCCAAGTCCCTGGGTTCATATTTGGGTTCACTGTGGTAGCCCGAATTATAACGTAGTTCAAAATGAGGAATTTTCTTTAAAAATCTTCTTCTTCAGATCCAGCAGTTGGAATGTTTTGATATTTGGTATGCAGCATCCTTAGGGGGGTGAGATTCAAGTTTGTTCAAGCCATGTCCCTAGGTCCATATTTGGGCTAACTATGGGAGCCCGAATGATAACTTAGTCCAAAATGAGGAATTTTCTTTAAAAATCTTCTTCAGATCTAGCAGTCAGAATGTTTTGATATTTGGTATGCAGCATCCTTGGGGGGGGGGGGGGGGGGGGGGGGGGAGATTCAAGTTTGTTCAAGCCATGTCCCTAGGTCCATATTTGGGCTCACTGTGGGAGCTTGAATTGTAACTTAGTTCGAAATGAGGAATTTTCTTTAAAAATCTTTTTCAGATCCAGCAGTCGGAATGTTTTGATATGTGGTGTGTAGCATCCTTAGGGGGTGAGATTCAAATTTGTTAAAGCCAAGTCCATGAGTCCATATTTGGGCTCCCTGTGGGAGCCCAAATTATAACTTAGACAATATGAGGAATTTTTCTTTAAAAATCTTCAGATTTTGCAGTCGAAATGTTTTGATATTTGGCATGCAGCATCCTGAGGGGGTGAGATTCAAGTTTGTTCAAGCCAAGTCCCTGGGTTCATATTTGGACTCACTGTGGAAGCCCGATTGATAACTTAGTTCAAAATGAGGAATTTTCATTAAAAATCTTTTTCTTCAGATCCAGCAGATGAATGTTTTTGATATTTGGTATGCAGCATCCTTAGGGGTTAAGATTCAAGTTTGTTCAAGCCATGTCCCTAGTTCCATAAAATGTGTCTCTCATGATTTCATTTCTTTGTAGTGTTGATGAACCATGTCTAACTGAATGTGACCCCAAATACTTCTCTGAACCACTTTGGCCGGTGAGCGAATGAATGTTTTTCTTATTCTTTTTCTTATTCTCTTGTCTTGTCTTCTATGAAATTTCATTGTCCACACGATCATTCAAAAACGAATTGTCCTATATTAAATATAATAATACTTTGGCCGGCCGCTGATTTGTCGCGGTTCTCGTATGGGAAGGCCTTGGTTACCCCTGTTCTACCAACTGCCTCCCTATTCCCAAGCTTCTTCTCTCCTCCCAACACTCGGAGACGAACTGAACACCCCTTGCCCCATTCTTCCCAATCTCTCCGATTAGCATATTAACCCTCTCCTTTGAGTCGCCCCTAACCACAATGTCTTCATTCTTCCATTCCACTTACCCTTTATACTCCCAGTGAATCTTGTTCTTTTAGACTGGCATTTTGGGCATTCTAGAAGAAAGTGTTCCAGGGTCTCCAACACGCCCAAATTACACATCTGGCACTCCTTTTCACTGTTTTTTCCCAATTTTTCCCCTCAGCTCCAGGGACCGCAACCTCAGCTTGAACAACAGTGGTCCCCGAAAGGTGCCATCAAGGTACTCTTCAAAGATAGGTTTCTCCTTATCATGCAGGCCACCCAACGATCCCTTTGATTTGACCCCCTCTCGCCAATTACGGTTACAATTCTCCATGACCCTTTCTCTGACGATCTTTTTACCCTGGTTTGCCCCAACGCCTAGGTCCGAGATCTCCAATGAGTAGTTTTCTACTAGCTCCCTCACTTGGACCATCCACCCCGTCTTGATATTTGAGTTGAAAGTTCTCAGGAACATTACTTTACACCATCGGCTGTCGGGGAGATTTACCAAATAATTAAGATAACCGAATTTCAATAGGTCTATCCTGTCCTTGATCCTCATCCACCAAAGCTCACCCCTGATTCCTTCTAGCGCAGCGGCATTACTCGACCCTGTTATCCATCGGCCTGCATAGTTCTGCAGGATTTCCAAGCTCTTAACAGCCGTCTGGTTTAGTGGTACAACTTCCGTACCATATGTTATACTTGGCAGACCCACCATTTCCCAAATGGTTTTCCCCACGAAAACTTTATTGAAACTGTTTCTCCCTATAAGTTTCATTTGGATAAGGATTCGCTTCCCCTTCAGAATCAGTTTATTTATGTGGCTTCGACAGATGCCTCTTCCTGTGATGTTTATATTTACCCCCAGGTACTCGTAGTCACTAGTCTCTCCTATACTAAGAAGTTTGCTGCTACCTTCCGGAATGCAGAACAACACCCCACTCTCCACCTTCGAGTGGGGTCCACTTTGCGGCCCACGGGTATAACTTTGCTCTTGCTTTCATTATTTTCGAGTCTCCATTTGCTCCCATATTTCCCAACAATTCCCAGCATTTTCTCTAACCCCTCTTCGCTTTCTGACACTAGCACCATATCGTCTGCAAAAAATAGCCCTGGGATCTTCACTTCCCCAACTGCAACCCCCTCGTCGCTATGCAGGAGTTCATCTCCTAAACCTTTGATGTACAATGCAAAAAGAATTGGCGAAAGGATACACCCCTGTTTTAGGCCTATCTCCATAGGCACACGTAGTAATGTTTCCCAGGCTAAGTTCACTCTGTAATATTTATGTAATGCTTTCATAATCCCAACAAATTCTCGCTGATTTTTAGAATACAAGCAGTCACAAGTTCTCGGTACCCTATGTTTTTCAGGTCGGTAGAGCACTTGAGTATGGCCCAGCCAGCCCTAGGGTTTTCACAGCCTCTAATTTCCTGTAACAGTAAATTATCCACAAGCAATACTGTTTTGTTTATTCACACTAGAGACAAGTAAACAGAAGTTGAGTTAAACTCTTTGCATTGAAAGTATAAATTATTCAGTTCAATGCTTTTAACCCTCTCAAGACTTCAATTTGGGTTCCAAAGATTTTATTTCAGTGAAAATGTTAACCCTTTCCATACTCACATTACTGCTCCAACATCTTTCAAATTAGTGACAGAGCAAAAATGTCCATTTCTGATTCCTTGATCAAACCCTTTGAATGCTGTGCACATATATGCTTTTTTCTGGTTCCTTGGAAAAAATTACCTCATTCCTGTTTGAATATCTTAAAATACTATTAACCAAAACCTACTCAGATTTCTTTAAAAACATTTCACACAAATAATAAACCTCCATAAATTCTCTTTCTGTTTTGTTTTTTTTCTGATGCTTCAACCTCTTTCACACAGACTTGAATTTACTTTATGTAGTAAATTTTGGTCCTCTAGTTTCTGATTATAACAGTTATCATACAACACAAAATTAATACAGAAAAACTAAATGATGTATGCTTACTGTTACAATAAAAACTGATCAATGAATTCAAAGTTAAAGCCCCAGGTGTTTAATGTTAGGCTAGCACAAGGGGATTTTAGGCATTGGTGACCAGTCCATCAGAAATAATAACAAAACAAACAAAAAAGTACTCGCCCTTTTGGTATAAAAAGAAAAATGCCTGAGAATCAATTATTCAATTTTTTATTTGGCCTATCAGATTTTTCACATTTCCAAGCAAGTTATTATTTACAAATCATCAGAATTTTCAAAAACAATCATGTCTTATACCCCTAAAAAGTATATCTCATGTTTCTTTAGCAGGGTGGGGATTGAACTGAAAATAACAAAACTAATTCCCATGCGAAGTTGTGAAGACAAACCTTTGTTTTTCAACATTGGTTTTGACTTTATTTTTTATTCATTCATTTATTTTATTTATTTTATTATTCATTTTATTTATTTTTTTTGTGGGGGGGGGGGGGTTGTGGTGTTCATGTTATTATTAGTTAGTGCTGCTGTTTTGCGTATTCGTTGTTATATGAATACACTGTATTTTGTTTTCATCATTAAATATTCAGTTTTAGTAACATTTTGTTTATTCTCATTTCCAAGACAGTTATTAACTGGTAGAGTGCTGGAAGCCCATATTAGGGCTTTATTCTGAAGTGCAGGTACCACAGCTTGAATGCTCATATTCAGTGCATGTGCTTTGTATTATCTTTGAAGTGCTATTATTTAGTCTGTAAGTGTTTGCCTTGTTACAATTTATGGGAGAGTGCCCATAGGTACTCTCCCAAAAATTGTAACAAGGCAAAGACATGTGTACAAGATTTGATGGTCAAAAATAATTTAGCACTCTACCAGTTAAGTACATATCAGTATCTCCCAAATACAAAGGATAATGTTCAATGTTTATGGAAGGATTATGAAAGAATTGCGATGATTGAGAAAATGTTTGTTTCTATTCCCTGTATGCTATGTTTTCAATAAAAATATTTTGAGGTGTGGACTGTGCTAAAGAAGTGGGTTAAAGAAAAGGGCTGTGTTAATGTGGTCCTTGCAGCCGCGGTTAATTTATGTCAATCAAAGTTATACAGTAAAATTATTCCAAAACCAATCATCCTAACAAGTTACAATGAAATCCCCTTGATACATATAACACATGGACTTTGCAAAAGGAATCTGGTCATGTGGCAGTTCAGCAGTAACAGTTGACCAATCATGACCAAAATAGGAGTCTCATTTAAATATCATACCAAGTAGACAGTTCTAACCTCTCACACTGGTCCTCACCCGAGGGTTCAGTCAACAAAGGCAACCCAACACCCGCGACACCCTAGCCAGGGACAACTGCCGAGAACCAGAACCTGTTCCTGTTCCTCCTTCACCACGCCTAGACATGAAACTAACTGATCATAAACAGTCACTGAGGGTCGAAAGGGGCTTGCCCCACAACGTCCGTGCGTGCCTTCGCGCTAAAGGAATCTAGGGCCTGTGACCAGGCACCGGTAACGGCTGGCCGATTATGACAAAAATAAGTCTCATTTAGACTTCATACCGGGTAATCCTTCAAAATTACAATGAAAATCGCTTCATAAATATGAAGTGTAGGCTATGCTAAACAAATCTAGGTCACAAGCCTGCACAGGCGTGTCATGTTGACATGTTCTCATGTGGATATTATACCGAGTCATCCGAACTAAAAAAAATTTGCAATGGATTCCCCGTAGACTGTGCTAAAGGAATAGAGCCATAAGGGTTGACCTGACTAAAAGAAAGACGCCGCTCTCATCTGGATGTTAAAGAGTCATCCCAGAAAAGTTACAATAAAATCCCTTCATAATTAATACCCGTAGACAATGTTGAAGGTTTTGGGGGGCTTCAGGCCCTTGTAGCTATTACAGTTAACCAATCATGACCAAAAGAGGATGTTCTCATGTAGACATAATACAGAGCCATCCTAATAAGTTACAATGAAATCTCTTAATAAATATGACCTGAAGACTGCGCTAGAGGTTTTCGAGTATCGGGCATGTGCAGCCAATACCACTGGCCGATCACAACCAAAAAGGGAACGTTCTCGATATTATGCGGATTCATCCTAACAAGTTACGATAAAATCACTTAATAAATACAACCTGTAGACTGTGCTACAGGTTTTCGGGTTTTGAGGTGGGGCATCTGCCACGGTTAACAGATTGCAACCAAATGGGGACATTCTCATGCAGACATTATACAGTCATCTTGGAAAGGTTACAATGAAATTCCATAATAAATACGATCTTGTAGTCTGTGCTTAAGGTTTTCAGGCTTTGGGCTCGAGCAGACGTTACGGCTGAACAATAACAACCAAAAGCGGACATGCTCATTTAGACATTATCTGAAGTCATCCTACCAAGTTAAAATGAAATCCCTTAATAAATACAACCATTAGACTGTGCTGAAGAGTTTTAGGCTTCATGCCCTTCCTGAAGCCGTTACAATTGACCGACCTACGCTCAAAGGGCTATGTTCTCATGCAGACATTTTACAAAATCATACTACCAAGTTACAATGAAATCCCTCGATCAATACAACCTGTAGCCTGTGCTAAAGGTTTTCAAGTTTTGGGCTCAGGCAGACGTAACGGGTGACAGATCGCCAAAAAATGGGGAAGTTCTCATCGAGACATCATACAAAGTTGCAATAAAATCGCTCCATATTAAACACAACAAAAACAGAGTCATTCTTCCAAGTTACAATGAAATCCCTTGAGAAATACGAACTGCAGACTGTGCGAAAGTCTTTGGGGTTTTGGGTTTGGGCAGCCATTACGGTTGACTGATCACAATCAAAAGGGGATATTCTCATCTAGATATTACACAGTCATCCTACAAGTTACCATGAAATCCCTTAATAAATACGACCTGAAGACTGTGCTAAAGGTTTTTGGGTTTCAGGCTTGGGCACCCACAAAGGTTGACAGATCGCGACCAAATGGGAAAGTTCTGATCTCGACATCATATGGAGGCATCCTACCAAGTTACAATGAAATCCCTCAGTATTAATTGAAAAATAGTTGATCTTACATAAAAATCAATGAGTTCCCCAAGAGTGAGTTGGGGCAAACATTTCTGTTATGTCCGACACCAGAGTAACATGCAGAATACTGGCATTTTATTTTAATTTTATAATCACCTTAAAAGTTGTTGTGATACTGCCTGCGGAGGGTTCAGGAACAAAAACATACCCAGAGAGGCAAAAAAAAGAAAACACTCCGGGTGTAACTGTCCCGTATGCGACTTTCGATACCCCATTGCCATATTCTAATATCCAAAAGGGGGCATAGCTCTGGTAGAAATAGCCGGACCAAAATTATAATCGCAGGGGCACAGCTTCCCATGGGATGAATGAACATCCATGCCATCATTCAGAGAGATTGGTCCATAACAACTGAGAAAAAACTCCGGAAACAGTTTGTGTCCACGGTGGACGGCAGACAGACAAGCTGATTCCAGTATACCCCCACAATTTAAAATGCAATTTAGCTTTCTAAATAAATATGATAATGCAGGCCAAAAAAAAAATATGCAACAATGCCTGAGAATCAAAGGATTCATTTTGTTCAGCCTAAAACTAAAAAATATAATGACAAAAAACTGTATATACAGAATATACATATGACATAGAACAGGAGTACAGATTAACTGTTTGTGGCCTACATTATTTTGGTAGTCTGGATTCGTTCATCAAAATTTGTTTTATTACATATTACTTGAGTGTGTCTCTGGGAACTCTCCAATAATTTGTAATAAACAAACTTATATAAGCAAAGTATTTTTTGCATTTGACTGAATATGAAACATAAGTAAAGAAAATGCTGGCTTTTGATCTTGTACCCTAATTTTTTGAAAACCCTGATAGTGGCCTCTAGCACTCGACCAGTTAATCACGAGGGCACTACAAGCTTGCAAAAACATCTCTATCTCTCCCCCCCCCCTCCCTCCCCCCATTTTGAAAAAAACTTTAAAAAAAGAACATAACAAATATTAAGCCAGGCACATGTAATAAACATGAACCTAATTCCCTTAGAGCTGTTATATACCAAATATGAAAAAGGATTCTGGCGTGTGGACATGGGTCGATTTAATTTTCAAAAATTGTATAGCAGTTTCCGAACTTAGGATAAATTTTGATTAGCATTTCCTGTTATTTATATGTTTTTATCATGTGAAATTGATTAGCTGTAGTTAAAAATTGATTCGAAAAAACTGATATGCAAATCCAGTTAAATCTATCCTGAGTGGGTTGGGGGAATGGAAAACTTGAATCTTACCCGCACCCGATGTTTTGTAACCAAATATCAAAATATTTTCACTTGTGGGTCAGAATAATATTCCTCATGGTGCACTAATTTAGTTTTTGGACTCGCATAGAAAACCCAATTATTAATTAAGCCAGGGACTCTAATGAATCTGACACTACTGAAAAAAACGGATTTTTCAAGAAATTCTCTAATATTGCCCTAAGTTAAAATTCAGGCTCCCATAGGGAGCCCAAATTGATAATCCAGGGATAAGATTTGAACCAACTTGATATAACCTCTTCGAGATGTATACCAAATATGAAAAGATCCTGGCTTGTGGATCTTAAGATTTAAGAAATTTCCTCAAAAAGCACTAAGAGAATATAATCTCGAATTTTGAGATAAGGCCTAAAAAATAAAAATCTGTTTCTCAGGCCCTCCCGCATGGTCCTTTTGGCTGACGCATGCTCTCTTTTTATAACCAATCCAAACATTAAAAAATCAAAATCAAATGGTTTATGTCTGATATTTTACCCATGTTAATAAAATTGTTCCTTGAGTGCAAGAAGGCTTTGCAATGCTTTAGCATTGCAAAGCCTTCTTGCACTCAAGGGATTAATACACCACTAACCATGTTATTCTGTAGGTTATGAGACCTAAAACGTAAAACAAATCAAGAACATGAACTTTTTAATGGTAAAGAAATAATTACAAAAATAAAAAAAATGCCCGCCCGCATGCAATTTTACAAAAAATGGCCTGAGAAACAGAAGATCTACTTTGTGAGGCCTAACCTATTTACCATTCATCTGGATATAATAAAGATGACCTATTACAGTTCAGCCATGACAGGTCAAAATCTATGGATGGGCATTTTTCCATGCATATAATTCAGAGATGGTCAGCTATGACACCAAGTGAAATTTCCATCATAGCAGATCATCTCTGAATTGTAAGTGTGGAAAAAAATGCCAACCCATGATGGATTTTGAACCGTCCACAATGGCCCTACTGCATGACAGTTCAGATTTCAAAAGCATCTGCAGCAAGCACAGTGGGCTTAAGCTGTCTTAGGGATTTTGAGCATTGAAGATAGGAGTCTTCCCACAGCAACATTTTAACCCTTTGATACTTTTGTACGTCTTATGACGTACGAAATCAAACATAGCGTTAACACTTTGTGGTCATTTGTTTTGTTATTATTTTTCGATTTTTTAAAGTTTTAACCTCAATTCCTATTTTCTCACGAATAGTTGTTAGTGACAACCGTTGAGCCAAATGTTATCGCAGCTTAAAATACTAATATAATCCTGCTGTCAAGACTTCTTAACTGGTTGAGTGCTAGAAGCCACTATCAGGGCTTTCAAAAATGAGGATACCAGAGCAAAAGCCAACACTTTCCTTGCTTATATTTCATATTCAGTCTAACAGAAATAATCTTTTGTTTCTATAAGTTTGTTTTATTACAAATTATTGGAGAGTGCCTGTCGGCACTCTCCAATAATTTGTAATAAAACAAGTTTTGAATAACCAAAAATAATCTAGCCCATGACAAGATAATCACTATTGGGAAAAATATCTTGTTATTTGTACTTTCCGACGTTTGACATCGCATTTTGAAAAACGTTGGAAGAAACTGAATTCCCAGTGACGTTTGAACGTCAGAATAATTAAAGTCTCAAAGGGTTAAACAGTGCTATCAAATTTGGTGATAAGACACAAGTTTTGGACGAACTGTTTGCAGTTCCAGACAAACAACTTTTCGGATATCTATTTGTTCATTTAGATAACCACGAGGGGGCGCGGTGGCTCAGTTGGTAGAGGTGCAGGCTGCAAGCCGAGAGGTCCTCCGTTCTAATCCCACCTGCGGCAACCGCGTTGTGTCCATGGGCAAGACACTTGACCCCCATTGCCCACGTGGGGGCACGGTGACGCTGTGTACTAAGGCGTACTGCACGTCGATGGTGCACCTGTCTTCAGCCAATGCTAACCCTGCTTGTGTGGAGTTGGTATGTTGGGGAGCTGACCGTTGCTCGCCGTTGCTCGGTGGTTCTTTCCGGGTACTCCGGCTTCCCCCACCCGTAAAGCAGTCATGATCATGGTTAGCCATTGTGCAGAAATATGTGACCTTAAAACCCCAATAAATGAATAAATTAGATAACCACCAGAGGAATGATAAAATCGGTCTTCTCTAATTTTATGGCTTCTCTAAGTTGAAGTTTGTGCACCCATAGAGAGCCCAAATATTAACCCAGGGACATGATTTGATCAAACTTGAATCTGTTTTTCCCCAATATTGTATACCAAATATGAAAGCATTGTGACTAGCTCTGAAGAAGATTTTCAAGAAATGGCCTCATAATGCAAGTTTGGGCTCGCACTGGGAACCCAAATACTAACCCTGGAACTCAAATTAACAAACTTGAATCTGACCTCACTAGAAATGCTGTATGGCAAATATCAAAAGGCTATAAATTATGGCTCTCGATAAGATTTGTTTTAATTTTGGAAAATAAGTATGCTTGCTATCAGAATAATGTCCCTTCTGGTGCCCCGTTTGGGCTTGGCAACTTTATTTGAACTAACTCTGATTGATATATGATAAGGAACATGCACATCAAATTTAGTACAATTTGGCCCATTGATTTATGAGAAGTTGATAATACTGTAAAGTTTACATCAGAGGGATAGAGTATGAGTGACAAACAAAGTGATCACTTAAGCTCCCTGACTTTCAGTCAGGTGAGCTAAAAATAAATAACAAATATGTAAATATATCTTACCTCCTACAAGTATCTGGGAATTTCATTGGTTCAAAGACGGCACATGCAGACTGCATATAAAACCATATACTGCCTGTCAACATCAATATACGCTGACAGCTATGGGCAATCTCCCCTTGTTCATTGATTATTCAACATGGCGGCAGCCGATAAATGCTTCAAGTTGAAAGATTGAGTGTTGGAAGCCCATATTTGGTATGAAGTGCAGGTTAGGCAACTTAAAAGGCTTCATATTCTGTGGATGTGTGCCATATTACCTTCAAAATGAAACTGTTTGGTTTGTATGAATTTGTCTTGTTACAATATATGGGAGAGTGCCTGCAGGCACTCTCCCGTAAATTGTAACAAGGCAAAGACACGTGAACACATTGTGTGAATTCTCTCATTTAATTTTGATCGCTGTTGTTATTAGTTCTGTGCATCGATGCAGCAGTCGGTAAGATATATTCGTTACAGTTTGTTGGTGGCCTAATATGGTATATATGGTGTCAGTTAATTCCATATTGGACTCAAACTTCGCTCTCGTCCAATATTATAACTGACACCATATATACCATATTAGGCCACCGACAAACTGTAACCAATAATATATACAAGAAAAAATCATCAAAGTTCAAAACAAATACAACAAAATTATTGAATTTATTTCTGCTAGCGCTTTCACCACTCTCTCTGCGGATCTTCGGGCATTTTGCAGAGAGAGCTGTGAAAGCGCTAGCAGGAATAAATTCAATAATTTTGTTGTATTTGTTTTGAACTTTAATATTTTTTTCTCATAACTACCAGCACAAGGATTTGTTTATAAACTTCTGAAATATATATACATATATACAAAGTCCAATACAACTTGGTGTATTAGTGATGCAGTTGCAATTGTTCTATCAATAAAGGTATGCATGAGTAACCCTTTTTCATTTTTTCGATTGATATGTGAATTGTTTGGAAAAGTTGTTCAAGGAAATTTCATGCCGAGCAACATGTTAACCCATAAGGATTTGCGGCCGCCATCTGCTTCCCGACTGATTAGGTGAGCGCACAATTGTCTGATTATGATGCTGGTGTCATATAGTCAAAACCACTTTCTTGTACAGTCAATTTGATTGGTTCATTGACTTCAAGAGCATATCAGTTTGTATCAAAATATAAATGCGATATCAGTGGGAGTAAGTTACCAATACAATATCTTTGATCGATGAACAAAAGTGACGCACTGTTAAACTTGCTTCTGTTGATGTCCTATTTCATAAAGTCATCACACAACATATTATGGCACATGCATCGTGAGCAGCTCACCAGGAAGATGAAACCCGTCAATGAAATTAGACCACTCCTGATTTCTGCCAATCATTGTGGCAACTTATTAAGCTTGTTACTCCTCGAATGAGATCGTGAATCACACATAAATACAAACAAAGAATTTGATCCCATTGTGTTCCCTGGAACCATAGACATGAGACAACATTCAAACACTGATACCGATAACCTATGGGTTAAAATCAGCCAGTGCTAGATGTGATTGCTGAACATTGGTTACTGACAGCTAATCACTATTAAAAACGAGAGCCCCCAAGAGGCCTTAATCGCACATCTGACATAAACAAATATGGGATCACTTCAATTGGAAAAAAGAACGTCATAGGCCACACACGCACACAACTTCAATCTCCTTTTCCACTTGATGTGAGGATGCTGTCATTCAAAGCAACACTGAATTAAATTTAATTCTGATTTTGACCATCTGAGAAACTGAAAACAGTTTGTAAATGTGGAGTTCGATATAAACCCAGGTTTATCAATACTACAAAGGAATGCAGTCATAAAAAAGCAAATTTTAAGGAAAGGCATTTGGATTTGAACACACTTGAACCTTTCCTGCTTCCTTCACTCACTCTACCCCCCTCCACCAGATAGCCCAACCAAATATTAAACCAGGAACTCAAATTGAACAAACTTGAATCTGATACACCTTGCGATGTTATATACCAAATATGAAAGAATACTGACTGGTGGATCGGAGCAAGGTTTTTTAAGAAATATCCTCACAATGCACTAAACTTTGGGCTCCAATATAAAACTAAAATATTAATCCAGGGACCCAGTTTGAACAAAATTGAAAGGATCCTGACTTGTGGATCCAAACATGAATCTAACCCTCCTAGAGCTTTTGTATACCAAAACTGAAAGCATTCGGACTGCAGGGATTCAATAAAGAAGAATTTTTTTTTTTAAGAATCCTTTATGTTGCATTAAGTTGATATTGAGGATAAATGGGGAGCCTAAATATTAACCTAGGTAACAGATTTAGACAAAATGCCCCACCCACTCCTCCACTTTCTGGGATCAGGCATTGATATTCACCTAAATTTGGGCACGACAGTTTTAAATGAAAAATGTGCCTAAAATATGAGAAACTGTATTATTAGTCAGTATACATACAAATGTAATATAATACAGGGCCTTAAGAGACCTATTTTGCATCATACACAAGTATTTCTTGACAAATATCTTTACTTTAGAATGTTACAAGCTTTTGTTACCTATCCTAATTTTGAATTTGGGTAATATAAAGGCCTGCTTGAGATGTTGTATACAAGCATGAAACATGGGTAACTAGTGTACCAGAACACAAAGTTTTTTTACTCCCCACCCCTTCCAAGATGTTGTATACTAAATTTGAAAGGATTCTGCCTCGTGTATGTAAAGAACCAAATTTTCAAAGAATGTTTCTCCTATTGCACTAAATTAAAATTTAGTGCTGCAATAGGGAGACCAAATATTAGCCCATGGTCCCAATTTGAACAAAGGATTTCCCTCATATTGCACAGAGTTAACAAAGGGAGCCCAAATATTATCCTTGGGAATCAATTTGAACAAACTTGAATCTGATCCTTTATCTTTATTGAATGCACAAATGGGACGACATCCCTAATTACCTCAAATTGTATATTAAATTACAGATTGTCTGCTACATAAATTCTTCATCAGCCCATGTTGCTGACTCCATTGTGTTGAGCACTGTTGTGCATCTCAGATGCAATGCTAAGTCCAGTGTTCTTTCTGGTCCCAAATTTTCAAAAATTGCCGTGGGACAAGAATATTCCTCACCATCATCAGTTAACAAGTTCACCTTATCACTGCAATACAAATTAAGATATAAATGTCAAATATCAGGAAGCACATATGGAATTACAGGTGATTTTTTGTGATTATGATTTAATGTTGTATCAGTCTTGTTATGAAAGCCTTTATGTAAAAGCGGGTGTCGGTGGTTCAGTAGGTTATGGGTGACATCTCCAAACCATCTTGCCTTTCAGTAATTGCAATTACGGTTCGAATCCAAGTGTATCTATCACAGACTTTGTAATCCAGATCTTTATCTGGTGAGTTTCCAGTAGTGCATGGAGGGTATGTGGTTTTGCTGCACACATTGAGCAGGTCTCCAGCCAATGAAATCACTGAGTCTTGTATGCGGACTTGTGCCACCACAAGCACACAAGTATGTTTGTTCTCATTCACTACTCATTTCCTGTATCTTGTGTTCCGAGTACCTGATATTGGGCATCTGCCATTGAAAAACTTTTTAAGTTTTGCTCGCGATTAAAAAAAATTGTTTTTGTTCATTTATTGTTCATAGGTTATTTACAACTAAGATGTATTTAATGACTTTTACTACAGAAATAAAACACACAAAAAATATTACCATAGAGGGCCTTTGAAAATCTAAAACTATGATGCAATGATACATGAACACTGACCGCATACACTAACAACACTGCTGCCAGTGTGGTTATATGATACGGAACACTCAAAAAGATACAAAAATTACTGATTGAGAATAATTTCAGTTTCAATTCAGTTGTATGACATTTGGACAGTTGACAGTGGCACATCTATAGCTACTGAATTGGAATGAGGGTCAAATGCTGTATAGAGATACACAGATTATCATGATAATGTGCATGTCCTGTGATTTGTATCCGATTCGAGGTGGTGTCCAGAATGGGATCTCAACGAGCCAGCGAGTTGTGATCCCATTTTTGGACAATCTGATACAAATCACAGGACATTCACATTATCATGATAATTCATTTATCTAACAATTCTGTCACATATTTATTTATTTATTTATTGGTGTTTAAGGTCACATACTTATGCACAATGGCTAATCATGACCATGACAGTTTTACGGGTGGAGGAAGCCGGTGTACCCGGAGAGAACCACCGAGCAACAACGAGCAGCTGTCAGCTCTCCAACATCGTAACTCTGAACTCTGCACCGCAGCACAGGCAGGGTTAGATTGGTTGAAGACATGCGCACCATCGACGTGCAGTACGCTTCAGTACACAGCGTCATCGTGCCCCCATGTGGGCAATCAGGGTGAAGTATCTTGCCCAAGGACACAACGCGGTTGCCGCAGGTGGGATTCGAACCGAGGACCTCTCGGCTTGCAGTCTGCACCTCTACCAACTGAGCCACCGCGCCCCCAATTCTGTCACATAAACAGATTTATTTTAACCCTTTACCCAACGTAACGGCCAAAACCGGTCAATGCTATTCTCAGAAAACCGCCAATTTATTTCCATTATTCTTTCATTTCTCGTCGAACCCGTTCCAATGAGTGGTCATAACCTATGTTTTTGAGACAAAAAATGAAAACAAATTAGTTATTCAATAAAAGTGTAGTCTGCTTTTTATGTTAGGTTAAGGGTTAAATTATTTTTAAACATTTTTGGGACACAATGTTCGGTCGATCACTGAAACGCACATATAATGTATCCATGTCGGGGTTGGGGGAGGTGGAAAAAAATTGCAAAACACTGATGCCGGGGTGGGTGGGTGGTCAGAGAGGACAAAAAAAACTTTTCTCCGATGCTTGCAAATTTTTTCCTCAGACACTTTTGGGCAAAATTTTATACCATAATCAGTGAAGTATCATTAAAGAACCAATAAAAAGACACTCAAGTTATCAGGGGGTACCTACCATGGGTTATAAACGATTATAAAACCGTTATTGCGGCTGAACTATGATTCGGCTTATAGTGATACAATGTATGACATATTGAATATTGCAAGTTAAAATGCATCACTAATTGCAATTATCAAACACTGCACACTAAGGACAAGCGGGTGTTCCATTTGATTAAATTTCTAATATGTTCACCCTGGTGAGATCGGCTGGCTAAGATGAGGAGCAAAGACAATTATGTGAAGTCAGGAACAGTTACAGATTTCAGCTGCAGGAACAATTCTGTACAACGATGTATCCAGACCTATTACGAAAACACCAATGACTCTTATTGCCATTGTAGGAAGTATGTAACACAAAAACTACTAAACATTGAACCTGATTGAACTGCTAATTTATTTCAAACACATCTGAGAACAAAGGTGTCAACAAAATCATGTACCAGACCTTCTAGGGCTGGACTTAAAATAAGTAATAAATCCCCTCCCCCTCCCCCAACCCAGCCATGCCCCATCCAAACCTTCGTCAAAAAAATAAACAAATACATAAATGACTAAACTCATTGCTTTTTGCATACAC